>JAJMSO010000002.1:0-600000 GCA_030578575.1 Ogataea neopini
CTTACTTGTAAGAATGTTTTTGTATTTCACGCACTATGGAATGAAACTAACGGCGACGGAGGCGCAGACAATGATGACATAAGCCGGGGGAGGACCAGAAAATATTATATCTAGTTGTTGGTTTCTTAATTTCTTCAAATAGATGAATGAAATTTATTAATTGTTTTTTGCCACCAAAAAAACAAAACAAATACGGTCAACGATACTCAGTTTCAGCTGATGGCATACAGACCGTGTGTCTAAGAGCCAGGTGACAGTTAAAGGACGAGTCTTTGCATTTGAAAGTACCTATTTTGTTGTGATCAAAGCCACCTTTTGCTGGATAGCCTTCATTTAGGTGAGCAAACAAATAAAGCATATATATTCAGAACGCTGTTAAGCCGAAACCATCGTTCGTTTCCACACGTTGCTGATTAAAGATATATTATGAGAGTCGTGATGTTTCGTGCACCTAAAGTTAAGATCACGATATTTGCAGCATTATTGCTGGTGCTTGTGGTGATATTCACCTCAGCTCACCAAGCCCAAACGCTTCCAGGTTCGATAATGGATTTCAAAAAACATGTTGAAACATTTAACGGTACATTGGCAAGTTTGCGTGCTGAAAAGGCTGTCGCTGCCGAATTACCAGAAGTTAAGGTTGAAGACACTGAAGAGAAGAGTGAACAGCCAGTTGAACAGAATGGAGAGATTTCTAATGATGACGATGAGGACGAAGATAATGAGTCAGATGATAACCTTAACCTCGTTCCAATGTCTGCCCTCCAAGGCAGTGTTCAACAACAAGAGGAAACACAGGCCGAAGCTGAAGAAAACGCTTCTCAAGAGGCTGCCGAAGCTGCTCAAGATTCAGCTGCTCAAGATTCAGCTGAATCAAACTCCGATGCCACTCCACAAACAGTCGATGAAACTGAGGATCCAGCTGCTAAAAATCCTCTTGCAGGAACGAAACTAGACAATCCTGAGAAGAGAAATCCAGATAATGCACCACTTCCTGCAGGATATCAAGGATCAATGACAAGACAGTACAAGCCTTATGAACAAGTTCGTATAGTGAAGGATAACTATGGGAATCCAGCTAAACAGAATGCTACTTTGGTCGCTCTTGTTAGAAATGAAGAACTAATCGATATGCTGGGTTCAATACATCAACTTGAATCTCGTTTCAACAAGGACTATCAATATGATTGGGTTTTCCTTAATGATAAACCATTTACTGAAGAATTTATAACAGAAACTAGTGCTCTCACGTCTGGAACTGCTAGATACGGAATCATCCCATATGAACATTGGTCGTATCCAGAATATATCGATGAGCAAAAAGCTAAAGAAGTGAGAGAATCAAGATTGTTTTCTAACGTCGCATATGGAAGCAGTGAAAGTTATAGACACATGTGCCGTTACAACTCACTTTTCTTCTACAAACACCCAATTCTCGACGATTATCAATACTACTGGAGAGTTGAACCACAAATCTACTATGGTTGCGATATTATGGAGGATCCGTTCAAAGTCATGATCGATCAAAAGAAAGATTATGGATTTACGTTGTCAATGACTGAATTTCCAAAAACTATTGCCACTCTTTGGCAAACATCAGTTGAATATTTCAACAGAGAAGATGTGCAGGCACAAATTCCATCAGATGAAGAGAATTTGATGGACTTTATCTCTGATGACAATGGTAACACTTACAACTTATGTCACTTTTGGTCTAATTTCGAGATTGCAAA
Organism: Ogataea neopini; assembly: GCA_030578575.1. Lineage (NCBI taxonomy): Eukaryota > Fungi > Ascomycota > Pichiomycetes > Pichiales > Pichiaceae > Ogataea > Ogataea neopini. The sequence continues at coordinate 1,734 of JAJMSO010000002.1, forward strand.
CCTTGACTTTTACAGATCTTCACTGTATGAAAACTATGTGGACCATTTGGACCACGCGGGTGGTTTCTTTTATGAGAGATGGGGAGATGCTCCTGTTCACACGATTGCAGTTGCCAAATTGATGCGTAAAGATCAAGTTCATCTCTTCCAAGATATCTCATACAGACACACAGTTGCTGGCTCATGTCCGCTAGATGATGTGTTCAGAAGACAAGCTAAATGTACATGTGATCCAATGAAGGATTGGGCGATTACATCAGGGTCTTCTTGTAACCTCAAATTTTTGGACAGTTCTGGCGAGCCAAAAATGGCCGATCATGATAAGTACAGACAAGTTATTGTTGATCGTGCTCGTGCTTCTGAAACGCAGAGAGTTCAAGAGATGGAACGTAAACGTGCTGCTGCTCGTCAACGTGCGGAGGAGAGACGTCAACGTGCGGAGGAAAGACGTCAAAAGAAGCTTGATAGACAGAAACAGCGTGCTGCTGCAAACAGAGTGAGTAATCCATCTGCTTAGAGGATATTCTATATATACTTACTCAATGTAACAACGAATTTTAAAAATATTGGGATAGGAAATGATCTTAATTTATTTTTGGTAGTCAAGCACAAACAGTCCCTGTGCGACGCGACGACTTAGCCACATTTTCGAGGCGTACGCCATACTAAGCCACTGACTGATTTTCGCGTCTGCGCGCAGACGCATAAAGGAGGAAAGTGGTGGTAATTTGTTGGTGTCTGGCCAAAAAAAAAAACGCCTGTGAAACTAACCTTGGTGTCATTTTCTGTTCACTTTTGAACTAGCTTCAAGGACTCGGCTTAAAAACTTCTTCTCAAAGACTTGAACTGTTGACCAGCTTCAGCTTTTTGATATATCTATAGAGGATCAGATTCTGAGCACGAAAGTCTCTACTATACAGAAATGGCTAGGGCAAACGCGAGATTGATCCGTTTTGCTATATTTGCTACGGTGTTGGTTCTTTGCGGTTATATCCTTTCTAAAGGATCGTCGTCTACTTACACCGTGAACACTGGAGATGCCTCTAGTGTGACTGAAAAGTCCACTGGTGCGGCCACTGCGGAAAAGGGTACTACTACCGGTTCTAGTGAAAAGGCCGTTAGCGAAAAGGCTACTGAAAAGGTTAGCGAGAAGAGTGGTGTGGTTTCTGAAGGTGGAAAAGTCAAGGCAACATTTGTTTCATTGGCAAGAAATCAAGATTTGTGGGAATTGGTTGGTTCAATCAGGGAGGTTGAAGATCGTTTCAACTCCAAGTACCATTATGATTGGGTTTTCTTGAATGATGAGGAATTCGATGCAGAATTCAAGGCTGTCACTACTCAAGTTTGTTCTGGTAAGACCAAATATGGTGTTATTCCAAAAGAACAATGGAGTTTCCCACCATGGATCGACACTGACAAGGCAGCTGCTACTAGAGAACAAATGAGAAAGGATAAGATTATCTATGGTGATTCTATTTCTTACAGACATATGTGCAGATACGAATCAGGATTCTTCTTTAGACACCCAGAACTTGATGAGTACGAGTACTACTGGAGAGTTGAGCCAAGTATTAAGATCTACTGCGATATTGATTACGATATTTTCAAGTTCATGAAGGATAACAACAAGAAGTACGGTTTCACTATCTCATTGCCTGAGTATAAGGAAACTATCCCAACTTTGTGGAAGACTACCAGAGATTTCATCAAGGAAAACCCTCAATTTGTTGCCAATGATAACTTGATGGATTTCATTTCTGATGACGGTGGAAGTAGTTACAATGGTTGTCATTTCTGGTCTAACTTTGAAGTTGCTTCTTTGGACTTCTGGAGATCTGAAGCTTATCTCAAATACTTCGATTACTTGGACCAAGCTGGTGGATTCTTCTACGAAAGATGGGGTGACGCTCCTGTTCACTCTATTGCTGTTTCTTTGTTCATGCCAAAGGACCAGGTTCACTTCTTTGATGACGTTGGATACTTCCACAATCCATTCCACAACTGTCCAATTGATCCTGCCGTGAGAACTGCCAAGAAGTGTGTCTGTAACCAGAATGATGACTTCACTTTTGCTGGTTACTCATGTACTCCAAAGTTCTACCAACAAACTGGTCTTAAAAAGCCTGTTGGTTGGGAACAACATAACCATTAGTGATAATTGATTGAGTCTACATAGTTTTGTTTTTCAATACCACGTTTGAGAGATGGATTCATGAGCAAGTCTTAGGGTGATGAGCCAGGCGACCTAATCAAGAGAGTTGTGCGACTTGTAAATCAATTCCTCGCAAGGGGAGTGGCGGTCAGTAGATTGACCACGTATGTATCGTATGTATCAGCAGCTGACAGCTGACAGAGCTTTGGCCTGTAGTCCCAATATAACTGAACCAGCTTCAAGTTATACTTCAGTAAAGCATAGGAGAATCATGGCGAATCTAGGTTCACTAATAACAAACATACTGGATGAGTTTGTGAATTCTCCTGAGCCAGCCGATGGACAATTGATCAATTTAGAGCCATTGGACTCACTTCAAGTCTCATTAGTTCGTTTTTCGCTTCCTATCAGATAAAAAAACTGTCAACAGAAAAACATATGAAAAAAAATACTTTCGAGACAAAAAATTAAACAAACCAGAAGGCAACAAACGTATTGACCAATAAGTAGAATTCCTTCAAACAACAAAACTCATGTCTGATACAGAACTGGAATCTGTTAGTACCATCACACAAATGAATTTTGAAAGTGTTGTGGAAACACTCCAAGATGCTGCTATAGAGTGTGATAAGAACCAAGACTATATTTCCTTCTCTACTGTGTTGGATATACATATCGGTGATCCTTTAATTTACACTAACGAAGAACGGATTATCTTGCTTGAGACATTAGTGGATATATTCAGTGAAAACCACCAACTTTTATACGAAGTCGGTTGGGACTTGCCAGAAATTATCTTCAGATTCTTCCATGCTGATATAACATATATTCCGGCTTTATTAACGAACAAGACTAAGATTACAGTGATAAAATTGTTTGAATTATTATCAAATTATGGAAATCCAAAAGAACTTTTGCTTACATGTTGTCAATTGTTGTCGTCACTCAAACCTCAAGAACCAATGGATCCATCATTTATTGAAAATTGTAATGATGATGAGAAACTTTACTACCGTGCTCTTCCTACAACAAACTACATAATCAAGCTCCACACTTTGCTAGAAACAATAACAAGTTGTCTAAGACGCAACAAAACCATCTATCCGTCTAAATTTTTAGGAATGGTGGCTTCTGCGGTTGTCAACTTCTTGAGTTGTGCTCCTGAATATTCTTGGCAGATAAGCATCACGAGACGTTTATACACTTTTATCCGCGATTACACCCCTCCAGACATGCCTGAAGACAACTCGGATAGCTTAGAGGATCTCGTTAAAGTTTTAGAGGAGGAGAATTATCTACAAAGAAAATTGCTCACTATGCTATTCTTACTAATTGTTGATAATTCTACTGCAGAGCTGTCGCCTTGTTTGTTGGGATCTGTTTATCCAAGTTTGAATGGAAGTCCTGAAGCAGCAGCTCATTCCGATAGATTTGAATTTATGGGCAGATTCCTGTCACTTGGTTGGTCTATGGATTTGGATTTTGATTCGCTTTTGAAAGCAGAGCTGGAACAAGCTGTTGATCTCTTCAATGGACAACATATTGAATCTGCTTCTGATGTTTTCAAAGTGGCAATCGATCATTACAATAAAACATCATTCAGACAAAAAAACCCTACAACAGTCCCAATAACAGTTCCATCGATTGTGTTTTTACACACATATTGTTATTACGTTGAAGGACATAAAAATAAAACGGTTTCACCAACTTTCATGGAATTAGTCAAATTACAATTGAGTTTATTTGTTCCGTTTGTTGTCGATCCAAAGTTGGTTGATGTTCCGTTAATCACCTGTTTGATGATATTGACTATGAAATCTTTGGAAGATCCAGCTAATTCAGTCAAAAATAAAAGTGATTTACTTTCGTCTCCAGGCTTGAATAAGATTCTGGTTACTTCATACATTCAAAACATTACAGTTCTCGTTTTGGAGTCGAGGGTTCCTGAATTGATCCGCTTCTTTTACACTTTGTTGGCAAAAATTTTGATCAATGTTGAAGAATCGCAAGGTTATGAGTTCATCATCGATTCACTTCGTCACTTCAAGACTGAAAGTTACCGTGTTGCTCTCATCGGGATCTTCAAAGATTTGCTAGTTAGAGATAAAACTTTGGATCAACAATTGGAATCCTTAAAGATTTCCAATGGTCCAGCTCTACCACCAAGATCCACTAAATACATCAATCTGACTCCAGAAAGAGCAGAAACGGTTTTGGAATTGTTTGACACTTCCATTGACGAAACATTTGGTGATAAATCAAATGAGGGAATTAATTTCCATACACTCAACAGGCTTCTAGCTTACTTGAATTTGATTTTGTCTGCCAGACAATTTGATAGAAACGCGATAGGTTCTCGTGTCAGCCGGTTGGAAAACTTGATTAAACAAGTTGGTGATCTACAAGCTGAACAAAATGATAAAGAACCAGCAGTTCTTGAGTTGATTCAGTTCAGCGTGGAGAAGGCAAAGAAATTTTATTCCCTTTAGAATAGTATAAGAAATCGATTTATATTATTATTTTATATAGTCAACGAATGTGATGATTCTAGTCGACAATGTTAGTAAAGATTCAAAATCTGAACGTATGGAGCCGTTTTCACAATCAACATCTGATTATATCAGATAAATTGATGAATGTTGGAAACAGGTTGTTATCTTCATTAAAGATTTCCTCAGAGTGAGCTGAGATAAAGTTATCATCATAAACAACAGACGTTGATTGTAAAGGACTCCCGTAGCAATACATACCATAATCGTGACTGTAAAACAGGAGTTGCTCTCCTAAATCTAGTTGAAGAAGAAGAAAATACGAGTTAGTTTGTTAAGATTTTTTCACCCTTCCAATGTCTCTTTATAGTGCAAAAAAAATTTTTTAACAGGGTACTTCAGACGGGTAACACCTCTAACAACAAAACTGATAGAGTTTTGTTTTCAGTAACAGTAAGCACTTTATGATCAGGACAAAGATCTGACAACATAATGGACTCCTCTCTCGATAAAGACTATGATTGGCTCGTATCGCGGTCAGAGTCAGCTTACGAACTACTTGGATTGTCGCGTACGTCTAGAATCACCAGTTCGGATGTACGTAAGGCGTACCGCAAGAAGGCTTTAGTTCTTCATCCTGACAAGAATAAATCATCAAATGCTGAAGAACAGTTCCGTGAGATTTCCGTCAGTTACAAAGTTCTATCAGATCCGCACCTGAAACAACGTTATGACGAACTGCTCGATAAACGTGACCAATTTGAGAAAGCAAATGCACAGAAATCTGAACAACAACGAAAATGGAAGGAAGAGCTAATCAATAACGAATTGGCTCGCAATAATGCCAAAAACAAACGTCAAGAAACATCAAGAAAGCTTCAAATTCTACGAGAAGATACTGCTCGTCGGCGAAAAGCGAAACTGCAAGAATTAACTCATTTGTCTTCTACAAAAAATGAATGGTCAGACCTGGAAAGATCTGTGTTCAGCTGTAAAGTGCGACTCAAATGGAAACATAAACCACAAATGGGTTCTTCTATCACAGAAGAGATTATCAAACAGTTGATGGAAGTGTTTGGAACGATATCCAGTGTGAAAATGTCAGATTTGAACAGACCTAGCGATTCTTATCACCATGCAACACTTGTGTATGAGACTTGGACGGGCTGTGTGTTGGCTGCAACACACGATTTCAGCAGTACAGGTGATCTTTGGGATCATATTGGGATGCGCAGATTGGCTGGTCTACTGCGATCCGCTAAATTGGTTGACTTTAATGATAGTGAGAGTTTGAATGATGCTGAAAGATTGGATTTCGATGGGTATGTGGGGTTGAGTCTGTATCGTTTGAGCAAGTCTTTGAAGCAGGGTCAATAACTAGCAAGCGACGAGCATAAAATTGGCGAAAATGAGCGAAAGACTTAATCTTAGAACTGAAAGAAGCTGTGTTGCCACTGATTCGCTGAGATGATGTTTTATACGTGTACGATGTATATTAGGTCAATATTATGTAACTTATGACGAGTGTGCGAAGAGCTAAAGTGATACACTCTTCTCGGAAGATTTGTAAATGACTCGCTACACTCACCAGTCGTTCAGCTAATCCGAGTCAATAACAATTGTTTCAGGAGATCGTCCCTTATCCTTGATCGGAGCAAAGCTCTTATTCTTATCCTTCCTCTTCTTACTGCTACGCAATGATTGACCTTGACCCTGAAACACTACCTTATTAGCCTGCTTCTGTTGCTCTTCCTCCATCTCTTCAAACTCATCTTTGTATGGTTTAACTGGGAAGCCAAAAAATAAATAACCTTCCGGGAGTATCAAGGGTCTCACTGGACCTGATAAGTCAAGTTCTTGTGTGGCGGCTGGCTCCTGATCATTTTTTGTCTCTTTAGCAGTGATTTTTTTACCCGATAACTTGAGACCTTCACCTTCGAATTTTTTATACTTGCCTTGCAGTGCTTCTTTGACAAGTTCACCATAGTTAATTTGCTTAGCCATTGAACCTTCTCCTTTCAAAGATGGATTTGACAATGCTTGTTTCTTTTTCTGTTTATCTGATTCTTCTTTGATTTTTTTGTAATCTGGTTCAACATAACCAACTGGCGGGGCAAAGTCAGTTTCTAAGTCAGTTTCGATAACACAGATACCTTGAGAATTCGATTCAGGTTTAGCTTCAAGAATTTTGATCTTGTATATTTGTTCATTATAATCAAGTTGAATAACGTCATTCACGGTCAACGTGGTAAATTTTCTTAAAGCATTTTCTAAAACTGCTTTTGGATCACTAATTTCAAGAAAATCAACGGATTGCGGCTCTAGTTTAACAAAAGATCCTTGAGGTAAATCGGCTGTTTTGATGTTAACAAGAGAACCTGGTTCTGCCTCAATAGTTTCTAGTATCCATTGAGGTAAATAACACCTTCCTTCCTCGGCTGTGAATTCTAAAACACCACTATGGGTAGATTTGCCACTAGATTCGGATTTGATCGCAAAAAGCATGGGATATCTGATGTTAAGCATAGTAAGCTTATGAAGAGCCGATTGTGGTAGAAATATCTTACCCCCATAATTGGCATCATCTTTTCTGTTCACATCGGGCATCATTGCTATTGGATAACATCTAAAATAATCATCAAATCCTTGATTCATGGCCACTGTTGGTGGGAATGCACCGAACTGAGCCCCCTCACCGAAATTGAATCTCCCAAATCCCGTGAACATGACTTAATGTGTTGTTTATTGTGATAGTGTGATCTTTTCCCGGTACCAACTTGTCAATCCCCGATGGTCTTTTGTTCGATCTCTTTGCCACTAAACTAAACAAAATGTTTTTTGTGCGAACATAAAAAAAAATATATATAAAAAATATGTTTTTAAAATCATATAAACAAACACAAGCAATCACCGTTTATTCCATTGTTTCTCTTTAAACGTTGATGCTTGTATAAGAAGCATCATATTTCAAGATGTCATCAAATATGGACATTGACGATGAGTTTCTATTGGACGATGCAAATACCAAAACACTAAGAGACCTTATCAGTGATGACGATGAAGACTACGAGAACGAAGAAGCAATTCTGTTTTCAGAAGATGATCTTGATGAAGAAGACTACGTTGACGCCCAGGACTCGGATGAGGAAAACATTGATCATATGAATGAGTTTGAGGATGACGATATTGACGATAACTATGATCAGGGTCCTATGAATTTTGGGTTCAGTGATGATGATGATGAGGAGTTCAACGATGAAGATATCGATGAAGACTTTGAATTTAGAAATGCACTTAGAGAAGCCAAAAACTTCAAGATCAAGAAGAAAAAGGGTGAGAAAAAGAAAGGAGGTTTGGCAGCCATGAGACGAAAGATAAGAAGAGAAGAGTTATCACCAGAAGTTAAACAACTTCTTAGTGAAGCCAATGAAGCGTTTGTTAGGAATGATCTTCAAGTTGCTTTAAACTTGTATCTTGATGTGGTGAAGCTCGATAAAAACAATTTCAGTGCATATAAGACACTTGGTGAAATTTACAGGTTACAAGGAAATTACAACAAGTGTTCAAATTTTTGGTTACTAGCTGCACATTTACACTCTTGGGATTATGAATTCTGGAGAACTTTGGCTGAGTTGTCTGTCGAATTGGAACATACGCGTCAAGCTGTCTATTGCTATTCGAAAGCAATTTCTGCTAGTAACAACAAAGATTATGATTCGATTTTCGCAAGAGCTTGTTTGTACAGAGAAAGAGGTCAATTCAAAAGAGCAGCAGATAGTTTACAAAAATTGAAGTCTGTTATGCCGAAAGAACCAAAGATTTTTAGGGAATTGGCTAAAGTTTATGTGGATGAGAATAGGGTCAATGATGCCATTACAATGTACACGAAGATTCTGGAGGAGAATATGAAACAACGTCAAAACTCAAGTAAAGGTTCCACTGCTGAACTGAAAACCATTAAATTTGAATGGTCCGAGTTGAATATTTTACTCGAATTGTATGGCAAAAAGGCTGCTTGGGCTTTGGCTATCAAAACTTTAAGACAAGTCTCTCGTTGGATTCAATTCAGAGAGAACCAAACTTTCTGGGATGATGTTCCAAGTTTAGATATCGAGTTTGACGTTAGAAGATTTGATAATCCTAAATTCCAAGGCCTCAAACATGAGGAAAAGGCAAAAGATTATTCACTTCCAATTGATATTAGAGTTCAACTAGGTCTTTTCCGTCTAAATTCCAAAAATACAGAAGAAGCAATGCGCAATTTTGAGTATGTTTTGTCACAACCCATTGAAGATACTTCTGATTTATACCTGAGAATTGGTAACGAATTGGAAAGTTTTGGATTCTACCAAGAAGCACTGAAGTATTATTACCCTGTTTCATATCTTTATGAGAGTAATTCTGCTGAATTAGTTTTCTCGATTGCAAAATGTTTGAGAGAAACGGAAGATTTCGAAAATGCTAAAGAAGCCTATATGAGATTGCTAGAACATGATCCCGATAATGTTGAGCTGAAAGTTGCTCTTGCAGAGATTTACTTCTATTTGGATGATATTTCCAGTATGGCACGTCTTTACAAAGAGGCTAAAGAACAAAGAAACAGAGAGCGGGCCAGTGCGAGAAAGAATTTACTGCGGGACAGTGGAGATGATGCAATGGATGAAGATTCGGATGAACCACTGTCTGGTGGTGAAGATTTCACAGATAGAGATCAAGATCAACTAGCTTTGATTGCTGAATATCCACCAACCAAAAAATCCAAAAAGAAGAAAGCTGTTCCATTGGATCCTGAATTGTTACATAAGAAAGAGTTGAAATCCACAACTAGAATGAAAGAACAGTTTTCCAGAGCTGCCAGATTGCTAGAGCGTTTGGAAGGAAGTAATGAAGGTATTATTGATAAAAACAAGGCTTCGATTGCTTCTATGTGGATTGATCTCGTTTCAGAGTTGATTGAAGTTTTCTCTACTTATAGATGTTTCTTCTCATCTGACAAGGCCAAAAAATTCAATACTGGTCTTCGAAGAAGAACGGAAAAACTGAGTATTGATCAAAAACTCTCTAGATTGCCATACTTGCAAGATGAGATGATTTTATCGAAAGAAATGGACTCTGGAAGAATTCCAATTTCGGAGGACGAATTCAAAGGAATCAAATTTGACGAATGGTTCGATCTTTTCATGAAATATTCATTAATGATCTCCGAGTATGAAGGGAATGCAGAAGATGCTTTGTCTATTCAAGAAATTGCACGTCATGTCAATGTTTTCAAACAAAAGGAACTGACTATTAGTCTTGTTAGTTTATCTGTTGGTTTCATTACTAATGACGTTGGTGTCATCATGAATCAATTAAGAACATTGATGAACAATTATCAGTTTTCGGTCCCTGTGCTCAAGATATTTCTGGCATCTTCTAAACCAACAGAAGAGTTTCTTCATTCATTCGTTGATTCGCCGAATCAAAAATACTTTTTAAGACAGATCAAAACCCATGATTCTCTTATTGAGGGTCGTGAGATTTCCGGAATGGCTGCAGTGACAAATACTAACGTTGATACTACCAAATTCCATCCATTATTGAACTATATCTACTCCACTTTCCTTTATATCAACAAATCGTTCACAGCAGCATTGACGTACAGCTTGAAGATATATAGGGACTATTCGAACGATCCGTCCCTAGTGTTCTTGTTAGCTCTTGCCAACCTACATCGGTCTATGCAAAGACAAACAATTAACAAGAATTTTCAAATTATACAAGGACTCACTCTGATGTTGGAATATGCCAATCTGAAAGGTACTGACGATATTTATCATTCTGCTGAGGTTAACTATAACCTTGGGCGTACTTTTAGTTTGTTGGGTTTGAACACTTTGGCGTTGACCTTCTATGAAAAAGTTTTAGGTTTGGATCTTGATGATGAGATGTTTGATTTGAGAAGGGAAGCGGCCTATAATGTTTATTTGATCTACTGTTACAACGGGAACATGAAATTGGCTGAGGAAGTGATGGAGAAATTTTTAGAAGTTTGATTGACGCAAAAAGCGAACAGAGTTGTGCTTGGAACTATGCTTGTCATCCGTGGAGTCATGAAATATTCATTAAATGATTCAATACTGATGACTCGCTTCGCTTGCCATGAGATGTAACTACTAGTTTAATGTAAATTATGAAGAAAAAATATTTTTGAGAAGGAAAAAATAAAAAACTGATTTAATTCCAAATTATCCATTTAAAACTACAGAAGATCTGTGTTGTATTTGCATTGAGTTATACTATGAGCGTTGGGACGCATCACAATGTTGTCTCGCGAGACTTGGAACTGATTACACAACGTCTGAATGATTACGTGTCCACTTATGACTTGTCTTACTTGACAGCGGAGCTTGACAAGACGAGTGAAAACAAGCCAAAAACTGGGGATTTACAAAGTATGAAGTTGAAAGAGTCCGATTACTTGGAACAATTAGAAGTCTGCAATCAATTGTGGCTTATTAATGGTCTCATAAAGGAGTTGAGCGCCTTAGAAGTACTCAAAAACTCGGAAAATATTGAAGATTTGTCCAACGTCAATTTTGAGGCTTGTGTAGCTGATTATATCAAACTAACAGCGAAAACAAAAGAATTCGTTGCAGGATTGGGTTCAAAGACTCAAAATCAGCCAGTAAAGATTGTGGAACGTATTCAAGAGAAAATCTATCAGTATGAAGAACTCACATACAAGTTGATTCGGTTGCTGTTATCACGATTCCTTCATTTTAATAACGAATCTGAGGTTACGTATCAAAACACAGTTGATGATCTGACATTCAAGCAATTTTTGAAAACTTGTAACAGTTTTTTGAACCACGGAAATGACTCAAGTGATCTTTCTAAATTGTTCAACTTCAACAAGTTGTTCAGTAACTGGCTAGAAGAGGTGCTAGCTAAGGTTGACACTGGAAAAACCGTTGTCTTGAGCTATGATTTGGACTCTATCACTTTAAGACTTGAATCTGTCAATGAGTCAACGTTTTCTAACTACCTGGAATCCGTGGAAAGTCTTATCAACTTTGTTAATCTGTTTTTGGATTTCAATTATATCAAGGAACGATACAATCCGTTTTCATCATTGAAATCAAGCGTAACAAAGACATTTTTGAATTCATTGAAATTGAAGATTTTTGATCAAACGAATATTTATCCACTAATCTTGGACAGTTTTGCTGAAAACAACAGCAATCGTTGTATTACTCAATTACGACTAATTTCAACGTTAATAACCCAAGATGGTTCTTCCGATCTGGAGTTTTGGATCGATGACCTTTCCAATTATTGGGTAAATGATTTGGTTGACAGGTCCATTGATGAGATCAAAGAACTGTGTACTCAGTTAAAGTTGGCTCGTAAAGGTGCGAAGAATGATTTCATTGATGTGTTTGAGTCTTCGCAGTTGTTGCTCAATCAAATTCATTCTCCAACACTCGATCAGCCGGAGACAAAGACGCAATCAACGACACCGGGCGAGGTGAACGATGATGATGACGGTTGGAACAATGAATGGCCATCTGATGACGAAGAGGAGGTCAAGGAGGAAACAGGAGAAGAAGATGACGATTGGGATGCATGGGACGATGCCGACAACTGGAAGATAGACGACGATTTGAAAGATGCGAATATGGGGGTTAAATCATTGTCCACTGACAGTAAGACACCGTCAACAATGACACCTACAACCTGGAGCTATAGATATTCACGTGTTGCCTCATTGGTTAATGGAATTGTCGACAAATTCTATTCCAACTTTGAGCAGTTACTAGGCAAAGTCAGTAACACTGATCTCAAAGAGGTTGAGAGTCTTTTCAAAGCGGGTATAAAGAAACTAGTTCTGTGTTTCTTTATGATCATTCAGTCTGAGGCATCTGTCTTTTACTCGAATTGGGTTCTATTCTACAACGATTTTTCCAAGTTAACAGAGGATGTTTCGTTGTCGTATCAATTAGAGTTAGGATCATGTCGAGAATTGAATGCTAAGCTTATCAGAAGATACTCTGATAATCATGTTCGACAACTTATCAGTATCTTGAGACCATTTGAAGCGACATTTTTGGCTGATAACTCGTCTGATAGTGCCTCGCGTATGGCGTTGAGTGCGAAATTGAATTTGGAACTCAAACAATTCTTTAAAAATGTTGGTAAACAGAGCCAGGAGAGCATGACGTTGAACCCTTTTGTTGCAAGTAATGTTCTTGCAAACCTCATTGATATCTTTTGTGCTTATCTGAGTGATAAAATAATAAGTCGCTATGAGATTGACTCTGATGAATCTGAGATCTTGGCCGATTTCATTGAACACACAACTTTATTGCTACCAGAGTCAATGGATGGTGTCAAAAAAGTTCCTTCCTATCAAAAGTTAGAGCAGGTCAAGATGGTGCTCCGCTCAAACTTAAAACACATTTTACAAGATTTCTACGATGCTAAGTATTATGGACTGGAGACTGATGAACTGATCGGATTGCTCAAGAGTTTGTTCATTGATGGACCACTGAGAGAGGAGGTCATTGATGAAATTGTTGCTATTCGGAGTAATTGAGCAACGAATGTGACATTGAATAACCTGCCATACCTTTGTCTACGAACTTGAGCTAAGCTACACCCAGAGAGCAAATTATCGAATGATAATCTAGAGCAAAAAAATACCAAATTGTTGGCTTTTTCGTCATTTACATGTCGTTTATACTCGTTAATATATTTTTTCACTTATAAACATGTAATTACCACTCCAAACCAGTTTGGGATTCAGGGTTTGAACCCTGACACTCGATCTTTGAGCAAAGCTCTTCAAGCTCCTGAGCCTCTGGAGAGTTTTGTTTTCCACCAATACGGGCTGGAACAATTTCACGGCCGAGGGCTTGTTCCTTAGCGAAGTGATCCTTCACCATCTTCTTAACAATGTTTTGGTAGTGCACCACTCCTCTCTCCTTAAGAGGGTGGAGATAACCGGTAGAGTAGACACCTTGGTTGAGGTTCTTTTGTGTAGCAACACAGAGGTTGAAGTCTTCGATCTCAACTTGTTGCAAGAAATCAACAAACTCCTTCTTCTTTTCGTCCTCAAGACCTTTCTTGGTGTAGATATCGTATTGCAAAATAGTTCTGCTTGGTCCAACTGGAAGAACTCTGATGGAGTAGAATGCTGGGGAGTAACAGTTGATACCGTTAGTTGGGAACAAGTAACACCAGAGACCGTTGAAGCTTCCACCAGGGTTTTCTTTCTTCTTTGGTGCTTCCTTCTTGACTGGCTCCTTCTTTTTTCCAAAACCGAACCAAGAAGATTCAACATCAGGATCAACTTCTTCCTTAACTTCTTCAATTGGTTCATCGACAATCTTGGCATAGTGTCTGCAGTAGTTACCCTTTGGAACAACCTTGTAGGTTTCCATTTTGAAAGCAGTAGACAAACCTGGGTGAGCAGTTGGACAGTGGTAACATTCTTGGTAACCATCCATCAAAGTTTTCCAGTTGAATTCACCGTCAAGTTCGTAAGACATGTGGTATTCGTAGTCGTCGAAATCGTATTCGGACATCTCTTCCTTGAGACCTGGGAAGAAGTCTTCGAAAGAAACAGCATCTTCAGTTTGATCGAAGTTAATGAAAACAAGGCCTTGTTCAGTCACGTGAGTCTTGATCTCATACAAGGAGTTGGCCTTTGGATCAAATCCTTCAACTTCGTCAAAGTGAGGAGCTTTAGTCAATAAACCATCAGTGTTGTAAGACCATCCGTGGTATTTACATCCCAAAACAATGGAAGAACCTTTCTCCTTTCTAACCACTGGGAAGGCTCTGTGTCTGCAGACGTTGTGGAAAGCCTTAATTTCACCGGCCTTGGTCTTGATCAAGAAGAAGTTCATACCCATAAAAGTGTAAGAGTAGTAGTCACCAGCTTTCTTGAATCTTGAAGCATGAGTGGTGAAAAGCCAAGCACGGGAGAAAACGGCTTTCTTCTCATAGTCGAAGACCTTTTGAGAGGTCCACCATGAAGCTGGCAAAGTGTGTTCACCTGGGATGAGCTTATCCTTAGGATCGTCTTGTGGAGGTGGAGCAGGTTTGGCAACGGCAGCAGTAGGAGACATTTTTGTTGTTTTGTTACTTGAAGATCCTGAACAACATTGAAACAACTATTCGGGGGTACCAGCCCTTTTTATAGAACTAAAACTTCCGGCTCTTTGAGTGCACTCTTCACTGATCCTGCCAAGTTTAGTCCCAGCAGATAAGATTCCGCACGGAATTCTGTTCCGGTTTAGGCAATTATCATCAGTGATAAGAATTTTTTCGTGGAAATTTCATGGCTCAATTAAGAAATTATTTCACCGCCGATAGTGCTCGCAATCTTTACTCTCTGCTCGAAGAAAAGCGGAATTTTGCTAGTCCATTTGACATATGACTGGGGGGTTCAGGGGATATTTCGGTTGCTTAAATGGGAAATAAATTTCAACGGAAATTGAAGGAAAAGCAAATCATAATTGATTAACAAGCCAAACAATTCATTCACTCTTTAAAAACAAATGTGTGAGTAACCGTTCATTCAGTACTGAGAAAGCTCCGTCTATGGAGGGGCAATACAGTGTATTCCCGCTCCACCCGTGGCTCGTTCGTCGTTTTCGTATTTCCTGTTACTATGAATCTATTAATCTATCAGAGTATCAACGCTGCCGAAAGCCAATAGTCACTCACTAACCACTCGCTTCGCTAATGAGATGCTTAGTTAAAGCTCGTCGTGCAACTGTCCCGCCTTCTTACTACCACCTGGAGCAATAACCACATACTCCACATACAAATCACCAAACTGGTCAACAGAATTCAACACTGGCATTCCCTTGCCCTTCAACACTTCAACTTCTCCATTCATAACAACTTTTCCTGGTGCCCTATGGAGCTTTATTGTCGAGTCGTAGTTGTCTAAGAACGGAATTTCGCGCTCCCATCCTCCTTTCATTGCCTCCTTCAACGTCAAAACTTCAGTACGATACAAGTTATCACCCACGCGACGGTATCCGAGGTTGCCACTCTTGCGTTCCTTGACATGAAGACGTAGATTACCGGCAACCCACTCTGGAGAACGATCAGCTTGACCTTCGTAAATTTCAACGTATCCTCTTGGTGTACCTGGTTGGACATGAATATTGAACTCTTTGATCTTTCTCATCACACCGGCACCCTTACATTGCTTACAATGATGTGCAATTTGTTTACCAGCACCATGACAATCTGGACAAGTTGACTCCATTTGTTGGAACATACCAGGTCCCAACTGTCTCTTCACTAGCACACGTCCTCTTCCATTACAACGAGTACAAGTGTGGACTTTTCCGTCTCTTGATCCACTTCCATCACATTTGTTGCAAATATCTTGTAGTTCAAGTGAAAAATCGCTATTCACTCCATTGTAAAATTCTCTAAGTGTGAATTCCATCTCCGTTGAAGTATCTGAACCACGGGGAACGCCTCTTCCTTGTCGTCCTCCTCCACCGCCTCCACCGAAAAAGTTTGCAAACATATCGAATGGATCATGATGTTGTTGACCACCACCGGCACCAGCCCCACCTTTGAGACCTTCTTCGCCATATTTATCGTAGATCGCTCTCTTTTCCGGATCCATCAACACTTCATAAGCTTCTCCGATCTCCATAAACATATTTTGTGACTCTTCATTACCCGCGTTTTTGTCGGGATGATATTTCTTACTCAAACTTCTATAAGCTTGTTTGATCTCTTTCTCATCTGCATCTTTTGACACTCCCAAAATCTTTGTAAAACTGTTAGTGATCTGTGTCGAAATTTATGATGAAATCAACACTTACCTTATAATAATCTGCTTCTGCAAGTACACAGCCAACAAAGACTGCTAACAGCATGTAAAAACACACTGGAATCCTCATGGTTATCAAAAATTCATATATGTCCAAAAAAAATTATGAGGTGTTGTTTTCTATGTTCAACTAGCGCCAATTGGATTCAACGTTATTTGTGGTTCCAAATTGGACTGTTGTACTTCAAAAGATAATTGAAGTTGAACCTCTCTCAATTGTAGCGTAACGAGCTGTATTATCCTTTCTGTTCAAAGTAAAATATATCTAACACGTCAATATGAAAATTGAATATTTTTTTTTTGTATATTTTTCGGTCTCGCCAAATAAATTTTTAGTAAATGCGGTGCATTCAGGGCTGTGCCCTTTTTTACGTTTTATTTTGGCTTGATCTGAATTATGTTTGTTTTTTTGTATTTTAGCGCACGATCGATTTTTGAAGGATTAAAAAAAGGGATTACAAAAAAATGGATTATTTGACCTTATAGCTAGATATTCAAAAGCATATATTGCTAGAATTGCTACTCATCTAGGCGAATCATTCAGTATGAGGTCGATGCCGCCTCCTCGATATTCGAGGTTCAGAACAGCAAAAAGAATTTGGAGATCAATAATTAATTTACTATCAACAGGTTATATCTCAGATTCTTCGGCTTACATCAATCTTCGTCACAATACAAGCAAACCAAATCGAAAAACAAAAATCCGCAAATCTCGTATGACTAAAAAACCAACTTCAAGAGTCAAACTCAGTAATAGAGTTTCGAAAAAAGTGATTCAAGAACTCACTAGTGAAGAAAGTGGCGGTGGTGAACTTATAAACTCAGTGTATTCATGGAGCTCTGTTTGGCTGTCGCTACTACAGTTTTGGAAAACCCCATCTGGAGCTGGCGGTCAGGGAGGTAAGAAGCGTGGGAGTTCAGGAAATTTCAATGTTAACGTGAGCATTTGACCCACAGCGAGTCACGACCAAGTCACTCGCTCGCTTCACCTCCTCTCGATTTGTGTGTTTTCTCATTTCTTCAACTATATTTTTATAGATCGCTTAATGAAGTCACGGAGAATTCAATTAATAAGTAAAAGAGAGATACTACTCTATAAAAATACGCTCAAATAAACCTCACACGTTCGAAATCTCATCTCAATGGAACATTTAAACCAAAACAAAATCAAAACCGCCAACACCCTAAATAAAAACTAGTAAAACCAAAAACAAGCAGTAACTGCTAGCATGAATCAAATCATATCGTCTCTTGCAAAGAATAACAGTAGTAACCAAAACGGTTAGCTACTTTTAAACACTGAATTTCAACCAATCCCAATCACCAGACAATGTTTCACCCATTTGAGTATCATCAGACCTCCCTTGTTTCATAGCATGAGCCTCCGCCTGCGGACTCGTAGTGACATGATGGTGAGGTTGATCTTTAATAACGTCTCCAAACAGTCTCTTCTTCTTATTCGTGACAGTTGAATTCTGATTGGAAGAAAGCTTTATATGAGCAGGACCATTGTTCAAAGGTCTAATCACACCATGTAGTTTGAAAAATAGGCCACACGCATTACACAACAACCGGTTGTCTGATGTCTTACGCCATAACGGTGTGGTTGATGTGAAACAGTTTTCACAAATTGGTTGTTGTTGCGTCGATCTCGTGGATGGTCCCGAAGATGCCGGGGTGACTGCACTGGCAATCATCGAAGAAGGAGGCGCGGATGAAGAAATCATAGGTCTTGTAGATTGGTTGTAATGTTTAGCTGGAGAAGAAGAAATTGAAGGAGTCATTGGATGATCATATTGATGTCCATTGACACTCGAAGAAGGTCTGTCATTCTTGTCCAAAGAAACTTCTAGTGTGTTAATGTAATTAGTTAAACTGTAATCAGATCCAATTGCAGGCCGTTGGTGTTGCTGGTGTTGTTGTGGTGCTGGTGTTGGTGCTGGCTGAGATTGTCTGTGTTGATGCTGTTGTTGCTCCGAAAATCCAGATGAGTTTCGATGATGTTGATGGAAGTTTCTTGGTGACTTCGAATCTGACATATCATCAAACTTTGTAAAATCCATAAGATCACTGAAATTGTCGTCAAACTTCAAGAAATGATCGACATTGAAGTCATCAGAAGCGTTGTTGCCGGACTGAGCGCCAGTTCGTGCAAACGGAGTGTAGCCTTGTGAGGCATTGTGGTTATTTGCGTTCGAATTGTAGGGAGTGTTGTTGTTGTTAACTGTTGAAAAAATCGAGTTTGTATTTGAAGAAAGCGACTGACTTGTTTCTGGAGAAAAATCATCCATGGAATTCTTTCTGGTGTCCATTTCTATGTTAATGGAATTTGTAATTGTGAAAATTGATTCATGATCACCATACGTTGAGGATTTCACCGGGTCAACATTAAGTGGTGCATCCGGATTGACACCATACTCTTCTTTAGAGATCCTTCTGATATGTTCAATATAATCAAACTCCGGATTGTTCGGAATTTCGGAAGGAATCAGATTGTCAGAGTTATGCTGCTTCAATAATGAAAGGTTATTGCTATTACGAGAATTTGAATTTGGTTTCTCAATTTTATTCGAAGAACGTCTGCGCTTTTTCACACTGTTAATGCTGTTTAATCTCCAAGAAAGGTTTAAAATTCTCTTATTGTTCGGTAACAACGTGTTTTTGTTGTTGAACATCCTCCATATTTGTAAAGATGTGCTATCTTGTTCTGATGACTCCTTCTCGATCTCTTTTTTCAAGAGAGTCACAGGGGAGTCCAAATCGACCCCACCTGGGAACGAGTTGGCAAACATGTAATTGAACTTAGTGGCTAATGCTGTGGGGATTTATGCTTGTAACAGTTGTGTCTGGATTGCAAATGCTGGGTGGCAAATGCTACTGTGGTACAATGGATAAAAATAAGCCAGGTTTAATTGAGGGCAAAAGACCACAAATTTGGCTAGCTGAATATTATAAATAAAGTCTGTTGACTGAGGAGAGACAGGCCTATGGAAACTCAATCAACCCGATGGATATACTTGAACTTAATAATGTTGACTGTGTCAAGACAAGATGAGTAATTAACAGAACCAAGCTTAAGTTTTAAAAGTCGCTGTAATAATTAAACATTTATTTCCCTTTGGTTACAAGCAACCAGCCGGAAGGAAGCCCATAAGCGCAGGTGTGAGTAACTTCGAAAAAAAAAAAAAAAAGGTTAATAACAAATCATAAAGTTTATTGTTTTACGAAACAATAGCTCGGACGAGCCGAAGGTCAATCAGTATTATTAGAGACGTACGGAGACGCAGGACTCGGCTATTGTTTAATTTACTTGGGCTACCTATTCGATAAGAGTAAAAGACGTTCATGCTGCCCTATTGGTGTTTGCAGTACCGTAATGTTGTTTTGGCAGATGTACCTCCTGTACCTCTGATAAGATACACAATAAAACTGGCTTAAAACAAACAATAATTTTACTCCGTTGAGTACATGGTGCGTCTTGTGGGAAGCCTGGACTTTGCGTTACCGGCTGCGGTTAAAAATGGTTTTGGCTTGATTCGTATCCCATGTTGTGGTATTTCAGTTGAAGTCAGTGGGATCAATTATGCAACTCCTATGTTGTAGGGGCACTATGTGTCGTTGCATTTTCAACGGCTACACACCGAAGTTCCGGCTTTAAACATATTTCTGTCCCTTCGGAAAAAAGAATGTTTGGTTAGAATTTAATCAACAATCGATCGGATTTAGCTATTGTCCATACGGTAAAGAAGAAGCGAAAGTTGTCAGACATCCAACCGATAGACGATCATTATTCTCTAAAGCGTTTCACTACACAATAGCGAGGCGGCTGAGAATAGCCAATGTCGCTGTGTTAATTACATCTCAAACGGGACCAAAAAGTTTTTTGTGCTTACGTAAATTATGCGGAATGTAAATGCTTAACACTTAAAGTTTCGGATATTTGAAATTTTAATAGTTTCTCGGATTATGCAGGTAAGAATACTTAAAATCTATCTTAAATTTGGTTTAGAATGATGTTATTGATTTCTTGATCAAATCATAGCTAGCCCATTGAATCGCCATCGAAGGACAAATTTTCCACATGTTGGCAGACCATCCTTTATATAAGCCACGATAACCTTCAAACCTGACGATTTTAACAAGGGCGTCCCAGGTGGAGGTGTATTGAAAACCCATTGATCCTTCGGCTAATGTCGCAACCTGGAAACGACGTCTCAAAATATCCATCGGATAGATTAATGTCTGACCAATACCACCACTCAATGCTCCGAGCGTGAGAATAACCATTGGATTTGACTGGTAATTGGATGGGAACAATTCTTTGAGTTTTTCGTAGATTGTAAAATTAAGGGCCACGTAAGGAGCCACTCCCAAAGATGTTGGGGTTAATCCTCTATACAGAGCACGGAATCCTCCTTCATTCTGGTAAATATTTTTTATGGATTTGAACATTCCCGGAGGTTTACCCCGTTCTTTCGTTTGATTTATCTGAGTGTTATTCAGGTTTTGTAAAGACTTGGCAGTTTGTATAGAAAGTCGTGTTTTGACCAGGTCCATTGGATAGGTGACTAGAACAGACATGAAACCGGCGACTGAACCAGCCAACAACTTGTCAAATGTTCGTAAGTTCTCTTCTTCAGGTCTCTTGAGAACGTCTTTGAGTTTTTGGTAAACTGAATATTGAACAGCAGTGTATGGTATAATTCTAAGACAATTCGTACCATTACCTCTGAAAAGCCCTCTCCAGCCTTCTTCAACCCATATCTGGTAAACAGTACGCATGGTTCCATATTTGTATGATGATGTTGATCCTTGTACCTGATGTAAAACTTTCACTCTTTCCATCGGCGAGACTGCTGTTCTAGAGGCTGCACCAGCGATTCCTCCGCACAATAGCGACAGAGTCGGCTCATTCTGGAGGAATTTGAGCACCGTTCCGATAGGTTTCGAAATCGCGGGTTCATTCGTTGCCTCCATGCGTTCTGTAGCGGTATTCGCTAAAATATTTCTGTGGTGCGCTCTCTGACTGTGACCCAAACCATTCTTTTCGACTGAATTGAATTCCATCAAAACATATTTTTTTTTTCTCAGAGCCCAAACGAGCTCGAATTTTACTGGGGTATTCTCCGGGTTATCTCCGGGGATTACATACACTCAACTATATAATTGATTATTCCAAAATGGTTTAGATCGCCCATTTGACGTGAGCTTGATTTAATTTTCTTGGTAATTTAGATCTTACTTAGCATTTGAGAACATTTTTGAGTCACGTTGTCTGTACATAGGAGTCCTGTTCCTGAGACTTGCATTGCTCATGATGCATTTTCTGGAAGTTCTGCAAGTACAAATATCTCCACTTTCTAAATCAGGTTCCGAAATTCTCGCAAGTGAGTTTTTATGTTTGCTTCCGAAACATAGATTCTTCAATTAGTCACATATTAAAATCAACTCTTTTTAATTATTGCAGTTATTTATTCGCGTTGACTCAAGTTCCGAATTTGCTGCATATCTACTTCCCCACATTTAGTCGTGTAACTTGTTCAAAACTCTTCTGTCCTTGGTGGTCAGATGAAAAACAAACTAGCATTTGTCAGCAAAATGACTCAATAATGCTTTTATAAATACAGTGGACATTCTGTGTATTATTGTTCCTGGTATGAAGTCATAATACATCAATAATGTTGGTGGAAACTGGCCATTTAAAGAAGAGTGTGTTGCGCGCTCAAAATATTGTTCCGGTCGATCGACGCAACAGGAAGCTAGTCTTCTTACTCATACTCTTTGGAGCTACTCTCAACAATCTTAATGTTGCCGCAGCATTCACAATGACAGAGAGTCTGCAGAAACAGTTCAATGCAGACTCTTCGATAGTCACATGGGTCATGTCAGCATATGCTCTCACATTGGGCTCGTTTGTGATTATATTTGGTAAAATCGCAGACATTATCGGTATTCATAAGATGTTTTTGGTAGGTCTGAGTGTAATGGCTCTTACTTCTCTGGTAAATGCCGTCATCGTCAACGAAATAATTGCTTTGATTGTATTCCGCGCATTTCAAGGAGCCGCAGGTGCTGCGGTTCTGCCCAGTGCAATGGCTTTAACTGGTAATTATTTTTCTGGTACCGAGCTTTCTTTTGCAATCAAGGGTCTTTTATTAGCTCTAACCGCTAGTATGGGTATAGGTATAATTCTCGGAGGCGCTTTCTCAGTAACATCATTTGGCTATAGAGGTTTCTTTTATCTTAGTTTTGGCGTTAGTTTCATCTGTTCAGTTGCCTTATTCTTTCTCATCATTCCTGTTCAAAGATCTGAGAAAGTCCAAGATGAAAAAGTTCGTCACGTGAACTTTTTGGGAGCAACTTTTTTAGTGGGTGGACTCATCCTCATTATCCTTGGTCTTACTTATGCTGGTAAAAAGTGGCATTCGCCAAAAGTTTACATTCCTATACCTGTTGGGTTTTGCATGGTCTTAGCAGTGTTTGTGTTTGAAAGCGGCTATGTTCGCCGTTATCAACGGAAACACCCAAATGGGGCCGGTTGGAGGGAAAACTTAATTTTACTGTTCCCTCCGGAAACTGTTAAAATCACTAATTTTATCCCTTACGTGATGGGAATGTTTCTTTATTATGGTTCTTTTACTTGTATTCTCACATGTCTTCTTTCGTTTCATCAACATGTGGAAAGAAATTCACCAATTCTAGCTGCTATCAAAGTGTTCCCAGTCAGTGCTGGAATTGTCTTCGGCTCAATTATTTATCAGCAAAAATATGCCGAGCACATTGGCATCAAGCGAGTTTTAATGGCATCAAGTTTCATAGTGTTAGGATCTTCAGTTTGGTGCTCCAGAATCGACCATTTTAGTCGCTACCAGTACTGGAAGTTCGAATTTGTCAGTATCTTCTTATTTGGGTACGCCGTGAATTTGTTTTTCCAGGTGTATTATAATGCTTTATTGTCACAAACCCCAAGACATTTACAAGGTAACGTCTCTGCAATTTTCCAGACCGTGGGCCAGATCGGTATTTGTTTGGGTAGCAACATTGCCAATTCTGTAATTGGCAGCATTAGCAATGCAGAAAACAAACACGAACTACAGCATCGGATCAAAAATGCCATGTACGTTCCGGTTGCGTTCAGTGCGACTGCGTGCGTTGCGATGATTCTGAGTAGGAATATTAAGAATGATGATGTCAAACCTCGAAAAAGCGAAGATCCAGAAAGCCCAGAAGATCCCGAGGATGTGGAAAATTCTAATCCGCCTGACAATTAAGAAGAGTCTTAAAAACCCAAAGACCCTCACCATTTTAATTCTGCTAACGTTGTTTCAGCCGTAGCTTGAATGTAGCTACCAATTTTATAGATAAGCCATATCGATCTGTCATTTTTAATTTTTTTTTACTTCCCCGCGACGATAGACGTTTTATTCACTCCGATAAAGTATCCGGGGAAATGCTGAACGTACGATATCGGAAGCGGGTGGTGAGTGTAAGTGAAGTCAACAAGGTACATTAATAAGGTGCTGACATACTCCATAACCAGAAGTTTCAACTAAATACAAAAGACCCGCTATGCTTGTCTCCTAGTCCAGTCGTATTCCTCATGGACTTCCCCAGTGAGGGTAAAAAAAAAAGAAGGCATATAATTTTTTAAGATTAGCTTCATAAGTAAAAGTGGCTCTAAGCGGAGCAAAAAAAAACCCACACCCCAAAAGTTGTCAGAGTCAGATTAACTCATTTAACACCGCATTATTGACAAATTATACCTCATCATTGAACTATTGTCGCTATTGAAGCAACACACACCTTTCTCCTCACTACTCCCTGGAACGCAGCACCAAAGTGAGTTTGGCTAATCGACTCTGATCTCACGAGAAAACTTGGAAAGACACCATGGAACAAGTCGAGGTGGATGAGCTGATGCTCCAGCAGTATCACTCAGTACTTCGATTGTTTGAGGACGATTATGTTGGTGTTACAGGAGGAGTTTACGAACTCGATAACGATTTTTTCGAATTTGTGTACTCTTCATTAAGTCATTTTGATCATGAATTTCAAACTAAAGGGGAAGTCAAAAATCTATTACAAAACTATCAGGTACGCAAATCGATGCTGAACCGCAATGGCGAGGCTGTGGACCCTAAAATGATTGCACAGTTTAACAAAGACCATATGAAACACGACAAATTCATGGATTTACAAGGACTGATTTGGGAAGGTAAGTTCCAAAGATACAAGATGATCAATCAAAGAATGAGACTTTTCAAGAGCTATACGCATCTTTGCAATTCAATTTTGATGGCACGAAGAGATATCGATTTCCAATTACGGCAAATCAACACCACCATATACGAGTTTCAAAGATTTTTCACATTCCCCAAGCCCAAATTGGTTCATTTTCAATTGAGAAATCTTGTGGCATGTCTTGGTAAGAACGACGTGTTTTTCTCGTCTGAAAACTATAATGAAAGTTTTCAGATAATGAGACTCGATCCTCAGTTTTCTTCAACAGACACGGCACTTACACTCGAACCTGATTTCAAAATATCGACACTGAGCTCCAACTCAAGATATCTTTGCGCAGGATCTTTCAGCGGATCGATTCTCACTTATCATCCACATACAAAAGAAACTCAGTATTTGAAAATAACAGATGATACAAACGGGATAACCAATTACATCATGATGCCCCAACAAAACACAAGTTCTGATCTCGTGATTGCTTCAAATGATCGTTATGTGCGATCTTACAACAGCATCAAAAATGTGCTCACTGGTAAAATGAGGTTCGATTATCCAATTAACAGTATAAGCGAAAATCCAACAAATAGCAACGAGATTTTGTTGGTTGGGGACTCTCAATCGTCCATTATTGTCGATAAAAGAGTTTCACTGGTCACACCAGTGGAAATCTTCACACATCATCACGACTTCTCTTTTTCCAGCGATTGGAACAAAAATAATTTGCTTGCCACTGGAAATCAAGACGGAACTATCCGTCTATACGACAGAAGACGGTTGGATAAATCTCTTGTTAACATGTCTGGTTTCTTCAAAGGAGCAGTGAGAAATCTCAAGTTCAACACTGTTGGAAATTCCGGATTTCTTGCCTTTGCAGAGTCTATCGATAACGCATACGTGGTTGATCTCAATCATAACGTGTTCCAAGGACATGTGGACCAGTCCATTGATGGGACCGCAGCAGAGACTGGAAAACCTGGAACATCTGACGGCTACTACTGTACAGATGAAGAGCCCAGATACCAAAACATAAATTTCTTTGGTAAAGTTACAGGGATGTGTTTCAATGCGACAGACGACGGATTCAACGAGATCATGACTCTTGGAGTGAGCGATGGTTCTGTTGGCGGGGTTCTGCAGCTCAAGTTTGACAACTTCAGTCAACGTTCACCCGTGGATATCGATTGGTTGTAAAAATAGTGAGATTACTAAGGGGCAATTCATGAGGGGAAGAAAAGGAAAATTTTATATGGGTAACTGCGAGCTTAATTTTTTTCAACAAACGTTCATTAACTTTTTATTATGGGGAGGTAACGTATGGGGGCAACCTATGCAACAACAGATCCACCATTGACTTTCTTTCCGGTCTTCGTGATGGCCTTGAGAACTGTATCGTAATCGAGAGCTTCTTGAGTAGTAACATCAACGGTTTGTTTTTCGAGCGAGATGTCAACGGATTTGACACCTGGGAGTTTGTTTAAAACCCTGTTCACAGCATTAGAGCAACCGGAACAAGCCATAGTAACGTCAAAATGATATTTGTGGTCAGACATTGTACTTTCAGTGGTTTTGATAAGCTGCGATAAGACTGAACTTGAAAAAAAGAATCGCGATTTCGGGCCCCTTTTATATTTTTCAAAAAAAATATTCTTTTTCCTTCGGTCCTGCAGGATTTTTGCTCATTACAACAGATTTAAAGAGAGGTATTTTTGCGGGCCGCATTTATCGATTGTACGTGATATCATGAAAGACAATAGTGTGAAACGATGTTTTTTTACATTCCGGTCTACGAATACTGAAGAGCCAATCACAGTAGTTCTCCGACTGTATTCAGACAAGTTCCCAGTCACTACAGCCAATTTTCTCAAATGGTGTACAGGAACAGGACCCAAAGGTGATGTGTCGTACAGACGTTCACAAGTGACACGGGTGGTGGCACCCGAGTACATAGTCCAAGCTGGTAGAATTGATAGACGTTCTGTGCGAACATTGAGCTCGTGTAACGCTTTGATAGACCCTGCGGAGTTTGAGGCCGGGACAAGTATTCCAAAGAAAAAAGGTGTTGTTTGTCTTGTGAAGAGAAACGAAGAACTCCCAATCGAATCACACACCGAGTTCTTCATTGCCTTACAGGATCTTCAGAGTTATGAGGAACCATCGGAGTATATGGTGATTGGTGAGATCGAGCGGAGCTCCACAGCTGGTTGTGGACTAAAAAAATTTACGCATTGGCTAGCTGGTGTTGAGGTGGGAAAGCTGGATGAACCAGTTGATGAAGGTTGTTGGATAGATCGGTGTGGGGAATTGAAAAGGGAGAAAACATATAAAGAAAATGAGGAGACTGAAGAGACTGAGAGTGTCGACGACCCCGATCAAGTGTCTGCATTAGAGGCTTTATTTGGACGCAAAAAGACAAAGAAACATAAACGTCAAAAACGTTGAGGTTGATTACAATTACGGATGTCCAAGAGATTATGACCGAAAGATTCACAGCTTTGCTCGTCAAACGGAGATACACTCTGGGTGATTGTTCTAACATCCACCGGGTGACTTGTGGAGACGGACTCTTCACTATGAACCTACTGGGCCACATGCGGGTGAGGCACGAGGCGGCAGACTCATAGGTCAGAGCGACCATCGCCTGTCCGGGCTTTCAAACTGCATCACTGAAAGGGTGCAGCGACGCCCCAATGGATGCGTGATTATGTAGAATGAACAGACTGTAACATAGAAGAGATGATTTGAAATTTTTTTCTCAACTCACTTGCGTCGGAGAGGAGCGAAACAAACGGTGTCGGGCTGTGTATTATTACCCGGCCGGACATCCGCCCTTCTAAAATGCGATGGTGGTACGACTATGTAAGAGATCGACGCGACGGCTCGGCCGGAACTTAGGGAACGGCTGTGTTCCTGCGTCCAACTTTAATTAACTTGGTTCAGCTATTAATAGCCACAAAGGCTTAGCTTCGGCTGAATTGCTTTGAGAGGGGCGACGTCGCTGGTCTCGCAGATGTTGCAGATATCGCAGCGGCAGCAGTAGCGGTGTCGGGTGGCAGAAACCGAGGACGGCAGCGATACACTGAGGCTTGGGTATAAGCCTTGTTTCTGCAAGGCAAAGGAGGCACTGTACGCCTGGGACAGGTGGCGGTGTGTGGCGGTGCGTGGTATACCTCCCGGGCACCGCGGCCGGGCCGAGTACAAAAAAAACAAAAAAAAAAAAATTCTTCGCTGTCACACACACAGGCATTTTGTTTGACTTTGTTGGTGTCGTTGTTTCCCTTGGCGTGAAACGGCAAAAGAGACGAACAGTTAATTGACCTTGTTAGAACGCTTGAGAATAAAGATCAAGTGTTTTTAGCAGCTGGAAAGTTTGTGGTAGCTGTAGAAGGTTGCCATTTAAATCATGACCTCTCGCTACAACATCCTCGCTGTGGGTAATCACCCAAATCTTGCTTTTTACAATTGGAGATTATTCAATTCAAGGACATGTGACCTTTCATTTGTTAGTACCAAAATAGCAAGGAAAACAAACAACACTTTCCAATGGTCCTCAAAGCAATTTGGTAACTCTCGTTACACTCTTTCCAATACGTTTTCAACATTGGATGAGTATTTGAATACTATTCTTGGATCTTCGAAAGTCTCAAAGTTAGATTTTATTTTCGTTTCGGCAACTTCTTTGCAGGAGCTTTCTACTCTGTTCCTTAAATTATCCAAAGTCATCCAAAATCAACTCTCTGCCGGTCATGTTCCAGCTGTGATCATTGAATCAACAAATTTTGTCAATTTGGAACCATTCATCAAGCTTTCTTTACAACTTGATACCGATATTCCAGTTCTTTCAATTATGTCAGATTACGACATCCGTCTTGTTGGTGATAACAACTACATTGTTTATCAAAGTAAGAAGGAGAGTGATCTACTTTACGTCGGTAGAAGCGGAACTGAATCTGAATATACCACTACTGATGTTTCACTCATTAACAAGATCTCTGATCTTTTTGAAAGTGCAGGAATCGATGTTTACAAGCTCAGTACTCCTCTCGAATTTTTGTCATATCAATGGAAGTTTGCTTTACCAAAAGTTACGGTCGAACCACTTTCTATTCTTTTCGAAAAACCATTCCCAGATCAACTTCAGGAACAGATCCTTGCCAAACCTCTTATTAGCGGTCTTATCACTGAAGTGATTACTGTCATCAAGACTATGGGATGTAAATTGTTCAAGAGCTACGACAGTGAAACTTCTCTTTTGCAAAGATTCACACAGCTTTATCCAGTGACTGAATTAGGCCCTGATTATGCTGAGGCTCCTAGACTGTTTTACGATTTCTACAATCAAAATGAGATCAACATCGACTTACTTTTGCTCCAACCAATTCTCATCGCTGATGATTATCAGGTCAAAACTCCGTATCTCGAGTTTTTGTACGCTATGATGACCCAATTCAGTTCTAGTAACCAGTCTACTCTTTCTTCTCCAACATCAGTTTTCTGGCTCAGACGAAATGCAGAGAACATTCGCGAGCTCAAGCTTGCACAAGATGATTTGTCCGTGAGAAATGCTCTTAAGGAAAAAGAAATAGAGGAGGCAAAACAAAAATTGGAAAAGCCTGTTCAGGCTGTACCAGCTCAAAACGGTGCAGTTCAACAAAGACAAGTTCAACAACAACCTCAACAACCCCAACAATCTCAGCAACCACAACAACCTGTTTCTTTCTCTTCACAGCCAAATTATCCTACAGCTCCTGCTAACGTTTATGCTGGCAACCAGGGTGTTGATGCTCAACAAGTCCAACAAGGTCAAGGCCAAGTTGCTCGTCAAAACGGCGATGTTTCGCAACAGAACATAGACGCTGATCTTGAAGAGCTTTCTGAAATGGCTCACGCCTATGTCATCTCTGAGCAGACTCCACCATCGCACCCTCAACCTCAATTGCAAGCTGGCTACCAACCAAAGCCAATTCCAAGCATTTACAGCCAGCAACAGCAACAGCAGCAACAGCCTCCACAACAGCTGCAACAGCAACAACAGCATCTACAACCACAGGCACCTCAACAATACCAGAGACAATCGCCAAGTTACGATCAGTACGGAAACATTGTGAGATCGCAATCTGAAGGTCAGCAACAATATGCTTATAATGGTCAGCCACAACATCCACTACAGTCCCAGCCGCAGCAACAACAACAGGGATACCCACCTCAGAGTGCTGCAGTGAACGGTTCCTCGTCTCCAACATTTGTTCCTGCCCAAACCCTCCCACATGGACTTCCTCCCCAAGGATTGCAAGGTCAACAACAAATCTTCCCCCAAAAGTTGCAACCACAAAGAAGACCATCAGCTCCTCTTTCTTATACTCAACAAGATAATTTCTCTTTGGCTTCTGGAACTAACGGAAATGGTTACGGATATTCACAACAAGGTTATGATGAATTCAATCAAATGCCTCGCCAATCCAACAGACAGTTCAAGCCTACTTCTAGAAAGAACAGAAAGTCCACTGCTCTTTTGGGCGGTGTCGCACTGGGCAATGACACGAGAGGAATGCCTGGTTCAAGACATTCCATGATGCCAGGAATGGGACCACAAAATGGTGTCCAACAGCCATATCCGTTGAGACAAAGTTCTTCTGGTACCTTGAATGCGATGTCCAGAAGAAGCCAACTTCCAAATGGCTTGGGAATCAACAACACGGGTGGTCCTTACGGAAACGTTGCCAACGGGCAGTCCACCCAACAATTTGCGGGACAAAACGGGTACCAACAGCCACCTCAGCAACAAATACAGCAACAAATACAGCAACCACCTCAACAACAGCAACCACCTCAACAACCACCTCAACAACATCATCAACAACAACAGCAATTTGGTGCCCAACAGTCACAAGTTTCCGGTTTCCAGCAACCAATTTCTCCCCCAGATACTGCTGAAGAGAACGGAAATACAGGCTCAAATTCTAGCCTGCCACAATCTGACTCCAACTTGCGTCCAGTTCCAGAGGCAACTCCTGCTCCTACTCCTGCTTATCATGTTCCTCAAGACACGGATAAAAAGGACGATAAGAAGAAGAAAAGAGGTCTGTTCGGTAGAAAGAAAAAATGATTTTCTACGATATAAAAAGTTGACGTTTCAACAAATTTAAGGTTACGGTCTTCCTGTTTCATAGTTCTTTGTGTTATGGACTTGTAAAATCAATACTGTGTGCTCTCTACTATGTTTTGTGTTTTTTTAATGCTATTATTTTCTATACTGTTTTACGTAGTTTGCACCTGAAAATAAAAAAAATCATTTCAATTACAAATGTAGATTGCGTCGATCGACGCAAAATTGATGGAACGATTTTTTTAGCATTTTCCCGTCCCCCCTCGCCTTTAATTCTTAAAACAACGGCATATAAATCGGAATCAACTTATTAATTATAGACTGTTGCATTGATTTAGTGGTGATCCAACCAACAAACTCCATCATGTACTGTACTATATCGCCCAAACTCATGTTACCAGCTGTCACTCGTCTGTATGCGCGGAACTTTGCCATCTCAAGTACAAGTTCCCCGCTCAACGGATTTAGATCAGGCCGTGTATGGTCTAAACATCATCGTCTGACTCATCGTTTCCTTGCACAAGTGTCTGCCCCTGAGTTGAAAGAACCAATGGGATTTCCGTACTTTGCGAAAACTTTCAGGTTTGAGCTGAACTACTTGAAAACCTATCTGGAGTCTAAAAAACAGAAAGAAGATTATACGTTTGACCCTGAGATCTTCAAGAAACTTTGCATGTACAATAAGAAAATAAGAAATAAAGAGAAAATGTCGTTGTTCTTGACAACTTTGAAGAGAAACCCAAATTATCAGTCATATATAGTGAATCAAGCTTTTGGAATATCTGAGATGATGCATAAGCCAGAGGAGACGAAAAAGCCTGACACACAGTTTCAACCAGAACCACTGGAATCACAACCTAAAGCTGTTGGTCGCCCCGAAACAATCGGACTTTTGTTGAAAAATGAGCAAAAAAAGTCAAGAAAAGCCACATCCTCCACCAAGAAAGGTGAAAGTTTTAAAGACCTTCTATCATCAATCAATAAAGTTCAAAAGTTAGACAAGAACTCTGAGATTTTACCTAAAATGACCAAACTTACACCAATGCCTACAACGGAACATTCACTCCACTTGAATCACCTCGAAATTGGAGCAGATGAGAAAGCATTCGAGTCATTTTTACAAAATGCCAAATCTGAAAATGATTTGAAACAAGATCAATTATTCAAAAGTGAACAGAATTACGAATGGTCCAAACAGCAACTCAGCAGTCATCCACGTACACTAGAAAGACGCAACTTTTTCACTCCTGTTTTATTGCCAAACACTTTAGTTCCTAGCAATTTCTTCCAAGGACGATTTGGAAATACTGTGGACTTGTTCCCGAAGTTCCCATTAGCCGAACCAAGAATGGAACCGGGGAATTTTGATTTTATTGTATTATACAAAGATGGTTCAATGAAGAAACTGAAAAACTATTCTCCAATTGCGGATGAGAGGAACATTGTTAATGTGATGTCTGATTTGAACTCACCTGAGTCATATCTTAAAAACATCAACAAACTCTTTGATAAGCGTTGGATGCTATTCGATGGAGATTCGGAGAAACTGGTTTTCACTAGAAGAAAAAGTGTCGGGTTCTATCAAATGATCAGAAATGTTCTCTCACTTGTTGGCGTTGGATTCTTGGCCCTTTTCGCACTTAGTTTCTACATTGATACAGAAGAACTAAAACTTTTGGATGAATTTAAAGAGCATAGGCAACAAGTGCGCGATGAGGATGATTATAATAAAAAGACGCATGCGACAGGTCCAACGTGATATGTTTGTTTCTTTGATGTTACTAATATACAGGATAAACACTTGACTCGCTTAGTCTTGCATCTGATCAGTTGGTTCATCTTTTTTGACGAGGATGAACTTGATCGTGGTAAGACCACCTCTGTCACCCCTCCATTCTTTAAGATATTCGACATTCTTCTCATCTGAAAGGTCTGGAACACTCCAACCTGTTTCATATAAATGTTGTTCTTGTTTACGACGCATTTCGATGGCATCCTGGCGTTTGGAAGCTGGCCTTCCTGGTCTTCTTTCTGCCTTGAGTTGTTCAAGCTCATCATCATCTCTCGAGATGAACGTTTCTATAAACACTTTTGTTTCATCACGGGTGAATGTTTTTCTATCTTTGAAAGCTTCTTCCATTGACACAACTTCTTGGAAAAATGCAACAATTTGGAACTCTTCAGCAACCTTAGAGTTGTGGATCTGCTTCTTTTTGAGAATTTTTTGGTCTCTTAACGTTGCGCGCGATAAGAGCTTTGCTTTACGACCTTTTGGATGCAATGGACTTTTCCTGTTTTTCACAGTTGCTGTGACTTTTCTGAGACTCTTTCCGGTACCCATGGTTCGTGTGTTGATGGTGGTGGCGTTGATTTGGTTTAGATTAAATAAAAGAAGATATTTTTTTTTCATATTGAATTTTTTTTTTAAAAAAAAAAAATCTTTTATTTTTGCACAGCCTCAAGTATACACCTTACACCTCTACACCTCTACACCAGTAGATGAAAAAATTTTCGAAATCGCGAAAAATTCCGTTAACGGTTGGAACAAAAAAAGAGTGAATAATGGTAAAGGCCCTGAGTATGCCAATTAAAGGTAAATTTAGTAGTGACAAGGAGTCAGACACAGACAGAGTATTGCAGACAAGTTCCTTTGAGAAACATCAACATGGTTCAAAAGTACACAGAGGAAGAATTGCTCCAGTTTGAGTCCCACGGTGTTGTTCCTGAAGGAACCGACTTGGCCTCGTTCGTTCAAATGGTTGACGAGGTCAGAGAGGCCCTTAGGGAAGCCGAGGAGCTGACTCCAAGAAGAAAGTCTTTCACTCATTTCAAGAAGAAGAAGCTTCCAAAAGAGTTGAAGCAAACTGATGATGAAGGTTGGACTTCATTTGTCACTCCAAAGGCTAAGAAGACTGTGGAAGAGAAGACAGAAGTTAAACAACACACAATGAAGGTCAAGACCAGCAGTTCCAAGATTTCGTCCGGTAAGAGCACAGCAGATGCAAGAGACACAATTGCCATCACTCAAGTTTCCAAATTCAATGCCTTTGATGCTTTGAACGACGATGATGAGGCAATCGAGAGCGATGAAGAGTAAGCAAATGACTATAATCAGACATTTGCAGGTGAGTCGTGAGTAGGAGGAGAGAAATCATTTCAAGTTACGCAGTAAAGGTAGTGAATTTCTCCTATAGCTTTGAGATTCTTTGTTTCTACTCCGTTGGTGACTGGAACGTCGTTGCAACTAGGGAAAGTAACGTGTACAGTTATAAAGAATGTAAGTTGTTAATGAGTATACGAAGAAGATGGCGAGCGGAGCAAGTCATCTTAGCGGGCCGTATTAAATGTGAAGTAGCGTAATTAGTCGTGTGACAGTGTCGTGTGAGTAAATAACGAGCAAATGAAGAGCAAAGCGAGTCGCGCGAGTCGTGCGAGTCGGTTATATTCCTTGAAGTATGACTCGCCCGCCCGTTTGGTCATTTTTTATGACCTGCTCACTCGACAGTCGTCGGCCTGACTCTCTTACGACTCGCTGCGCTCGTCGATTGGCTCCTCATCACTATCACTCAAGTCCAACTCGCTAATACAAAAGGCAAGTCCACTTCTCTTCCGAGAAGCACCAGAAGAAGCTGTGTTCGGAACACTCATCTTCAAAGACCGGATAGAATCAGCCATGCTTCCGTTTCCACTGGTAGTGCCTGCTCCAGAGACAATCAGCTTGAGATCGGTAAGATGCGTTGATCCACCATTTATACGCGAAGAGTTAGTCGAACGAGCAGAACGCATGGAGCGTCCTGACCGCAGTGACCGGGGCGATAGCGGTCTTCCGGACCAAACAGAACCATTTGCAGGTGCTGGAAGACCATCGATCAAGATCGAAGAGGAAGAGTTGTTCAGAATTGAATCGGTGGCAGTTGTAACAGAGTGCCCATGCCCAAGTATTAATTTTGGCGGCTCTGCCACCACTGCTGGGGTGTCCAAAGGACCCACAAGATCAAGCCCGGATGCTTGGACCCAGCTTTGAATAGTTGGGTCGGCGGCTAGAAGCTCCGACAGTTGTTCCAAAGAGATTCCATATTCCTCAGAGGAAGCGCATTCTGGGAGTCCTGTTGGCACTTCAAATGCCTTATACCACAACCCTGAAGAAACAAGTGACTGGATGCGGCTGCCGGCCAGAGTTGCTAATTGCGTTAATCCGACAACTTTGGCAGATTCCAACAATTCAAGCCAACAGAGTGAACATTTATAGTCATTGACGTCGGCCAGCCATGCTCTAACGAAATGAAGTAAATTAACGAAGTAATTAATTCCAAATGCATGCGCCACCGCATTCAATGTACGAGCCACACGAACATTGAGATCGACAGTCTCATTGGTAGTTGCTCGTTGAACAAGGTCAAGCAGAACCAAGATCGGGTTGTCTGCTCTGTTCATCACACATCCTTCCACATTAGCACGAGCGTACAATTTTGGATCAATTTCATTAGTGTAAAACTGTTCAAGTAATTCGAACCATTTTTCACGGACCTCAACTGAAACTAAATCCATCGAAAGACTGTAGTAAAGATAGTTGAAAAGGTTGGCAGGATATGGATTCTTTTTGAGATCAATCAATGTATCCAAATGGGTACTCTCAATAATACTGGAAACGTTTGAAATGTAAACAACACTAACAGCTTCAACTTGCTGTTTTCCTATACCACTATTTGGTGCTTCAGCAACATATCCATAATAACTTTTCAAAACCTCTTCAATCATATCGTTGATTTGACTGTTGTAATAGATGTGTTTTCCAAGACTACGAACGACGGAAGTGTAACCATTCAAGAGTTCAGATTGTGTAGATCCTGTGGTAACTGTCTCACGTTGTAAAGTCAATACATCGCTGAGTATTTCTCTCACTGGCAAACCAATCATATTAACGTCTTCGGAAGCAAGTAAGTTAGAGATCAAGTTTGCAATCTTTTCACGAGCCTCTGGTTTTGTGGAAGTGCTCAATTCACGAATCAACACTGCCACGATTCTATAACGTAATTCGATGTGTGTTTTACGTGCACATGTTTCCAACAGTCTGTTACACCAACTAACATCCAATGGTTGGGTCACGACGTAAGCGACAAGGGCTTTTGTGGCAAGATCCACTTGTTTCTTGAGCCCTGTATCAAAAAATAGCAGAAGTGAGTCGAGTGGTAGCGACGGTGATGACATGTGAGATGGATCTGAACGTTTCTCAATTTTGTCCAAAACCAAATGAACAGATTTTTCAATCAACTTAACACCATCAAAATTCGCCACACTTGGATCAACAAATTTAGCAATGCTTTGAGTTGCTGCTAATGCAATAGAATTCCAATCCTCATTTGCCGAAGTTTCACCAAAATCTAAAAAGCTACTCGCGAGACTGAGAAACTGACGTAAAAGAACAGCGCTGCTAGCAAGAATCTGGCGTTGATTAAGTTGAATCTTCTCACAAAATAGAGCAAAAATGTGCTGTGCAAGCTGACAAGTGGAAATTTCACGAAGACGAACAACAATTTGTAGTATTTCAATAATATCTTGTGAAAGAATACCTAAATCTTCTGAACATTTTTCAATAAGCTCTTCCAAAATGAGTAGCGTAACACGAATGTGACTGGAGCGACTATGTGTAGCATCTGCGCGCGTTTTTTTGAGTAGAAATGTACCAACTTTTTCTAACTTTGTACGTCTTGTTGAAGCATAGAAGATGAGATAGCTGAGTTCGGCATTGTTAGGCCTAGTTTCTGCCAGTGGCAGTTTTTTCGAAGGATAGCATTGCAATATAAGCTTCTGGTGCTTTGGCTTAAAAGTGGGAATTAGCGGCATGAGATGGACGTTTAATTGGCTAATTCGGAGTCGTTGCTAAAGCCGTCTGATTGAGCGTAGGTGCACTTTGCTGGTCACTTTTTGACAAAACCTTGCAAAAAAAAAGTTCAACACCCTGAAAATTACAAGTATTCGCGAGAAAAGGGAAATAAAGAGGCAGTAAAAAAATTCAAGGCAAAAAAAAAAAAAATAAAGGCAAAAAAAATAAATACTTTCATTAATTTATTTAAAGTTATTTGGCACAACTTGATTTTACTCATACTTCACGATGCCTCCTATTTACGTCAAAGGTGGTGTTTGGAGTAACGTCGAGGATGAAATTCTTAAAGCAGCCATTTCTAAATATGGACTGAATCAATGGTCGAGAGTGAGCTCATTGCTTGCTAAGAAAACAGCAAAACAGTGTAAATTGAGATGGCAAGAATGGTTAAGTCCACAGATCAGGAAATTGCCTTGGACGCGTGAAGAAGATCAAAGATTGTTGGAATTAGCACGACTACGGCCAAATCAATGGAATTCAATCAGTCTGTTGATGAAGAGAACATCAAATCAGTGTATTGAAAGATATCAGCAACTGCTTGACGATGGTTTAGAGGGTTCTGAACTCCGCTTGACTGGAAACACAACAATTGGCTCTGTTGCTGGTGTCGAATCGCTGAATTTAAACCCAGAATCAAAGCCTGCTCGTCCCGATATGGAGGAGTTGGATGATGATGAGCGTGAAATGTTGAGTGAAGCTCGTGCAAGAATGGCCAATACACAAGGAAAAAAGGCTAAGAGAAAAGCACGTGAACGACTTTTAGCGGAGAGCAGACGAGTTGCGGTGTTACAGAAGCGTAGAGAATTAAAACAAGTTGGTATTAACACTCGATTGCGTGTTAAAAAGAAGTTTGAGACTCAAATGGATTATACCAAAGACATTGTACTGGAAAGGAGACCTGAGGAAGGTCGTTTTAGTGTTGCTGATGAAGATGCATCCAATCGTCGTGACAAAGAAAAATTTGACCAAAAAGTAGATAAGAATTCTGCATTGAATCCCGAGGTAGAAAAACAGAAAAAGAAAGAGAAACGGAAACGTGATGCGTCAACAAAGGGTCCAGCAGATGCAGCTGCCACTGCAGCTTCCTTGACTGCCATTTCAGATGATGAAAGCGCCGAACAGGAATTCAAGAAGCGTCGACTTGTTTTAAGCCGACCTGGAGAGTCACAAACGACTCAATCGGAAGACATCGACATTGACGCAGAGATTAATGAAGCTACAAGAGCGCTTTTCAAAGCCACACAGGAGCGATCTGTGTTATTTACGAAAGCTGATGAAGGTGATGATATTGGAGAAGATGTGGAGATCAAAAAGAATATTGAAAAGTCTCTTGTGAAGAAAGAAGATTTAAAGTCTCTTTTGATCTCAAAATTAAATAAGCTGCCAAAACCTTTGAACGATTTTGAGATCCTGGTGGACGAAGAAGAGGACTTCAAGTCTACGAAAAAAATGAACGAAGAATCGGACCAGATTCATGAACGACCAGACGAGGTTGTGAAATCTGTTACGCGACAAGCGATTTCCAGTCAGTACAACTTGCCTACACCAAGCCCAAGTCCAAGTCCAGAGCCAACAACGAATCCCACGGACTTGATGTTCTTGATCGAGAACGAAATGCGGCGGTTGGTGGCAGCCGCAGCGGATCCATCGGTAGCGAATGAAGTAGATTCTTCAATCAAAGAAGCTGAATTACGAATGGAAAAGGAATTGGAAGAAATGGATATTACGGAGTATGAAAGGCAAGTTTCGGAGAAGAAATCTGATGATTTGGATGCCAATACTCTGATACAAGCAATAAGAGCAGTGTCCACAGAATCTCAGAAGCTTGAAAGGAAGCTCAATGCCATGGTGGCAGATTACATACCAAAGCACAAACAATACGCAGACGATATTTCTGAGAAATTGATGACCTTGAACGAACTTTCGCGACAACACGCTTTATACTCAAGGATCAGCCAAGATGAGGATCTTGTCATTAGCCGCAGGAGTTCGAGCCTCCAAGAGGAACTGGATTTATTAAATGAAGCAGTTGTGAGAGCTCAACAGCGCTTATAACCAATTAGGAAAATCATTACGAGACATTCGGGATTCCTTTTTAGGTAGTTTCTCGAGTATGAGGAAATTCTGTATCTCATATCTTTTCTTTTTCCCTATACTCGGGAGTGCGAGTGCGCACTTCACTGTAGACTCACCTTTTTAGTGTGGTGTAAGGATGTGGGTGTGCCGGAAACCTTTTGTGATTCGGGGTTGCCGAGGAGTTTTTCCCAATTCAGCAGTTTGGGAGTCCCGGTGAATGGAAGCGTCTTTGCGGCGGGATTTTGCGCGGCGTTTTAAATATATAATAAGAAAGAGGTCTTTTGCTCATTTTTCGAAGTCCTGCTTGTAGGTTGGCAAAGGTATCAATTCACCTAATCATTATCTTATGAATATGTTGACACAGATGGTTTTCCTGCCAGAGGAGGGTCCCCGTGCGCATTCCATTCCAATTCCGGTAGGTGAACATGGTGCAGATGCTCAACCATTCGGTCTAATGTCTACTACTCCGTCTTTACAATCAATCTTGACCACCAGGAAGTCGTCTTGTTTCAGTAGAAGTTTAAGAATGTCAGTCTCATGCAATAGTTCATATATTTCCGCACGTTCCCTTGGTGCGTCGACAAGTGTCTCATCAAACAATTCCGTTGCCTCACCTGGTGGTTCATTGGAAGATTTGTCGTACTCGTCCAGTGATTACGATGAATATTCAGACTCTGAGGAGCGTGATAGTCTCCTTTCTTACGACCAAAACCATAGTTTAACATCATTGCATGAAGAATGTTGTCCTGATGATCATCCACTCTCGTGTGACGAGATCCAAACAGAAAATGTTCTTCCATCGTCGCTATCAGAAACCACCACAATCCCGCAAACATCAAAAAGAGCTCGTTTGTATGCAAACTTGTCTCGTTCATTGCAAGCACTGCGCGGTTTTTCATTGATGACTAACGCAGCAGGTGTGCTATCTTTCAATGAGCGCATGACTGATGATATTCTGCCAGTCTCTAAAACCGCTATGCACCGCCACACTGAGGCGGTGCGTGATATACCATTGCAAACATTCAGTGTTTCACATGATCAATCATCGTCCGTTTTGAATCCTCCTTCAGCAACCATTGGCGGCGCCGCTTATGGTTCTGTTCGCGTGAGAGAACCACGGATCAATTCCTGCTTTCTTCGCTTTTACGCACTCGATTACTCTTGCAAAGCTGCCGGTCTCGTTCCAGTCTCAGAATATGAGTTGGATATGTCGCAAAGAGAGTTATGCGAGGCCGGTTACGCATCCATTGATGATTACCTAGACGATTTTGATTACGCTGACAGCCCAGACTACCGTGCTGCACTCAAATTAGGTTTATTATCCAGAGAAAAGCTTTGGTCGAGCGTGATTTTGGCTCCACGCACTGATGTGGCGCAGCAAAATCGTCGTCACTATCTTAAAGTTGATGATTCATGTGCCGATAACCACTCACATGCTCCCTCATGTGAGCCTGGTGCCTGTCTCGTGAGAACTTCTGGCAAGTTTCTCCCGTGGCTTAGCCTTGAAAATTTCAATTCGAGCTCCAGACGCTGTTTAAAACCTTATGGCTACATTACGAAGGATACCCAGTTCACCGTCAAAGGCTGGGCCAACGCCCGTTGGATCGCTTCCACCGATTGAACAACTAATATACATTATTCATTGCATTCCCCTTCGCCTATACTGTATAACGCATCCCTACATCATTAATTTATTACTCGTATATTTTAACTCTAATTGGTGAATTGACTGAAATTAGGAGTGCCGCATACTAAAATCGCGCTTCGCCCAGAACCGTTGGGAGTTCCCCGGCTGCGAACTATTTTTAAACAATGACGCAGATACAGAATCTTCTACATGCACAGAAAATCTGCTCGGCCGACCGTTTGTTTCCGTACATATTCGTCCGGAAACCGGAAACAAAGAATAAAGGGGGTAGGTAGTTTTGTCCGGAAACTGAGATCAGGATTCCGTGGGTGTTCAGGTGTCAGTATTTTGGTCATTGAATGTCCATAGAAGGATGTGTGGAGAATTATCGAAAGGAGTAGAGTATTCATGCGCTCAGTTTCGACCCATCCCCTCTTTGAAAGTTGCACTGACTCTTCACTGACCCTCACATTATGGTCACTCATTGCCCTTTTTGTACAATAAGTGCCATCCATACATCAATCAATCAGTGTAATTCAAAATTTTACTTTTTTTAATTCTTGTATATCTGCAATATCATAATCTAATCGCCTTTTGCTGTCAAATCTACGCATATTACCAACTAACTACATCCCTTTGGCATCTATCACTTCCCCACTCACTCCTACCGGCAATCACCGACGTCCCTCCGGCTTACCGTCCTTTATCAGTAACTCGATTAATCGGTTCTCCACAATTGGCTGCACTGTTCATGTGTCACATTTCTTACCCGCGCAGATAAATGACAGATTCCAACTCGATAAAAAATAACAATATTTTTTTCTCTCCAATAATAAAGTTCCGTGTCACATCGACATCTACTCCTCAATTCAACCATCGGAAATGCTTCGCATCACCTCAATTCGTGCTCATATATTTCATAAATCTTCGCCAAGTTTTGTGTCTCGCCGGTTCAATTCTGGTCTCGGTAAATCACAAAATATAGGGTTTGTTTTCGATATTGATGGTGTTCTCGTTAAAGGCTCTAATGCAATCGAAGGTGCTTCAGAGACACTTGATCTCCTGTCAGACTTGAAAGTTCCATATATTTTGCTGACAAATGGTGGTGGTGTTTTGGAAAAAGCTCGTTGTGACTTTTTATCTGAGAGACTCCGGCTGAAAAAACCATTGAATTCAAATCAAATGGTTCAATCACATACCCCATTCAAAACACTTGTCCATAAACACCGGCGTGTTTTAGTGGTGGGTGGTCCGGCCGATTCTTCGCGTGCGGTTGCTCAAAGTTATGGATTCAAAGAGACTTTAAGACCCGTTGATATCGTCCGTGCAAATCCTAAAATATGGCCATTTCATCAATATACTCCTGAACAACTGGAGCTATGGGGGCTTGATCCGGAAGAAAGTCGCGTGAGCGTCGAATCAGGACCTAATGAGCCAATTGATTCGATTCTTGTTTTCAACGATCCACGTGATATGGGAGCAGATGTTCAGATCATATTAGACCTACTGAACTCTGAACATGGATTACTCGGAACAAAAAGAAAACTACCTGCTGGATCAGGGTTTTCAACTCCTTCCATTCCGATAGTTTTCTCGAACAACGACTTTTTATGGGCAAATGAGTTCAAATTACCAAGATTCGGACAAGGGGCCTTCAAGATTATGGTCCAGGCCTTGTACTCCCACATAAACAATGGATCACCGTTACAATCTGTTACTCTTGGAAAACCTTTCCGCGTCAGTTACGATTATGCACACCATGTGTTGATTGATTGGAAAGCCAAGCTGGAATCAGGTGATGAACATGGAGATATTTGTGCACCAGAACTAAATGTTGCTCCAACATCGAGTCCATTTGATAAAGTGTACATGGTTGGTGATAATCCAGAAAGTGATATCAAAGGTGGGAATGATTATGGCTGGGAAACAATTTTGGTTAGAAGCGGAGTGTACAAAGATGGAGATTTCGAGTCTAATCCAAAGTTTGCAAGACCAACACTTGGAGTTTTTGACAATATGAGACATGGAGTTCTGACCGCTCTCAAACAAAACAATGTGATATAAGGTAAAGAATAGTAACATTGAAAAAAAATAAAGACCAAGTTTCTCTTTTGAGAAAGGGAAAAAAAAAGAGTACACAAAGGAGAAACTCCACACACACACACCCTCTAGACAGTTGTGTTTCATTAGTACATCGAAAATAGTGGGGTAGCGACACACACACGCATAGTCTAGTTAATGACCAACCAACCGATTGACGTAAAATTTGAAGAAAAAAAGAATATCATTATGAAACCGTTTATGATCGTGACAAGACGAGCGAAATCAAACTTTAGAGGCGACTGTTTGTTCACTCTGCAATTTGAGAGCATTTCTTTCGTAACTCTTTTCCTTGCAACTTTGGAGTCCTTTACAGTTGTGGCTTTCGAGAAGTCTGTGTTTTGCGCAAAACTTACCGTTACAGAAGGAACAGTCACCCACCATGCGTAGTGGGGTAGAATTGCAAGTGTTGAAAGTACACTTGTTAGATTTCTTGCTTGATTTTCTTCTGACTTTTGTCTTTGGTTGTTCCAACACCGCGTTGGAATCTTCAGTGTCTGATAAAGCCGACGATGACTCATCAAGTGCAGTCAAATACACTGTTGAACTGGTTTCTGATGCGATACCATAAGATGTTAATGTTTTGGAGAATTCCATCTTTTTCCCAGAATACCAAAGCTTCACACCAGATGTATTTATGTCTGCTGTTGGTGGCAACGCCACTAGTGCTGCCACTTTGAGATCTTCAACTGTGGAGTTGTCCGGCACTGTCACTTGGAAAGATTGTTCGTTGTTGAGTTTGACTGTCACTTTCATGTTGTTCTATCAGTGTGCTAGAATGACAGCACGCAAATGCTAATAAAAAGGAAAAATATATAAAGAACAAGAGGAAATCAATTATGAGGTGTTTTTTAGAAAACTACTTATCTAAATACTTTTATCGCATTTTGTCATTTATCGTTTTTGCCACCCTTTCTTTTTT
Source organism: Ogataea neopini (assembly GCA_030578575.1). Lineage (NCBI taxonomy): Eukaryota > Fungi > Ascomycota > Pichiomycetes > Pichiales > Pichiaceae > Ogataea > Ogataea neopini. Next base: position 45,179 of record JAJMSO010000002.1, read on the forward strand.
GAGGCGGCGCACTCTGGCGAGCCGTAAGCCAGTATTTACCGAAAAAACAGGGGCAAAATATATTTCGCGGGGCCTAGAAGTGCCGGATGGTGTGAGCCCACCACTAGTTGGATGCCGCGAAGTTCTGCAAACACCGGCAATTCGTGGAATTGCATATTAGTAGACGTTATTGGCGAATCGTTTGATCACCGAAAACTAAGGGTGAGTCCTCTTATTTCGAAACAAGTAAAAGCCCCGTAGATCCCCTAATTTTCTGTTGGACCTCATGAGACAGATCGTTTTCATCGGAATTGATAGTAGATACACTTATGGTGTAAGGATGTTCTGTGAAAATTTTCCGACCAAGAAATAGCGAAAAGTTGGATTAAATGGACAGAACACCTAAAAGAACAACCTTTTAAGCATTATTCAAAGAGATAACGAACAGAATCATATCAAAAATGTCCGGTTTCCAAAGAGAAGAAAGCCCAAAGGAGTCTTTTACCTCCTCCCCAATCTTCAAGGTGTTGTTGAACGTTGGTTTGTTTGCTGTAAGTATATACTGCTCGACAACTTTGATTATTAGTTACTAACTCGATCATAAAGGCCGGTGTTGCTGTTATTCAATCTCCACTCATGGAAATGTTGGTCCCACAACTTCAATAGATTGACTGGTGGTCAATGTTACTGTTTTATTTGTACATAGACATGCTATAAGACATGCTTACTAAGATAAATTAACGTTAAAACTTAATTATATCGATGTAGAGTAATAATTCGAAGTATGGGTTCGCAAGCGGCGGTCCCACAAATATAAAAAATAGCACAGCGTTAGTAGTACACAGCGTGGCATTGTTGACCGAACCTAAGATTGCAACACAACATAGAGAGCGTGAAGCATACCTGGGAACCAAGCGAAGATGCAGAGAATGACATTGATGAGCAAGTCTCTGCCGGCACCTCTTTCCATGAAGACAGCTAAAGGTGGAAGCAAAAGGGCTAAACAGAATGTTAGTTAACGGGATGAATCGGAACAGCGAATTTGTAATTGAAACTTACCGAGAATGATAGCGATGATCTTAGAGGAATCCATTGTGATGAAATTGAATCAAAAATATCAATTGAATCTATCTATATGTTCAATATTGTAAAAAAACTAACATATATAAAAAAGGCCTAGATACCAAAACGAAAAAAAAGAATACTCTTTATATACTGTTTTTTTATTGTATGTTATGAATTTTTAGTCAGCTCAAGGGCTATGATAAAAATATGCAGGGAAGGAGGCGTAAGAAAATTGTCATCACCCGGCTGCAAACGTTGTATTCCTTAACATCCCGGTAGTACACAGTGTAGTGAGGTCATGTCATGTTTACGTTTATCTGAGCCGTCCCGGCCGACTGGCTGTAAGTATTAAATTACATCCGTTTTATTGGGGTGCGGTGCGGCCGCTTTTTTTCTCCGTCTGCTCCGCAGTAAATCCCGCCCGTTTTCAAGTTTTCTAGAAATACAAAAATCCCTCTGCGAGCCAAGAGGATCAATCACACATGAGATATTTGTGAGAAAGTGGAGGTTTCGGAACAGAAGCAGCTGGTCAAATGGTCATATCTGTTTAATTGCTGTGATAACTACTGCGCCTATGGCAGTATTCTGCGCCTTCCCAAAACTTCTTCGAGAAAACGTTACTTTCCTAAAACTCTTTCTCAGCCATAAAAGGCACTGCCTGCCGTTCTCGTGTGGCTAACCCAATTTTTTAAGGGTCCATTCGTACCTTAATTTTTTTTAAGTATTCTTCATTCATCGTACTACACAGTGTTAATCTGCTTGGCACCTATGCCATGATTACGTCGCCAGATTTGCTCAAAGTACCAACAAGTTGAGTGATTGACTGCGCAGTTAGCGTTCCCTTCTCTCCCAGATCTATGTTGTCAAAATCGCTGTAACCTTCTTCGATACGGTATTTCTGTCCTGGCTCCAACTTGCAGAGCACTTCACACGAATAACCAGTGACGAGCAATCCCGGTGGTCTCGAATCCACCACTTGCAAGACATCAATGAGATCGCCCAATCGCGTTCTGATCAAACGTTGGTCTGGACAAGAAGCTCTTTCCACCACACAGATCGGCAAATCTTGTGGCCATCCATTTTCGTACAATAAAGGCAGGATGTCCACCATTTTGAGTAGGGACATAAGGAAAACAACAGTACGTTTGGTTTCAAATTTGGGTAAGTTAGGAAGCTTACCTTTCTTTCCGGTTCCCGTGCAAATCAACACTTGATCAGAAACGTCTCTGTGAGTTGTTGGAATCGAGGCAACCACAGGTGAAACAAGTGCTGAAGTGAGCCCAGGAAGAACCACTGGCTTGTAGTTGTGGGATTCGAAAAACAAATATTCTTCACCTCCTCTACCGAAAATGTATGGATCACCTTGCTTAAGCCTGACAATGTTTTTTCCCTTATTGAGATTCTCAAGCCCAAGCTCTAGAAGCTCTTTTTGTGCATTTTCGGCGTTTCCAGGGAATTTTCTTGCGATGAACACTTCAGTATTCTTTGGGATCACATCCAGGATTTGCTGTGGGACAAGCTTGTCTGCCAAAACGAGATCGGCATTGTAAATTTCGTTCAGAGCACCCACGGTAAGCATTGATAATGAACCTGGTCCAGATCCAACCAGCGAAATACGGCCCTTTTTAACTGGCTGTATGGCTTCGTTTTCCTTCCCTCTCATATAGGCATCTGTCAAATCCTCAATAGAAATTTGTGACAATTTTTTCAATGGATAATACTCAATGATTTGTGATAACCATCTTGAACGTTTCAGATCTTTATCATCACCTGAGACAGGTCCGTTCTCGGATTCATCCTCACGATCTTCATATTGAATTCTGGCTTTGAGATTACCGATGTTTTCAATGATTTGTTCCAAATTCTCAGGTAGTTTTTGAACAAGTTCCCTCTTGATTCTGTTCGCTAACTTACAACTTTGATTCGACGTAGTGAGTCCCAGCTGGAAATGACTACCTTTTCTGAAAGTAGACAACATTGTGAAGGTAGACATCTCGGTGGAATTTATCGTGTTGATAGGAATACGGAGTCTGCGACATTTTTCGTAAATTTGCTGCTTCAGTTCTTCTTTTCCCCTAAAAGTCACGAAAACTCTATCGACAATATTATCGACTTCGATCCGGCCGAATCTTTCGAGATCTCCCATGTCGAACTCTTTGTTTATCACTTCAAGCTGATCACTGCCTTGGTCAAAAAGCACACTGTTCAACGACTCTGGACTGAGGTTACTATTGATGAGAATGACTCTAGCTCCAGATTCAATCACCGAACTGATTCTGCTGCTGACAACTCTGGAAACATTTTCGGAATCATCCACAATAAGGTGAACTTCGTCACGACAATCACATGCCGTCAAAAGTTTAGGATGGACAGACATTTTGGGTATAATTTGTGTTTTTGGCTTCAGTATAGGAGCATAATATTGATCGAGTTTTTCAACCTGGGGATTGAAAAATTATATAGATAATGTCAATTTTTTTTTCATCGATTTGCTCAGAGCACGTGACTAATTCGAATAGTAGCCACAACGGCTGAATATAAAGGAGAAGTTGTAAAATGGATTACTCAGTCCCCGAACATATATCGATTGCGAATTTAAGGTCAGTGAAAGAGTGCTAAGTGAGCCGGACCCATATAGAAGAGAGTAAGCAACTGGATCGCATCAACTCGTGTCACTTTATCTTACCCCGGCTTTAAGTGTAACATCCTTACACCATCAAAAATGGAATGATTATTTTTTTTTTGATTTTTTTTTTTTTTTTTTTTTTTTTTTTCAAAAAAAGTGAAAAATTTCAGACTATCTTATCCTACCATCAAACTCATTCTTGTTCAATCACATACAATGGCACCAAAAAGATCTCTTGGATTTAGTAAGGCTGCGAAGGCCAAGAAACAAAAAAAAGAGGCTGCCTCGATCACGGAAACAGAAGCTTCTGAAAGCCCAGCACCTGAACCTACAAATGAATTGACCGTTGAGCTTCACGAGGAAGTGAATCCTGATGATCCATTGGCGCAACTTATAGGTCTTTGGAAGACGTGGATTAAATCAGACAGAGACAATGAATTGATTTTGAATGGTATCATTCATGAATGTGATAGAATTTTGAGAAATACTCATGAAAATGGCGGTTCAGAGCAGATCACTTTGAATCCTGAATTTTACTCGATTTATGCACGCTCGCTGGCTGACTTAGCTTTGTTCCACGCTGAAGCGGAAGAGGAGGAAGAATCCGAAAATTCTGAACCGGCAACAAAATTGGGCGATTATTTCGACAACTCGTTGGAGAGAGTGAGCGATGGTCTTGAAAAATTCCCTGGGAATGATTTGCTTCTTTTCACCAGATCAAAGTTACTTTTAGACAGAATTCCACTAGAACACATTTCTCAGATGGACATGGACTCGAAAAGAGAGGATTTCCCAAATATTAAGAAAATTTTGGACGAAGCCTTGGATACTTTCAATGACGCTGTTTCCAAGATCGAGGTCAGCAAAAATTATAGGGTGATAAACGACGAAGAAGAGATTGCACTCAACTTTTTGAATGCCCTCGATGATTTGCTCGACATTATAGATAACTTTGGAAGACAAAACCAGGAGGGTCTTGACAGCGATGGCGAAGAGTCTGATGACGAGGATGAAGATAATCTGTTGAAAGAAGTCGAGCTTTCAAAGAGCCATCCACTTTACAAAATCAAAGAATCTGATAAGTACAATGCTTTTTGGAGAGATGCGATGCTTAAAGTGCTAGAATTTGTTAATGAAAGCGATAAGCCAAACGAATCACTCAAAGTGAAACTAATGAAGAAACTCGGACAATCATATTTGATGGAAGCAGAGGAACCGATTTCTATTTTTACTGCTTTAGAGTACGGATCCGATGACGAGGGAAATGCAGGTGAAATTGAAGGATTGAGTTCTGCAGAGGCTTCGAAAATAGCCAAGGAACTCGTTGCCAAGGCTCTCGATTACCTCAATGAAACATGGGATGAGGAAGATCCTCAATCTTGGGTCGACATTGCGGAGGCCGAGATCACTATGGGAAATCTTTATGAAGTTGGTAGCAAGACTCAGGAAGAATGGTACGGCAAAGCGGAGAAGAAGCTGAAGAAAGCGAACAATGCCACACACGGTAAATACACGGATATTCTGCAGAATCTATTGAAACAGGACTAAGTAGAACATATACGAAACGAATACAATCACCTAATAATTGTGGAGTTAGCTAACTCCGATGGCCGGGAATGATGACTGAAACGCGTTCTTTCCTGCAATGGAAGGACGACCCCCACCAGATAACGCAAACTGTGGTTAAACAATGAGGGGTTTACGCCAGGTCCAGGGGATACGATGACCCGGTTATTTGGCGTAGTTGGATGTGTTAAGCCACATAGCGGGTAGGGGTGAAACAAGCCATGAAGCCGCAGGGTCCAGTAAATACAGATTTATATTTTTATACTTTTATGTTATTGTTTTTCTAGGATTTTCGCATATGGATCTGGTATGAGCTATCGCGAGCGGTGGAGGCGCGCCCCGCGATCGCGCACCTACTCGTACGCTCGCTTGTGGACTACATTCACAGTTGGGGACATATGTTTCAAAAACCAAGTTATGGCGCGTTTTGTGAGCAGACAGACCATTTTGATCACGTCAAACAAATAGTGGGCGGAAACTTAGCGTGTTAAGCGTGTTGTAAGCCGATCGAAGGCAAGTGAACAAATGCACCGTATTTTCACAAACGTAAGTTGTTACGTGGATCTATGGCTGTGTTAATCGCGACTGAGAAAACCAATAATAGGGTTTGCCCAAATTCGGAAAAATCAAAATATTTTGAACAAATCAAGTAACTTTTTCAGTGAAATGCAAAGAGAAAGGGAAACAACTCCCCTCCTCATTTGGAACAAAACTTGCATGGCATTTGGTTTAAACCGGGCTTTCAATAATAGATGAAACATTGTGCCGCTCAGCCCGGGTCCACAAGTATCATGTATATGTAATTTTAATAATGGAAACGAAATTTAGAAAGAATTCCCATCAGCTGTAAACAATGCAACTTGGTCCAAAAAAGCCGCACTTGCGGTGTAGTGTTTCTAATAAGGTAAGTTGTTTTAATATTTTTTTTTCTCTCTGTTTGTCCGTCAAAAAATTGATCCAAACCAGATTTGGCTGGCAAAATAGTGTAAAGCTCTCATTTTGTGATTTCTACCTGCATCTTTAAATCTATTTTACTCTGGAGAATTTTAAAAGTTGCTCACTTTTGCAAGAAATTCATTCAATACCATCTTTTATTCAATTCGTTCGTTTAACATTTTGTTGCTTATTTGCACACACCGCTGTTCGCTACTTGTTCCCACTCCATTAATCTGACAGGTCAGTTGCACTGTACCCGTATATGATCTGTCGCATCATTTGTTCATCCCGTGCCAACTCCTTTCGTGCTCCTTGTGTTCTCTGCGTTAACTAAATTTACCAAATCCATCTAATCCTTTCTCACACATCGTCCCTCCTTTCCACAACAGCATATATCCCACTGTCTTGCAGCCATGAATGTTTCCACTCTCAACCCTGAAATGGAGGTTGATACACCGGGCTTTGACTGCACAACAGAGACTTTGAACGACAATGAACTGATGGACTCCCCATTATTGAACGTTAGCACAAAGCAAAAAGCTATCGGTGATTCAAGACCACCCACACATCAACGTTCGCACTCCTTGAAAAGACCATTGACGTTGAGTCCAAAAGTTGATTCACCGACTTGCTCTGTTCTTGCGGCAGATTTCTCATCGAACTTCCATGTCAATGGCCGTGACTTCCGTTCTAACAATCCGAAAAAGATTTTGCTCCCGAGCATGATGAGTGATGATAAGGAGAACCTTGGTGATACATGCTCTGGTAATACACAGAAAAAACTCCTTATAAACAGGAAACATCTGCGCAAAACAGCATCCACAACAGCATTCAAGTCACATTCATTGGCGTCATACCACGCGCGGTCGTGTTCGTCCAGTAGCATTGCTACTAGTTCTGGTTCTAGTTCTAGTTCCAGTTCCGGCTCTGGTCCTTCGATTTTTCATACTAGGTCAGTTTCACTTCTCTCCGACACCTCTACACCTGCAAAGAATGGCAAAGGACTTTCACCTGGTTTCAAAGGTTTTCAACAAGAAAACAAATCTGCATCCAGTCCAAATTCATTATTTCGTTCCCTCACATTTGACAGTCTTGCAGTTCCCACACCACAATCAACCCACCGAGTTCGGGACCAGCCGAGATTCGACGTGTCGCCTGAAACAGATGCAATTATTAACAATAACCGTTTGAAAAAGAGCTTTTCGCTCATCAATCCACAGCATCATAGTCTAGAAAGAGACTTATCTTCGTCCTCTGCGAGCGAAAACGAAAACGATAATGACAACGAAGACGATTCAGATCCAGAAGAAGAAGGATTGGAACGGGAATTCACTTTTGGCTCACCGTTGCAGCAGAAAAGTCGTAGCATGAGTCGCAACCGTATTGAACTAAATGGCAATTTGCGTTCGAAGTTGCAAAGGGCCACCTCAATGATCCAGTCGACGCGCGAGATCGACGGATCCATGGCCACCAAGTCACGTCGTATGCCCCCACCTGCTCAACTATTCAAAATCAGCACGACTCCGTCGTTAGCAGCGGGAGATCGTGCACCATTGTCTGCAGGTGCTTCTCAACTCACCAACACCATCAATGATTTGCATTTTGGATCGAAATCCGGTGCCCCTTCAGACCCAGATTTTGGCTCTAACAACTCTGTATTGTCTAAGGCTCTGATCAAAACTTTCTATGTCGATGACTGTACGCTTCCCCGGATCAATGTGGATCAATTCCACGAGATTCTTACCAATTTCAAGAGCCACAACAGCAGTGAGAACAAGTACTCTGAGTTTTTTGATGACCTCGTCGTCATCGATTGCCGTTTCGAGTACGAATTTGAAGGAGGTCATATTGATTGTGCATTGAACGTTTCATCGAAGCAGGAACTGGAGAAACTCTTACTTAACGAGTCGGTGATCACAAAGACACCGCTCGACCATACAGCCAGCAGCCGCAAGCTACTCATTTTCCATTGCGAGTTTTCATCACACCGCGGTCCAATTATGGCAAACATCCTGCGTACATGGGACAGATACCTGAATAAAGAGTATTACCCAAACCTTTACTATCCAGATATTGTTATTTTGGAGGGTGGTTACAAGAAATTTTATGAGAAATATAATGGAGTTCATTGTTTCCCTCTCAATTATGTTGAGATGCACGATCCACAGTTTAAAGACCAGTGCGAGGTGGGTCTATCCAAACTACGTCGTGATTCCAAATTGAATCTCAATCGCAAAAGCTCACTTAGTAGCATCAGCAGCATCGGAAGTGGCAGTTCGAATGACTTTGGGTCTCTTAAAAAGAGTTTCACATCGAGTTCAATACTCAGTTTTGGCGAGTCTACTAAAATCTCAATGAAACGCACCACCAGTGCTGCTTTATCAAGTGGTTCAGGCATTTTTGGAGGTTTGGAAAACTCTTCATCGCCAGATAATAAAGGTTTTGGAGGTGAATTCGGAGGATTTGGCAGTAGTATGATGGATTTAGATAATCTGTGCGATGATTCTCCAATATTCAACCGCATTGTTCCTCCTCCGCCAACAGCAAAGAAGACAGAATCAAAGGAAACGACGTCTTCATCGGCCGAGCACGGGCCCGAGCCTGATACTGCGCATACGTTCCGTCTTCCATCCCTACCTAAACGCAAGACACTTCATTTCCGCTCCAAGACAATTGCTGGTTATTCAAGCACAAGCAGCTCGATAAATTCGACACCTCCACATTTTTCTCATATCCTCCGTCATCCTGCGGAATTGCAAACTAAATTCACCAGAAGGTTTGAAAAACATGTCGATACTCCGATTACAAAAAGAACATAGCTACCTTTACATACGCATATCTAATAGATAAAAAATTATATTGTTCGTCGTTACTTATAAAAGATTCATGCGCTATTTGGTAGCCTCGAGGTCGTCACAAGGCCATCCAGAAGCCCTTAATCTGCTTTCTCGACACTCCCTACCACCCGTTGGAATCGGTCCAATACGGTTTGGAGGCCAAATGATGTACTTTGCTTTCCCCAGAATCATGCCAGTTGAAACAGGTCCGTAAGTATTTGAATCTATCGAATGAATGTTATCCCCTTCTACCCAGACGTGATTGACAGGAATTAGAGCTCGGTTTCGCGTGTCCGGGTACCGAGGAACCACCAAATCACCCTGTTTTGCTTTGACTCGTTTCGTGTACACCTTCTCTGGGTTGATAGGTGACCTCAGAAACACGACATCATCCACATCCAAATTGTTAATGTTGGTTGCATTCCATTTCCATAAAAGCACGTGATCTTTTGATTGTCCCGCACTTCCAGACGTGGGAGGGTTAAACGTTGGCTTCATTGACATCCCCTCAATCTTTCCCACGTACGCAATATGCTCGGTAACGACATAAACAACCGGCAGCCATGACAGAAACACAAGTGATGCTCCAAACGAATATTTGAGAACGGCCCTGTTTTCTGCACTAACGTAGCGGCTGAAAAGCTTTGAGGTAGCAGAACCTAGCATTTCTATTTAGTAGCCGCTGTTTACGTTGAGTACATCGACCAAACGTGTTTGCCAGTGACAATCAAGCGAGTTTAATGTAGTTTAACTGGGGTAAAATAGCTGAAAAATTATGAAAAAACTCTATGTAGAAATGTTTGTGTTGATTTTTTTCTTCAACGGTGAAGCATAAAACATCCGTGCACCAGCGGAATTGCTCCATACTGAAAGCCTTTGGAAAATCACCGAAAAATTACACCATATTGGGACCCCGGATCTGAGAATTGATACATTACTAATTCATTCTTTTTCTGTCATAGAGCATTATTTCGTATCAGAATTACAAGTTATCACCAACCAACTCAAAGATGCCATCTAATACTGAAAATGAGTTTGAGGTAAGTAGAATTTCCAGATTTTCCAACTCTTATATACTAACAGAAGGCGGAGAGGGCTCTTTGAGCTCTACTGCTATTATTTAGGCTGTCTATGCGGTTCCATTACACTGCGAATCATGTGTTGAGTCTGTTTCCGGAGCTGTGCAGCCATTACATGGAGTCTCAAAAGTTGATGTTGATTTAAAGGCGCAGAAAGTCACGGTTATCGGTAGTGTGGCTCCGTCGAAAGTGATCGAGGCGATTCAATGTATTGGCAAAGATGCTATTATAAGAGGTACTGGAAAACCTAATTCCGCCGCTGTTTGCATTTTGGAGTCGTTTGATGAAAATGACAAACAAAGTCCAGTCAAAGGGCTGGCCAGAATGGTGGCTGTCAGTCCAGACGAATTGCTGGTGGATCTTACAATGAGTGGAGTTACCAAGGGTAAATATTATCCAACGTTTAGAGAGAGTGGAAATATTTGGAAAGGAGCTTTAACCACAGGTAAATCGATCTATGATCTTCCCCCAATTGAAGCATCTGAAGAAGAAGGTGGACTTTTCAAATGTCAAGAGTTTTCAAAAGTCCCATTGAAAATAACCGATCTTATTGGCCGTTCCCTGGTGGTCTCTAAAGACCCAAGCCAAGTGTTCTCCGATTCTCTTTGCGGTGTTATTGCCAGAAGTGCTGGTGTTTGGGAGAACGACAAGTATGTGTGTTCGTGCACTGGAAAGACAATTTGGCAAGAACGTACAGATGCCGTTCAAAAGGGAATTAATTGAGTAACGGGTTTAACATAATGTAACGTGATTTATGAAGTACAGAGTAAATATTAGTCCAACAACGAGCGACAACGGTGCGAGCGAACTGAGTCATGCGAGTCGTGCGAGTCCAGGTCGTCATCGAATCGTGAGCGGGTCGTGAGTGAATTGTAAATCAATTGTATTCAAGTCACCGAATAATCAACTCTCTTGTTTCGTCGTTCTCTCGTTCATAGTGAGTGGTGATGGTTTAACTGAGTGATTATCGCTTCGCAGGCCACACCCTCGTATGATTGAATGAGACTCGCTATGCTCATTCCATGCTCACAACAACTGAACGTTGTCGATGAGATCATCCTCATCCAACTCAGTCTTCTTTTGATTCTTCTTAGCGTCCTTAGTTGCACTCTTTTTCACACCCTTTGCAGATGTATCGGTCTTTGAATCACCACCTTTTCTAGCCAAATCTTTTTGAATCTCACTCATGATTTTGTCGTAATCTGCATCATAGTCATCATCCAATGGTCTTTCAGCACTTCCCTTTTTGATGATTTTCTCTTGAGTATTTTGTTTTTCACTAGCGATCTTGAGCGCCGTTTCTTCACCAGAACTTTGGTTCTCAAGTTCGTATTTAACGTTGTCCCTCTCTCTTTCCGGAATACATTGTAATACCACGAGAGAAAACAAAAACATAAACAAAATGTACCCAAGTAGTTTCCTTTGAGGCGTCGTGAAGTAGTTCTTCGCCAACTTATCAGCTTGATTTCTATTCTTTGGTTTTAAGGAGTATGGCCTTGGAAGATCGTACCTTTTGCTACCGAATCCCTGCATTTTTTATGTTTATTGAAAGAAAACCTTTATGGCTAGCAGAGACGAGTGATGAAAAGTCTGTATAATACAGGTTTCGTTTTGTCTGTTATTTTGACCCGATGATCATATACACGATTTCACTTCGTTGCTCAGAACAATATAATATGTTGGGTTACGAAGCCCTTACGCGAAAAATCATTTAAAAACTCGGGGAAGAAAAAAAAAGTTTATCGTGTGAAAAGTTTTCCAACTTCTTGTTCTTTCTTCAGTCTCTCTAATGAGTCTCTTTACTGAGTCTCTTTACTGAGTTTCCGTAGTAGAAAATGCTAGTTAGAACAATAACACTGACGATGACCTTTGAAACAGTGACTCAAAAGGTTTTAAGCTTCTGGTTCAAACAGTAACGTCACACCAAAGTGAATTATAACTGCTTATATGATGAACATTTTTAATTGGGAATCTCTCTGACAATCTCGAAAAAACAAAACTCATGGAGAAAACTAATGATTATTATTCTGAATGCACGTTATAATTTGCAATGGTTGTGATAAACTACTTGAATTGGCTGAATAACTTAATCCGACTTTTTGATACTGCTAGCAACGCCTGAAACCTCGTCTGCTTTGCTTTGGTAAGCGTTGTGTAATCCTTGTAACTGTTTTTTCAGACTTTCAGCGTCGAGTTCTTTTCTCTTGAGCTCTTGCTTGAGTTCCTCAAATTTGACACTAGAAACACCCTTTGTTTCCACGTTAGCTCCATTAGACTCACCTTGCTTCAGATCAATAAGCTTTTGCTTGTTCTTAACAGTGCTTTTCAAAAGCAGGATGTTGAAGTAAAGTGCCATACCTAAAAACAACACTGCTCCAGTGATGTACATGTTCCGTTGTGCGTAAAACTTCTTCACCTTCAATTCAGCAGAATTGTAACCGCCCATCATTGGAGGAGGAACAGGTGGCCCACCTGCTGGATTACCAACACCTGGTCCTGCAGGATGCATGTGATCAGGGACATGAGGCCAAGCAGCCTTCAAAGAGTCGAAGAACATCATCGAAACGATGGTGGAACCGAATCCCAGTCCGACTCTCACATTGAGATTGAGCAACAGCTTATAGGAGATATTAACAACTGCATTGCGGATCTTATGAGGCATTGGCATCACCAAAATGGTCATCAAGGTCATTTCAAAGACCAAGATGCCAAAAATCAAGAGCATTTGTAAGGACATGATTGAACTGAAACGTGAAATTTCACTGTTCGTCGGCTATTGATAAAATTGAATCTTTATGTGTACAATTGATGTTTCACGGAGCTGGTATGTTCCCTAAACAAATCAATTTTGGATAAAGATCGACAGTTTTCAACTTTCGAAGAACAAATCGATGAATATCTTCATTTTACTCTAGTTGCTGCGCCAATTAGCAATATATACTTCGCTTAGGTGAAATCAGCGAACATCCTTACACCATCTGTGTTTTTTTTTCCTCTAAAATTTTATGAACTAGTGGTATTTTAAGTTTGATTGTTTTGACATAGTATGAGTTAAAGTAGACCATTTCTTCTAAGAACAGTGTTACTATCCTAACGTACATAATAGAAAAGCGTAGGGTAGAAAAAATTGAGGAAAAAATACTAATAAAAAACCTCTAATCAAATGAGGTCAATGACGTAGGAAAGCAAAGAAAGGCGCAAATGGCATAATAATAATCCCATATATCGACTCAGCATCGATTTTTAAAAACTTTTGTAATTTTGGTGTGGAAAAAACTCACTTAAAAGAGCAATTAACAAAGAAAAGAAAGAACTTTCGACTGAATGAATATCAGTCGTTAGCTTAGCACGCAGTTGCTGCACAATAGCTACCGGTACTGTAAAAATGCTGTTGTTGTTGTCGCTGGTGGTGGTACTGCTGGTGTTGTAAGTACTCACCATTTCCCAGAGCAGGAGCTCCGTAACACACTCCAGTGCTCATCATTGGTGGCACTATTGGTTGTTGTTGGTAATGGCTCAAAGCATAATAACGTTGAGTTTGGGCAGATGAAATAGGACCAGCAGTCATTGGTTTCATGAGTGGCTGACTATTCATTTGCTGGTACAATGAAAAGTAGTCATTGTTTGTAGATGCTTGTTGAGCCATGAAAGAAGAGTTATACTGCATCTGGAATGGATTATCAAACAGTTGTTCAGGAGGAGGAGGAGGTGGCTGTTGATAGTCGTTATAGAACGGCGACGAATTCAGAGGAGTGCTCACAGGGGAAAATTGAGAGCGATCTGAAAACAACGAGCTCGAAGGAGATCTGAACTCACGTGGAGTGGTAGATTGATGATATTGCCCTAATGAAGAAGTAGAATCTGCTCTACCGGAAACAGGTGATAGATAGTTTTCACGTTGAACCGGAGTTTGCGCAGCCGGCTTTGTTTGAAACTTATCACACCAAGTTTTCCAACATTCCTCAATACAGGTGAAACCATCTTCGTAATGTAATCTCCATTTGATTTCACTGAGCCACTCTCTCTCCAGACTGTTGATGACTTCAACACTCAAACCAGTAGCATCGGACCACGATTTATTTCTGAAAGTGTTATCATCATTGAACTTGTTGGCTAAAACCAACGAGATGATCAAATTTTCAAACACTTTAGTGTCGCTCAAAACTGGTTGTTCTTGATTTTCCATCTTATCAGACAAATACAACAGGGCTAACACGATGGTAGACTTTGGGAGTCTGGTAGCAGAAAGAACACACTTGACTGTAGCATGGAAAGATGCTGCAGGGTTATCCGTTCTTTTCATCAGTCCATAGCAAAGCCAGCACACGAAACGAACCATTTGGTCCATCTCGTAATCGAGGACCAACGACACACCACCAGTAGGTGGCTGTTGTTGTTGTTGCTGCTGTTGTGTGTGCTGCTCTTGAATGACATGCTGTTGCTGACGAATTGGTGGAGGTGGATAAAACTCCATTGGAGCATGATGAATTGATGGAGGAGGAGCACACACGTTAGCGTAATAGCCAGATAGATCATACCCGCCAGAGAATGACATCGAATGTTGGTGACGATATTGCTGAGTTTGCGGGCCTCCCATGTATTGGTGAGACGACAGCTGCGGCTGATAAGAATTGTGACGCTGATGGTACTGAGGAAGAACACTTCCCAAAGTCTGATGTTGTTGACTCTGAGAGCCATCCATGAAATAGTTCTTTGCGGAAGCAAACATGCTAGATCAACTGTTTAAATGAAGTTGGATGGATGGAGTGTTGTTTGACTTTTTCAAATTTTTTGTTTGGTTGTTCTAACGATGACTTAATTAAAAGCTCGTCAGATATGGCTAGAAAAGTACCTTTGCCTCTGTTTTTTTGGTACAGCGAAAAGGAACAGCAGGTGGGATACCCAAAAGTAAAGGATCGTAGGACGTGACCACTGAAGATTCTATGAGAATAACTTAATACCTCAAAGCAATAAACTGACAAAAATTAAATCTTTGCTTGTTTATTGTCACTTTCCTTGTTTTCGCTTAATGGGGGACAACCTGTTTGTTGAAGCTTGTAATAATACTAGAAACACGAAAAGAGTACTCTTGGTGGAACAGTGCTCTTTCGGAGTAGTATCTAACCTTCAACTAGTGAAATATTAGATAAAAAGGGGGTGGGAGTTTGGCTTGCTAAAAGCTACATTAATCATTTAGTTGCCGACCCATTACAGAAATCACTTAATATATATGGAATTTTTTTTATCCTTTTTCTCTGAAAAGAAATTATATGCCATTTTTCGGCGCCCCCGTCCGACGAAATTCGGCGTCCGCCGCACGCGCGGGGCCCGCCGCCGCTCAGTGCCCGCCGCTGGGCGGTCGCGCCGCTGAGTTCGAGGGGGCTGGCGCGAGCCGTAAATGCACAAATTTCCCAGGGCGCATGGTAAAAATTTTTTTTTCCTCTTGATTACTCATGGATTCTGTGTGCTGCTCAAGAAAATTTTTCCTCCTGCAACCGAATTGGGAAGTGGCCGTGCTGACGAACAACCTGGCTAAGTCGAACGTACCGCTCGGCCCACACTGATTTACAAGGCGGAGGAGGCAACAACACGCCACCACGTCTGGCGATTCATCGGTTGAACCACAGAGCAGATCGGTCAGAATTGACAAATCACATTGACGTGTTCGGCGTTGTCAAACGATGCCAAACGCGTCAAACTGAGCTTGCATTGGTACTAGGGCGGGCTGGCCCCGGGCTAAGTCGCGGTACTTTAGTTTTCAATAGGTTGAATCGGGTTACCCGGCTGTTTACTGCGGGGTGCAGGCAATCGTAAAATTTCCAGTATTTTTTTTGGTTTTCTCTACAGAGCTGGGAAAGCAAATCACGTGACTCCGTAATTTTCATCCTTGCACCGCTTTGCACATCTTCTACAACATTTTTGAACATCTCATACTACTTTTGTTTTTTATCAGTCAGGCATTATTATTGAGGGCAAAGCTACCCCAGATTCAATATTAGAAATATGATATTCATTTGAACGCAACCCGTAACGTAGATACATCGTACAACACAAAACTTGACAGATTCAGTTTAGGCGGCTGAATCTGCCCTAAAATAGAAAAAAATAACCATCCCAAAACAATACTCGATAAAGCATAAATGAATTAACCACCGAAACCATACAAGGTTCTTCCTTGTCTCTTCAATGCGTAAACAACATCGAGAGAGGTAACAGTCTTTCTCTTAGCGTGCTCGGTATAGGTAACAGCGTCTCTGATAACGTTTTCCAAGAAAGACTTGAGCACAGCTCTAACTTCTTCGTAGATAAGAGCAGAAATTCTCTTAACACCACCTCTTCTAGCCAATCTTCTGATAGCTGGCTTAGTGATACCTTGAATGTTATCTCTGAGAATCTTTCTGTGTCTCTTAGCACCACCCTTTCCAAGACCTTTTCCACCTTTACCTCTGCCGGACATTTTTAATGTATAATAATAATATTTATTTGTTTGATTGATATCAATAATTTAAAACTTAGTTACAAGACAGACTAATATTGCGGAAATGTCGCTGTATTTATAAACTACATGTTCAGCACATCTTTTTTTGTATGTTGGTGCTTATTCACACATCCCGCGACCCCCGCTGTCATCACAAACAAAATACTCGCCATCCTCCCACCAGAATGAGGTTAATATTCGGCCAATCACGGCGCGCCCTGCTGCGTAAAATCTGAACCTAACATTCTACCACTAGTATCCCGCCAGGTATTCCGCGCCTTGTTGCGCACTCTCGAAATTCCTATTTTCCTTAGACCATCTCATAATTTAATTTGAGTGTTCGCGATAACGCGATTGAAATGTTAGTACTCAGGTTTACGCGCCGCGCTGAGTAAACCTCATCCCTAACATTTCGCGCTTGTCAAAACTGTTACATTTCAACATGCCACATAGTTTTTTTACACTTTGGCGCGAAAAAAAAAGTTTTTGCCACCAAACTGTTAACTGCGGTAAATTTTAGCACACTGCTTCAGCTGCTATTACACAACCACATGACATAATTATTATCCGGCGCAGCTCGGTATCCCATAATATAAAATAAGACTGTTTCGCACTTGTAAATTTTTTTTCTAATCTTGCTCTTCTAATTCATTATCCTCATAACATTTATTCACAACTAAAATGGCTAGAACCAAACAAACCGCAAGAAAGTCCACTGGTGGTAAGGCACCAAGAAAGCAACTCGCTTCTAAGGCTGCTAGAAAGTCTGCTCCAACTACTGGAGGTGTCAAGAAGCCACACAGATACAAGCCAGGTACTGTTGCTTTGAGAGAAATTAGAAGATTCCAAAAGTCCACTGAACTTTTGATCAGAAAGCTTCCTTTCCAAAGATTGGTTAGAGAAATCGCTCAAGACTTCAAGACTGACTTGAGATTCCAATCTTCTGCTATTGGTGCTTTGCAAGAATCTGTTGAAGCTTACTTGGTTTCTCTCTTTGAAGACACTAACTTGTGTGCTATCCACGCCAAGAGAGTTACCATTCAAAAGAAAGATATCCAACTTGCCAGAAGACTCAGAGGTGAGAGATCCTAAGTTTTTTTTAACTTTTGAGTGTTTTCATATATGCGCTTTTCGTGTAAATTATCGGGGTTTTTTGTTTAGTTTCTTTTAATGATATCGGGTTAAACGTTTATTGATTAGTAGATAACGAACGACAGCAATCACAGCTTGCTTTATTTTGTTTACTGTGTAAGAAACGCAAAGGCTTTGTTTGCTCTTGAGTCCCTAAATTTCTGTTCTATAACATCCTTACACCATGAAGTTCATGACTTTGAAGGAGGAAAAAAAACAAAAGCGTGTTGATAATAATGACAACGAATAACTGTCTCTTCATTCCACTTTATTAAATATCTCTACAGAATGGATCCATACAGCGATAGTGGTGAATTGTACCAACTGCGTCAGCAATTCTTTGCTGCCAAATACACTGATCTGGCATCTCTTGACCTTCAAGAGCTTATCTTTTCCAATGAGGAAAACAAATTCAAAGCCAGTCAATATCAGATCCGTTCTTTGATAGCTTTAGGAAAGTACACCGAAGCCTTGGAAAAGATTGAATCTACTGATGCACCACAAGAATTTGCAGTTGAATTGAAGGCACTTCAATTGTACGCCACTTTCCTCCAAAATAACAAGGCCAAGTCTGAGGAGATTGAGAGTCTGATTTCTTCAGACTCTGCCAATGAGTTCGTTAATCTTGTTGGTGGTCTGTATTACACTTCCTTGGAGAATTATGACGCTGCGTTGCAAACTTTGTCCAGCTCTGAAAGTTTTGAGAACATTTCATTGTTAGTTTATGTTAATCTTCTTTTGAACAAGACTAAAGAAGCTGCTAAGATATTATCAAACTTCAGCCAGATTTCACAAGATAACCTTGTTTTCACTTTGTCACAATCTTGGTACGATTTGGTTGGTTATGATGAGAGTTTGAAAAGTGCTTATTACTTTTATGACGAATTCTCTTCTAATGACACCACCACTTCTATCAAGAATTTGATTTGTTTGTTTGTTTCAAATCTGAAGCTGTTACATTTCCCAGAATCACAAGATATTCTCAACAAGATTGAAGAATTGACCTCACAAGGCTCTGAGGAACAATTGAAGCAATGGAAGGCTGACCTTCTCATCAACAGAATCTCTTTTGAGATTTTGCAAGGTAACAAATTTGATGAGCTCTTAACGGAACTTGTGTCTGTTGACCCACAAGGTGAATATATCACTGATCTGAAGGAGAAGAACCAATTGTTTGATTCTATTGTGGAGAAGTATGCTGTCTGAGTATGACGAGCGAATGATGAGCGAAGCGACTCATCGATTACTGATTACTGCGTGAGTCGTCGATGAATAAGTGTATAAAAAATAGACGTGTAAACGACGAACTTAAAAAGTCGAGAATACTTAAGTTGAACCTGAGCTTATCCTGCAGTCAGTCCTACTACTCCCATCATAAGTAGTCTCAAATTATTTATCTTGCTCACACTACACTACACCATACTGAGCTACCGAAATAAGTTAAATGATATTGATCGCTACACATTACAACTGGCGAAAAGGTTGAGAACTCTCTCTAACAAGTTCCTCATCTGGAACCTCTTCTAGAGTGATTTTTCTTGGTTTCTTCACCACCTCGCTCTCTTTAACTTTTGGAACTTTGATTTCCAACATTCCAAGCTTAAATTTGGCTGAGATTGCCTCTTCTTTCACGTCTGGGAATGACGGAAGTTTCACCACTCTTTCAAAAGAGCCAAAACGTTGTTCTGAAACCTTCAAAATACGAGTGTTATCCACGTTCGGATCGTCCGATAAGTACTTGTTGTTGACTTCACCTTTTATCACAAGTTCTGAGGATGAAGGATGATAATCAATATCGACAAACTCTTTTGAAACACCTGGCAAAGCAACGGCAATGATGTAATTTTCAGGGAAATCGTAAACATTAACTGCTGGAGAGAATGGCAATGAAGTTTTGAGTTGTGGTGCAGAAATTTGCAAAGGATCGATCTTAATTTCTGGTCCTTGTTTTGAATGAACATTAAGCGATGCAGTTGATTTTCTTCTCAATTTAGGCTTCGATGCTTTAGTGGAGGTGGTTGTAGCCACCGGAGCCTCCACAGGCTCCACAAGTCCAATAGGCTCACCAGATTCCAATGGTTCTGATTTCTCATTTAGTGTTTGTTCAGTCGATGGTGGCTGTTGAGTAGTGTCTGCTTCTTCAGACTCTTTCGTAGCTCCCTGTCTACGTAAGGCATCCATAATCAATGCTTTAATTGGGTCGGAACCATCTTCTTCATTGGTCCTTTCTTGCTCAGTGTATTCACGAGGTTGTTGCCTAGCAAGTCTTCTAGTGAAGTAAGGGCCAAAAACATCATCAAGAGTTCTGTATTGAACATCGTTAGTGTTGGCCTCTGAATCTTGATCGTACGATGCAGAAGTAGAACCTGTTTCATAATCCTGATCGGCATCTTCGTCTTCTTCTCCCCCGTAGTAATACTGTGGGATCACATATTGTTTTGGCATATATCCTGGAACTGGGGCTCCAAATGGAACTGGATACACAGGAACTGATTGCTGGTATGACCGTCTGGTGGGATAACGAGCATAGACATTTCCATAAGGATAACCTCTGCGGGAGGACTCTTGTCTTCTGCGGTCTGGTTCTTGTCTCCGATAGTAAGGACTACTGGAGTTTCCGCTCGTTTGACCGCCTAGAAGTTCCTGAAGATATTGTTGGAAAATTTGATCCATTGTGACCTGATTTATCGAGAAGAGTGTTGGTAGCAACGGGATGGACGTATTGGGATTCTTATATCAGTCCAGTGTAACAACACGTGATTTTCGTAATTTGATTTATTAACGAATTTGCAGCTAGAAGGCAACTTATATACGTTTGAAAGGAGTAATTATAAATATCCATGTTGATCCGGTAAAACTGGAAAAGTTTACAAGTGGGTCGAGAAGTTTCTAGAAAATCCCGAGAATCCGGGGAAGATAAAACGATACTATAATCCATAACGCAATGGAAATGGGTGATACAATACTTCTGGTATGTTCTGGCATGTACACTGGTTGACTTAATTACTCAGCCTTCTTTGTGAGCCTTCTTCTCTCTAGTTCGATCCAGATTGGTGCAACTTGTCAATCATCGCTGACGTCATCATGCCCGCCTTTTTAGACAGAAAAAGAACTTAGATAAAAAAAAATATTAGATGAGATTATCAGTACAAAATAATCCATTGCAATTCTTTCGAATAGACCATCCTCGCAATGACTTCTCCAATACCAACGCCGTTTCCGCTTGTCAAACAACTTGTTGAGTCCGAACAAATTGATAAACTTGTCAGATCTCCAGAATGTATGGAAAAATATAAATCTCACAAACACAGCCTCGCTAGTAAAGGCTTCGATATGACAACATTTTTACTTGTTCACGAATTGAAATGGGTTCCTGAGTCCGTTCCATTAACAACACCATCAGATCTACTCATCAGTGAAGCAGTCACACCGCTCGATCCGCGCCCATTTGCTAACGCTAATGATATCACAATCATTCCCAACTCTTATCCATACAATCTAGATCCTGATGTGACTCATTTGTGCGTTTGGGTGAAGTTTCCAATGCCGCCAGATCCAAACTCAGAATTGGGTGACATCCCGGCACACACTAAGAAACTGATAGAACTATATATACAATCAACGTTTTGCCAGTGGCTAGGGATTCCTCGCGAAAACATTGCTTGGTTCAAAAACTGGGCTCGCCTCCAAAGCGTCAAAGCAATTCCTCACGTTCATGTCCTAGTGAAAGGCCTAACAAAAGAGCAACTAGATAAAGTGATATATTCGGGTGGTAAACCTATAGATTATGGCTCGCTCAATGAGTGCAAGTTATAGAGTATATATTTGTTTTCAGAAGGGATCTTCTTCCATCCTAGTGCTTCTGCGTAGGAGCAAATCAATTTGATCACCTTCGCTCAATATAAAGTTCTCTTGGTGATTAATGACGTACATTCCGAAACAAGCAGAGTATGGATTACCCTCATCAACTCGACGATACTTCGACATGGTCTTGTAAACCACCGATTTTTTATCGACAGATCCATCAGAATTGTCGATGTTAAGAATGGAACACCGAACGCATTTCATGGCACCGGTGAAATTCTTTCTTTTCGAATCATTTTTTGTCAAAACATCAAATTTGTAGTAGAAGTCTTCAACAAATGGTTTTTCCACCTGTTTGATGATAACGTTTGGCCTGAATGTCTCCATCCGTGCATGTTCCCCACCTTTTCCAGCCACTGACGATCTGACAAATTCATAGCTTTCCACAGAACACATCAACAAAGGGAAGTAATCATGGAACAAAGTCCGACGTTGGACATCTTTCGGAGCACCAACGGAGCAAACTTTACCTTCTGGTGAATAAATTAAAACAGTTTTCTTTGGTAGCGCCATTGCTTCTATGAACTCTGGGTCTAGTACTTTATCTAAGATCCAACCTTCCAACGGATTGTTCCAAACTTTCAATGGACGAGACTCTGTTCCACGAGTGCTATGATTCTTCACGTATTCCTCAGAAACCACACATGGCAATGTGAACTCTCCAACACTTCCATCTTTCTTGATATACTCAAAGGTGAAGAGATTAGAATCCTTTTCATAGGTAACGTTCACTGTTGAGAGCTTTGAAGCCTTTTTCAATGATTGAATCACATACTCCCCCTTTGCCTCATCATAAACAGCAAGCATGTACTGTCTGTCGTGCTTGAGTCCGTATTGACCAACTTCCCATTGAGTCACCTTCAATCCTCTGCTTGTTGATTTGATCGGATAAAGGATCATATGGTCAATGTATCCGCCATTCTCACCATGAAGGGGTTTGCGTGATAAAAAGTTGTAAACATTCAAACATAAATAGTTCAATCGTTGGTTCCAATTATACAAAATTCTAGTTGCATTCTTAGTCTTTGACCTTTGGTGAGTTTCAATAAAACTTTCAACTTTTTCAACATATTTGTTAAGAAAGAAGTTCGAAACAACAATTATACTCAAAAAAGAAGCTAATATAGGGGTAATATCGATCATTGTGTGAATATCGTAGAAGAAAAAGAGTTACAACTTTTAATTTTGAGTTGCTTTCTCTTCAATCAAAACCTTGCGGCCCTGACTTCCAGATACGAGTAATTCACCCGTTAGTAATATAACGTAGTGTCCGGGTAGCAGCGCTGAATCGGGAAATTCATATTTGTTATCTTAAAAAAAAAAAAAAAAAAACTTTTTTTGAGTTCATTTTTTTTTTGAAATCATTAAACTGGAACAGGTTACTTCGAACTTCGCCATGGGCTTTCTAATCCCTGGACTCATAGTTAAAGTCAATCATGAAGACCGATTTCATGAACGACATCCGAAAAAATCCTCTGTCCAAACACGAAAATCACGCAATCAGGATATCATAAGCATATGTGTGGACCAACGAAGGTGTAAAACTTTCAACTCCAGTTACTCTCGAAATCACGATCCTAGGACAATCATTAGCGGCCGTATCCATTCTCCCAAGAAACCACAACGTCGCAAAAAAGCTTCGATATCACGTCCGAAACGTCTGGCAGACCTCCCGAACGAACTGCTACTGCAAATTGCAATTCGCTCCTCGAATTTGGGTGGTTTGCTTGCTACTGACCGTTTTTTCAATCGACTCATCACCCATAATTACTCTCATATTGCATATTCAATAATAGAACAACAATTCCTGCATGTGTTTCAACTGAAACCGCGTTCTTTCTCGTTTCTCAAACGACGCGTCAGCAACGAATCTGATCATAACCACGACGATCATGCTTTGAGCACGAATCTCGACAAAGTCCGACAATGGCTTACAAAATTTGCAAGCAATGGTCATTCCCGCATAAAACTGTACAATTCCAACCAAAGACTCATTCTACTTGATCAAGCATGTTTCCAAAATCCCCATATGAACTACTCCATTCTTGAATCGTTGTCTGTGGATCTCATTCTTTCGTCTGAAGAAATCTCTCAGATTGCCACAAAACTTACTGCCGAGAAAGATGCGGTTATCGACAAGACAAATTTGATCTCAGAATACAAATCTGTTCCCATAAAGTTTCCCTATCTTGACGGTGACAAGGACACGGACATTGATTACATCACAAGCAACTATGGTGACAAATTGAAATGCATCAGATTCTTGGTACATTTGGGTTGTAAATTTTCTTCTCCAGTTGAATCATTAGTGAAACTGATCTTACATCTTTCTGATGCCTATTTGAAGATTGAATTCGAAGAAATATTCAATCTTGATGATTACAATCTATTGATTAAAAATAATAGGAAAGAAGACGCCAAAAAGATGACAAATTCAAGTCTGATTGTTTCTTGTCTCAAATTTAGACAGTACCAGTTACTGAAACAACTGCTCAAAGATTTCGATGCCGAAAGTTTAAGAAGCGATCTAGAACTTTGGAACTTTATCGTCGAGGCTAGAGACTACAGACTTTTCACAGTGCTTGAGAACGAAGGTTTACAACCAGGAGCCAACATTCTTGGACTGTTAAATAGATGAATCCTTAATTAGTGCTAGTCACTCATAGAGCGTGATTGACTAACCTTGGTTCAACCTACGCTACACTAACCGTTCGCTTTAATAAAATACGATTAAACTATACCCTCAGTAATTAAACGTTTGTTGTTGTTGCTGCTGCTGCGGTTGAGATTGTTGCTGCTGTTGTTGTTGGTCAAATACAGGGCTATTTCCCGCGACTGCGCCCGCGGCTGCACCCGGATTTCCGGTGTACTCGTTAAACCAAGCATGTTGTAACGACTGTCTTGCACTCAAACGAGATTCTGGCCTCATTTGGAGCAAACCTTGGAGCAAATTGAGAGCAAGATTATCGATATTTGGTATAAGCACGCGAAGATCTTGCGGAACAAACACGTTGAAATTGTTTCTATAATTTGGGTAGCTAGTTACGCCAGGCCACGTTCTCTCATTTGGAGTACCCATGATACGGAAAATCTTAAGAAGTTGATCTTCGTTCGATGAGCCAGGGAAAAGCGGTTTCCCTGTAAACATTTCTGCCAAAATACATCCAGCAGACCACATATCAATAGATGTTGAATAATTTCTCGAACCTAACAAAACATCAGGTGCACGGTACCACAATGTCACCACTTCATTGGAAAAGGTGTTGACAGGAATTCCATAAGCGCGAGCAAGACCAAAGTCCCCTAGTTTGAGTTCTCCTTTGACACTAATAAGTAAGTTCTGCGGTTTGAGATCTCTGTGGAGAACTCTATTATCATGACAAAACATAATTCCCCTCAAAAGTTGAAACATGAATGACTTGACCACTGGCGGCTCTAGCGCACCGCTCTTGTTGTATCCTTGTGTGTCCATGTACCTTTTTAAGTCTTTATCCAGATATTCGAAAACTAATGTGAGCTTATTCTCAGTGTGTATCACGTCGTATAAAGTGACTATGTTTTCATGTCTTAATTCCTTCATAATCGAGATCTCCCTAATGGCAGTTGATGGAGTACCTTCTTCACTATCAAGATTGATCTCTTTCAGAGCCACAAACGTTCCAAGGGCTCTATTACGGCCCTTGTACACCGTGGCATACGTTCCTTCTCCGAGCTTTTCAAGCTGCTGAAACTGCGATGCGGATGCGGACATGTTGTAATTGCCTTTTGCAACACAAATTATTGGTACACTAATAGCGACAAAGACAAATTCCTGAATAAAAATCTGTTTTTTAGACTACTTTGAAAGGCATGTCCTGTCATCTTTAGAGCCAGCACTCCATTAATGCAACTTCCAAAAAAAGAAAATGGCTGGAAAAAAATTCGCGTCGCTAAACATCGATCGACGCTATAGACGCAATTAGCCGTAGTGAAAAAAAAAAAAAAAAAATTAAAAAAAAAAAAATATTTCAGGAATTGATCACTTGACTGTTGCCAGACTATCGCCAATCGATCCTTCGAATCATCTACTGATAAACCATGTCTGAATCGACACAGGCCGAAGATTCCACTCCGGTTAGTATGGATTCATCTGCATCAGAGAATTTAGAAAAGCCAAAACAGAAATATCAGGACCCTTCCAGACTTGCAAACAAACCTAGAATCAACCTCGAGTCTACACTCAAAGAGAAGGAAATTCCAAACATTAGAGACAAGGAATCTATTTTAGGACCTGAATGGTGCGGTATTTTTGAGACGGATGTGGATTTCAAATCCCATCACTATGTGAATGCTATGTCCAACATATTCCGCAATCCGAATATCAACTCCACCGTTATTTTGAGGGCAGATGTTCTGAAAGAGTATAAGTACATATACAGCGAAGACTCCGAGGAGCCTTACATTGAGAAGTACATTAGTGAAAATCCACAGGAGTTGCTTTTGAACAACACTAAGACCACGACCACCACAGCCACAACGGACTCAGATAATGAAGAAACCATTCTAACTAGAAACCTCGACGATCTTGAAATCAAACATGTGCCAGTTTCGTCGGATTTCAAACCAAGTCTTGAAATCGTGAGAAGAATCATTCCAAGAAACCCATCGAAAGATTACATCATCAACCAAACGTGTCTCATTCTCAACAATAGCAAAGATAATTCCATTTTAATTGTCTACACTCCTCATATCACCTCCCCTGATGATGTTCCCTTTTATCTTCCGCCAGTTCAGTCCATTGGACTTTTCTACAGAGATAACAAACTGTCTATTCATTACCTCCCATTTTCCAATCAATCCGTCTCCTTCTACAAAACTCTTAATCCAACCGAGAGACCAATTAGAATTGCTTACAGATTACTCAGTACTGCTAAAAAACATTCTGTTGGTGTTATGAATGGTTATCAAAAAAGAGTCAATCATGATTTGGTGGTTTCCAAAGTGGCTTTCCAAGACAGATATATCACATTGAAACAAAAGTATGCTAAAAATCTTGTTGATGATTGGAGAGAATCCACAGATCCTCGTAAGCACGTTTTCGAAGATATTGCAATTGCTGCTTTCCTCATTGAATTTTGGAACAAAATCTACGAATCCAAAGATTCTTTTGAATTCCGTGATCTTGGTTGTGGAAATGGCCTTTTGGTTCATATTCTCACCATGGAAGGTTATAAGGGTGTTGGAATTGATGCTCGTGCCCGTAAATCTTGGAAGATGTATCCGACGGAAGTCCAAAACAGACTCCGAGAACAAGTTATCATCCCATCAGTTCTGTTAAGACCACATCCTGCTGTGAGAGCTGTGAATCCTCATTTGACCGATAATGGTCATATTTTCAAAGTTCCAATCAAATCTAAACCTGATCTTCAAACGGCTGCAGATAAAAACTCTGCGTCAAAAGTTCAAATGGTTGAGTGCTACACTTCGGCCGAGCTTTTGAATTCTCCTCAAGTCAATATTGCAGAATTCCCAAAGAACACATTCATCATCGGTAATCATTCAGACGAACTGACATGTTGGATTCCACTTCTCGGCTATCCATTTATTGTGATTCCATGTTGCTCCCATAATCTCAATGGTGACAAAATCAGATATCCAGTGAACAAGCTCAAGCAAAAGATCAACACAGTCACGTCATATTCTTCAAATTCGCGCTATGCCTCTTTAGTGGATCACACAGAGGACATTGCTAGTTTGTTTGGTTGGAAGGTGGAGCGCGAAATGCTCCGTATCCCATCGACTAGAAATGCAGCCCTGATCGGATATGAGCCTAACAATTACATTGGTAAATCGATTTATGAGATTCTTGCTATGGAAGGTGGTGCAGATCGTTGGGTGGAAAATACAATGGCCTTGATGAAGAGACCGCCAAGAGACCATTAGACGTTAGAGAGAGTCCCTCAAGCCATCCGTGCCGTCCGCAACTCTTGGTCGCTCTACGATTCATCAGTCATTTGAGCATTCTTTTCGGTACATACGTAAATAATTAACCTTCGCCAAAACTTCATGAATGAAGTAAGTCATTCAGCCAGTAATGATTAATTTACTCTAAACGTCCACCAAAAATAATTTTTTCATTAACAAATACAAAAGTGAGTACAGCTAGATGTTTCAGTTACTTACTCACTTACAACTGAGATGACTCGCTTCGCTAGTCAATTGCTCGTCATTCTTATTTCTTATTCTTTCTTCTCATTCTCTTCATTCCGATCAACCGTTTAAGATCATCCGAAACGGAGTCATCACCACCCTTCTTTTTGTCACCCGACCTGCTCTCTTTAGCTCTCTTGTTTGGCTTCTCAGAAGAGGAAGCTCCATCATTCTTTCTCTTTCTGGAATCACCTTCTTTAGCACCCTTAGCTTGTTGCTCTCTGCGGTCCTTACCCTTAATGATTTGTTCCTGTCTACGTTTCACCACGTTAGCATTTTCAATAGCAAACTCCGCAATCAATTTTCTCTTTTGGATGGATCCTTCAGCTTCAGCAACCTTACGCTGGTCTTCGTCCAGTCCAGCAAGAATTTCTTCCTTGGTCACCTCGTGAGCATTCAACCATCTCAATGCCATCAAAGCGTTCTTATGGTCCTTGAACTCAAGGAAACCGTAACCTCTGGATCTACCGTGCTCACCAGAACCTTTAACCTCGTTGATAACTTTAGCTTGTTTAACAACACCTGTGTTTTTGGTCTTCTTTTTCTCGCCACCAACAAGTCCGAGACGCTCCTCCATAAACTTCTTATGTCTGACCGATCTTGCAAGCTCTTCCTTGTTGAGTGGTTGTCTAAGGCCGCTCTTCACCTCCACGGCAAATTGAACGATAGCTTTTCTACCCAAAGCCTTGAAAGCCTTTTCGTTCATAGCTCTTGGCAAGTTTCTAATAGCCAATCTTGTAAGCGATAAATGCAACGATGGGTTCTTGTTAAGTTGTTGAACACGTAAATTGTAAGATTTCTCTCTAATTTCCAAATCTGTCTTTGAAATCAATGAAGCTAACTTCGAGTTAGCAGTGATACGACCTTCATTCAGCAAGAAGATGTTACGTCTATCTCTTTCAGTTGGGGCTCTGCCCAAAAGTTCTTTTCTCGCATTAGCGTTTTTCTCAGCCATCTTGGCAGCAGAATCTCTATCCACGGTAGCAGTAATTTGCAAAATACGTCCATCGTAAACGTAAAGGGGAGAAACATCATCAGGAATCAACATCGAGTTTGGATTCACTTCTGGGGCATTCAACAAACAATCTTCGTAATCTTCCTCTTTTCTGAACGCAACAAACGCAGAACCTTTGGCCATTTGAGTAGCTTGATCCATCACAGGAAGAGCATACTTGATTGGACCAAATTTGGAGAAATGTTCTTCAAGTGATTCTCTAGTTGCATCATATGGAACATTACGGACAAAAACGGAGTAGGACTCCTGTTTATTTTTCTTTTCTCTGGAGAAGTTCTCTTTAGTTTCCATTTCAATGTCGACGGAGTCGTTATCTTCGTCATCAGAGTCATCATTGTTCTCATCTTTTTCTTCTTCCTCGTCCTCTTCATCATCATCTTCCTCTTCGTCGGCTTCCTCTTCATCATCTTCTTCTTCTTCTTCCTTTTCTTCTTCTTCCTCTTCCTCTTCTTCCTCCTTCTTGTGCTCCTCCCATCTAGACTTGTCAATTGCGAAATCGACTGCAACTTCTCTACCATCGATCTTTAAACCTTGGCTCTCCTTCACAGCCTTTTCAGCAGAAGCATGCTTCATCATTGTAACAAAACCAAATCCAGACATTCTTCCTCCCTTTTTTCTTGGAATATGAGCTTCCTTGATAGCTCCATATTGTTTGAACAATTTGACCAAATCATTTGGATCTCTCACCGACCATGGAAGATTTCTGATAATCAGCTTCGCACTCTTATCCATCACGGTCTGTTGAGCAGATTTTTTGACGAATTTTGGAGCTGAAGCATCAGAACCTTGAGTTTTACGTTCTCTTCTTTTAGCGATGTCAACTCTCAATAATTTCTGCAAAAATTTCGATTTTTTAGCTTGTTGAAGTGCAGACAATGCATCCTCGTCAGAAACAAATGAGACAAACCCAAAACCTCTTGATTTCTTTTCGTGGTCTAAAACAATCACAGCATGTCTCACAGGTGCAAATTGTGCGAAATAATCATTCAACTGCTCGTTTGTAGCTTCTAATGGAATGGCTCTCACGAAAAGCGTTCTTCTGTCAAGGTTAGAGTCAGCCTCACCCCCTTGTGTAACCTCCGGTTTTCCGGCTTCAGTAGTAGCACTCATATCTGCTTCTACTTGTTATGCAATTGGTTATACCTAAGGTGAATTAGGTAGTAGATCTGAAAAATTCTGATATGAGAAAAAAAAAAAAAAAAAAATTTGAAAAAAAAAATCTCGATGCGGTGTATGGGTGCGGTGCAACACAACGAACGAGGCGAACAAGATGAGTGGAGCTAGTTTGGCAAATGCACTATGAATCAACAGGACACCAAGAAACGAGCAACAAGAAAAATTGAGCACCTGTTTGTCAGTTTTTTGTACTACAAAAACGTATCAATTCACTGCTGCTTTCTAACAAGAAAAGTCTACTTGAAAATATATGATCACTCATGTGAGTAGCTTCACGTGATTTACAAATATCGCGAAAACGCGATAAATGTTTACAGTAAATAAACTAAACATCATTTGAACTATCACTACGATATTTTAAACCATCACTTCAGCAACAACAACAACTCATCGCCATGCTGAAAACAAAACGAAAACAAACAGGAATATTGTCCAACACTTACATTCCACCAATCACACCTAAACTGGTATCAAAAGAGTTAAGCAAATTGACTACAGATTCTCTATTCAATCTCGTGGAGCTTTGGCTTAAACTCTCTGTGACTCAGCCGAAACCATCAAAGGAGCAACGCAAAAGTGGACTAACTCAAAAAGATCTTATAGAAGATTGCAGAGAAACACTCACTTTTCTGAAGGATCAGAAATCACCAAAAAGAAAGCTTATTGATAGGTTGCTAGTTGATTACTATCCGAATGGCCTCAATGCTCTACAATTGGCACAAATCGATATACAAGTTATGGTGGATAAACCAACTGGATATGTTTGGGTCTCTTCAACCGCAAAACTCATGGCACATGATGGGCCTACACGTGAAAACTCGAAAGATTTACTGGACGACTTTATTTTCTCATTAGACTCCCAGTCATTTCTTGATCGACTCATCAAAAGTCTTTCTAATCTGTATCTTACACACATATACATTTCCAGACATCCCCAATTCCCATTGATTTTGATCCGAATACAAATGTATGAATATGTTCATTTGAGAAAAGCTCGTTTAACCAACAAAAAACTCCCCGATATACTTTCGAGAACGCCATATTATCTCGCAATACCAATGAGTTCGCCAAATTTGATTCACTCTGCTGCTAACGATGACGACCTGGTTTCAAAACTTATTCTCCAGTCTGTCGAAATGACGCTGTCTTCACCACTGAGACAGGTGAAGTTGTTCAAAAACGAAGAAGCACCTGTCAGAACGTTAGAAGCCATGCATATTTTGAAAGGTGTTTCGAGATTCGGTCGGTCTTTGGGTAGTTGGACCCCGTACGCAGACGGTGTTGTTGATATAAGTCCTTTAGGCGATATAACAAGTCATTTATCTTTGAATCCAGACAAACTTACCAAAACAAGCAAAGATGAAAACAACGATAGAAAAACGGTCGCAAGCTTGAAATTCAAAGGTTCATTGATGCCATTGCAAACTGAAACTCTTTATGAGACGAATAGACCAGTTCACAAAAAGAGACGAACATCACGACCTCTCTCATCTGAAGATTCGCAAAGAAATTATGACAAAACGGAGTATTCTTCATTGGTTCCAATTCAATATGCTGAATTCATGCTTCAGAACAAAATCAAAGGCCGTGATGGTGGAGATCCACCAAGCGTGAAGATCAGACTTCTGGGAACCGATGTGTTTGCGGGACTGCACGAACTGTCCATAAAAGAAGTGGTTGATCCGTACACTATTCCTAGCTGGCTGACCGGGGCAGAAGGGTTGAGTGTTGGTGTAGTTCGAGACGGCGAATTCATTGAGACGCCATACAATAGGCAATAGTCGTTACCTTCTTGAGCCTGTTAATAGTTCGATATAATCATCTGCAAGTCGAATGTGAGCACTGTTCTCGGAAAGTCTCTTAATGAGACCTAGCATGTCAACATCTTTCTTTTTGTAAGCCTCTTCAATTGCGCCTTTGAAGTCGTCACATCTAATGAAAGCTTTGATTTTCGTTCGATAATTCATCGATGTACACAATTCCAAGTACATTGATGCCTGTCTTTTATCACCAACTTTAAACAATTCTGTGAAAAACGGTTCATATCCAATTGGCGATTTTTTTGAAGTGGCAAACTCATATAATTCACGTCTTTTTTCGGGTTCTTTAGCACAAACTTTCAATACTTTATAATAGAATTGTTTCTCAGAAACTTTCAGCTCTTTGTGAAGTTTTATTGCCAACTTCAAGTCCTTTTCAATAACTTTACCGAGTGTATCAATAACTGAATCATCTGGCGAAAATTCAATGTCGTTTGAAGCAAAGCTTGTCTTCAAATCCAACAGTATCAATTCCTCTTTGAGCTTTTTAGACTCATGTTCGAAGTACTTCGACCGACTCAATATCTTCGATGCCTTTTGTAAAAGCTGTTTTTTAGTGCTGGTGTCTGGCTCTTTCAAGTAATTGACAATTTCGATACTTGCAAGTCCTGAAATGGAGTCTTCTTGGTAGTAATAATCATGTAATAGCTGTAGATCATTTTGGGCAAGTCTAGAAACAAACAAAGCAGTTGCATTTTTCTTACCATCGAGCAGTCTGAAGAAATCGGCTAGCGATAATTTGTTAATCAGAGTGTTCAGTACGTAACAAATTGCGTCCACATCCATCTGTTCATCGGATTTCAATAACGCCAAGTCATCCTGTTCCATACTCAATAGTAGAGGAACAGCTTTAGTGGTGTCTTTCTCAAAACTCAATAATCTGACTGCCAAGTCTGTTCGTCCTTCGTCGTATGCAACAGTTGCAATCGGTGTAAAAGGGACATTTTTATCCAACAACTTCTTGGCAACACTGCTTAGAAGCTCGGTGTCTTCCAAATCCCTTGATTGTCTGATCTTACAACAAGCCCAATCAACGAAGATTCGGTCTGTCGGAAGATTCATATATTGGGCAATCTTCATACCAAGATAGTGCATATGACGTAGTAGTAAGTAGTCAATAAGCTTATCGAGACCCAGCTCGATGAATTGGAAATATGTGAGAAACATTCCAACCTCAGATTGTCTAACAATGTTCAGAACTCTGAGATTGTTGCACGTCTCCACAAACTCGTCAGGATTGTACAAGTCCACTGTTGTCTTGCCAAAAGCTGCTGCTCTCAACAGCTTTCTTTGCCAATACGGCTCGAACTCGTCTGCTGCTGCTCGAATACAGTTGTCTACAGCTTCTATCAAGTCGCCTTCTATGATCTCAAGATTTTCGTTCGCCTTTGGTGAATGATGGTCGATCTGGTCAATTGCATCCAACAGAATTGCGCTAGGTGCTGTCGACCCGATTTTGAATGTATCTATAGTTGGTGGACTCACTCTAGAGAGAAACTCTAGTCGTTCGTTGTCCAAAAAGAAAAGACCGTCACTTTCTGATCTGAGGTACGTCGTCGAGTCCAAGTAAAAGTTCAACGAGTCTTTCGATGGACCAATCACTTTTAGTTCGTCACGATAACAAACAATCACTGCATCATTACTGCACCATTCTAATTGTGTTGGAGTCGAATGGTTGTCGGATTCAAAACTGCTCAGCAGTGTTTGGAAATTTTCAGTCACGATAGAAACCTCGTTTGCCTTTTTGGAATATAAAGCTGCAAATTCACCGTTTGGTGGAGTTGCAATCAATTCAAATGGTCCATTCCCAATATACTCCGTATTAGTTACCCCAGAGTGCGTCAAAGTGAACACACCGGAATCAGTCGAAGCTATTACGCGCAATGGTTGATTGTAACCTGGCAAAACAACATTCCAACCACGAACCTCCTTATCAAAAGAGGCAATTTCCATCATACTGAGCGGTTCATAGCTTCGGAGCCATTTGAAATTGTTATCTGATGTTCTCACCACAAATCCATCTTTACAAAAACGCACATCTATCACATCATTTTCAATTAACAAATCAAAAATTTCAAAATCACCGTCGAAGTTCTTGTAAATTCTAAATTTGCCTGTACGTAAAACCACCACTAAATGGAAACCGGATGTCCATCCAAAATCAACGATTTCACCGTTTGAGGAAAGCCAGGGAATTGAGCCTATCTTGGCGCCAGAACCGGAATAAATCTCAATTGAGCGGCCAGAAATCAAGCTTGTCTCATCAGATCTTGGAAAAAGTGCAATTGTAGAAGCATACGGACCAATTGCTATCTTATACTTTTCAAGATCTAATTCGCCATCGTCATTTGACCATTCTAAGGGAAAACACTCTCGAGCCCTATAAAATACGTTTTGAAGTCTTTCCCATCCCAGACTTGGGTTCGAAATTGTCATTGTGGGAGGGTAATGTGGAGTTGTTCCGGCTTTAATATATATTACTTCAAAATAACATATAAACTACTCTAAAATATTTTATAAATAATTCGCAAGAAAAAAAACAATCACCGTTTTGTTGCCATTCATTCTTTATCACGTCCATTCGATCATGTCTGATACAGAGCAAGAAGAACCATCTCCTTATATAACCCTTATATCAAACGATGGATTCCAATTTCAGGTGAGCAGGGATGCTGCAATGATCAGCGGAACACTCAGAGGAATGCTGAACACTTCTTTCCAAGAGTCATCAACGAACACAATCAAATTACACGAACTTGACGCTGTTTTACTAGAAAAAGTTATTGAATATCTCTATTACAATATGAAGTATAAAGAATCAGTAGATGTGCCTGAGTTCGATATCCCTACAGAAATGGCGTTGGAATTGTTGGTGGCAGCAGATTTCTTGGACGTTTGAACTAAGTTAGCTCGTGCGCGGTTTATTGAATTGGGCTTTTTAGTGTATATATATAATGAATGAAATTATAGGAAAAATTATTCATTTCCATCCTTGACTGCCATACTTGGAGTATAACGACGGATCATACGCAGAAGGGGTGTCATAAAACTCGCCGGGTTGTGGTTGTTGTGAACTTTGTCCTGGTTTGGATGGTAAAGGAGGTGGAGCATATCCACTTCCTGACGAAATTGACGATGTGGTAGGAACAGAATAGTACTGTTGAGGGTACGCACCAGGAGCAGCCTGAGGCTGTGGAATGGTCTGGGGGTATTGGGCGTATCCAGTTGAGCTGCGGGGTGATGGGTTTGAAGAAACACTAAACCGACTAAACTGCTGTCTCAGCAGCTCCTGATCTCTGCTAGGCCCACTGGCTTCGATTGCCTGAATCAATCGATTGGCCTCATTGGTTCTCTCATTCACTGACTTCTCGATAGAGTATCGTAAATTTGTACTAAATGAAAGTAATTGCTTATAGAAGTCCAATCCCTGAGTGAATCCCTTCTCGTATGTTTTCCAGTTTTCGTAAGAAGCCAAATATTTTGCAGTAATCGCTTTTCTAGTATTCATCAATTTGTCTCTCTTTTTCAAATTGGATTTGATGGTTGGATCATCCAACGCATCGTTCATGTACCGCTTCAACTCGTTAATCAACGGTATTTGTTTTTCAATGGTGAAAGATATTCTCTCCTGATAAGGTTTGAACTTACTCAACTCTTCTTCGAAAACACCTTCTATATTGTCGTTGTTTTTGTTCAAAATCAAAATGTTCGAAATGTCATCCTTATGGGCCTTTTCTTTCAAATCATTGTAAGTGTTCGAACGTTCTTTTTGAAGATACCGGAGCTCTTGTAATTTAGAATCAATTTTAGCCAATTTAGATTTGAGAGCATTGGAGTTTGTTGGCTGATCATCCATATCGAGTAGAGAGACCTGGTTGGATCCATCAGAGGACGAAGAAAGTGGTTTGAAGCTGTTGATAAATTTAGAATTTGAAGGTCCAAGCTTCAGAATATCAATATCTGATTTGATCAACTCGTAGATGGCTTTGATCTTCTGATCCGTTTCACCTGAATCGAGTAAAGATTTCTTCCCTTTCGACAAATCTTGTCTCAGGTTCATGAGTTGGCCTGGATACTGGTCTTGCGTCCACAGATTTCCATATTTAGATTTGTTAGCTTCATACTTTTGAGATTCTTCTTCAAGAAGCTTATCACATCTAGCAATGTTCTCCATGATCTCTGTTCTTAACTGAGAAGCCTTAGACTCGTCTAACGAAGATTGGCTGATTTCTGATGCAATTGACAACACACGAGGGTCTATCTCATCGCTACCATCTTCTTCACCATCCAGATTCCCAGTTTCAACTTCCACAAGACTTCGAAGATCAACCAATGATTTCGGCAAATTCAAAAATTCCAGGGTAGAGTTGAACTCCTGATCGGCCAGTTCACATTTCTCATTTTCTGATCTGAGTAGTTTGGCCACTTCTTCAGAGTACAGTGAGGATTGTTCGTGGACCTTCAAAGGAATAATTCTTTCGAAAATGTCTTTACCCAAAACGGCCGCCACGTTCTGGTCTTGTAATGGAGTTGGTTTCGAGCTTTCCATTGGCTTGATTTCGGCAATAGTGGCTTCGTCAGGAATAATGTCATGATAAATGAAATCGTTATCCTTATCTAAAGCCTTGAGTGTGGATTTCACTAGAGCCGATTGGTTTTTCAACACATCATGGAACTTTGTATCAAAGTTCGAACTGTAATGTTTGTAATCCTTGAGAGACTCGTCGGCCACCCTCATATAAGCAATCGCTTGGCCAAATTTAGAACTACTTTTCAAGTGTAGGGAATTGTAATAATTGGCTAACGATGTGTAGTAAATTGCTTTGAGTTTGCAATGCTGGTTCCAATTGTACGGAATGTACGCGACCTCTTTAGTTAGTTCATGAGCTGAGTCATAAAGTTTTGCAGCTGCTTTTGCCAATTTAGCGACTAAAGTTTCTTTTGGCTCGGTAGTGGTTTCCAGGTATCTTTGCAGGAAAGCATCTTGGGCTTGGGCAAGCATGAGTTTTGCCAATGCTTGTACGCATTCGACGCTGAGATCGGCAGAAGGAGCATGAAGGAAATTTTCTTGGACAAATTGAAACACTCCTGCTGCTTTTTGAAAGCTGTCGACACTGACTTTCAAATCTTCGGATTGTGCACCAATTGCTGACAAAACAGCCGCCATATTAAACAAAATGCTGGCCTTCTCAAAAGCAATTGCATGTTGAGTGTGCGAAGCAGCTTTGGCGAAGGCGTCTTTCCAAGTAAACTGAAGCTTTAGTGCGTCTACTGGGATTCTCAATTCTAGAAGTTCCGTTTGGCCGTAATAGCGATAGTACAAGTCACGGCCAATTTGATCCTGATTGGAATGAATGGCGTCAACTCTCAGTTTATTGAACTCGATAATTTGGGATTCTAGTTCGGTGTATGTTCCGTAGATTTGGGAGACGTACGATTTGAGTGGTTCCGTCCAATCGGTTTCTTTTGCCTCTTTGACGGGAACAGAAATGAACTTTGTGCCTGTCATATTAAAGAATTGAATCAGTTTTGCCCTCCAAGGGAACGCTTTTGATGGGTTTTAGGGAATATAGTCAAAGGAATTGATGCTGCTAATTAAGACAAGACAAGTTTTTTTTTATCTCAATATCCAAAAAAAAGCCCCTTCTCACTCCGCTTTTTGCCTTCAAAATACATATATTTTTCCTTCTTTAAATAAAATTGATAGCCATTGAGCGAGTACAAGAGAGAGTCACAGCAACAAGCGTATCGAATATGACGAAAACGTATGAGGCGCTCAAGGAGGAAGTGGATAGTCTTGCGGGCAATCGTGCTTTAGATAAGGCTCTGGATGATGCGAAGGGGTTATTGGAGCAGTTGAGGGAGATTTCTATGCGCATAGAGAAGGGTGAGTAGAAAAGGTGAACAAGAGGGGTTTACATGCTGACGGCTGCTATCGTCATACAGTTATACTAACAACCACAGATGAACCTTTCAATCCCGATGAAGTGGCAGTTGGTGTCGATAAATGGAACAGAAATACTGTGAAGAACGAGAAATCAATAAACAAGTCAATTAAAAGTTACAGCTCACGGATTGATAAGCTATTGAACTTAAACTTGAAGGACTTGTACAACTACAACACTATTGATATCAGAGGTAATATTCGGACCCAAAAACTGGTTGATCGGGCAGTGGTGATGGATTTATTGCGAAATGGACATTTCGAGATTTTGTCCCGTATGGAAACAGAAAGGCAAATTTCGATTCCTTCAGAGTTACAACATAAGTTTCAAAGGCTTGATGGAATCTTACAAAGTTTTAGAAATGACGAGAATCTGAAACCAGCAATTGAATGGGCGAACGAACATTCTGAAAGTCTCAAAGCGATGGGATCGGATTTGGAATTCAACTTGCACAAACTGCAGTTCATCAAACTTTACAACAAAAACAAAGATAACGAACCCTATGAAGCATTCAAATATGCAAAAGAGAATTTTCCAACTTTCGGTTCGACTCACTTGGATACTATTTCCAAACTGCTTTTTTCCATCATGTATTCTGCCTCAGATCCTGGATCTGGGTTTGAATTCAAGAGGTATTTGAGCGATGTATGTGTGTCCGATGAATCACTTCACAGTCAAATTTGTCAAGATTATTGCTCGTTGATCGGGCTTTCTTCCAACTCTCCGCTTTACAACACGCTACTTACAAGTTTTATATCGCTCCCAAGTTTCATCAAATACCATCGCATTTCCAAACTTTCAGAGAAACTTAACTGGACAACTGCTAACGAATTACCGTTTGAGATAAACCTGCCTCTTTTCTTGCAATTTCATTCTATTTTCATCTGTCCCATATCTAAAGAAGAGACAACCCCTACGAATCCGCCTATCGTGTTGGGCTGTCATCATATCATATCCAAGGAGAGCGCACAAAAACTATTGAAACAGGTCTACCGAGTGAAGTGTCCGTATTGTCCAATGACGTGGTATGAAGACAGGTTGAAGGAGGCTAGGTTTGTTGATATATGACAGGCAAATATCGGGCAAAACGAGTTGTGACATGAGTAATGAGTTACTCACCAGCGATCTCATCGATAATCCTACCCCATATAATGGGTGAAGGATTGAGTATGTATGAGGAGTAATCAAATAATTAAGTAAACGAATGACGAGAAAAAATTCTGGAATCATCGGTAGCTGGAAAAGAGAAATATGAAGAGCTCAGCGAGTTAGTAGCTCCCTACACATTGTCAGTTTCCTTATTCTACGGTTCCCCTTCTTTGTGGATAAGAAATTTTTCATGAAAAAATTTAGATATAAAAAAATTTAGATATGAAAAAATTTCACTAACAATTGATTCATATAACCAACTCTAGTTTATTCATAGCCAGTATGAGCGACGCACAGGTACGGAACGTAAGTCAAAAGGGAAAGAAGGCGAACCGTCGGTCGCGGAAGAAGCGGAGAACTGAAGATTTCTCTTCTTCATCAGAGAGCTCATCTGACTCCGAGAGAGAAGAAGAAACAGTTAAAGAAACAGTCAAAGAGGCAGATGAAGCAGAGGAAGCAGAGAAAGATGATGCTATGGATTTAGATATTGAAGAACTTACAGTTCCTGGGGCGCAAGAAATTACGACAGAAGATGTGGACAAAACGCGATTGAGATTACGTGCTCTTGATGCATCTTCCGATGTCTCGAGATTGGAACAGACTGTTGAGTCTGGGCGTACCGCCAAGATGGGCCGTGCAGAGGTGCAAGGAGCCCAAGCAAAAGTTGAAGGAGCGCGCAACACGCTGTTGAACGCTTACTTGGGACAAATGTTAGGTCAATATAGCGATGATCTGGATACTTTACGTCAACAGAGCGATTTTTCAGAGGGTTCCCTGACTATGTTGGCGCAGTTATTGAAGAACAGTGGTAATGTTTTTGATGATGAGACTTTGAAATCTCTTGTTGAATGAGAACCGAGACAGGGATCATATCATAGAATTCTTGAGAATTTGTCTCTCTTAGGGAGCTGGATATTCAGTCATTCTTTTTGGTTTCTGTTCGGTGCACTGCCACAAGTCTGGTGCCTTGTTTCACAATTGACAAGTTGTCTGACATCATTGACTGAACCGGAAAGGGTAGTGAAGTTGCTAAGCCTGATACATCTTGGCGAAGCTGCGGCAATTTTCGCGGAGCGTGGCGTGGCGCAGATGCTTATATGGTTGATAATTTGTGGCGCAACGCTTACTCAAGTAGCCAAAAAAAAATTCAGTGTAAAAATAACAGCAGAATATATAGAGGGTTATTTGCAAACGAGCAGTTCAGGCAAGTTTCAGGACAATTGAACAAAATCGAAAAACAGTACACGGAAAACAGAATTGTGAACGTTCTGTTTACTTGGATCTGTTAAATATAGAGTGAAAAAAGACAATAATTATCGGAAGTTTGTTTCAGAACGTCTGGTGCTATATCGCGTTGATCAGAATTTATTATGAAATACACGAGTTTGTTAGGGGCTTCGATAACTCTTGCCAGTGCTGGAACGTTTGTTAGTGCACTCCCGAGTAGGCAGTGGCCTCCGTTAGCAGATGACTCCGTTGACGTTGCAGAATTGGACAATTCCGCAGTCTCCGAGAGCTCTGGTTACCTTCGTATGGAAGCAGAGATTTACAGGGGTCGTAACTTCAAGGACTCAAGATTAGGAGCACGTCCTGTTATTTTAGAAAAGCGCACAGATGACGGATCAGTACTCATGGAATTGCAGAATAACTCAACGTTTTATAAAGTCGATCTGGAAGTTGGATCTGATAATCAAACCGTTGGTGTTTTGGTCGACACAGGTTCATCTGATCTTTGGTTGATGAACTCCAATAATACCTATTGTTCATCTTCATCGTCTTCATCAAAAGGTCGTAAGTTAAGCGACTTGCGCAACTTGAATCTAGATGTTTCTCATGAAAAAGAAAAAAGAGATGACATTTACGAAACGTACACGATTACCGAAGGCTCTGATGGTGGTGATGGTGGTTTTTTCAGTGGGCTGGATCTTACATCTTGGAGTACAGAAACCGATGATGGATCTGGTGGGTACGAAACTCAAACAAGTTCAGGAGATACTTCATCGGAGACCTCGATAGATTGTTCTGAATATGGAACTTTTGATCCATCTTCATCAGATACTTTCAGTTCCAACGGCACTGAATTCTCAATCACATACGCAGACGATTCTTTCGCAAAGGGAACTTGGGGAACAGATGACGTCACATTCAACGGCGTGACTGTTAAAAAGTTGTCAATGGCTGTGGCTGATGAGACAAACTCTTCGATGGGTGTTTTGGGTATCGGTCTCAAAGGACTCGAAACTACCTATTCTGGTGATACCAACGACCCTTATACTTATGACAATTTGCCATACAAAATGCAGTCTGACGGATTAATAAACCGTGTCATCTATTCGGTTTATCTTAACAGCAGTGACGCCACTACAGCATCTATTCTTTTTGGAGCTGTCGACCATGACAAATATACTGGAACTTTGACGATTTTACCAATCATCAATACGGCTGCAAGTCTCGGTTATACGTCACCTGTTCGTCTCGAGGTCACTCTATCAAAAATTTATCTTGGTTCATCTACGACCAAAACTGCCGTTAGAATCGCCTCTGGAGCAGCAGCTGCTCTTCTTGATACAGGTACCACATTGACTTACGCTCCTCAGGAAATTGTTGCTGCCGTTATCGACAAGTATGATTTCAGTTACAGTAGTTCTGTCGGAGCGTATGTTGCCAAATGCAGTGAATTTGATGATGGGGAGATGGTTTTCGATTTCCAAGGCCTCAAAATCTGGGTCCCACTCTCATCTTTTGCAATTTCTCTTTCTACTACCAGTGGTTCATCTTCATCTTATTGCGCTCTCGGATTGATTGAAAACGATTCAGGTGACGAAAGTTTCACTCTCGGAGAATCTTTCCTCCAGAATGTTTACTTCGTTGCCGATCTCGAGGACTTGCAAATTGCTCTTGCTCCTGCGAATTTCGATTCAAATTCTGAGGATATTGAAGTTGTTACTACATCTGGAATCCCATCTGCTAAATCCGCATCCTCTTACTCCTCAAGTTGGGGTGCTGGTTCTTCCGACGTCACTGCTCTTTCAGTTTCTACTGGCACAGAAACTGTTACTTCTACTGCAGCCGGATCAGATTCCACGGATGACTCTGATTCATCTTCCACTTCTTCCAGTGGTGGATCTTCTACAACATCTTCAGGTTCCTCGTCCAAATCAGGTTCTAGTTCTACTTACAAGACTGGGGGTAGTTGGGGTATCAGTGTGTTGGGTTTGGTGTTTGCTTTTGGTGTTTCTGTTCTGATCATTGGTTGAATTAAGCCTGTGATTTGCTACTTGGATTGCTTTACACGTATCGTCCGCCCCAGCTGGTCTACTGCTGGGTTGTATTTCATATATACATACCAGGTGCATTACTTAGAGAAATGATAGCTCAACGAGTCATTTCGAGTTCGATCGAGAGTTTTTATTTCAGCCCGTTTCTTTGTTTCGTTTTGAAAAGTTCAATCAATCACTGTATCGTTCTGATTCTTGTAAAAGCTTACTTACGTAATATGGTTATCAAAACGACTCGCATCAGTTAAAATCCTCATACAATACGTCACTGAGTAACATCAAGCTCAACATTAGCGTAAACCCTTCTTCGATCATCATCATAATCATCAACAAACGGGAGTTCAAAGCAGAACAGATTATTCGTGTAAAATCTGGCTGACGTAATCGATGACAGGTGAGGCTCAATGTCGAATTTGTACAGGATTAATACATATACATTTGTTGGGCTTCAACGTTGAGCGTACTTTGGACTTATCCTGTTGCAGTCACACGACTTGAGTACGACTCGCCTAGCTCCTGGTTGACTCAGTTGAAGTGTCATCCACTCATTCCATATTTTCAAAATTTTGACACCCAAATACCCCCACCGAATTGCTTCTATAGTGTAGTGGTATCACCTCAGATTCTGATTCTGATAACCCCG
Organism: Ogataea neopini; assembly: GCA_030578575.1. Taxonomy (NCBI): domain Eukaryota; kingdom Fungi; phylum Ascomycota; class Pichiomycetes; order Pichiales; family Pichiaceae; genus Ogataea; species Ogataea neopini. The sequence goes on from JAJMSO010000002.1 coordinate 87,955, forward strand.
GTTCGAACCCGGGTAGGAGCTGTAAATTTTTTACCCCTGCTCGCACAACTTTTTTTTGGCGCTGTCGTTCACCGTATCGTTTAACTCGCGTCGTATAATTCGTTTAACAACGCGAAATCGCGTTCCAAAGACATTCTGTTTAAAGTTTTTGTTCGCTTCGCTCGCTCACATCGTATACACTTCGAGTAAAAATTTATTTATATTTGATACTCAGTGTCTGCTTCTGTTTTAAACTTTTTTTGATCAACTGCCTCTGACAATCAAAAACATCATGTCTGCTTCAACCACCGTCAAATTGGCTCCAAAGAATTTCGAGCAAGACAAAGAATTTGCACAAGCTCTTCACGGTAAGGATGCTCCTTCTAAAACCGGACTTAGGGCTTGGATGAACAAAGAACAGAAGGCCCAGGAGGTCGCTATGGAAGGTTACTTCAAGCACTGGGACGGCAAGACCGATCAAAAGACTGAATCCTCCAGACTTTCTGATTACTCTAACCTCACTAAACACTACTACAATTTGTGTACTGATTTCTACGAATATGGTTGGGGTACTTCTTTCCATTTCTCCAGATACTACAAGGGTGAACCTTTCAGACAAGCTTGCGCTAGACACGAACACTATCTTGCGTTGAAGATGGGAATTACTGAAAACATGAGAGTTTTGGATGTTGGTTGTGGTGTTGGTGGTCCAGCAAGAGAAATTTGCAGATTCACTGACTGTGAAATTGTTGGTCTCAACAACAACGATTACCAGATCGAGAAGGCTAACCACTACGCTAAGACTCTTAAACTTGACCACAAGCTCTCTTTCGTGAAGGGGGATTTCATGCAAATGGATTTCGAACCAAACTCTTTCGACGCTGTTTACTCTATTGAGGCTACCGTTCATGCCCCAGTTCTCGAAGGTGTCTATGGTGAAATTTACAAAGTTTTGAAGCCTGGTGGAGTTTTCGGTGTCTACGAATGGGTTATGACCGATGCTTACGATGAGACCAACGAAGAACACAGAAAGATTGCTTACGGTATTGAAATTGGTGATGGTATTCCAAAAATGTTCAAGAGACAAGTTGCTGAAGATGCTCTTAAAAATGTTGGTTTCGAAATCGAATATGCTAGAGATATGGCTGATGTCGGTGACGAAGTCCCATGGTACTACCCACTTGCTGGTAACTTCAAGCACGTCCAGACTGTGGGTGATCTCTGGACTTTCTTCAGAACCTCTAATATCGGAAGAAAAATCACAACTGCTACTGTCGGTGCCTTGGAAACTATTGGTCTGGCCCCAAAGGGTTCCGTTAAGGTCACTGAAGCTCTTGAAGATGCTGCCGTTTACCTTGTCAAAGGTGCTGAGCAAAAACTTTTCACGCCTATGATGCTCTATGTTGTCAGAAAGCCTTTAGATGCTAAATAAAGAGTAAACTTCAATATGTGGTACAGTATTATTGTGCTTTAAATTGGGACATTAAACCCTATAAAACATTTATAAAAAAAAAGATTCTCGAATTATACACCCTTATGTTACAAATCGTTGTATAGCCTTGTTTCAACTAATGACTATCTATGCAATAAACCAAAGCCCATGCACTACCGGCAGCAATGGATCCGATGATAACCATTTGAATTCCTTCACTCACCTTTCTGGAAAGTGGAGTGTCATCACCCATGGAAATAACAGTTTTGAAATATCCGAACCAGAACAAAGTGAAAATCATCACAATGACAGATACTATCAGACCGCTCACGACAGTGCTTGTGAAAAAGTATGGAATCAATGGAACAAATCCACCCATGAAATAACCTGTACCGATTGTAAGAGCTGACGTGAGTTGTCTACCATCAGCTGGCTCCTCGAGTCCCTTACCATATCTGATAATGAAATCAATCATGGCTTTTGGATTTCTTTCTAAATCACGGATGAAAAGATTGATTGTTTCTTCCGATGCTCCAACATCCAACATAACTTCTTCCACTTCGCCGGCTAACAAGTCAGGGTTTTCAAAAAAATCTTTCTTTTCTTTTGTCACTTGTGCACGATAATACTCAACCTCAGATCTGGCAGCAAGATACCCACCCAGTCCCATGGAAATAGCACCTGAAACCAACTCAGCCATACCACCAGTTATCACGAGCTTTGTATCACCTAATGAAGATAATCCAGCTGTAAGAGCAAACGGAACTGTCAAACCATCTGACAACCCGATAATGACATCACTCATTGTTCTAGGATCAATTTTTCCAAATAGACCAAGCGACTTGGCATCTGAGTCAACACTATTCTTATCTGCAGAAAGTTTTGGACTGCCTGAACCAGAAGTACCTGGTAAAATTCCATCTGCTTCAAGATCAGGGTCAGAAACTGAACCGTAATTTTGTTCAGAACTTGAAATCAATGGCGCATTATGTGTGTTATCCGTACTCGCTTTTTGAGTGAAAATGCTAGCGATGACGTTTTTGACTGCGACGACGGACATCTTGTTTTATTGATAATGACTATGTGTATGTGTGTGTGTGTGTGTGTGTGTGTGTGCTCGGTAACGATCAAGTGGTTCGAATGCGTTTATTTGAAATTGCTCAGTACGACAAACCCGAAGTCAGTGACGATGCAACTTTCAGATAGTCTTAATTATAACTTCAACAGATCGGATACAGAGAAGTCTTGTGAATATCTATAGGCTATCAAGCTGTTAATTATCAACAAATTTCTCTTCGCCAAATCAGATCTCCTGGAAGCTTGAGATTAGGCGGTTTTGGCAGAAATTAAGGAGGTTTGGTGATCTTCAAGCGATAAAGCAAAAACACTTTCGAAAGCGAGATTTCAACTATTGAACGAAATATAAACGTCAAACCAGCGATGAAAAAGCTTTGGGTTCTACTTAAAAGTTTATAAACAAAAGCAAGCAAGGAGTCAAAAAAAAAAAAAAAAATGTGTACTTTGCATTAGATCTGCCACTACAGTGCACGGCTAAATTGAGACTTTTCTGCCAATCAATCGCCGTAAGATTGTCAGCTACGTTTCATCCTTACCAAGACACATTTATTTTCCGCTAAAACTCCATGGGCAAAGGTGTGGGGCATCAAGGAGTTTTTTTCTCCGGCTAATACGAACTGGACCCTGATGTATGCAGGGATTAGTGGAATAAACCAAAATGTTTGGGAAATTAGTTTGTGATTAAAAAGGTATTTAGAACTATAGAGGTAGTCTAATTTCTCATTTTGGGGTACTCTCTTGCTCAAACGATTCAGCCAATGACTAGCTGGTAAAACTGTCCCATGAAAATTGGTCTCTATTATGGTAGTAAAATTATTTTTATTCAATTTTTAAAGGATTTTAAAAGCGGAGGTTGATTGAACTGGTAATGAAGGATCGGGTACAAATAAGAATGACCAGAACATATAAGGATCATATGAAATGTAGAGTTGCTGAGTAATTCTAGTGAAACCGAGTCTGATATTGAGCTACTCGATTGTACTCAGGTTACCATGGGTCGATCGACCTAAATGATATTTTCAGTACTGCGTCGATCAGACGATTCGACTAACAGAGGATTTTTTTTTTTCGTGTAAGGTTTTCGTGAAAGGGTTTGATAAATCCTTTGTCTTGTAACTGTTCCTCTTTCTTGCTAGTTGACTTTGTTTTCTCTGGGTAACCAACCGAAGAATACAATTGAAATATGCGCTTCTTAGCCCATATTGTATTTTTGCTTCTTGTGGAGCCTTTATTGGCTGCTGCAAAAACCCATACGTTCTATTATAGTGCACAATGGATCTCCGCAAACCCCGATGGCGTGAAGGAAAGACCTGTGATCTCACTTAACGGCAGCTGGCCCTTGCCAACGATTGAAATTAACAGAGGAGACAGAATTCAGTTTAATCTCCACAACGGATTAGAAAATACTACTACATCCTTGCATTTCCATGGCTTGCTACAAGAAGGATCAAATCATATGGATGGACCAGTCTTTGTTACCCAATGCCCAATCCCTCCTGGTGAATCTTTCCAGTATGACTTTGTGGTTGATCAGGCAGGTACCTATTGGTATCACAGTCATAGTGGTTCACAATACAGTGATGGATTCAGAGGATTGCTGATTGTCCACGACAAAAAAATTGAAAAAAATTATTCTTTTGATAAAGAATTAGTCCTCAGTGTCAGTGACTGGTACCACGACACCAGCGATGTTTTGGTTAAAAAACAACTTACAAGATACAACCCGACAGGCGCAGAACCAGTGCCACAGAACTCCCTCTTCAATGATAGCAAAAATGTTTCTGTTGCAGTGGAACCAGATACCACATACTTGGTGAGAATAGTCAATATTGGTATCATGGTTTCCCAATACATTACTTTTGAAGGCCATGACATTGAAATCATTGAAGTAGATGGAACCTATGTTGAGCCTGCCAAAACGTCTACCATATATCTCGCTGTGGGACAAAGAATGAGTGTCCTCCTCAAGACAAAACCTTTATCCAAGGTCAATTCTAATTTTTGCATCGTTCAAAGTTTTGATGTTGCCATGTTGGATGTGGTTCCGAGCGATTTACAAGTGACTTCAATCAATTATTTGACTTACGACTCCAAATTGCCAAACGCAACACCAAGAGAAAACTACGACATTGAAAAGTATAAACCTTACGACGACTTTAAACTCCGTCCTATTGAGAGTATTCCTCTTCTCCCAGAACCAGACCACAGAGTGAACTTGGTGTTAGCTATGGAGAATCTTGGTGACGGTGTTAATTATGCTCTGTTCAACAATTATAGTTACGTTGCTCCAAAAGTTCCAACTTTGTTATCTGCATTGAGTGCTCCGGACAAGTATGTGGAAGACGTTAGAATCTATGGATCCAATACCAACTCGTTTGTGCTCAAAGAGGGCGAAATTGTTGAGATTGTGGTCAATAATGAAGATGAGAATAAACATCCATTCCATCTTCATGGTCATCAATTCCAAACTATAGTCAGATCCAAAGCTTACGATGAACCACATTATTACGACCCTGAGACTGCCAAAGACTTCCCTGAGTTTCCCTGTATTAGAGACACGGTGGTGGTTAATGGAAATGGTCATCTTGTTTTGAGATTCGAAGCCAATAATCCTGGTGTTTGGTTCTTCCACTGTCACTTGGATTTCCATTTAGAACAAGGTCTTGCAGTGACTTTTGTGGAGGCACCTTTGCAATTGAAGCATCAATTGAATGAATTAGGATTGCCTGAAGATTACCTACAGAACTGTGCTTCTTCACACGTTCCAACAAAAGGTAATGCTGCTGCACATAGCGATAATTGGCTTGATTTACAAGGAGAGAATTTGCAACCGCCTCCTCTTCCGTTAGGCTTCACTTTGAAGGGATACATTGCGATGGCTATATGCACGATAGTTGCATTTTGGGGATTGAAGAGCATCTACGTGTTTGGAATGCAGGATGTTCAAAACGAGAGTGAAAATCCAATCCAAGATGAAAGGAAGTTCATCAAACAATTGGCACTGAAGTTAGGTCGTGAAGAACGTAATTTGATTGGTGGTGCTGCTACAGCAAAGAACCGTGAAAGAAAGGCTGAGATTCGGGTCATGTTGGATGAACTTGAAGAGCTTGACCTCCGTTTCCGGGAGATTTAATGATGCTTATTTTCTACTGATTAGTCTAATGATATATTTGTATTTGCATTTGCTATAGTTTTAAAGAATTTAGTGGCATTTTTTGATAATTTATTTACCCCACAGTTTAAGGTTTTTTTTTTCAGGGTCAAAAAAAAACGTCAAAATTACTTCAAATAGGCTACGTGATGGGTACATAAATAATTGTGGAGTTCCACAATTGAGTTTACAAAGACATGATTTGAATTCATGAATCGGTCTGTACGTTCACTCCAAAATGTCTGTTGCGGTTACAAATGACATTATCACTATACGCAATCCTGTCGCACCAAACACAAAAGCTTCTATTTCCAGATTGGGGTCTACATTGATCTCATTAGAAGTAGACGGCAAAGAGTACATATATTTGTCGGAAAAAGCCGACATATCACTCAACGCTTCGAAACCAATCAGAGGAGGAGTTCCAATTATTTTCCCAGCTTTTGGTAAGTCTTATTTGGAAAGTCTTAAAAAAGTACAACAGCATGGATTTGCTAGAAACTTGGGTTGGAGTTTTGTAATTGCAGAGGTGTTAGATGAAAAGACGATCGCCAAATTCAAATTGACAGATAAAGAATGTTCTAAGCATCCAGAATATCAAAACTGGTGTGATTATTATGGCCAAAAAATCAAGTTCGATTTGACTCTTATCTTTGAGCTGTATGAGAAGTCACTCAATATCAAGGTTAACTTGGTTAACTTTAATATACCAGACCTGGAATTCCAATTTTTGTACCACAGTTACTTCCGAGTCCCCTCAGCAAAAGACATGTACATCACGGGACTTCAAGGGACTAAATACATCGATCGTCTCAAAATTAAGTACCACATTCAAGACGAACCAATGGTCAAGGTTACTCAACAGACCGATAAATTATATAAGCTGGGAAGCGAAAAGGTCGATATTCTTTCGGGAGATAACATAATCCGTTTGTCGGGGTCTGAGAACCTTGACGATCTAGTGATTTGGAATCCTTGGAGTGACGGTGCTCTAAAAATGCAAGATTTCGAACCGAAAGAAAGCTACCTGAATATGTGCTGTGTCGAGTTTGGATCCGTTGAAGGTACTACGGTTCAAACAAGTGAGATTTGGAGTTGTGAGCATTTGATAGAGATACTATAGGTGACTACGACTACACGTGACGCTTCACAAGGGCCTCTTTTTTATAATGATTTTTTAACGTTTCGTTTCTATAGTGACTCGTCATTTTCATTAACTGATCATACTCAGATGGATATAATTAATAACTAGCAAAATGCCAGCACTTTTCCTTCTCTCTCCGTCACTTCGCCCCTGCTTCAAGCCTCTTCAATCTTTGCTTCAGCTCCTTCCTCCTCCTTTGTGTCTTCATCATCATCCGAGCTGCTGTATTGCTCAGCACTGCCGAGGTCACCAAATTGAGAGAGGTCGCCCATACCAGGGAAAGCACCACCGCTTTGGGCTGCAAGCTTAGCAAAATCGAGTTGTCCGTCACCAAAAGAGTTGAGGTCGTTCATCGAGTTTTGAAGATCATCGTCGTCCTTGTCGTCTTGTTCATCCTCATCACACCATTTGTCGAAATCAGTTTTGATATAGTGATACTTCATCTTGAGTTTTGTAAGTCTTGGCCAGTATTCAGCATTGAGCTTCTTCTTGATCAAAACAAAGAAGATATGAGAACCGGTGATTTCGTACTTCGAGGCCTTTTCGTCAATCTCATCGAAGAACTCAATGTCCAACTCATATTTCTTACCTGATGCGGTTGCTTCGACTTTCAAATTAGTAGGAGTCAACTCAATTTTTGGTTGCTCCGGGTCAATTATCCGAACCGTAAGATAAATGAGATTCTTTTGTGCTTCCGATTCACTGGATCTTTGGGCCCATAAGACTAAATGACATGTTAGTAAGACATTGCCCTCGTTAATTCATTATAGCACAACTTACCTTCTGGTGCAATGGCAGACATTTTTGATAATATTATTTGTGGAGATAATCAGCAGTAATTGACAAACTTGTCGTATGAGAACTGTGAGAGTCAATTAAATTCGAATCAATCACCCTTCATATATAATGGAGTTACACTTTGTTTTGAGTTTTCTAGAAAAGACCGGCAATAGTTACAAAAAAAAAAAAAAACTATAATAGTGAAGCACGTGACACAGAGTCAGATGGACATAATACTTCCTTTTTTAATTTATATTACATAACTAACGACGTCCGCCTCTCATGGATCTTGGATAAGCTTTCTTTCTTCCTAAAACGGCCGGTGGCGGAGTAGAAGAAGGAGCAGAAGAAAAAATTGCTGAGGGATCAACGGACGTACCGTTTTGAGAACCTGTGAAGTTGAAGTTTGGAGTAGCCGAGCGAGATGGATTGAAAGCAGGTTGTTGCGGTGTAGTGGTTCCAAAACTGAATCCATTACCACCCATTGGTTGTGATTGAGGCTGTGAAAACGGCGTTGAGTTCGAGTTGTTGGCTCCAAATCCACCAAAAGAACCTGAACCTGCTGCAGTTGGTTGTGGAACAGGTGGCTGTAAATTCTGGAAATGAGTACCACCAAAATTGAAGATCTTGCCTGTTTGTGGCTGCGGAGTGGCAGAGACCGGTGTTGGATTCGAAAATGCTCCTGTGCTTGAAGAAGAACCGCCAAAATTGAAAGCTGATGGAGCAGAATTCGTTTGAGGTTGCGAACCAAACGCAGAATTTGCTGGTGCAGAGGTGTTCGAGGCCCCACCATTAGCACTAAAATTGAAACCAGTATTGGTTGCGGCAGCTCCAAACCCACTTGATGATGGATTTGAGGAGGAACTGAAAGAAGTGCTACCAAAAGCAGAGGTCGTTTGTCCGAAAGCGGTAGCCGGCTTATCAGAGGCCGACTGAGCGGGCTGTGATCCGAACGAAAAAGCGGGTTTTGAAGCTTCTGGTTGTGCTGATCCGCTATCAAACATTCTCTTCTTCTTTTCTGGTTCTTGGTTCAGTGAAAATGGAGTATTTGGACTTGTGGTAGAGGCAGGTGTTTGAATTCCGGTTTCAGTGATCTTAGAAGAAGATGCAGCTCCAAATGAAAATGCTGGTTTCTTTTCTTCAGCCTGAGCAGTTTTTCCAAAGTTGAAACCCAGTTTGGGAGCATCAGCAGTGGTGGAACTAGCGGATGCGGTAGAGCCAAATGAAAATGCAGGCTTGGATTCTGCTGAATCCGGTTTTGCTTCTGTTGACTCTGGTTTGGATTCTGGTTTTTGAGAAAAGGAGAATGCTGGCGTAGTAGAGCCAAATGAGAATGGTTTGGATTCAGCTGGTGCTGCTGGTGCTGCTGGTGCTGCTGGTTTGGAATCTGTCTTACCAAAAGAAAAGGCTGGCGCTGAGACCGCTGGTTTGTCCTCTGGTTTACTTGAGCCAAAGGAGAATGCTGTGGTCGGTGTTTCGGCGGCCGCTTGAGCTGGTTTTTCCTCACTAGATAGCTTTTCTTTACCGATGGAAAAACTAAAGGCTGGTTTAACTTCGACTGGTTTAACTTCGACTGGTTTGACTTCGACTGGTTTGACTTCGGCTGGTTTAGTTTCGACTGGTTTGATATCATCTGACTCCTTTGGTTTTGCGGAGAACGAGAATGCAGGTGTTGGCATCTCTTTTTTCTCACCGAACAAACCATTTGATTGTTTCTTCTCACCAAATGAAAATCCGTTCTCCTTCTTTCCTCCGAAAGAAAAACCAGTGGATTCTGTTGAATCCTTCTTTGCGCCAAAACTGAATCCAGTTGGTTTTTCACTTGATTCTTTCTTTTCTGGTGCCGATTGAGCCGACTCTTTCCTCTCACCAAACGAAAATCCAATTGTTGGTTTGGCTTCAAGTCCTCCTTTTTGTTCTTTCTTTTCGTCTGTGAAGTTGAACGCAGCAGTAGGAGCCAAAGGTTTTTCGATCGCTCCACCGACAGGCTTCTCGACCGTGGTCTTCAATGTTGACTTCGTTTCAACAGGTTTTTCCACAGGCAAAAACGATTTCGGCTTTGTAGCAGTATCGAATTCTGGTTCAAGTGGCGTTGGATCGAACTTTGACTCCTTCTTGACACCAAATTTGACTTTCTCAGATAGCGGTTTAGCTTCAGATTGTTGTGGAGTATCTTCCACTGAATCATCTGAGTCTGCATCGTAATCGAATTTCAGAGAGAAAACACCATTTTTGTTTCTTCTCTCTTCAGGGATTGCTCCCTTAGAACTACCAATGGTCAATTCAGGATTATATGAGACTGTTTCCACAGAAGTATCGACATATTTTGGATTCGAGGTAGATTTTTCGGAAGCTGTTTTAACTAAATTTTGTGTATGATCTCTCAAGTAAGACAATCTTGTATTTCTGTACCTCTCTGTTTCCATTCTTCTTTTTAACAGAATCAATTGAGCTCTTTCAATTGGGTCGAGTGAAAAAATACGTTTTGCATGCGGAGCGATTGCAATACTGTTTTTTTTCTTTGGGATAAGTGGTGAACTCGTATTTGCTCCCGATAATCTCCGTTTTTTAGTAACGGATACAGGAACAGCACCCATAGAACTTTCTCTTGACATTTTACTATCACCAAAACTGGTATCAACTTCGTTAATAGTGGTAGATTCGGCATTTCTCAATATCACAGATGGTTCAGTACTTTGTTTCAGATTAGAGTAGAGCTCTTTGTTTTCGCGTTTAATGCTTTCGTAGTATTCTTCAAGCTGTTTGGCAGTCAACGAGCCAGATTGTGTGTTGTTGTCATGATTGTGGCGTGATGACAATCTTGAAGGTGTGGAACCAGACGGCGTTTGCAATCCGAATAATCCTAAAACACTATGTTTGATTCTTGCTAACTTTGAAGGTCTAGAGATGTCAGTCTCCGAGCTCTCGGAGAGCGCTCTTTTCACAGAGGATGACATTCGTAAACCGTAAAAACGATCTTATCGCGTATGTGCTGTTTGCTGGTATCGACACTGTCTACCTCCTATGGTAATTGTCTTGTGCTTTCTTTCCCAATAAATTTCTGACGTCTCAAAATATTTTTTTCACTTGTAAATAGAGATGAAAAAAAATAGGTTTGAGAAAAAAAACGTCAGGGTAACAAATACTAACTCACTTCAACCTCTCAGAATCCGTCAATACCGACATAATCAAATCGCATTCAAAGTCAAACGATGCAAAAATGACATCACAAGTACAGACACGAGCCCAAGAGCTGCAGACCCTGACTGCTTTGCTGATTGCTGACCCATCTAATCAGCAGCTCCTTGACTCTTTCCAAGCTCTGGCCCAGGAGGCTGACCCACAAGACTTGATGGAATTCATCACAACCAACCCAAAGGCCATCGATCTGCTTCCGTCATCTGAGATTACACAATTGTCCATGGAAATCTCTAATAACCTCATATTACCAGCTATGGAATACGTCTGGTTTCCAACAGAAGAGCCACAATCGCAAATCCACTTGAGAAAGAAAACACTAGACCAGCTGCAGATATTGGAGTCCCTATTGAGAAACAATACTTCAGTTGAAAGCACTCCAATAGATCCTGACCAACTATTGCAGATCGGAGCTACCGTCAGCTGCTACACAGCCAGGAACGTGCCATGGTCAGACCATAAATGTGCTCAGGTAGCACAAGACATCATGAATACATTAAAAATAAATCCAGAAGATCTGTTGTACACATTTAGAGCGCTTTTGCAGGAGATCTCCTCGTTGAATACTGAATCTTCAGTCGGATCCCTCTCTCATAAAGTGACCGCAAGAGGGTACAGACGGAGGAACGACTCTCACGAGATACTCCGTGGAGTTTCTCCATTGTTGGGAAACTCATATTCTGCCTCACTTGCGAAAAAAGATCAATTCAAATTGAATCATATTGGTAAATTAGCTGGTCTGGATTATATCATCAGCCAAATGAATTGTTCTGACATTGAAAGAAGCTGGAACATGATTATTCCATTGATTCTCCAATTTTTGGATGATACAGACACTTTTGTAAGGGGGCAAGCGTGCCTAGTTTTGCAACATCTTGTCTCAAAGTTAGATCCAGCACCAAACATCCTTACACGGGCTGATCTGTTTCCGATTCTAAACGAGGCTGTGCTACCGTGCCTTCTCGCGCTCCCGTCATTAACCCCGGTTGAAAAGTCTATTTTGATAGTTCCGAATGCGTATGAGACGGTATTGGCATTGATCCGATCGGCTTCTGTTGACCGTGAGACAAAATGTCGTCGTTTAACGACCTTGCTTGTTGATTTTGTTATCCCTACACTCACAAGAGTTCAAGAGATTCCCAAACTTTGCGTGGCTCTTCTTGGCCTCATACAAGGCCAACTAATGCATGATCTTGGGACCTACATTGTGGTTGTTTCCAAAAGACTGGTCTCGTCGGTGTTGGATGTTCTTTCTAACCCGTTTACAGTTTATTCGGGTGAAATTTTAGAGCAAGGGTTGTCGACTATTCAGAGTCTTTTGGAAGTGCTACCAAATGCTGATAAATTTAGGTACGATGTACTTGCGTGTTTGTTAGCACTACAGCGAAGACTCCAAAAACATAGGCCACAAAGTGTGGATGTCAACAAGCCTGAACAAATGATTTCCAACTTAATTGGGAATAAATTAGGCATCACTGTTCAAGAACATGAGTTGGTTGCAGGTTTATAAATTGATTAGATATGATGACGTAATTAAAATTAAGCGAAAAAAATCAAAGCTGCCCTAAACAAGCAAGTTTCATCCTGAAAAAAAACAGGCTGATAGAACAAAAGAGGTTAGTCTCCTTGTCCAATACAAACAAAAATTTAACCAAAAGTTATTCGTCATGCCTCGGTTTTTGACTCAATCTAGTGAGGGTAAGTTTTATCTTATTAGGTGATTCTCTTTTGGGAGAGCGTAACTGACCAATTTACCAGCACTGCAAGAAAAATTCCGCAAGATCAATAGTCTCGAGAAAACGCGACTTATTGATGCCCAAAGAAACCCTACAACGTCACAATGGTCTTCCCGCCACGCGGCTGCTAACAAACAACGTAACAGATATTCGGATGTTCTTCCATTTGATCAGAATCGGATCCGTCTCAAAGTTGATTCTGATAGATCAGATTATATAAATGCTTCAAAACTCTCCCTTACAACGGGTGACAGTCCTGCTACATATATTGCCACACAGGGACCAACTTCGCACACACAAAACCATTTCTGGCAAATGTGCCACCAACAATGTTCATCGTTGATTACGGTGGTGATGGTCTCGCCAATTTTCGAAGGTGGCCGCGAGAAATGCTACAAGTACTGGAGTGAACATAACTTTGTTGTTCCTGGTTGTGACGATAAGTCTGAATTGAGATTTGAATTCATCAGAAACAGTGAATCGCAAACTGGCCATTTCAAAACTCGTGAGTGGCTCATGACCGACTCTGCAACCGGTGCCGCCAAAAAGGTGGTCCATTATCATTATGATGGATGGGCAGATTTCACTGCTCCGGATTTGTACGACCCAATTATAGAGCTTTCAGAATCACTGCATGAGCTCAAAGGTGATTCAACAGACCCGACGATTGTTCATTGCTCCGCCGGCGTGGGCCGTTCGGGCACGTTCATTGCGCTCGACTATTTTCTAAATCATTGTATGAGCCAACTCGCAACCCCTGCTGCCGAAGAATGTACGGATGCTTCTGAAGATGCTCGTGCTGAACTGATCACACCGGTCAACAACCACGAGGTTGACGACCCGGTTTTCAATATCGTGATGCAGATGCGGTCGCAACGGGTTCTTATGGTGCAGCAGATTGAACAGTTCCAGTTCATCTACGATTGTATTAAGAGATTTTATATTGACAGGTATTTGAGAAGGGAGTGACGAGTGTGTCATTTGAACGAACAGTGACCAGATATGAGTTAAGCTACTTTTATTAGTTACAGATCCTTTCGACTTTGGTACGAAAGATGAGCGAACGATTTGTCGTCTTGCTGACAACTAGTCGGAATGTATAAAATTTGCCCTGATATATGATCTTAGAATAGCAAGTGTTTATAGATATATTCTGCAATGCTGTATATTCGCTCGCCATTATCTACTCAAAAAATTACTGATTTGATTAAATTTTTCAGCCTCAAAAAAAAATTTAAAAAAAATTTAAAAAAAATAAATTTTTCAGTAATGATGCCTTGAAACCACTGATCCATTACCACTCCCCAACCATGGCGAAGAAAGTGAAGAAGCTGTCCAGAGAAGAACAGCGGAAGCTAGCTGCGAAGACCAAGGATGAGCTTGAGCAACTTAAGACTCGTATTTCTGAGTTGGAACTGGCTGATGCTAGAAAGCTAAACAAATTCGATGAACTTCCACTCACCAACGAGACATTACGTGGATTGAAAGAAGCCAGTTTTGTTACACTTACAGCAATTCAGAAGGAATCGATTGCTGTGGCTCTTAAAGGTGACGACTTGCTCGGTGCAGCCAAGACAGGTTCAGGTAAAACTCTAGCCTTTTTGATTCCAGTGATTGAAAAACTTGTACATGAAGGATGGAATGAGTTTGATGGTGTTGGTGCTTTGATTATTTCACCAACCCGTGAACTGGCAATGCAAATCTACGAGGTTCTGTTGAAAGTTGGTAAATATCACACATTCTCTGCTGGTCTTGTTATTGGAGGTAAAGATTTTGAGTTTGAAAAAGAGAGAATCGGTAAGATGAACATTTTGATCGGTACACCTGGTCGTCTTTTGCAACATATGGATCAATCTGTGACCTTGAATCTTGACAACTTGCAATGTCTTGTTCTTGACGAAGCCGATAGAATCTTGGATATGGGATTCAAGAAAACTATTGATAGCATTGTTGGTAATTTACCAGCAGAAAGACAGACACTTTTGTTCTCTGCTACTCAGACTAAATCTGTTCAAGATCTGGCACGTTTATCGCTGGTGAATCCAAAATATGTTAGTACAGATGCTGCAGATGAGGCCAGCACACCAGAATCTCTTGAACAGTCATACATTGTTGCACCATTACCTGACAAAATTAACATTCTATGGAGTTTCATCAAAGCTCATTTGGACAGCAAAATTCTTGTTTTTGTTTCATCTTCGAAACAAGTTCATTTCATCTATGAATGCTTCCGTAAACTTCAACCAGGAATTTCATTAATGAAACTACATGGTAGACAGAAACAAAAAGCACGTCTCGAAACAACAGTCAAGTTTACACAAGCTCAACATTGTTGTCTTTTTGCTACCGATATTGTTGCCCGTGGACTTGATTTCCCTGCTATCGATTGGGTCGTTCAGGTTGATTGTCCTGAAGACGCGGCCACGTACATTCATCGTGTCGGGCGGAGTGCGCGTTTCGGCCGGGCTGGTAAATCGATGCTTATGTTAACTCCTAACGAGGAGGAACCGTTTGTGGCTAGACTCAAAGCGAAGAAGATTATGCCTAAAAAGCTTAACATTAAGGGTTCTAAGAAGAAGAGTATCAAGGATCAGATGCAATCGCTGTGCTTCCAAAGTCCTGAATTGAAGTATCTCGGTCAGAAAGCTTTCATTTCATACTTCAAATCTGTTTACATACAGAAAGATAAAGAAGTTTTTGATGTTCTGAAGCTTCCATTAGAAGAGTATGCCAAATCGCTTGGTCTTCCTGGTTCACCACGGATTAAGTTATTGGAAAGGGCCAAAGAAGGTAAGAACACTGAACTCAGTGAGGCCGAATTACAACGCCAGAAGGAGCGTAAAAATGCCTCACGTGAGTTACAACTTCTATCGAAGATGGACGAAAATGGTGAACTTGTTGAGCAAAATAAAGTTCGTACCAAATACGATAAAATGTTTGAAAGAAAGAATCAATCGGTGTTGTCTGAACACTATCTGAAGATGACTGGTGGCGATGAAGACGAAGAAGAAGACGGATTCATGGCTGTGAAGCGTAAAGATCATGAATTGAAAGAAGATGAATTGCCTTCGTTAGAATCTGTTGTTACTTCCAAACGTGCTGCCAAGAAAGCTCTATCGCGTAAACTTTCAGCTAAAAGTCAAGGTTCAGGTGTCAAGATGAAGTTCGATGACGACGGTGTTGCTCATCCAATCTATGAACTAGAAGACGAAGAAGACTTCGTCAAGGAAGGTCCAGTTGATAAGTTGAAAGAAGAATTCTTGACCAAGGAACGTGCAGTGATGGGAGAGGCAGATGTGGAGGATAAGGACATCGCAAGAGAGAAGAAGCGTGAAAAGAAAAGAAGACGGAAAGAACTTGAAAAGTATGCCGATGACAGCGATAGTGAAGAGTATGAGGAAGAGTCATTGCCTGACTTGGATAGAGATTTGGAAGAGTCAGAGGACGAAAGACCTGCTAAGAGGGGTAAGAGATGGTTTGAAAAGGAACAAGAAGACAGTGAGAGTGACGAGGATGGAGTTATTGAGTTGGAGCAACCAGAAACGATTGATGATTTGGAGGCTTTGACGGAGAGATTGATTAATAACTGATCAACGACAAGCAAACGACTTCTCGTTATCTATTTAGATTATTTGAGCCGTATATGGCTTGCTGAACGATTTGCTAAGCTCGCTCGTCGTTCTCTGTAGCCGATTTATAAATGAAAATTTCACTAATTATTCAACTTAACTCGCACTAGAAGATTACTTAGAGATTACTAACGACGATTGAATCGTTAGTTGGCTCCTCAACTGCCATTTAGCATCAATAATACCACTTTATCAAAGTCAACTCACGTCGAGAACAGCATGTTGTGCTATGCTCATTATTTGTTGGCTTGCTTGTGTACAAAAGACAAGCGAAACGTGTCAACTGACTCGTCTGGCTCATCAGATTTGCTTCACCCGTCTTCCCCTAAACACTCGACGAATAGCCGTAACCAAAACTCGGTTCCCTTCTTTGAAGATACTTTCTAACTTCATCTGCAATCCAAACAGAACTTGCAATTGCAACCAAATACAACAAATCACCAATACTCAATGCTTCAGTTTGGAAAATTGATTGGAAGAAAGGAACATAAATAGCACACAGTTGACCAAGCAACGAACCACCAACAGCGTAGTTGAACATTGAATTTCTCAATCCCAATTCGAAGACAGATTTCGAGTATGACCGACAAGAAAGAGCATTGAACATATCGAACAAAACAAAACAGGTGAATGTCATAGTAGTGTCTCTTCTGGTAACTGAATCACCCATTTCGTTGACATAAACGAACATGGTACCGAAGATAACAAACAAAGCAGAAGTGAAAACACGCTTCAAAACGGAAAAAGTAAGAATTCTGTCAGAACGGGATCTTGGTGGTTTGCTCATAACTTCAGGGTCAACAGGTTCAACACCAAGTGATTGAGCTGGCGGACCATCCATCAAAATATTAATCCACAAAATTTGCATGGCATTCAATGGGTTTGGTAAATTGAACAGTGTAGAAACAGCAATTAAAGACAACGCAGCAACAGAAGTTGACAATTGGAAAGTCAAGAAACTTTGAATATTGTAGAAAATACCTTTACCTTCTCTGATTGCATGGAGAATTGTACTGAAATCATCATCTGTCAAAACCATATCTGCAGCCTCTTTGGCAACATCTGTACCATTTTTACCCATTGCAATACCAATATCTGCCAACTTCAATGCTGGAGCATCATTGACACCATCACCAGTCATCGCGACGATATCACCACGTAATTGCAATGCTCTCACAATAGAAACTTTATGTTCAGGAGTAGTTCTAGCGAAAACAGAAACATGTTTGATTGCATCGGCAAGGGCTTCTTCAGACATTGAATCGATTTTGTCACCGGTTAAAACACATCTTTCAGGATCAGTCAATGGCATTCCAATTTTACGAGCAACATTGACAGCTGTAGTTTCGCTATCACCAGTAATCATGATAACATGAACACCACCACGCAATAAACTTGCAATAGATTTACTAACTTGTGGTCTTGGAGGATCATTCATACCCATTAATCCGCAGAACACAAGATCACTTGGCTCGTCTTCGAATGACTTGGAACTTTTAGCAAATGCAAGAACACGCAAACCATCGCTAGCCAGTTCATCCGCTTTCTTGAAGATCAACTTGCTGATCTCATCAGTGATTGGTTTAATTTCATTTTCCTTTGTAATGTACATCTTTGACATGCTGACAATTTTTTCAACTGCACCTTTAGCAAAAGTTTCGCATTTTGATTTATCACCAAAATGGGACGTAATAGCCATGTATTTTCTTGAAGAATTGAACGGAAGTTCATTCGAACGAACACGAGTGTTCCGTGCATCTTCTAAACCAAAGCATGAAAGTGACTCAATAATGGCAATATCTGTTGGGTTACCAAGATATTTTTCCTTTTCAGCTGAAAATCTAGCATTGTTACAAAGATTTCCAGTTTCCAACAATGAACGAACATCTTTTGATAAAGAACCTGAGCAATCTTGTTTTTTATCCACATCAATGAAACCATTACGTTGATCAACAGTCCAAATTTTGGTGACAGTCATATGGTTTTGAGTCAAAGTACCTGTCTTATCAGAACAAATAACGTTAACAGATCCAAGGGTTTCCACACTTGGAAGTTTCTTGACAATGGCACGCTGTTTAGCCATTCTCAAAACTCCAAGAGCTAATGTAACAGCCACGATAATCGGAAGACCTTCTGGAATGGCAGCAACTGCGAGACAAACTGAGATTTGGAACATATCCAACCATGAACGACCCTGAATCACACCAATCAAACCAATCACACCAATAACTGCAAAACTGAAAACTGAAAGTTGTTGTCCGAGTTTCCCCATTGCATTTTGCAAAGGAGTCTTTGGTTTTTCTATAGATGACAGCATAGAGAAAACACTGCCTAAAGCCGTTTGATGACCAGTAGCAACAACCACACCTGCTCCATGACCATCGCGGACAAGCGTTCCCATAAAAGCAATACATGTGCGTTCATTAGTGGCTGGGAATGGGGTTTGAACTGCATCTGTGTTTTTGGTAACTGGTTTAGTTTCACCTGTAAGGTTGCTTTCATCGATGGTCAAATGGACTGCTTCTGTAAGTCTGACATCTGCGGGAACACGATCACCAACAGAAAAATGAACAATATCGCCTGGAACAAGCGTCGAAGCCAAGACTGTTTCTGTGGTACCATTTCTAGTGAGATGTGCCATCTCTGGAACAAGTTTATTCAATGCTTCGAGAGACTTTTCGGACCGGTACTCTTGAACAAAGCCAACAGTAACGACAATCAAAACAGCAGCAGTAATACTCACAGCATCGTCAATATTTCCCATGTAAAAACTCACACCGGCCGATCCAATCAATAACATGATCATTGGGTCACCATAAAAAGTTGAAATGAATTTCATAAACAATGATTCTTCCTCCTCACCTTCGAGTTCATTGACACCATGAAGCGATCTACGGTATGAGATATCACTCTGGTCACTAAGACCTTTATTGGTATCAGTGTGCAATTCCTCGACTGTTTCTTCCACCGTCTTGTTGCTGTACTGAGCAGAAAGACTATCTTTCACACGTGGCGACGCCGACTCAAGTTCGGCATTCGAGCCAACATTCGAGCCCTCATCTGTCAACTTGCTTGCAAATGGATTGTCCGAAGCCATTTTATTGTGTACACGCTGTTGTTGAGACGTGTTGCAATAACAAACAAATATGTGTTTAACAACTGGGAATTATTATTACTGATTTCTTTCACGGTTGGAAAAATGTGAAGCGACTGTGCCACACGCGACGTGGCTAATGAGCAACTCGCCAGCAAGCAATTAGTGATAACAAAGGCTCGGCCAAGACTTAACCAAATTGAGCAATGAATCCGTTTTTCCTTACCACCAAACTTCTCGCGCATCTTCTCATATTAACTATATTGTTGATTAATTACCTTTCTTGATCAGCTTCGCCCCCCTACTCCTCCTCGTACACTGCTGCGCCAGGTTCTCAGACTCACTGGTTCGCTCCGATAGCGAATTCTCCAGCCACATCTTACCGAGCGCGCGCGCGCGGTAAAAAATACGTAAAAACTTTACCTGCTGCTCAACGTAATCGGGGCTATTTTTAACGAACCAGGATCAAACAACGTATAATAAAGGAATAGTGGCAGATTTGCAATTAGTACGGGTAATTTGAGCAAGATAACTGCAACCACTAACAATATCCTCGACTATATTACACAATTCTCAAGCGTTCTATCCTGGTAATCCCAACTTCCTAGGTGCGAGGCGTGCGGCTCTACTGTGCGGCTCGGGATGATCTTAAAACAGTCCATTAAAGGTATATAATGATCGGCGGTCGAACGACGAGAGTGGGGAGTCGACAGTGTCGCGCTCTGCTCATAGTAGAAAAGAGGATACAATCAAACAGGCCATGATCGATTCATTCAACTGGTAATATGTCGCTCAGTCGCTCACAACTCGTTGAATGATTCCTTCGTTTATGATTTCCTCATCTAGTTAAACGGTATTCTCGATCGACTTGAGGAACAGCTTCTTTCCTTCTCTCTCCCCCCTCACTGAGTTTTCGTCTGTCACCTCTTTCCCCTCTCCAGTGCTCACCATCTCTCGAATTTTACTGCTTGACCTTAAAGCACTAATAATCGAATCTTTACTTTTCAACTGTCTCTTCAACACGGAAATCTCCTCATCTTTTTCCTCTAACTTTGAAGACAAACTGCCATCACTCTCTTTAACAGAATCCACTTTAACTGAATACTCAGCCTTCTTCAATTGCTGTTCGAGATGAGAAATGTAAGATTTCATTTCCTCAATTTGTGACAATTGCAAGCGATGCTGTCTTTCTAAACTCTCCACAATCTCTTTAAATCTCGGATCAGCAACGTCAAACTGTATCAGCTGTTGAACGTTCTCTTGATGTTCCATCGCCGATTGCATGTTCTGAGTGTCATTTAGTCTCTTCAGGTGCTCTAATCGTTCATTGAGAATCTTATTTTCTGCTGTGACTTGCGCCAGTTGCTCATCATTGCCTGGAGTGCTCCATAATCTCTTGGATGGTAGTCCACTTTGCTCTAATTGCTCAATTTGCTGTCTTTGACGTTCATTTTCTTGCAAAAGCTTATCAATATACTTATCCTTATCCATTGATCCCACCGTTTCGTTCTTACGAACACTGACGACCACATTTTTAGCCCGAGCAGCAAATCTCAATGTGTTGGCAGTTTCGGCTATGGTCGCACTAGATAAATGAATCGTACACAAAATTGACACAATCGACTCGCCACTTAATGATGGTTGTAACAGCCGTGTCAATTTCGAATCACGATATGGCACATGATTGAACGATCCTTGTGAGAGCTTGGATATAACAGTTCCAAGTGCTAAAAGTGACTTATTGATGAATGAACCTTCTTTCCGACGCTCTAACTGTGTAGTGGCGCGCTCCGAACCAGCCAGATCGCACAAGCAAAGTGTGGACCGTTTACTAGTGCCGGTGACAACGTCCTCACTCTGAATGCGAACTAATAGAACGGCATGAGACCGCGAAGAACGGGCGTTATAGTCAGTGCCACCCGTTTTACGGATCTGATCTCCTTGATAAAACACATTCAAAAGCTCTTCGGTCGAGCACACTTTGTGTTCAGTGAGTCCTACAACACGAACGCCATCAACTGAATCATCTCTGATTCGAAGCTCGTCGTTCGAAGTTGCAGCAGATGCAAAAGATGCCGATGTCGACATTCGCAACGACTGTGCAGAATCAGGATTCAACAGGTCAAACAGACGTTCGTTGTAAATCTCAAGGTACGAAACTTTAACTTCATAGTTTGTCATCCTCTCTGCTAATTTGTCAAAAAGTTGATTAGCACACAATTGAATCAAACCATCCTCTTCGGTTGTTCCTTGCATAGAATGCGTTTTTCCAGAACCGGTCATACCATACGCAAAAACTGTACCACTGAATCCTTCCAAACATTTTGACACAACTGGTTCCACCACTTGTGAGTAAACTTCTCTGTTATCAGTGTATGGATCAAATACATTGTCGTAACGAAATTCGCCCATTTCGCTACTATAAATTGCATTTTCCGAACGACTGACCTGCCAGGCAGCACTGTTTTGGTTGTCTAACGGTCTTGGTCTCACAGAAACCTTGATTGTTCCAGTGTATGTACTGGATGTTGAGGAGCTTTGTGAGCTAAGCGAGCTAAGCGAACTGGATGGACGTGATTGGGCACGTGATTGTGACCTATTCTGTGCCGGACGCACTGGTGTAGTCAGACTCGACATCGATGACCGTGTCCGGAGTGTTCTTTCGCCTGTGGAAGGTCCATTTGAGGCACTACTGTGTAAAGCTCTGGGAGTTTGAGGACGTCTCAACGACGATGAAGTGCCCGACAAACGCGAACGGGCAGAAGATGGAGGCACAGCAGCTGGACTTGCACTTGCAAGGGATGACCGGGATCGCGTGGGCGTTTGTGTCCCGTATGCGGTGGGGGTAGTTGATAATCTTGGAGGGGCAAAATGAACCATTCTGTCAAGTGTTGTTGAAAACGACCAAAGGAGTACAAGTAGATACAAAAACCAAACTCTGAA
This sequence comes from Ogataea neopini, assembly GCA_030578575.1. Classification (NCBI taxonomy): domain Eukaryota; kingdom Fungi; phylum Ascomycota; class Pichiomycetes; order Pichiales; family Pichiaceae; genus Ogataea; species Ogataea neopini. Next base: position 110,118 of record JAJMSO010000002.1, read on the forward strand.
GAGCCAAATTTGTGTTTCTGAAGAGCCGATTCGTTTAATTCAGCCTGGGAATCCAGATGGAGAGGTGAAAAGAGAAACAGGGTACTTTCCAAATACTGTTTTTAAAGGTAAACAAACAGTTTTCCAAATCTGGGAAATTTTAAATTCTGTGCATACATCCTTACACGAAGTAAAAAAAAAATATATTAAAGAGCTGCGAGACTGTGGAGCTTAAAATTCTATCTTGACTCAATCAATCACGACACAGAAAACGATGAGCTTTTGCTCATAGTTTCGTAATCACTCAAATAAGCTCCCCTTCTCCTACCATACAACCAGTAGATCCGACATTTCTAACCAAAAACATCAGATCCTTCACTACAACACTTGAATCAATGAACCCAAGTCCACTGCCACGTCCTTCACGTAAATTATAAGTTCCACTCGTCACATAACCAACCAGATACTCTCGTGATGGACATCCAGGAACTTCCAATATATTCCGATGTCCAGACGGCGTCTTGCGCACACCATGTGCATAATCTAACCATTGACTACGATCGTTGTCAGGTATTTGATAAATCCGAGCTCCATCTTTTGGATGACCTCTCCCAAGAATCCGAAGTCTAATCGCACAAACTGGCAATGGTGGCAACGATGAGCTTGTCAAACATAGATTTCCGGCTTCCACCTCTATATCATTAGAATTAGCATGTAATTTGATAGGCAACTTGTCATAAACTGGTTCCCCAAGAGCGAATTTCTCCGCGTCGGCTTTTTTAGAGTCCGCAATAGCTTCAAACACATCGTTTTTGTTTCTAATCACACGCTCAAATTGTTCATTGAATTCTGTTCCTGCACTGACACTGTGCGCATCGTCATTCAGGGCCCGAAGTTTTAGAAGCCCGAATCTTAAGACTTGTAGATGCCTCCAATCACAGCCGAATGGTGATCCATCGTGTTCGCACTTGCTATATTCAACTCGTTTGCTTCGTGGTCGTTTGCTCCACTTCTTCTCACTTTGTGCCATTTTGACTGCGCAATCCACAAATGAGGCTCTGGTGAAAACCATATCGTTCCAGCTCAATTGCCCTTTCTCAAATTGCAGTTGAGCTAATTGGTTCAAACCACCGAGTGAAAAATGTGGAACATGCACAAGAGTGTGCCAAAACGGTAACACCCAAAACCATGGCAAAGTCATTTGCCATCCATGCTCTAGTCGCATCAGAACTACAGGAATCGATGGATCCCGTGCTGTACGTGGGATCGGCTGGCCCGAAATCCCTGAGTTGCGTCTCCGTCCCAGCTCTTTCAAACTTGACTGCCCAGAGTATGACTTTTGGCGACCCTCCGGCGATAAAAGCTGTCCTAAGGCTTCTCTGTCGACTCCTTCGCCACGACTAACACTCACTATTGCATCCAAGATTGCATCAGAAGTCACGTTGTTTGCTTTCGAAACCACTGCCCTTGGCCACAGACGAGGGTCAGCTACATTGAATGCGAAAATGGATCCAACAGGCACCGTTGTGAGATCGTTCAGCCTGCTGAACGTGCGCCAAAGTGCGTACGCGGCTGAGGATCCTTTTTCTTCGGCGCTGTGCAAAATAGCTGCCAATGCACTTAGAGATTGGGGACCGGCAACCTGCAATGATCCGAGCGAATATCGACAATCGTGAACTGTGAATTCTTCGGGGCTTGTTGACTGCGCCACAATCACCAAATGCTGTGCCACATCTTCATAAACTGAAGGATGAATTTGTAAAAAACATCTTTCCTCCTCCCCTTCACAGTCCTTTGCCCAAAAGACCAAAGCTTCACATAAAAGCTCACCATCTAACTCAATTAAACCTTGCCAGACACGTCCACCGCCAACAAACTTACGGCGGACAGCTTCACCCCTGGTCAATGGGCCAATGACATCTCTAATTTTTGAGCCAAACAGCACGAAACTGCTCAGATAAGAACAATCCCAACCAATAAACCCTTTGTGACGGCTTTGGCGACTTGTCTTGCGGAAACATTTCATGGTAGGCTTCTGTGCCACGTTCCAGCCCCATCGCTTCACCATATGGGCACGTTTTGCGTGCCAAACGTGTGATGGGAGCCATTTGAATCGCCTCTGTCTTAATGCATACCTGACCATTGCAAAGCTTTTCGTTTGTGCAATCGAGTTGATGCTTGTATTATCGTGAGAACCAAGTGTGTTATTCAAAACTATATCGTTCTTGTCACCCTGTTCTCGACTCTCTTCGAGTTCTTTGATCTTCTTGTGCAACATTTTAAGTTTTTCACGCATTTTGACACTGCGTGCACTCACTGCTTCACCTGTCACGAGCCTTCCCGCTAGTTTAAGTCGTGATCCATACCGTAACAATCTTGCTTGGCGACGCAAGTTGTATAATTGTCTTCCTTTTGGGTGTTTAGTTTTGGCAGGCCGACCACTTGCGTCGACACCTTTGGTTTCATGACCATTTAATTGTGCAGCTGCCAGTCCCATCTCGCGCAACGCTTTGGCCCGCAATCGCTTTGGGACCCTGTAAACATTGTGACTAGCTGTTCTCCGCCTCATCTCACGTGGGAGACTCTGGAAAACACGCGTAGCCGAGGAATATTGAGACCGTAACTGTGACAGCTCAAACTCACGTATTTCGAACTCACGCGAACGCAAAAAGGCTTCCACATCCAGTTTATTAGGAATGTTGTCTCTAGTCAGAATGTCTTTATTGGTTCCAGAACGTGAATCTGGAGTAGGGTTCGTGAATGCCGGGTCATTCAACTCAGAGCGAATAACCCGGGAGTTGAATAACTTCGTCCGTTTGTGACTGAAGTCTTTTTTTGAGCTCATCCTGGTGGCCAAAGGAGGACGTAGAGGTGAATCAGATCAACAAGTACTGAAAAATTGTTAAAAAAATTGAGAAGGTGAAGAAAAAAAATATTTTGACTGTGGCGGTGTAATAGTGCACCGCCACTTAATACTACGAACAAACGACGTACAAAGTGATGGTACTGAACCAATCACCGTCTGTTGTTGCCAGCGATTGAACGTTGTGAGTTATTGAGCTTTCCTACCACTTTTATTCTAAATTCTTGTACTACTAATGGCCCGCATTGCTAGTCATATCGCCTTCTATTCATTACATGTCGTTCTATTATACAGCACCGCTTACACCACCTTACATCGCGCGACTCAGCGGTGTGTTCTCCTTCATTGAAGAGTCTAGAACTACTGGAGGGGTCTGAAACTTTGCAACTTTCAACTCATTTCTATTAACAGTCACAAGTTTTGTGATCTTTTCCAGCTTCTCACACCTTTGAGTCAAATTGAAAACCTCCTCCTCCTTAACCTTCAATGCCCGTCGAAGCTTGCTGTTCAGTTTAACGACTTCTTGGGTCTGTGCTTTTGCCATGATCATATCATTCTCCATCATAGCCATGCGTTCTAGCGCCTCGTTGGCCCGTTCCTGCTCATTATCAAGGCGCGATTGTATAATACGCAGTTTATTCTCCATGGAATCGCTTTGAATCTCAGACTCCGTTAGTTGTCTTCTTAGTTCTGTAGCCTTAGTCTCACATTCCTGCTGGAGTTCTCTCTTGGCCAAATGCAATCCGTTGATCTCGACGTTAAGCTCAAGCGCTTCTTTACGTAGTCGTGATAGCTCCTCTGTTTGTACGCTGGTCTGACTTTTGTATTGCTCAACTTGTTGGTTCGCCTCATTCAATTCAGTTTCAAGAAAATCTTCTAGCTCCTTAGATTCTTTGGTATAATTGCGGAACTCTTGCTCAAGTTCTATCACTTTCCGTACAAGTTCATCCTTTGATAGGAGTGAGTACTTTTTCCTCAGCTCCGGTTCGTCCATCATGGTTTATTGATTGTTCATGGTGATTGAATCGTTGTGATACACTAGTTTTAAAAAAAATTTATAAACCAAAACAAACATCCTCAAAGGGAAATAATTTAATTGAATCACATGCTATAAGACACGTGACTAATTGTTGTTTCTCTGTTTGGAGGATTGTCAAAATGTTAATCTCAACTCCCTCTTTCGGTGAGTGAGTAGTAGGTAAGCGATACAGAGATAGTAACAGTTCCCTGTAACTTCTGGTTGACCAATCCGCTGTTCTGGAATCTACTAACTGTTGCTCTTCTGAGACTTGTTTGAGACTCGCTTCGCTAATCGTTGCTCGGTGTTTTGACATTACTCCTCATCGGATATTTGTAGAGGGGCAAGGTGATCTCTGGTCAACTTTAATCTTTCAAATAACCAATGCAAGTTCTCCGCTTTGTGTATCAAACATGACTTTTCACAAACCAATAGGCAATTTTTGATTGCCAACGAAGAAATTTTGCCCATAGTACAGATAGCCGCGACCAAAACATGGGGTAAGTCTAGTCGGAAATATACCAAAACCCCAAGCTAGACGTGACTGGAGGGACCATTGTCTAAGGAGGAAAACGAAAAGGGTCCTTCGGACTTGCAACTAGTGGTAAAAGCTCTCAATATTTAAGTGTGTGGAGTCTGGCTCAATGGTAGCACGTTCCACTCTTCAGTAAAAAAATTTGGTAGCAACTTTTGGTAGCAACTTTTACTAGCAGATTTGACACACGTTATGAAAGAACCAATCAACACAAATTTCCTAAACAACCTCCACAGCCTCGAGACAAATGACTACCTTGAGTTTGTCAAACATCATTGGGGCTTGTTGGTTGCAACACTGTTTGTTGTTAGTCTTTTATCAACCAGATTTAACGGGTTGAGCGACCTTCCGGGCCCAGAAATTGCGAAGTTCACCAAGTTATGGAGAGTTTATGATGTTTACAAGGGACAGGCTCACTGGACTCATATTAATTTGCACAGGAAGGCAAGGGCAGAAGGGAAAGGAGAATTGGTGAGAATTGGGCCAAATCATGTTTCAGTTGGTGATCCATCGATGATTCCAGTTATTTATGGACTTAAAAGAAAGTTTGAAAAAACTGGCTTTTATCCAATTCAATGTATTACTTGGCACAAGACTCCAGAGTTGAACTTGTTCTCCGAAACAAATGAGGATTATCACCGCCAACAAATGAAATTGGTCGGTTCTGCTTACTCTATGTCTTCGTTATTGGAGATGGAGAAAGCGATTGATGGCTGTTCTAAGTTGATTATGGAACAGTTTGATCGTTTGGCCGGAAAACCAATTAATTTTGGACTCTGGTTGCAATTTTATGCTTTCGATGTTGTTGGTGAAGTGACGTTCAACTCACGTCTTGGTTTCCTAGAATCCGGTAAAGATGTTGGTGACATGATTGGTGCAATTCGTGGTATGCTCAAGTATGCTTCTGTCGTTGGAGAAATTCCAGAGTTACACCCTTTCTTACTTGGTAATCCAATCCTTCCTTATATCATTCCATCAATGCAAACTTGGGACAAAGTTTTGCAGTTCACACTCCAAGCAGTTAATGAACGTACCACTCTCAAAAGAGACGGTGAAATTGTGACTAACGGGGTCAATGAAGGTAAAGATATGTTGACTAAGTGGTGTAACAGTAAGGAAGAAGAAAAAATGACTACAAGAGATATCATTGTTCATCTCTCTACTAACGTTTTTGCAGGCTCAGACACCACGGCTATTGCCCTTAGAGCCATTTTGTACCATCTCATTCAGGATCCAGTAAGATATGCCAAAGCACAGAAAGAAGTTGATGATGCTTATGATTCTGGTAAGTTGAGTGAGTTTATCCAATACAAGGAGACACAACAGTTCTTGCCTTATATTTCAGCTTGTATACAAGAAGGAATGAGAATCCATCCATCGGTTGGATTATTGTTGGAAAGACATGTGCCTAAGGGAGGTGCCACCATCTGTGGTCGCCATATCAAGGAGGGAACTGTTGTTGGTATCAATGCATGGGTTTTACACCATGACGAGCGGGTCTTTGAAAAGCCAGAGGAGTTCATTCCCGAGAGATGGCTTGAGTCAACACCAGAAAAGTTGAAGCAGATGGAGAAGTCGATATTTACGTTTGGGTTCGGTGCGAGATCTTGTGTTGGTAAGAATGTGTCACTCATTGAGATGTCGAAGTTGGTTCCGTTGCTACTGTTACGGTATAACATTAAATTGGCTGAAGGAAAGCCATGGACGACATCAAATGAGTGGTTTGTTCAGCAAGCTGACTTTGACTGTGTGTTGGAAAGAAGAAGGTGAGCCTTTTTCCATAGTGACCGCTTGTACTCAGTTGTTTATGTAACTTTGGAATTGGATATTTGGTAATACGAAAAATCATTTATTGAAATGTATAAATAGATACGAAAGTCTTGAGCGGCACCAAAGCAAGTACGGTATAGTGAGTTAGTCGTCGAGAACTTAAGTTCACTCACCAGCGGCCGGCTTTACACGTACTCATTGCTAGCTTACTTCTTCATCTCCCTGATAACTCCCTTTCTGATACCCTGGTTGATCACACTCAATAACGAATTGAAACTAGCCGTTGTGACATCCTCATTGATTCCAACACCCCAGATCTCAAACTCATCATCAACCTTGCAATTGATGTAACAAGCAGCTTTAGAATTAGAATCGGATCCCAAAGAATGTTCATGGTAATTAACAACCTCAAACTTTGACTTGAACTTGGTATTCAAACCATTAGTAAAGGCAGAGATAGGACCGTTACCTTGACCCTTAACCTCATATGTCAAAGAACCAGCATAGTTAGTGATAGTGACAGTGAGCTCCCTAAGCTTATTGGTGTGATTGACCAATCCATAATCAACCAGTTTGAACAAACTGCCAGAAGGCGTCAACTGTTCGCCTTCTTCGTAGTCGTACAACAAATATTCATTCTTGAACAAGTTCATAATCTCCTCGGCTTTAAGTTCTCTACCCTTCTTTTCAGTGGCATCTTGAACAACTTTAGAGAAACCAATTTGCAAACCACGAGGAAGATCCAGCTCCATGTTACGCAAAATGATCCAAGAGGCACCACCTTTGCCGGACTGGGAATTGACACGGATGATGGCTTCGTAGTTTCTTCCAATGTCTTGTGGATCCAATGGCAGGTATGGAACTTGCCAGTAATCTGTATCTTTCCTTTTTTCGAATCCCTTCTTGATGGCGTCTTGGTGAGAGCCTGAAAATGCACAGACAACCAATTGTCCACCGTACGGTGCTCTAGCATGAACAGGAATTTTGTTGCATTTTTCGACAACATCAATAACAGATTTCATATCTGAAAAATCCAGATTAGGATGGATTCCTTGAGTGTACAAGTTCAAAGCCAAAGTAACCAGATCGACGTTACCTGTTCTCTCACCGTTACCAAATAGACAGCCCTCAACACGGTCTGCTCCTGCTAGTTGTGCAAGCTCTGCAGCCCCGACCGCACAGCCCCTATCGTTGTGCGGGTGCAAAGAAATACAAACGGTTTCTCTCTGAGAGATGTGTGAAGCAAAATACTCAATTTGATCAGCATAAACGTTTGGAGTAGACATTTCAACAGTGGCAGGCAAGTTGAAAATAATCGGATTATCAGCAGTTGGCTCCCATGCTGATTTAACTGACTCACAAACTTGAATAACGTATTCCGGTGGTGAATCACTGAAAGTCTCTGGAGAAAACTCATAAGACCATTGAGTTCCTGATTGGGAAGGATCGTCTTTCGTGAGAGATTTCACAAGCAAGGTACACTCAGTTGCCAATTTCAATGTTTCTTCTTGAGAGAGACCAAAGACAACGTTCCTGAAACAATCAGAGGTGGCAAGATACAAATGAACAATTGCTTTCTTGGCTCCCTTTAACGACTCAATTGTTCTTTTGATCAAATCTGGACGGCACGGAGACAGAACTTGAATTGCCACATCATCCGGTGCATTCTCGACACAATGTCTTGTAAAATCAAAGTCGATTTGAGAAGCTGATGGAAACGCAACCTCAATCTCTTTGAACCCAATTTCGATCAGCTTACTGAAGTAAACTTTCTTCTCCTCAACAGACATTGGATCTGGAAGTGATTGATTACCATCTCTAAGATCTGTAGAAAGCCATCTTGGAGGTTTCTCAAATGTTTTGTCAGGCCAAGTCCGATTAGGGAGTTTGATAGGTTCGAACTTTCTATACTTCTTAGATGGATCTTTGAGCATTGGCATATTGAGGAGCAATTGTTTACTTTAGTTAGCTTGTTTGTGATTGCTCAAACTATTCTAGTTTCTAGAAACAAAAGACTATCAATTTGACAATTTTGAAAACTTTTCGGTTAATCACGCCAATATCTACTGAAATAAATGACCAATTGACAAATTTAATCCTGTCATGGGGTTCTATTGTTCGAGAACTTTTTGGGAAGCGGGGCAGCCTGGTGTAGGGGTGCCTGAAAAATGGGGGGTAGCCTTGGGGTGTAAATTTTAACTTGAAAAATTTAATGATTTAGTTGATAAGTGTAGGTTAAGATGACTTATCTACAACCATGTCGAGTGTAACGGTGACAGCTGAGTTCTTGTAAGTTAAACAACGCTAGGTGATAAATCACTGGTACGAGTCTTTTGCTCGTGGTGTGCCATGTCAAAGGTAATGTTTTACCACCACCAAGAGTTGCGAATGGTGGATTGTCTCATTACCTAGTCGTGACTCAGCCGCAGTCCTTGTTTACTAACACCACTAGGGGCGGCTTGGATACCATATTCAATAAGATTAAAAAGACAAAATGCAAAGTGACAAAAGACTCTGATGAACCAATTACCATCAAAGATCTGATGTACCACATCGCCGACACTCTTCTCGCTGATAAGAAGGATTACGATGTGTTTATTGAGGACGATACCATCAGACCGGGAATCTTGGTGTTGATCAACGATACAGACTGGGAGCTCGAGGGTGAGGACCAATACGAGCTTGAAGACGGTGATTTGATCACTTTCACATCGACGCTTCATGGGGGTTAAAGTAACAACTATCAAATAGCGGAGCGTGCTGCTCGCCTGTTTTTCCGCAGTCCACCAGTTGCACTTTTTATTGTTCAAAGCCATGCATTTCTTGGGGCGCTTTGCTCTTCGTTTGCTCGTCATATATTACACTATAATTGATTTAATTTACACCCCAACATGCCTTGGCCGCCCCAGTTGTTCGATGGAACAAGCGTAGCATCGACAGCTTCATCTCCTCGGAGTACTCTGATTGGAATCTTCTTTCCAATATTCGCCGTCACCACTGAGACAATGTTTCTCAGATTATTATGATTAGTAGCATTGATTGATCCGAAACTGAGGATCTTATCTCCGTATTTGAGGCCGGCAGTGTCTGAAGGACTGTTTGAAACCACCAAATCAACAATCGCAAACGGAACCAACTTATTTGAGGAATCGACTTCGACTGGTTTTGCGCTGTTTAATTGAGAAAATTGTTCGGCTAGTCTTTTCTCGAGCGCCTGTAAAACACATTTCAGATCATTTTGCAATCGTATTATTTTGGTTCTCAGTAAACGGATTTGCACAACATCAATATCAGATCTTGGAAACCCATCAGGACTCAGTAAAGGAGTGGACATATCAGCTCCATACGAGGTGAGAGTGTCCAAAAGGGTATACATATGGGATTCGATAAGTTTTTTCAGATTCGTTAGTTTGCCGATATCCTGTGTAGCAATATCATCTAAGGTGTACTCGGGGGTTTCCAGATTGAGCTGTTTCATAGCACCTTCAAAAGACATGGTGGGGTGGTAGTTTTCCGATGCAGAAGAGACAGGGGCAAATGAACTTGTTGCCCCCGTAAGATAGCTCGAGCAATAGATTTTTCATACATTTAATTCTATCGCGTCGCTCGACGCGCCGAATTTTCCTCGAAGCTTTCGAGGCGGCTTTGGATCATCCACGAAAAATTCAATGGACGAACGAACATTTATTTCAGCGTAAAAAAACACCCAACCACTACATTCATTACCTTCCATTTTCTTACCACCACCACCTTAATCATCACATAATGAAGTTCTCAAAAATCATTGTTGCACTTGCATCTGTCTTGTCTGTGGCACGTGCAGCTGAAGCTGACGTTGTCGAAGACTCGCCAGCCAAGGGCAAATTCACCCCAACTGCTGAAAAACCATTCGACCTCAGAGTTGAATACCTCGTTAGAGACAAACAAACCGAGAAAACCGCAGTGATTGATGCGGAAAACGGTGAAACCATCTCCATTGAGTACAAGTTCTTCAACAATGAAGAAGAAGACTGCACCCTGGTTGGTGTGGGAGGAACACTCGTTTCACCAGTTACCGGTGAAGCTCTCTACAACGTGACAGCAACCAACATTGGTCCACTTACCATCAGTCCTGGTGAAGTTTCTCCATTCCTCCAAAAGATTGGCATTGATCTCAAGCCAGATAACTACTTGCTTGTTCCTGCCATTTACATTGTTTTCAAGGACCAACTTATGGTTTTGGGCTCAAGAAATCAACTTATCCAAGTTGATGACCCTAAAATCTCAATTTTCAACCCAAAACTTTTGATTCTGGAAATCATTTTGGCTGGTTCTTTCGGTCTTTTGGCTTTCGCTCTCTACAGCATTTTTGGTGCTCAATATTTCACTTCTCTCAAGAAGGAAACTAAGAAGGTTAAGGCCCCAGTTGCTTCTACTGCAAAGACTACCAGTTCTAAACCAGTTGATGATTCTTGGTTGCCAGCTACTCACCTCAAGACCACCAAGAAAACCGTTAAGAAGACCAAATAAACTTCTTCTTGTCGTTGTATTTTCGTTCTTTGTATAGACGTATTTGGAATTTAATTATGCATTCAGTTCCAGCTCGACCAATAGGTCGTCAATTTCTTTTAAATCAAGTTCGTATTGCTGCACCCGATCCAGGTATTCTTCACTCTCTACTCTGGACATCGTAGGATCCAAGGTACCTCCTTCGGTGTCGATGGCGTATTTCTTAGCCAGATAAAACCGTATATCATCAATTAATTCGATGGTATCATAATCTTGTCTCGCTTCAATTCTTTGTGAAGATTCCAAGATAATGTCTTTAAACTCGGGATCTTTAGCGAAACTCTGCAAATCTTGAGCAATCAAATAAGCCACTCTTGTTTCCAGTCTGTGAACTCTAAATTCCCATGCTGCTCTTAGAATCTCATAGATTGAGATCGTAGTTGAATCAAAATTTTCAATGGCAGATAACGAGATGGAAGCCATCGTCTTGAGTCGGTCAATAAACAGAGAATCGGCTAGCATCAAAACGTCCATTGCAAGTTCGGGTGGGACCTCTGCATCATCGAAGTAAAGAAACCCAACAAGAATCTCTGTCACTTCGACCGAATGCACAAGCAAATCTGAAGATGGAAGTGAAACAACTGGAATCAATTCGGGTTCTTTCTCAAACTGCCCCCAATCTATTATTTGCAACTCTGAGTCCAAAAGATCTTCAAAAATAGATGTGTCTTGAAATGAAGAGTTGAAGAGTGTTTGGTAGTATTCAGATCTGGCCAGAATGGCTCTGTGAACTGGATAAAACGTACAATTTTCCCCGGATCCAACTGCCAAAACCAAATCTGCATAACTTTCTCTAATCAGTTCTAGTTTTTGCTCGGGTGGTATCTCTGCCTCAATTGGAAGTATCAACTTTTTGTCAAAAATCACCTCTTGAACAAACGTTTTAAACTTTGATCTAGCGTTCTCATACATTGTACGTTGAGTCTCATTTTTCTCACGCTGTGCATCCGCCATTGTCTTGTGTGAAGAGATTTTGAGCACAGATTCCGTCACATTGGGTAATCTCACGAGAGAGGCAAGTTCAAAAAGATCGTCTTGATCTACATCTTTAAGGTCCAAATTTGGAACGAGATAAATGTAATTGAAAATGAATTCGAGTGATTTCGGGGAAAACTTGCTTAATTCTTCTATGAAGCTGGCTTTCCGGAAGTAGGGTGATGTTGCAGCCAACATGAAACGATGAAGACGGAAAGGCTGACTTTTGCCCACAGCCACGTCTGCGCTGACAAATCCCGGTTTATGCAATAAACTCGAAATATGAGAAGCAAACGGCTGGGTGAGATCAACAGCTTTTGTGATGTCATATGAAAGCAATAGCGTCCTTATTGAATCAGTCAAAGCTCCGTATATTGCACGAGATCCTTCAAAAGTGTCTCTATTAACCACCGACCCTTTTTCAAGCAACAATCTCACTATGTCTTCATGTCCGCATATTGAGGCCAAAATCAAAGGCGAGTAATCCCACTCATCCATTTGGTTCAACTTATTATGTTAGTCACAGACAATTAGCAAAACAACGCTCCAACTCACATTCACGCCTCGAGATATGTACTCTTCGACAAGCTCAATGTCTCCTTTACGACATGCCTGGCATAATTCTTTAAAAGTCTCCGATACCGTCTCAGTTTCTTTGGACATTTGCAAGGGTTGATGGCGAAAGAAGTGAATCAATTTAAATTATCTACAATAATTATTGATTATTATTTCATATGGAGAGGTCGTGTAGAGACTGATCTGGACTCAGGCTGTGTAAATCCGGGGCATCAAAGATAACGAATCAGCAAGCAACATACCTACTCACAGAGTTGTATTCGCCCAATTGAAAGTATGTAATTGCAAAATAATGTGAGTTCTTAGTCAATTGACTGGAAGAAAAGTCCCTTTTCTCATTATAATCGCCCCTCATTCTCCTTCTCCTTCCAATCCTGCCAAACTTATTCTGTTCCTTTATTTTCGTGGAATGCTTAAATTTAGAAAAAAAAAAACATAGAAAAAAATAACATAACAAAATACCTCTTCTTCTTCCAACTATTTCAGTATATATACGTCCATTAAACAATCTCAGTACACAATCTTCAAAATCATACCATAAATCACTCTGAAAAACAGATGGATACGAGCAAATGAGAGTCTACCTCAACAAATCGCCGAGATCGGTCACAATTGTATCAAACGGATATGCGCTGTTATTGAGAGATATAAAAGGTCAGATCAACAAGGACACACCGCCCAAATGTGTGATAGGATTTGTTCCTGAAGACTCGTTCCCTCTCAGCAATTACATTGAAGTCACTCCAGGTGCAAGTTGGGGCAAACAAGCTCCTTCAGTTTACGCCTTCTTGGGAATTTACTGTATCAAAGGTTTGGTGTTTTTAGGATTTATCACGGACAGGACAGAGGTGGGATCTGTTAGAGTCAAAGAAAGGTTGTTCAGAATTACATCAACGTTCTTTGTTTGTCTCAACAGTGACAGTTATGATTACATTCTTTTCAGCGACAAAATTCGTAGTCATGAAGATTTCCCCGAAAGTCCTGTTTATTCAATAGTGAGACTACTTGCAACTGGAACGTTTTACTATTCCCCTGATTTCGACACCTCATCCACTTTCCAAGAACGCGGTGTCGGCACGAACAGATCTTATCTGTCACTGAACTCGCTGGACGATTACGACGGTAGATTTGTGTGGAATCGCAATATGATCAATGGTCTTATTTCGTTCAAAAACAGACTCGGCAACCGGGAACAAGGGTATTTTGACAGAGGTCATTTTCTGGTGACAATAATACGTGGGTTTGCTCAAACGGTAACGGTAAATGAGAGCGAAGGGCTTCTCACAATCATTTCGAAACAAAGTTGTAAACGTGAAGGTCTGCTATTTGGCCCCTATTGCGTCGACGATGAGGGGAATGTGGCTAATTTTGTTGAAACTGAACTCATTCTCACAACAAAAGAGTTCTGTTACGCATTGGTTCAGGTTAGTGGTAATGTTCCGCTATATTGGAAGCTCGAATCACAACTTGTTTCTACCAAAATAGAATTCCCAGACTCTGAGGACGCATCAATGCTTGCTTTCGGAAGACATTTTGAAAATTTGATTCAGCAGCATGGATCTGTGCATGTGATCGATGCATTGTCAAAGAGTGGGCCTCAACAGGAACTCAGCCATCGGTATAGAGACACTATGCTGAATTATTCTGGATTTACTTCCGACCAACTGGGATATACCAAGATTGAAGTTCCAAGTTCAATGTTGTTCAAGTCTTCATATCACTATCTTTCTCCTTATTTGGGAAGTCTCAGCGAAACTTTAAAGACATACGAGGCGTTTTGTTTTGATTTGACGACCAAGACGTTTATTGGAAGGCAATTGGGTATTTTCTTGACAAACACACTGAATTCTGTGGAAAGATCTAATGCAATTCAAACGGGTATTTCCGAAGAAGCTTTAGAATATTTCTTCAAACTGTTGAATTATAAGTTTGGTGCAGAATTTTGGAGCAAACATCAGTTTTTATGGAGTGAAAATGGACAAAATTTACATAAAATGGTGGAAGGATATACATCTAGTAAAACTAAGAGGAAAACTGGTGGTATTATGGGTAAAGTTGCTGAACAGTCTAAGAAATATATCTCATCGCAATCGTCGGTGAACTCAAGCAAACAGAATCAATTTGATAAACTATTGGGACAAAAAAGTCGACAACAAGTTGAATTATTTGATCCGATTCACGATTATGTCATGGAGGAGTTGAACAAATGTAAAGATCAGTTCACATCAAGTAAAGAACTTTTAATATGGACAGGTACTTTCAATGTGAATGCTATGTTGTATGAAGGAGATATGAGTTGTTGGTTGTTCCCCAAACCCAAACTATACAACAACTACGATATTGTGGCTATAGGGCTTGAGGAAGTTCTTGAGCTGACGCCGGGTAAAATGATGAACATTGACCCATCTATTCGGTTATTTTGGGAAAAGAAGATGAAAGAGACACTGAACGGTTTCAATAATGACATCAAGTATACATTGCTTAAAAGTGAACAACTTGGTGGTATCCTGAACATGATTTTTGTTCAAGAGAAGAACCTAGAATACATCAGCAATGTGGAAACTAGTTTGAAGAAAACAGGTTTCAGAGGAATATCTGCCAATAAAGGAGGGGTTGCGATTGCATTCGACTATTCGTCAACTACAAGACTTTGTTTTATAACTTCTCATTTAGCTGCTGGGCATCATAATGTCGACGAGCGTCATCAAAATTATAAGACTATTGCCAAAGGACTCAAATTCAAGCAGAACAAAGGTATTAGGGACTGTGATTCTGTTTTTTGGATGGGAGACTTTAATTTCAGAATCAATCTCCCAAATGAAGCAGTTAGATTCAAGTTGGGTGGATCGACTTCTCAATTGATCGAAGCAGGCGTCACTTCTACAATGAATGAGGAACCAATTCAAATGGATTCAAGTGAAAACGAAATGGAGCCACCAACCTCTGCTGAGGTTGCGGAGATCACCGCAGATTCAAGCTTGACAGGTGAAAATGATTATAGCGGACTTTTTGAATTTGACCAATTGAATCAACAGATGGCTACAGGAGAGTCGTTTCCGTTTTTCGATGAGATGGAGATCAAGTTCCAACCTACGTATAAATTTGATAAAGGAACTGATACCTACGATACCTCGGAAAAACAGCGTGTTCCAGCATGGACTGACCGAATCCTGAGTTTATCGAGGTCTAAGAACATTACATTGAAGCAATTGGAATATGATGCGGTGGTTGAACTCAAATTCAGCGACCATAAACCTGTTTATGGAGTCTTTACAGCAAATGTGGTGATAATAGATGAATCGATCCGGTCATCTATTGAACAACAACTTTATGAGTCTAGGAAACTGGAATTGGCTGGTTTAAATTCCCTTGTGTTAGCCAACAATATCAACGAATCGACTTTCTTGTTGACCCATGGATTACCTGCACCATCTGGTAAAACTACGGCATCACGTTGGTGGATACCGGCTGGATCTAACGCCGGTAAGATCAAGGTTTCCTTCCCAGAATTGGAGAGTGGTGAGTTTATCATAAATCCTAATCTTCCTACGAATCCGTTCACCAAGACGACCGAGCCCGATTTTGTTCCAGCAAGCATGTACACAAATGGAAACTTCAGTCGAGATGCGTTGAGGGAAGTTAATTGACAGATAGCGTTGTTAGAATATATTTATATAGTGATGGTTATTCTAAATGGCCTGTAGTTTGATCGCATCACCTTTGTAGATTGTTTGAGCGGCAGTCCAAGTCTTTCCTGGCTCCAATGTCACAAAATCGTGGACGTGACCCGGCTCAATACAGACCATCTTGTGGTAACCTGACTTTGGTTCAAAGTCACCCATAGAGGCAGACTTGTCGATCCAAGGGTTCCAGACCACGACATCTGGCAAGTTGTCCCTCTTAACATTGTGAACAACTTTTCCCAGTTCAATCACTTGCAAAAGTTTATCGGTTGACACTTTCTTGTAAATTCTATCGAGTTCACCAGTGAATTGAATTGCTGGGGCCTTCTCTTCGTAAGTTTCAGCCAGAAGTTGGTCGTAACATGTTTCACCAGGAAGGTTATTAACGAGAGCGTCTTCGATGTCATTGATGCCCAAGTAGGTGTGGAACAGCCAGTTGAACTTCCAGGCTTTAGAGCTTGGGTTGGTAACTTCAATAGAAGTTTTCAAAGAGTCTTCGTTCAATTCGACGGTGAAGATCAAAGTGAAATCATTGTCACCGGAGTCCCACTTGGAGTAAATATCCTTGTTTGCCTGTTCTGGACTGAGTGCAAATTGAGCAGTTGGTGGGTCTTGTTTAGTTTGGCCTAAGAATT
Organism: Ogataea neopini; assembly: GCA_030578575.1. Taxonomy (NCBI): domain Eukaryota; kingdom Fungi; phylum Ascomycota; class Pichiomycetes; order Pichiales; family Pichiaceae; genus Ogataea; species Ogataea neopini. The sequence continues at coordinate 126,700 of JAJMSO010000002.1, forward strand.
CCCATGTAGAGTTTCTGGCAAATCCGTGTTGAGGAAGATTCTGGAAGCCTTCTTGCTCGGATTTTCCAAAAACAGGGAACACAAGTGGGATACCTCCTCTCACTGGTTTGGATCCGTCGAGCTTTGCGGCACTAGACAACCACAATTGCTCTTGGCTGTCAATCTTCCAAGAGGTGACGGTGGCACCGTAGAGCAAGATTTTAGCTTGAGTTTGTGGGTTCTTTGGAGAGGTGATAATAACCTCGGTGTCAGTGGATTCAATAGGCATTGTGACAGTGAGTTCTTGATTCAATTGACTCGATACAGTGACAGAATAAAGGATTACGTTTTCAAAATGTGATTTTTTTTCCAACTAATAGAAATATTTTTTTAAATTGCTAACTCCGAGAACACGTTTAATCAAAAAAGGGGCGTGATACACATCACGTGCGGGTTATTATAGAATACTAGACCCCACCCAGACGCCTCGTCTACTCTTTCGTCTCAGTAGACTTCTCCTCTGTCTCATCATCCAAGGCCATCTCCATTTCATCCTTCAGTCCAGCCTGTTGCTCGATGATCGAGTCCAGTTTACCCTCAATTTCGTCCAACATCGCCTCAAGTCGCTTTATTGCGTTAGTGCCAGTTTCATTGTCGATCAACAAACTTTTTACTCACACTTGCCGCCAACTCAGCCTCGTTCAACTGCTGGTATGTTTCAGCAAACGATTGCTGGGAATCCACCTCGTCGTTCTGCGTCATTTAGCTCAATCTCCCGCAAGCTGATTTAGTTCTGTAAATCCTTCTGTTTAAGCGAGCTTTTTTTTTTTCCTTGACATTTTTTTCGGCGGACACGTTTAAAATTGCCCACCGAAACAATCAACAGAGGTTGTTTTACACACCAATTCTACTTGTATTTGCACGGGAAAATGTTGCTCAACGTGAAAAAGCTTGTGACATGTGCATTGGTTGTGGTAAATCACGCTTTGGCATTGCGGTCACCGCTATCTGAGTCGAGAACTCTTGTCCTCTACGATGCCAAAAATTCACCAGAATTCGAAACTCAACACTCTCAACTGTTAAAACTCCTCGATGACCGTGGATTGCAACCAGTGATTCAGTCAGTGACTTCCGAAGACGATTCAGTTGTCGAATTGTACAGAAATGGTTTCAGAATGTTCCAAAATGTTATTGTTTTCCCTTCAAAGGCTAAGACTATCTCTCCAGCAATCAACCATAAAACATTAGAACAATTTTCTCAAGATGGTGGTAGCGTGTTCGTCATTTCAGATAACACTGGAACACAATCAGACGTCGCGCTCTATCTCAACGAATTGGGAATCTATCCAAGTCCAAACGGTTATAAATTGATCGATTATCATAGCTCGACCTCTGAGTCCGGATTGGTTGAGTCTATTGATTCGCCTGATTTCCTTAACAACGTCGTGGTCCCTGTTGCATGTGAGAAGCTTCAATACTCAAACGGTGCTGCTGCTTTGCTCTCTAACAGCGAATATCTCGTCCCGCTCCTTAGAGCTTCAAAATCTTCGGTTACTTACAACCTCGATGAAGGTACTATCGGCGCAGAATCTACTTGGCATTCGGGATCCCAAGGGTTCCTTTTTGTCGGTTTCCAAGGCCTTAACAATGCAAGAACTCTCTGGACTGGTTCCAGCTCCATTTTTGAAGACTCCTCCTTCGATAAAGATCTTGTTTCCGGTTTGATCAACTGGACATTCCAAATAACAGGACTCATCAAAACAACGGCAGTCAACCATTATAAGATTGTCGAAGGTGAAGTCGCTGTAAACGACACAAACTACAAGATCAAAGACACCACAAGATACGAGATTGCACTTTCGACATGGGATGGAGATGCGTGGGTGCCATTCACTGATTGCTCTGATCTTCAACTCGAATACATCATGTTGGATCCATATTACAGACTCAACTTAGAATCACTTGGAAAAACTCAAGATTCTGAAATTTACGGTACAACATTCCAAATCCCAGATCATCATGGAATGTTCACTTACAAAGTTCAATACATGAGAGAAGGATACAGTTTTGTTGATGAATCTATCGTTGTTGCCGTTAGACACCTTGCAAACGATGAATACCCTAGATCTTGGGAAATCACAAACTCCTGGGTGTATCTTGCCGGTGCATTCTCAGTGATTGTTGGTTGGTTTTCATTTGTCGTTTTGTTTGTTTACTCTGGTAAGAAGGAGATTCCAAGCACCGAGAAGAAGATTAATTAGCAGTTATTTGACACTTACGTAGTTTTGAAAAGTTACACGAATAAAGTACATGTTTGTTTTTCTAATGAGCCTTAACAATACGGATATGGTTTTTCTCTTTCCAATCCAAAAACTCTTTTTGTTTGCTGTCGAGTTCTTCACTCAGAGTCTTGACAGACTTCGTCATTCCTGTCAAGTTTTCGTCCAAAACTTTTGATGCAGATCCAGCTGTAAGTTCCACGAGAGCTCCTCCAATCATTCTGTAACACTTTCTGTCTTCTGGAGCCTCTTTTAGCGTAGCGAGCACGACTGTGTGTTCGTCGATTTCTGATTGTAATTGCATGACTTTGGTGTTGAGTGCCTCGAGAGTTTGTTGGTACTCGTCATATTTGAGTTGGAGGTCTGGGGCAAGTTAGTAAAATATGAGCAAATGTGCAATGCGTTTCTATCCATCCAACGTACCTTGATTCTGCGACATTGTATGTGTGGGAATAGGGAAAATCGAGTAAATCAACTAACTCGACAAACACCTTCAAGAGATTTTAAAATCAGTTCGAACTCCAGCTCAAACTTCACCATCAAATTCGGTTGTTGAAAAATTATTTTTTGCGTCGATCGACGCGACTTCGTTCATATATACAAGTCTATTTCTATCTACAATGCTTTAACAACACTCTCACACTTACCACAAAGCTCCTCTTCAAGAGGTCTTGTGAACTTCCAACATCTTGGGCATTTTAGATGCGAACTTTTCACCACGTTCACTTTTAAAGTAGCCCCTTGAGCAAGCTCTATCACTTTTTCGTAGTTGTACTCGTTCGTTTCTGGAACTGGCTCGTTCAACTTGAACTCAGAGACCATCAGGAAATCGCTTGCGTCGTTTCTGTAGCCATCTAGGAGACGGAAAGCTTCTGATTGAGGATCAACGGTGACATAAATAACTGTCTCCAACGAGTTCTTGACGTTTTTATCAAGACGAGTAGCTTGATCAATAATCAGTTTCACCTCGTCTCTAAAGGACAAAAGCTTTCCAAGCTCAGCAACAACTGCAGGATTATCCCATTCGGCGGGCGTGTGATACCAACCATTCATAAATGGGGAAGGAGACCCATCAGTTATTTGCAGATGTGAATGGTTCCAGACTTCCTGGGTGATGATAGGCAAAATTGGCGCCAACGAAGAAGCGAGAACTTTGATAATCTCAACAAAAACGGTCTGTGTCGCCCTTCTCTTCATTGAGTTCGGCAGATCAGTGTAAAGACAATCTTTGCGGATGTCAAAGTACAACGAAGAAAGTTCAACGTTGATCAAACGGTTAAGTCCCTGTATCACTCTGGAATAATCGTAATTATCGTAACTTGTCAAAGCAAGCTTTTCAAACTCTGATAGTTTCGCCAGAACAAACTTATCGAAGTTATCGAGCTCAGAGTATCCAACAGAATCCCTTTTAGGCTCGAATCCATGTAAGTTTCCAAGCAAAAACCTGAATGTGAACCGAATCTTCTTCAGGTTATCGGCGACATGTTTAAGCACAACAGGCCCAATTGAAACATCAGACGAATAATCAGCCTGAGCGACCCACAATCTCAAACCATCAATTCCGAGAGGAGGAACCTGCAATTTTTTGTTTCCTGAAAGTAAATCTTTTGGACCTATGGTGTTTCCAAGCGATTTGGACATCTTATCGCCTCGCTCATCCAACGTAAATCCGTGTGTAATGATTTTCTTGTAAGGAAGAACCACGTTATTCGAACCCTTCTGAATACCAACTTTCGTGAGAATAGATGATTGGAACCATCCACGATGTTGGTCTGATCCTTCTAGATAAATGTCTGCTAGATAACCACGTTTCTCTGCTTGTTCCAAGACTTGTTCTTGCTCCAAAAACCGTTCAATAAGCGACCAACTCGAACCAGAGTCGAACCACACATCCATTGTATCCGTTCCCTTCACATAGTCTGCAGGGTTCACACCTGCTGATTCTGGAATCCATTTAGACATATCGTCGTTCGGTTCAAACCAACTTTCAACGTCCTCGTTTTCCACCACCTCGACGATCCTGTTGATCACCGCATCGTTCAAAAGAGCCTCTCCCGTCTCACGATGGTAAACCACAGGAATCGGAACTCCCCAACTCCGTTGACGAGAAATACACCATTCGTTTCTTGTTCTGATGAAGGAAGTAAGACGGTTGGCTCCGTTAGCCGGATAAAACTCCACGCTGTTTTCCAGTTTTTCTGTGGTTGTGTCCTTAATCTCGCCCACGTTGATGAACCATTGTGGAGTAGCCCGAATGATGATCGGTTTCTTCGATCTCCAGTCATATGGATACGAATGAACATATTCTGGGTCAATATGAACACACATATCGAGTTCTTTCAGTTTGGTGAGCATTTTTTGAGTTCCTTCACCCAAAACTTTTAGGCCAACAAGTTCCTGGAGATCGTTACTAGGCAAATCAACAGTGTACTCTCCAAACTCGTTCACCGGGGAGTATGGAAGGATTCCTTGTTTCAAACAGACAAGATAATCGTCTTGTCCATGGCCTGGGGCAGTGTGGACAAGACCTGTACCGGCACTGTTGGTCACATGACCACCGTGAATAATAGGGAATTCATTAGGAACCTGTGTTTGACCATCGTACAATGGATTTTTATACCTGCTGCCAACGAGTTCAGATCCAGAAAATTCAATTCCAGTATCGGCAAAACTTGCTGATGGGTCCACTTCTGCAACTGTAGCCTTCAAATCCGATGCAACAATCACATTTCCGTGCACTGGCGAGCACAGAACTGAGTATTTCAGTGCCTCATTCACCGAAATTGCTCTGTTGGAAGCCAACGTCCACGGAGTCGATGTCCAAATCAGAGCACTCAAGTTTTTCAAACCAGCAAGAGCAGGAACGTCGGTATTGAGTAATGGAAACTTGATATATGCTGCAGTAGAAACATGTTTTTGATTATATTCCAACTCTCCTTCTGCAAGAGCAGTAGAGTTTTCAACTCCCCAAAAGACAGGTTTTTCCTGTCTGTGGATCAAATTGTTGTCAAAAAGTTTCTTGAAAATTCGCAATTGATCGGCAACAAACTGACGGTCCAGTGTCATGTAAGGGTTTTCAAAATCACCCATGATGCCGAGTTCTTGAAAGCTTTGAGACTGTAATTTTTGAGTTGTTAAGGCATGTTCTTTTGATAGTTTTACAATATCTAGGGGACTCAAACGAACATCTTTCAACTCTTCAAGTTGTTTTTTAACCTTCAGATGCTCTTCTGAATCCGGTTGTTTCTTTTTGAGCTTTCTCTCTTGTTTTTCTAAACTGCTCTTGAGTTTTGCATGGCTATCACGTAATTTTTCTAATGTCTTCAGCTCGATTGGAAGACCATGGCAGTCCCAACCCGGGCGGTAATGAACACGGCGACCACGCAAAAGCTCAAATCTCGTGATTATGTCCTTGAGAACTTTGTTTAAAGCGTGTCCAACGTGCAAATCACCATTGGCATACGGTGGACCATCATGAAGGATGAAAAGCCTGCTCAAATCGCCATCAATCGGCCGTTCTTCGTTCCATTTGTACAACTCATGTGTGGCTTGGGGCAAAAGTGTTGATTGAATGAGCTTGGGATCCGAACGGTTCTTGAATCCTGATTTCGGTAGCTGAACAGTTGATGAGTACTTATGTGCCAGATCGGCGTCGTCGGTGGTGGTTGCCAGTGTTCTGACAAACGAAGACGCCTGAACAGTCGTCTGCCGCACAAAAACGGCCGCTCTTCGTGTTGCCTGTCTCAATCCTGGCCGAAGCATGGTGGGGAGTCTTGGAATCTATGGGGAAGGAGACAGTTGATCCAAGTGGATTCTTTTTCTCTTTTATTTGATGAAAAAAAGTTACTTCACCATAACATGACACCCGTACACCAGAATGCTGTTTAAAGATGAAGTTGAGTCTCAATTAACTCGTTTGTCACTCCAAAGGCTCAATTGATTCATCGTATTCCATTCCCACACAACACTTTGTCTGCTCATCTTTGTGCTCCACCAGCCCGCGGATGACTCCTTCTGTTGGTTGCTCGCTAGTTTTGCCATAATTTATTTCGGATTTGATGAACGAAATTTTTCACTCCAGATAACAGACGATAATAATCATTACTTCTTATATCTCGCAAACTACATGTCTCTCAGCGACGATAACGCCATAGAGGACTATCCGGATGCCTTGGACCCCACTTCCGGTCCTGGGTTTGCCCTTGCCGGAAATGCTACCACCCAACGACGTTCTTCGGCCCGTTCCCGTCGAAGCTCCATCCTCGATATTGGCGGCGAGAACTCAATCAACAACTTTGCGTCCTCCTTGAGACGTTCAGTCAACTTTCTCTCTAAGTCAAACGACTCGAGCTTCATAACAGGAATCCAACAATCACCTCCTTCCTCCTCCATTCCTCCAATTAACCATTCCAAATCACCACTTTTGAGAGGCCGAGAGCCATCATACGGAGCCGTCGGAACTACTGGTGCACTCGACACATCTCCCATCTCGGTAAACACTCCGGAAATATCACCTGACTTTCCTTCTGCGCAAATTGAACAACAAACAAAAGATGACGAGCTTCAAGAAGTGATAAGAACTACCAAATCGACTCCAATTCAAACTATTTTTAACTCCATCAACGTCCTTATTGGTCTAGGAATTCTCTCGATTCCGCTTGCATTCCATCTTGCCGGCTGGGTGTTAGGACTCGCCTGTCTACTTGCCGCAGCACTCACGACACGTTACACGGCTATTCTTCTTGGCCGTATCCAAGCCAGACACCCTGATCTTAAAACCTATCACGAAATCTCCAGACGAGCACTAGGTGACTCTACTAGTTATCTGGTGTTCTTTACCTTTGCCTTGGACTTGTACGGTGCTAGTGTTACTATGATTATTTTATTTTCAGACTCATTTGCTGCCATTTTTCCTGAGGTTCCATCATATTACTTCAAAACGGGTCTTTGTTCTGTCCTTCTTGTGCTCAATTTGATGCCATTGCACATTCTGTCGTTCCTCAGTCTTATTGGAATCCTTTGCACATCAACTACCTTCCTTGTTGTATTCATCTCTGGACTATCCAAATCCACTCAACCAGGATCTTTGTTGAACCCGGCAGCCACAAACATGTTTCCCAACAGTTTTGTCGAGTTTTGCTTCAGTTTGGGACTTTTTCTTGCTCCATGGGGTGGCCATGCAGCATTCCCAGAGGTTTACACAGACCAAAAGAGACCAGAAGCTTATGGTAGTTGCATCAATACAGCATTCGGAGTCAGTTACGCGTTCGATTTGTTCATGGGAGTGCTGGGCTTTCTCATGTTTGGATGTCTTGTTGAAGACGAAGTGACAAAAAATATTCTACTCACCTCTGGTTATCCGAATTGGGTCCCTCAGATTCTAGTTGTTCTTATGGGACTGCTTCCTTTATCGAAACTCCCACTTGTCTGTCGCCCTGTTGTGACGGCTGTTGATTCAATTTTGCATGTGCGAAAGGAAGAGTCCTCTGATATATCCAAGCAGTTGCTCGGTAGACTACTAGTTAGCGTTGTTCTACTGATCAGTTCACTGATAATCACAAGTTTCGGACGTATTATGTCCCTTTTAGGCTCTTCGATCTGTTTCACCGTCTGCATCACTCTTCCCCTGCTGTTCTATCTTAGACTTTTCGCCACTGAACTTTCAATCGGACATAAATCTGGTTTATTGGCCATGTTGATGGTTAGTATCGTCTTCACAATTCTCGGATCCGGGGCTGTTTTATTATACTAGAGGTGTCAGGTGTGACCCTAATTCCCCCATGAAAAAAAGGGAGTGAGAAAGAAAAAGTAATTTGATCCCTCTTTTCTTACGTGTATAACCACTAAATATCATTAATACAACGGACTATCGATATCAATTGTAATGGGTTTGCTTCAGAAAGATTTGGTCATTTCGGATGACCAAGGAATGGCGACCATTTGGTGAGTGGACGACTGTAAATAAAGTCTCTCTCAAACTCTCCCTCTTTACTAACACGCGTACCCCTTCGTAGGCTCTTGGCAACTTTGGGTTCTAAATCAGCGCATTCGAAACTCAGCAGAAGACGAATTGAACAGGTTTCAATTCCAGATGCCTGTGGTGTTGTGGCCAATAACAACTTTGATGCTCCTCTACGTCAAAAATCAAGTCTTCTTTATGGGATTACTCTGGTATATAAGCAGAAGACTGATTACTCCCTGCGTGAGTATCGCTTGCACATTTTTCTTGACGAATCTTTTACTAACGTTTCTCCCCAGGCGAGGCTAATATGGCTAAAACTCAGCTTATCAGACATCTATTGGCGTCACAAAGTAGATCTCAATTAGAGGCTCTGGAAGAAGTGATGAACGCCTCTCATCATCTTAGATCAACACAGTTACTGCAGGATGATCCGAATTTCAACATAGAAGTGGGGATCTTGCCTTCATTGTGGCCGGTCGATGAACTCGTGGTAGAACATCCGCTGGATATGGGACGAGCTCGCGAAATCGAAGAGTTTGATCAACAAAATGGAATCTTCCCTCAAGACTCTTCAATCAGTGAAGTTTCAGGTTCAACATTATTCACCCGTGCAGCCAGCTCAAATTCGTCGAATTTCCAAGATGACAATTTTCTTGGTGATGCAATGGATTTCTCATTCGATGATCAAGGTAATGTGACGAATCTTGAATTGAATCTCGATAACGTCCTTTCTGCGGATCACGACCTCCCAGATCTCAGTTTTGATTTAGGGGTTGAAAACCAGGATCAGTTCGTTTCTGTCCCGCAAGAGCAGCCTCAAACGTCCATTGATAAGCCAAAAAGGCAAAGAAAACCTGCTTCAAGACCGCGGGCAAGAAGAATTCGTTTTGATGAAGATATCATGCTACCAATGACGCATTTGAAAGAGCAGAGTGAAAAATACATTGAACTGAGAAATTCAGAGCGTGACTCTCGTTTGAATGATAAAACCATCGTTGAATCCGTTGTTAATGAGCAACTTGATGTCTTACCTAACTTCATGAAACAACTGCTGCACCCAGATAACATCACGAAACCGTTTGATTTCAGCAGAAGATTGAGTCGAGCATCCAGTGTCTCGTCTATTGAAGACGTCAGACGAGCAGAATCAATGATTTCATCTCGTAGAACAAGTATTGGTTCAGCACAGATAGATATCCCCAAAGAAGATGAGATCAACCAGGAGTATGTTTGGGAGGGTAATGATGCAATGCTAGATATTTCATTACCATTAAAGGAAATCCATTCATTTTCTCATATTACAAGCAGAAGCAAAAGAAAATCTACTGATGATGGAGAAACGGACAGATCAAAGTTACATCATACAGAGAGCAGCGTCGAATCATATAGACTTTCATCATCTGCTGAGGCTGGAATTTTGGATAGAAAACTGCAATCATTTTACACTTTTTTAACCAATAAGAGTATTGATATTGGTGATCCTGTCATTGGTGAGGATCAGCTACTTTTAAGTAGGTTTTCGTTTGAGACTCTGGTTCCCTCAGAAAAATGTGATAGAAAGTTGGCTGCTGATTGTTTTCATATGTTATTGCAATTGTCGTCAAGGAATTTGGTTTACTTGGAACCGATCGGGGTGTATGGAAAAAGCAAGTGGGAGTTGATGGAAAAATCAGGTATTTCCATCGTGGTGGAGAGGGGCGATTAATGAGCGATCAACGAGCGGAGCGGTTCGAGCGAGCCAGTTAAACGAGTCATGTCAAACAAGCGTGTACTACGAGCCATCAGAAAAACAGCTGTCTAATTGTTCGTGATCAAATAAGTAATGATGATTTTGCTTCATTCGTATATTTTCAGACTGTCTTGCTTAGCTCGCTATCTCAAATTACTAGAACTTTGCAATCAATACGTGAAAAAAAAAAATTATGTTAAAAAAACAAAACGCGAGAACATTCGTGACGTGAAGGGTTCATCACAGTGCTTTGACGGTAACATCGCTAAACAATTGACTTGAAGTAACAACATGTCAGCGGATCTTGATTTTGAGCCAAACTCATGGACCTGTTCATCCAATGATGCTTTGCACGTCTCATTGGCGGAGCCACAAGGAGCATTCACGTTCAAACCAACTTTCACGTATCCAATTTTTGGTGACTCTGAGCAGATTTTTGGTTTTAAAGATCTAAGAATTGATTTAGCTTTTGACTGTAAGTCTATGCTTCCGTTTTTGGGTGTCAAGTACTCTTCGAAGCTGTCTGATGACGTGAAAGATGTTGGGGAGACTCTGTTGGAATTTCTTCCAAAAGATACAGTTTTGAAAGATGAATCCAAATGGCTTGATCTAGTTGAGCAAGAAGATTTCGAAATTCCAGGTGAAGTTGTGAAAGAGTATAACATTGAAGAGGAGACTTATAAGATTCATAAATTCAAATTGGATGATCCAAATGGACTCAAATTACATTTGAGAATACAAATTTTTGTTTTACTTTTCATTGAAGCTGGCTCTTATATTGATTCTACAGATCTTGTTTGGGAAATTTACGCAATTTACAAACATCCAAAAGGTGGCAAAGAGTCGTTTGTTGGATTCACCACAGCGTATTCTTATTGGAAGCATCCGGGTACACTAATCCATGACTCGAGTGAGACGCTTGATTTGCAATTCCGTAAGAAGATCAGCCAGTTTGTTATCTTGCCACCTTTCCAGTCTAAAGGCCACGGAAAGAAGCTCTACGAATGCATGGTTGGGGAATGGTTGAAAGATGATAAAGTGAAGGAAATCACTGTCGAAGATCCAAGTGAAGCATTCGATGATCTGCGAGACAGATGTGATTTAGAAAGATTAACAAAGAGCGACTTTTTGAAAGGATTGGTCAAGTTACCGGTTGACAAGGAATGGTTTGATAATGAAATTGCTAAACAAAAAATGGATAAACGTCAATTTCAACGATGTGTTGAGATGTCATTATTATGGCTCTTGAAAAAGAAAAGCAAGACGGGGATTGAGAATTTGACTGAGAAATCAGTTCGTCTCTTGATTAAAAAGAGATTATATATCAAGAACCGAGACGCTTTGAATGATTTGGAGCCGGCTGATCGGATGGACAAATTGGAAGTTGCTTATGAGCGTATGAAAGAAGATTATGATCGTATTTTAGAGAAAGTGAGGTTCCCTGGTTCGTTTGGCAATGAAAAGCGGTCCATTGAAATGGTGGATGGTGACTCTAAGAAGATAAAGGTTTAGCGGAGCGAACGAGAACGACGAGCAAAACGAGTCTTGCTAGGTCATTTGCTAGTCGTGTGTATACTTATGTAAGTCATTAGGTAAGCAAAGAGCGATCTTTATGGCCAATGTTGGGCTCATTCTGTATGGAGACGTAATCAACTGCGATTGTGTCGTGAGGACGACCCGAGTCGCCCCGCGAAGCGACGTCGATAATTCCCAATTTGGCACACCTTCTCTTCCCGAAACAGAAAATTCCACGAGCCACTCGACTTGCATAACCAACCGCAAGCTTCGCATGAACAGAGCACCAGCCACATTATTTACTACCTAAAAGGTTCAATTTTTTCCCAATAAGGAATTAATTGTTTATATACGGAAACTTAACAATTTGAAATTCGCATCCCTGTGAGGCTGATTGCGACAACAAAGATTTGGGAGAAGTTGCTGCTGCTTAATGATATCAAGAAAGATTTGTGAATTTCGTATAAGTTCATCTTATTTTGTATCTTTATTCTTTTTAAAATTAGAATTGATATTCTTTTAGTAAGGACAAAATGCATAGAACTTACTCTTTGAGATCTTCTAGAGCTCCAACTGCTTCGCAAATTGCGACTCCACCACCACCACCTTCGACTACCAAGGGTAAGTTCTTCGGAACTGCATCCATTGCTTCGTCAATTAGAAAGTCTACTGCCGGTTCTTTTGGTCCAGAACTTTCTAAGAAACTTGCTCAATTGATCAAGATCGAGAAGAACTTTGAGAGATCTGTTGAGCTCGTTGCCAGAGAGAGAAGAGTTGTTGCCAAGCAATTGTCACTCTGGGGTGAGGAAAACGATGATGACGTTTCCGATGTTACCGACAAATTGGGTGTTTTAATTTACGAAATTGGTGAATTGGAAGATCAATTCATTGACAAGTACGATTTGTACAGAATCACCCTCAAGTCAATCAGAAACATTGAATCTTCTGTTCAACCATCCAGAGACCGCAAGCAAAAGATTACCGATGAAATCGCACACTTGAAATACAAGGACCCACAATCCCCAAAGATTCCAATCTTGGAGCAAGAACTTGTCAGAGCTGAAGCTGAATCTCTTGTTGCTGAGGCTCAATTGTCTAACATCACCAGAGAAAAGCTCAAGGCTTCTTTCTTGTATCAATTCGATGCTCTCAGAGAACTTTCTGAGAAGCTTGCTTTGATTGCTGGTTACGGTAAGGCTCTTTTGGAATTGTTGGACGATTCTCCAGTTACTCCTGGTGAGACTAGACCTGCTTACGACGGTTACGAGGCTTCTAAGCAGATCATCATTGACGCTGAAAACGCTCTTGCTTCCTGGACTCTCGACAACTCCTACGTTAAGGAGCCAGCTCTTTCTCTTCACCAAACTGTTGACGATGTTTACGAAGAGACTCAAGCCGAGGATGCTGAGGCCGAATGGGCTGAGCACGAGGAAGTTCAACAGTAAATGCGAAGCAAATGACGAGCTAAGCGAGCCAATTGATCTCGCCAATCTCATCAACTGATTGAATTTGTACTTTTTTGTTGCAATTTTTTCGGATCGTATTGATTTAGTGTATTCTTTATTGATGTATAGTGATTGATACTTGCGAAGCAGGTATGAAAAATATATGTCTTTTAGTTCGTTTTAACCAACAGGTAATGCGATTCGTTCGTTGCTCGATGCAAATTGACGTCATAAGTAGACCGGATTAATTCTGATCAGTTAACACCCTGCGCAATTCAAGACCCCGAGGAAGCGATGAAATTTCATCAATTTCAGGCACGGACGGCATCCATCACATGAACAAAAAAATAGACGAAAGTTTTTCGTGGCTAAGTTTAGCAAAAAATAAATGGTTCCTAGCAGGATCGAACTGCTGATCCCCGCGTTATTAGCACGATGCCTTAACCAACTGGGCCAAGGAACCATTCGTTGTTAACAAAAGAAGGTTACATGACTATATTGAAAACCAGATGATTTGGATTAAATTTTTTTTTCTTGATCTAAAAAATAAGTTGTTTCCTTCTTATTCTTCTTGTTCTTCTAGTCTCCCTAGTTCAACTGCATCATCAATATGGACCTCAGTCTCGAAAATCTCATTGCAGTTCTCACTGCCGCGTCGGGTCGCGAACGTGGACCGGACCAAGAGGCAGCAGAGTCACAACTAAAACAATGGGAAGGTGTTAAAGGGTATCATTTTTTGTTACAATCTGTTTACAATGACAAACAACAAACATTACAAATACGATGGCTCTCCATTATCTGCTTGAAAAATGGTATTGAAAGGTTTTGGAGATCTACACGAGTCAAGGCTATTTCCAAGGAGGAAAAAGTGGAGATTCGTCGTAATTTCTTCAATTTACTTGATGAATCAAATGATCAGTTGACAATCCAAAATGCTCATGCTGTTGCGCGTGTTTGCAGACTGGATTTTCCTAATGAATGGAGCACTGTTTTTGAAGATATAGCAACTTTATTGGAGACAAGTGGTGGGAATATGGTTCGTGTTCATAATATTTTAATCATTTTGAACCAAGTTTTGAAAGTTATATCGTCTGTGAGAATTGGGAGGGCTCGTATTGCTATGCAATCCAAAATGCCAGTACTTTTACCTCATGTAATCCGTCTTTACCAATTGTTTTTCCAACGTTGGACAACAGATCTTGATACGGCCACGATGGAGGTTGGATATATGAGTCTCAAAGTTATTCGTCGTGCGGTTGTTGATGGTTACGAATATCCTCATAGAGATACAGTTGTATCAGAATTCTTTGAAGTTTCTTTACAACATTTCCAGAAGCTGTTGGTGCTGCACGAGAACACTCAACTTGAGCTTTTGGAACGGTATCTGAAATGTTACGTGAAATTGTACTCCAATCTTGTCAATGAGAACGCTGCTGCATTTGTTTTGATGCCGTGTTCACGTGCAGTTTTGGAAACACTTCTCTCGTTACTTGAGTCAAAAGCCCCACAAATTTATAATAGCACTGAAGATGATTGTTTTTGGGAAAGATTGGCAATCAAAACAATTTTAGTTCTGAAAAAGCTTACAACTTTTGCTTACAAACAAGGTGCGATGCTTTTAAAACAACGCAATGACAAAGCAGAAATTGAGCGTGCTACGAGGATCCTTACAGACGAGTTTTTCAGTCCGCAATTGGTGGAAAGTCTTGCAGACTTGATCATCAAATGGTACTTGAAATTACGTCCAAGCGATCTTGAATCCTGGTCTTTAGAACCAGAAGAATGGGTCAATGAAGAATTACAGCTCAGTTGGGAATACCAAGTTAGACCTTGTGCAGAGAATTATTTCCAAGATTTGGCTTCGTATTTTAAACCGTTATTGTCAGAATACATTTTGAAACGTATTGAATCAAGTCTCGGTGATAGTTCAACAGATATCTTGACAAAAGATGCTCTTTTGTCTGTTTTCCAACTGAGTGCTAATGCCATTTGTGATCGTTGTAACTTTGATCAACTATTTACCAATTATTTCTTACCTGAAGCTTTGAAAGACGAGCCATCCGAAAATCGTATTGTCAAGCGTCGTGTTTGTTTGATTGTTTCCGAATGGGTGGCTATTCAATGTGAGAAAGAGACTCGCCGTGCAGTCTACGAAATGATCCTCAGATTCTTGCAAGATGGTTCTGCAACGGATACGGTTGTCAAGCTTACTGCAATTCAAACATTACAACACCTTGTGGACGATTGGGAATTCCGTAAATATGATTTCGAGCCATTTTTGAGTGAAACAGTGAGACTTTTGTTACGTCTTTTGGATGGACTAGAGTTGACAGAGTCAAAGATCTTTGTTTTAAAAGTTCTTTCTGTTTTGATTGAACGTACCAACCCCCTTGTTGCCGAACCTGAACTCGAAAGTGTCATGGCTATGGTTCCTGTTTTATGGGAAGCTTCAAATAGTGCCAATGCGATGATCGTTAAGAACTCATTGATGCGTGTGTTACGTGACTTGACTGTTTCTCTCAACACCAATAGTGATAAAATTCATTCGATTGCACTTCCGTTGGTGGCTGTTTGTTGTGACGAAACCTCAGAGTTATATTCACTTTTATGTGAAGATGGACTAGAACTTTGGCTTGCAGTTTTGCGTCAACTACCAACCAGATGTGAAATTCCATCAGTTTTGTTAGAAAGATTCCCTCTCGTTGTCAAAGGTTTGTTGAATTGGACAGAAATTTTACCAACAGTTTTACAAATCGTGAGAGCTTATGCTGTTTTACAACCTGAAATTTTCGGCTCTGAACAAGGAATGGAAGTGTTCCGTATTTTAGGTGGCTACTTGAGCACAATGAGAGACGATTCCGTTTATGTTACGTCATCAATACTTGAAGTTTTAATTTTACAGTTACCTGATAATGCTTCAGAATCAAACGTTTTAGCAAACATGGTGGAGAGTGGTCTTCTCAGTGAGTTAATCAAATATTTAACTCGTGAATCACAAACTCCAAATTGTGAAATCAAAGTTGCACTACCTGTTTTAAGATTGATCCATAAGAGTCCTGTGTTATTCCTGAGGCTGTTGGAACGTTTGTCTGATAGAGATACTTGCGTTGCCATGCACATTTATCGACTACTTGACGCTCTTGTGGCTCAATTGAGACTCGTTTACGATTCAAAGATTAGAAAACTATACATTCTAGCACTTTTCGCATTCTACAATTCCAATGTTTTGAGAGAGTATCGAGTTCTGGAGCCAGGCGTCGATAGAGATTACCAATTATTGAATATGCCAGAACAAGATGGAGTTGAGCTTGCTCTGTCTTTGAACTTTGGCAAGGTTTTATTTTTGCTTGCTCATTTATTGGAAGAGGTTCACGAGGAAGCAAATGGAGATTGTGAAGCGTATCATAAAGCCACCTCTTATGATGATGATGATCTGACGCTAGTTGATGGCGACGGCGCAGAAGGTGAAGGAGAAGATAATGAGTATGTCCGTGAATTTCAATTGCCCCCTTCTGGAGAAAGAGTGAGATTTACGGAACTTTGTTTGCGGAGAGATCCGGTCTTCAGTGTCAATTTGAAAGGTCTGGTGAGGGAAAGAATGGCTGACTTGGCAGGAGGTGTCAGAGGCTGGGGAGAGTTGATCGGATCTGTTGATGGAGGAGTGCTGGAGGAATTGGAAATGGTGTTGAAATGAGTGGAATGTTTCAAGCATCACATTAAAAGATATTTCGATGATGTCATCAAACGAATCTTTAAAGTCATCCACAAGCACCACAAGCGAACTACCTGTGTCGCCAAATGTCAGCTTGTTACTGTTTATAGACGTTTCAATGCATTAAGCTATACTATACAACCCAAAACTCAGTTACATAATGAATTATTGCGCACAGTTAGACAATCGACGAGCGACTCATCCGCTCGTCATCGGGTATCTAATGATTCAACTAAGTCGGTGCGAGATCTGTCGAGACACGGCTCGTTGTTTGCTCATTAATCAGGAATTATTGAGTCATTACTCGCTTTGCTCGTGATTCGCTCGTCGATATTCATTGCTCATCACTCGAACTCGACTGGCTTCCACTCGGCCTCGTATAAGGATGGGATCTGACCGACCTATACACGTTTGACCTCGTTGGCCCACCTGAACCACTTCTTTCAGACGTAGGTGGAGTTGATTGTTGCGCACGAGAATTTTCTTGTGGCTGTGGCTGTGGCTGAGCCTGTGGCCGTGTTTGTGGTCTTTGCTGTTGCGGCGGTGGACCCGTTCTACGACCCATGGAAAAACCTTCGCCTTCTGCAGGGAAGTTGACTGGAGGATCGTTCAGCATGTAGCCCATTCTGATTGGGCCGGACCAACTTATCGGAACGAAGACTTCTGTGAGAGCCACTGGATAAAAAATCAAGTTTGATGTACCATTGGAGGTCCCAGATTCGGTTAATTCCGGTGAAATTTCACGACGACAGAGAGGACAAGACACGTTAGCGCGTAGCCACTCAACAATGCATGATTTTCCAAAAATATGACCACACTGGGGTAATTTAACAGGGAAGTGTGGATCGTCATTTGTTGACTTGGTTTCTGTTTGAACTTGATTTCTCAGAGTTTCTTCATCGGAAAGACGATATGCTACTTCGCGGGTAGCTGTTTCATCTGTTGGAAAAGTGATATCAGGATCCGAGAGATCGTAACCGTCCATCACGGCTGGTACCTGTGGTTTTTCATCAGGAACTGATGACTCTTCATTATCTGGGACTTTCTCAAAATCTTGAAATTCGTCAAAACATATAGAACATTGGCGTTCTGATTCAGGGATATCGGAAAGTTTGACTGGTTCGAGTGATTTGATTGCATCCTCGCTGGCATGTTTTTTCCTACTAGGTCTATTGAGCATTTCGACAAAATTACGCATCACTACACCGATCGGAGACTCTGTAGTGCGTGGCGCTGGAGTCTGTGTGGCTGGTGTAGCTGTCGTATCTGTTGGATCGTCTGTCGTTCTTTGAAGTGGTGGGAATACATCGAATGCAAATGAAAGTCCTGGGATCGGACCTAAGAGTTGTGGAAATCCAGTATTAAAGGCGTTGCCGGCAGTACCGCTAGCAGGAGTTTGACCTGTCCCAGTGGGGGTGTTGGCATTTCCTGTGCCGGTATCTGCGTTTTGCGAAGTGTTGTCGGTGTTGTTCGTATCCATTGGTGGTGTTTGAAGATAGAATATGAGGTTGAAAGAGAAATTGATTTGAATTTGATGTAAAAAATGGTTGCGCGGAATGTTCGAGAACACGTGACGCGGAGCGAGTAGAAGCGAGTATCGGAGCGACGATCGACGTCCAAAGCAAACCGGAAGAGTCACCTGATCGATGACCTACGAGCATATAGGGTCATCTGATACATGACCAGGTCGGCAAATAATGGGTAGAACAAGTCGTTCGTTAATCGATTGCAGATGTTCGCATCACTCCTCATCACGCACTCAGCCTTTCTGACATCCTTACACCACTACTGCTAGATTTTTGACTGAATTTGTTTTAGGGCATGTCCTCGCGACGATCGTCGCACAGCTGACTCCACTACGTTTGTCAGCCGTCTACATCCAAATGACTCGCTCGTCATTCGATTCGTTTGTGATCGTAAATTATCATCCTTACGTAGACAATAACACACAAGGTGTACAGCATATATACATCGAGCTTTGCGAGACGAACGAAACGATCTTAACAGAAATCAGACAAATGCATCGAATGAAGAGCGTAGCGAGTCAGCGAATCAGCGAATAACTCACGTACAACTCACATACTCGACAAGCGTAATGGCTAATCAAAATAGAGAGTCATTACCTGTGACGGCTCATCCAATGACAAGAGTGAGAGCAAATGGCTTACAACTAAGTTGCTTGTTTGAATGACTCGCTCAGATGACTCGCTCCGCTCATCGTTCATCACAAGTACTGAGCTCTAATCTGATTAGCCATCAATCTCTCATTATCCGGCAAAATATCAATTTGTTGTGGAGTGAGCTTCAAAACTTGAACAATCAAACTTGCTTCTTGCTCGTTAATATGCATGAGCTTATTGATTGTTTCTTGAGGAAGTCCAATCCAATCTGGATTGATATTCTGCGCGGTTGCTGCTGCGTTTGTTGGCGAAGACGTTGAAGCAGAAATCGGAGATGGCGTATTGGTGGAAGAATGCGAAGGAGGGTTGAACGGCGAAAAAGCCGGCTGTTGAGTAGTGGCCGGCGGCGCAGAAGTCGCTGTACCCTTGTCGGAACCAGTCTGAGAGCCCGAACCCTGTTGGGTCTGTTGTTGGCCCGTCATTGATTGATTAATAACGTCGAGATCCACGACGCCCATCAAAAGTAAAGATTGAGCTGCAGCCACTGCAAGTTTTGGATTTGAATGTAAAATGGCAGCAGCTTCAGCATAATTTGGTGATGGACCGGTGAGAATCATCTTTAATTTTGCCAAAAGTTCTATGAGAATTCCTGGTGGAATTGTTGCCAAAATCTCAGAAACTTTATCCTTTGCATAAACAGTTTGATGAGATTGTTGAGGAAGTGGCAGATATTGCGATGCCAATGATAAGTTTGTTGGTATCGACTGTTGTTGAGATTGTTGTTGCAACGAAAATGGTTGATTACTACCGGCACTACCGTTAGCCGATTGTTGTCTGTTAAATTGTTGAACAACTTGTGAGATTTGATTCATATCCATACCATTTGAAATCATCTGGCTCACCATCTGTTGTAACTGAGGGTTAGATGAAATAGTTGGTAACAAATCATTGCTGTTACCACCGACAGCTGGGAACCTGCTGTTGGCAGAGTTGGCGCCAAATGCTCCACCAGCACCACCAGCACCAGCGATAGAACTGCTGTTGTTGTTCGATGGAGTCGAAGACGAAGATGAAGCAGCAGACGATGGCATTCCAGTTTGATAGGTATTATACTGAGGTGGTAATGTCGGATTGGCAATCAACATTTCCTGTGGTAGAATAACGTTCGATGGTAAAAATCCACGAGAAAGTTGAAGTTCAGGTTTCTGACCAGGAACAGGGTTCCTTAAACCTTCTTTTGACAGCTCAATACGTAATTTCTTACGTCCTTCAATTTTAACTTTTGATAAAATTTGAAGCGCTCTCGCCGCTGAATCCGGTGTAGCATATTCAACAAAACAAAATCCTTTGTTTTTCGATGCATTATCCATCATACAACGAACATCGACAACCGGACCAGACCCACAAACCACAGATTTGATAATTTCAACATCCCAGTTGTATGGAATCGCTCCTAAATACAACACACATGAACTATTACTGCTGTTCGAACCGCCCGAACTGCTAACTGATCCGCTTGCATTACCAACACCAGATCCACCTACCCCTCCTTGAGGGCTGAGACCAGCTGCTCCCGGTCCCGATCCTGCTGTTGAACCAGTTGTAGCTGCCATTTAATGATGTTATTGTCTCCTATGTTTCAATTGGCTCTGTTATTAATGGCCGCGCAATTCAATTTTCGTCGGCTTGCTGAAAAATCGCTCTAAACAAAGCCCCAAAGCTATGTTCTCTCGTTTGACCTCTTTATCACTATCTGCTACCGCTAGTTGTGCGTAGTATCCTGTGATTTCGCCCTCGGCCTAAACAAATTGCTAGATTTTTGATTTTTTTTGCAAAAATTAAAGAGCTTATTTCTCCACTCTCAATTTTTTTTTCAAATTTTCTCTAGTCTACGCAGAGGTTTTTTGCTGATTTTGACAATATTTCACTGGTTTTTTTTGTCTTCCTCGCTCGTTGAAAAAATTTTTCAAACTTTTCAGTGGAAAAAATTTGATCCCCGAAATAACGGGAAACGCCACAAAACATGGCCACAAGACTCCTCCGCCGTGTGGCGGTGCATTTTCTCAAAAAAATCCTTATCCCATTATTAATCTATACATTACCTATTACACATAAGCTCCATATTTTCTCTTGATCTCCAAATACAACTGCTGTTGTTCGGGAGCGGTGACCTGACTGAGCACATCCTGTTCGCTCATCGAGCAAATTGCACGGATGGCAGAAATTTGTTCAGGTTCAAGTGAGGAAAGCGGATTTTCTGGCCCCACAGCACCGGGAGAGGCATTGGAATCAGCACCTGCTGGTACAGGTGCCTGCGATGGTGCCTGCGATGGTTCTTGCGATGGTGTCTGCGATGGTGTCTCCTCGACCAAAATCTCTTTAATCTCCTCGGGGTTCGACACCCCTAACAACATTGTAGCCTGAACTAACGCAAAAACAAGCTGGGGATTTCTTTCCAGCAAAACCTCCATCAATTCTGGATGACTCTCAGACATCACCTTGGCATCGTTCACGAGATTGCGCATTCTTTGTGGGTCCAGCGCAGTTAACGAAGCAGTAATCTGTTGGTTCAGTCCATCCAACGACCCGTCCATAACGTTCACCCCAGGTGGTAGTGGTGGAATTTGGCGTTCCAATTCAGCTCTTTTACTAGAAGTCTGTGACTTCATCAAATTCATAATTGTCTGTTCGTTTGAAAAATTGCATTTCAAGTATCTGTTTCCGATCGCATAGTTGTTGAGATTTCTCACAGCAGAAGACGCCGTTTCAACATCTTGATATTCTATGAATGCATAACCTTTAGATTTTCCTGTTTCTTTATCGAAAAGCAACTTAGACGATACAACTGGGCCCACTGAACGTGCAATGTCCAAAATTTGATCTTCTGTCTGATCATACGGGATTCCTCCGACGTAAATCACTCTGCTGGGCTCCATAATTGGGGTGATATTAAAGGTAAAAGATACTTGATCTGTTGCGTTGAGTAGTTAAAAGTTGTACTTGATGAAATAATTGTGGGTATATCGAGTGGATGGTATATGCGAGTTATGCTTCGTCGATCGACGTAAGATGTCTTTTTTGCGACCCTGAACAATCCCCGAGGCGCGAGGGTGCAGCCAAAAGTTTCGCAAATTGCCGGGCAATGTTTTCCCCACAATTTTTTTCTACCAAGGGTCTCGCTTATGTGATCTGCAAAAGCGACATTGAAACATGTCAAGCTACCTTGAGGGAACGGACTTTCAGCCTGGGATTGGGAGCTGCTGGATATAACAAGTGTTTAATCATTTGCACTGTATCAAAATCAGAGTAATTTTATCGACCAACGATCCCTACAACTCTTATTTTTCCACTACTGGTGTAGAGGTTTCTGGTCAGCGGAGATCCGCGATCATTGTTTTTATTTTTTTTCTATCCTGATCCATCAATGTTTATAATGTGTTGAAAATCCACTACTATTTCTCAATTTCCCATTTGTTTCCCACCAACCCATTTCTCTCGTTGTTCATTTGCAATTCATATACTCTGCGTATATTCGCACCTTCTTTGCACGCATTTGATCATCAATTACCATTCACCATGAGCTTCACAGTGTCAGAAGTTCCAACGACCCCTTTTGAAGGTCAAAAACCTGGTACATCTGGACTTAGAAAAAAAGTAGTTGAATTCCAAAAACCTCATTACACTGAGAACTTCATTCAATCTATCTTGGATGCAATTCCAGAAGGTTCGAAAGATTCGACTCTGGTCGTTGGTGGTGATGGAAGATATTACAACACTCACATTGTCCAACTCATTGCCAAGATCGCTGCTGGTAATGGTGTGAAGAAGCTCATCATTGGCCAAAACGGTATTCTGTCAACGCCGGCAGCTTCGAACATTATCAGAACCTATGGACCAAACGGTGATGGTGCTGAAGTGACCGGAGGTATCATCTTAACTGCCTCTCACAATCCAGGAGGACCAAAAAATGACTGTGGTATTAAATACAACCTCAGCAACGGTGGTCCAGCCCCGGAATCTGTTACTAACCAAATTTACGAGGTTTCTAAAAGACTTACTTCGTACAAAATGATCAAAGATTTGCCTGAAGTTGATCTCTCAACTATTGGATTGAAGAAGTATGGCCCGCTTGAAATTGATATTATCGATTCAGTTGAAGCTTATGTGAAAATGGTTAAAGAGATCTTTGATTTCGATCTTATCAAGTCTTTCATCGCCAAAAAGACCCCAGAAGGCTTCAAATTTTTGTTCGATGCACTCAATGGTGTTACTGGTCCTTACGGTAAAGCCATCTTTGTCGATGAACTGGGGCTTCCTGAGTCTTCTGTTCAAAACGTGGTTCCACAGCCAGACTTTGGTGGTCTCCACCCAGACCCAAACCTTACCTATGCCAGAACTCTTGTTGATAAGGTTGATTCAGAAAAAATCGCATTTGGAGCAGCTTCAGATGGTGATGGAGACAGAAACATGATTTACGGTTATAATGCATTTGTTTCTCCAGGTGATTCTGTCGCTATCATTGCAGAACATGCATTGTCCATTCCATATTTCCAAAAAACCGGAGTTTACGGCCTAGCAAGATCCATGCCAACTTCTGGTGCTCTTGATCTCGTTGCTAAAGCTAAAGGTCTCAACGTTTACGAGGTTCCAACTGGGTGGAAATTCTTCTGTGCTCTTTTTGATGCTAAAAAATTATCCATCTGTGGTGAAGAATCTTTCGGAACTGGCTCTGACCACATCAGAGAGAAGGACGGTTTATGGGCCATTGTTGCTTGGTTGAACGTTCTTGCTGCATTCGAGAAGGCTAATCCAGAAATTGAGCCAACTATTTCTAATGTTCAACTCTCTTTTTGGAAGAAATACGGTAGAACTTTCTTTACCAGATATGATTATGAGGATTGTTCATCTGATGATGCTTCTAAGGTGATTGAGTTCTTGCAAGCCAAGGTTGATGAAGGTTCCAGTTTCATTGGAACCAGTCTCGGAAAAGCCGGTAAGGTTGTGGAGGCTGATAACTTTTCATACACTGACTTGGATGGTTCTGTTTCCTCTAAACAGGGGCTTTTTGTTAAATTGGACTCTGGATTAAGATTCATTGTGAGACTTTCCGGTACTGGATCTTCTGGTGCTACGATACGTTTGTATTTGGAAAAGCACTCTGAGGATATTTCTGAAGGTGTTTTATCTTTGAGTGCTTCTGAATTTTTGACTTCTGATGTCTCTGATGTTGTTTCGTTTTTGCAATTGAAGAAGTTCATTGGAAGAGAGGAGCCTGATGTCAAGACCTAGATATCTCGGTGGGCCTGAGTGGAGCGAGTCTGTTTATTGATGGACCATTCTTGAATGAATTACGGTGAGCTATTGATGACTCACGACTTACGACTCGCTTTGCTTGTCGTTCGTCATTTGTTTTATACTACGTATACTTAATGATACTTCATATTACACTATCTATGTCGTCCAGAGTCTGGCAGTTCCGTCTGCACCTGCTGTAAACAACCAAGCCTCTCTAGGGTGCCAGCAAACACTCAAGACACCGAGCGAATTCACCACTTTATGACCAGTCAATTTCTTGAGTGGAACCAAAGTTGGGTTTGTCATGAGGTCATCGTAGATAGAACCGTGGAAGACGTGAACAGAACCATCATCTGCGGCAGAACAGAAGAGCGGAAGGCCTCCTTTATGGAAGGCAACTGCTCTGACTGCTTTGTCGTGGTATCTGAGGGTTTTGTAAGGAGTATTACTCAAATCCAAATCGTGCCAAAGAACACGCTTATCGAAAGAGGCAGCCAAGATGTGGTCACCGCCACGAGGATGAATATCCATGCAAGAGAGCCATCTTGCACCTGGCATGAGCTTCTTCTCAAGCTGTTGCTGTTGCAAATTGTAAATTCTAATGTATCTTTGAGACATGACAATAAGATTTGGCTTCGAAGGATGGAATTTGGCGTCCATGATAATACCTTTGGACTTTCTGAATGGCGACTGCGAGGCGTGTTTTGAGAGTTGATGAATGAGAACAGACGCTCTGTTACCACCTTCAGGGGAAACAGAGACGAAATAATCACCTCTTCTGTGCCAAGAGATCTTCTTGATAGTGGAGGCTGAGGAGGAGGCACCACGTGATGTAGTGATCACTGCAGATATGCCTCTTTCAATTTGAGATGGAGTTGGTTTGAACCATTTGGCAGACTCGTTCTTCACTGCCTCGTTTGGACCAGATTCGCCTTCTTCATCATCATTGACATTACCATCAGTACGATCGCTTCCCGTCTTGGCATAACCCCAACCGTCTTCGATCTTCAATCTACTGCGGTTTTCCATTTCAAATCCAAAGATTGGTGGAACAACGAGATAAATGGATGCACCGTAGGTTATGGCCAATAGACCGATATCTGAAAGAGGATTCCATTCGATTGCTTCAATGTGTTCCTCTGTGTCCTCGACATCTTCAACAATGTTGTACTTGAACACCTCTCTACCAGTCAAAGTCTCCCAAATTCTCACGGTACCATCATCAGAACCAGTTGCGAGCCAGTTACCCGATGGGTGGACAGAAAGAGCACGGATTCTGCCCTCATGACCTTCGAAAATTGTAGAAGTGCGGATAGGGAACGGTCTAAGATCTTTTGGCGATGGAAGTTCTGGGATCAAAGATTCTGGATCGATGTTCAATTTTTGTTTTCTCACTCTCGGAGCCAAATACAAGTCCAAACAACGTTCGAACTTCTCTCTAATACTTTCCTGGTATCCAGGAACTTTTCTAAGAGATCCATACTTCTGTGGAATAAAGTTTTTCTCTCTTTCACTTGGTTCAAGCTCTTCCCATTGTTTTTTCTCCTCTTCAGTCATCAGATACTCTTCTGGTGGATTGTAACTCTCTTCGTTGGTTGGTGGAGGTAATTTTGGAGCTCTCAGATTCATGATATGATCCTTGGAGAAATCATCATCAGCACCATCCCAAAGGTTGAAATTCAACTCTTCCTCTTCGCTCTCTTGCTGCTTCTTAGCATTTGGAACAATTCTGCCGTCTCTGATGGCGCGAACAATCTTCATGATCCGCTTGGCCTCGTGTTTGGAAGGAACAAAACGTCTCTTTGGCTCAGGAACAGCAGTCAATGGCATCACCTCGGTCTTGCTGGTGAACCACTCGATTGTTGGCTCGTATGGATTGATGGTCTCATCGGTATTCTCGTTCTTCTCGATCTTACGGATCAATTCCAATTCCTCCTCAGTAATGTTCAGAGACGAACCAGTTTCACGATCAAGAAGACCGGTCCATCCTTCAGGAAGATCAATACTCTCCAAAAGCTGCTCCAAAGCAGAACCTTTGGCTGGTCTCATGATCCGTTTACCGTTGATGTCATAACCAACATGTGGGAACTCATCGTAAGCAGAGAGTGGCACATTTCCAATAGTGTTGTATTGCTCACGATCACTGTCATCAGAGTCATAGACAGGATCAATCTCAGGTCTCAAAATACGTTCTGAACCATCGGAATATTTGGTTTTCAATTCATTTCCACCATTAGAAGAGGCATCGGACAGAGATCTGAGTCTGATTCCTGATAAATGATCTGTGATGTACTTTGAGTCCTCCTCAGGCTCTTCTTCGGATTCTTCAGTTCCTAATTCTTCTTCATCACCTTCTTCCTCAGCAAGAACCTTGTTGAACTCGGCATCAGAGTCCTCCTCTGAATCTGCCTCTTCGGAGTCTGCCTCTTCAAGCTCACTCTCTTCTTCACTCTCTTCACCATCATCCTCACTAGCCTCCGCATCAATCAATCCATTCAACTCAAACTCCTCCTCGGACTCGGATTCTTCTTCCTCATGGCTTCTCTTCTTAACTGATCTATTAACTTGTTTCATTTCTTTGGCTCCTTTGCCGGAAAACTCCGACTTTGAAGTCACAGCTTCCTGGCTCTTGCCAGCAGACGCACTTCTTTTCTTCACCATACTGTTTGAACTGAAAACGACTGTCTATCAAGAAGATGAATAAAGGTTTTAAGGGTAGTTACTGAAAAGTGTGTATAAAAAAAATTATAAAAAAAAAAAAAAAAATTTCTTCTGCATACATCCTTGCACCAATAATGAACGATTCGATGAGCAGAATGACTAGCGAAGCGAGTCCTGACGGACTACAATAAAATGAATGACAGCCACCGAGAAACTGTATGAATGATTCAATGGCAGCCAAAACAAAATGGCAGTGCCGTACGCTGTTTCAGTCACCAATCGGCGCTTGTCATTCGTTCATTTGTGATTCTTATCACTGCTTCAAGTCGAAAAATAGAAAAAAAATTTAAAAAAGAAAGCCCGATGCGGGGCTTGAACCCGCAGCCTTGTGATTAAGAGTCACACGCTCTACCGATTGAGCTAACCAGGCTTTAACTTAAAATGATTTATGGTGACTTGTTTTTGTGTCTAACTAGATTTTTCCGTAATTACGCTTGATTGTGTCTAAGTGAGCCAAACTTTTATGATTTTGAGAGTTATGATGCTCCGGATGGACCATTTGTACTCCACAAATCCCACAATTCTTTACTTTTCCATCATATAGTATATGTTACATAATGACTCCTGAAGTGAACTTTAAATTAAAATCTTTTTTAAAAATTTGTGCCTTCTAGTTGTTTGATTACCAACAAACACGCCGTATTGATGTTGTGTAATAAGACAGGTCGATTTCTCTTGCAAACACTGCCTGAGTAACAGTGCTCTTGGCGATTGATTGATCCGTCACATTTAATCGTATAGCACAAATCAGTTGCTACCCGTCGATCGACGCGACTTTTGCTTTTACTTAGAATTTTTCATCAAAATACAAATATTCTCTTCTGGGGAAGATTTATCGTAAGACAATGAGTTTTCTCCATCAGATTCAAGCCAAATGTTGCCGTTGGCGCTGAAACACTTATCAGCATGCAGAGGTTTAGCCACAGCTTTTGAAGCTGGCCAGCCACTTCATGAAACGAGACCTCATTTGGTGAAATCTGGCGATCTGACAATTGGTATTTCTGCTTTGGAATACTTTGACCGCAGATACAAATTGGCAAACATGCTTCCAGCCAAGTCGATAGCAGTCATTCCAGGGAATTCAATCAAATATGCATCTGGATCAGTCTTTTATCATTTTCAACAAAATAATGATCTCTACTATCTGACAGGATGGAACGAACCAGATTCAGTTTGTATTCTGGAAAAACAGTCTGAAGATCCAGATTCACTTGTTTTCCACATGGTAGTCCCACCAAAAGATGTGAATGCAGAAATGTGGGAAGGTCACAGAACTGGAGTCGATGGAGTTGTAGAAATTTTCAATGCTGATTGTTCAACTAGCAATAAAGAATTATCAAGCTATTTGAAAAAACTGCTTTCTCACTACAAAACGGTGTTCTACGATTTCCAAGATACCAAAAAGGGAGTTTTCTCCAAAGTTTTCGATTCGTTCAATAAAAAAGAGCACCAAAATCGTGATTCTATTGAGACTCTTTTGCGTGAGTCCAACAGTACAATTCGAGCATTGAAACCGTTGGTTACTAGCATGAGAGTTGTGAAATCGACGGCTGAACTCAAATTGATGAGATTGGCAGGTAAAATCTCTGGTCGTGCATATAACCAGGCCTATGCTCAGAGATTCAAAAGTGAAAAGGGACTCCATTCGTTCTTAGAATACAGATTTATTTCTGGTGGGTGCGATAGAAGTGCTTATATTCCTGTGGTTGCTGGTGGTTCAAATGCTCTGTGCATTCATTACACCAGAAATGACAGGTTATTCGGCGAAAATGACATGGTTCTAGTTGATGGAGCTGGTTCATTGGGGGGATATTGTGCTGATATATCAAGAACTTGGCCTGTCAACGGGAAATTTACACAAGCACAAGCTGAGTTATACCAAGCTGTGCTGAATGTCGAGACTGAAATAATCAAAAAGTGCACCGAGAGTTCCAACATGTCAATTAATGATTTGCATAACGAAAGTGTGAATCTCATGACCAAGGAGCTGAGAAATTGCGGCTTCCATCACTTACAAAGTTGGGAAGTCATGAGAGTCTTATATCCACATTACATTGGACACAATCTCGGGTTGGATGTCCACGATTTGCCATCATACCCAAGACATGCAAAATTGAAACAGGGACAGGTGGTGACAGTGGAGCCTGGTGTTTATGTTCCTGACGATTCTAAATGGCCTAAACACTTCAGAAACATTGGTATCAGAATCGAAGATGACATCGCTGTTGGTAAAGACACGTATGTCAACTTGACAGTTGAAGCAGCCAAAGAAATCGTGGACATTGAATCTATCGCACAAAATGGAGTCACCACCAAATTCGATAACGAGGTTATCGATATTTACTCGCTGTGAACGCCTCTCTGTAAATAGAACGCCATAATATTATCACTTATTGAATGCCTGAAGCATCAACGAATTCACCTCGAGAGCTCTCATTTCTAAAAGAACTTCATCGGTGAGATTTTCGAGTTTGTTCATAAAGTTGGTGAGTTTTGAAGGACTTGTAACAGTCTCAAGTACACCATCAGCTTGATTGACCTTAACGTTCAACTCAAAAATGGAAATCAATTTGAAAACCTCGTCCTGGAGTCTTGACTCTTCCATTCCAAAAACTTCACTCATGTGCTTGATCGAAACTTTTTTCATAGGAGCCAGATAGACTATGAACGTTTTGAATCGCAAAACTTTTTTGAAGAACGCAAAACATCGGTTCAGTTGGTAATCAAACTTGAACTGATCTTCCAAAACGTCAATTGCCCCTTTCAGTTTGAGAAACTCACAATTGATGTAGAATCTGGCGAGTTTTTTCAGATCTGGATCTGAGGACAAAGCCTGAGAGATTAGCGGCCTTTGCCAGTACTCGGTAATTTTTTGGGCAGGTTTGACGATTAAAATCGACAAGAAGATGAGTCTTAGAAGATAGGTATCCAAAATCAACTCATTATGGTAATGATCTGTCAAAACGTTGACGGCAGAAAAATTTCCGATTGGTGCCTCAGAAACCAGTGTTTCAAATTCCTCCACCACTCCAATGTAATCGTTGTTCTGGAACATCGCATAAATCAAGTACCAACGACAATTCCAATAGGAGATTGCTTCGTTATCTGACAATTTGAACTCAACAGATCTGGGTTGATCATCTAGAATCATTCTATCATCATCATTATCGTCGCTGTCATTTTTCTCATAATCCAGAATCTGCTGCAGCTTTCTACGAAGAAACTCTTGCGAACTGGCCAGACTGTTGTCATAATTTTTGTAGATCACTAGTCTCTCGAGTTCTTGTAAAGAAATTTTCTTGTAGTATGGTAAATAGTCTGGACTCAGATTATAGTAATAACTGGAATTATCGTTGATGAAATCGCTTGATGAGGTTGCCATTAAAGTGTCTAATGATTTTCTTTTCATTATTTCAGCCAATTGCTCAAATGCTGCTGCTGTTACTTCAGATTTACTGTATTGACTCAATTCTTCGTCATATGCTGTGCTGAGAGTTTCGTTGATTTTTGTTTGTCCGCTGCTAACTAGGGGCTTTATCAATTGTTCGTAATGTTTCAAGTACTCTGAGACATCATCTCCTTGATCCTGTAGAAATTGTATGAGTTTTGCTGTTCCATTGAAGTATCTGTACAACGAATCTGGTGTACAAATGAGGGTTAATAGTTTCCTTGCAATTTCTGGACTTTTGTCCAGGAGAGGGAATTCTTGCACGATATGACAGAGTCTTCTGATATACAACGGGCCTACTTTGTACCTTTTTATGTAGAGGTCCAAAATTTGAGACTCCATGGTGTTGCTGGGAGGTACATGAAAGAGGGATTCCATGGTGATTGAGCAAAGGGGAAATTATACAAAAATTGTCAAATTGATTTGATGCAGAAACATGGCGGTGTTTATGTGCGGCACACGACCAATAAACATGAAATATTTTTTTTTTTTTTACTTTTCACTTTATCTGAAAAGATTGAGAGATCTAAATGGAGAAGTAACACCTGTTGATAGAACCCGAAACATCAACCAAGTCATGTCAGTCTTGTCGATACGACTCTTGCGGGGGTTTTCTACGCTTGGGCCAGCGTTTCACCCCGAAAGAATCAAAGTCAAATTGGAAAAAGCCTTACTGTACAACAAGAAACCAGTTGATTCGGAAAAGTTGAGACAGAAAAGAGAAGAGTTTTTGAAAAAAAAGAATACAAGAGCAGTGAAGAATGCATCTGCACGGAAAATTATCGAAAAACAGCTTGGGAAAAAACTAGAGGAGGACGAAATTGTTGGACCAGACACCGAATTCACTGAAGATGAGTTGAAAAAACTACTTAAAGATAAGAACTTAAGGCTCAAATATAAGATTCTCGGGACTTCAGGCAACCAATTGAAAGATTCCCTTATTGTGGATCGAGATGTCACTAAGTTTCTTGAAAAAGGTGAACTTTTGAAGGCGACTGCGCTTGCTAAAATGGCACGATTCCAAGGAATATTCGCTTATGGAACAATCCTCAAACATCTGGGTAATCAGGGCAAGTTGAATGCATCTCTCGAGTTGTTTAACAACATAAAAAAATGGGGGTATCGGCCGGATGGACGTATTTTCAATATTCTGCTCACAAATTTTGCAAATAATGCCCATGCTGACGGTACTACTATCACAAATAATCAAGCAGAAAGACTTTTCAGTATCTTGGATAAAGAGTTGGACAGATCCGAAGACCAGTTAGTTTCAATCATTCATGTTAATTCTGCTTTGAAAGCTTTCAGAAAAGCCCAAAGAGCTGACTTGTCTATCAAAATTTTTGACAAAGTTCAAAAAATCAAACACAAACGTGAAATATACCCTGATATAAAAACGTACACCGAACTTTTGTTGAATCTGAAAGGTTATGTTCACGATTACAAACTTGCCATCGAGAAAACGGAACAGTGCTTTGTTCAAGTTCAGAGGAACAAAAGACTTCGAGTTGACGGCCATTTATTAAGAGCTTATTCTGCCGTGTTTTACTTCTCTAATGATGCTAGATTGAAGGCAAGAGGACTGACTATTATTAGGAAATGGTTTGATGTTTGTAAGGAGGAAGAGGTTAATGAGGAAGTTGATCCATCAAAGGCTGTTCAATCAAGAATTCCTCAAGGTGACAGAAAGTTGTCTTTGGAAACTAACGTTAATGATATCCTGCTACCATTGAGCGATATTAATTTAGAGGATCGCAGGAGGTTCCAGCCAGATGAAACAATTCTGCGCCGTTATAATGAACTGTTGTACGTTTTCAACCTCCATGAGGGGAAGGTTGAGGGGAAGGATAGGACTGCTTTTGAAAAGATTCGCCAGCTATGATTGTTACGAATTACTTGTAAATATATTGGAAATGGAATATCGCATCGACTCAAGTCACATGCACTCACACGGAAAAACTATTTTTCACTCGGAGTTACCTAAGCAATCTGGTTTTTGAGTACCTGTAAAATCTACCATTCCCCCAGGAATCCCCCGTAATTGAGGGGAACATGAAAATGCTTGGCGCGCCCACATGAATAGAAAGGCAGCTGCACCCACCGAGGCTGTTCACAGTAATGGTTTTGTCGATCTGCGGACTACTAATTTGGTGGCAATTTGTAGTAGTAACCCAAACCAGCCAGGGTCGGGGAAAAAAATTAGGAATTTCGCCGATCTGATTTAAACGCAAATGGTTGATTAATAGCCTCAAAGAGACAACTTTCTGCGAGAACGGCACGTTCTAGCTATGTGAACGAGTAAAAACAAATCCCCCGGTCTTCGTTGGTCGAAAAGGTCAATAGAAACTCAGCTTCTAAACAATAACACAAACAATAAATAGATTGAATTTTCGAGGTATTTTCTCCAGTAGACGAGTTTCGCACCTGTAAACTCTTTTTGTTAATGTAGTGCGACCATTCCACGCTTGAATATGTCCCGGTAAGTTACTTGGTAGTGTGCTTCAAAAAAAGAAACTCCCCAGAAAACCGGAAACGATTACATCACCCGCGCAGGTTTTTGTTTTCGAATTGGCGGGTGGAGAGAGGCCCCTCGGTAAGCACGGAAACGATTTTTGGAGAATGAGGAAAAAAAAAGGCCCAAAAAGGAAATACTAAATTTCCCATGCTGATCGTGCAGCACCGAAAGACACATCAAAGCCGACCATTAGTTTTCCAGTCGGCCTGGGCTAGACGAGGCTGTTTAACAAGGAAACTTGAGGTGAAGGCAGAAACTACTAGTGAGTGGCTGTTTACAACGTAAACGAGACACAGTGTGGCTGGAACAGTAGAGAGATCACTGTTTCGGGGCAGTAGCTTCAACAAGCCAATTCATGGCTGACAATGTCACCCCAAAGTTGGACCGAGACAGCACCGAGTGAGGCCGACGACCGACATTAAAACCGAGATATCTCACCTCACCTCTACAGGCGCCGCGCCACCCGTGCGGGTGCGAGAATAAAAAACTTCATTCTGAACACTGGTTGGTCTGTGTGAGATGTAAAAAAAATCTCTCACTCCCGAGAGAGGGGCGGGTGTCCAAACGGCGGAAACCAAGCCGTGCAATTTGTTGATGTTTAGTAGTAAGCCATCTAGGGCTTTTCGAGTAAACAATAAGAGTTTTTTGCGCGGACTGCACTGTCCAGGGACAAATGAAAACATGCCGCACTCCAAAGAACACTACGACGATTGTAAACTTTCGGTTGGTAATAGTATTTCTCAGCCGCTGTTGCATCTTGATTAGCACCCCCCCCCACCACGCAGCAGAAAACTTTAGTTTCCGGTCTGGTTGCTCCGGTGGTTCGCGGTTGATTTGCTAGGCGATGATGAGGTTTCCGGAAAAAATATGCAGCCCCAGCATTAAAAAACGGAAACTACGAGAGCCAATAGTCGTTTGCTATTGTTGTATTTTACAACAATCGATAACCATTTTTCAAACAATAAGGAATAAATATACAGTTTACAGTAAATAATAATAATGCTGGCAGCTATTACTTTTTTTTGGATGGTCGGAATATATATTTGAATTGGTTGTGCGTTTCGTTGGTGAGGAACAGAGGTTTCTTAAAGAAAATCTTTCGCTCTGGTTTTTGTTTTCGTTTTATACCTTTTTTCTTTCTCTAATAGTCTGCTATAGAGAGGTCAATCTTCGTTGCGTTGCTTAACAGACATTTCTAAAACACAATAATACAAAAATGCTGCCAGCCGGTGTTATCCTTGTCTTCTGCTTGATTTTCGTCATTGGTAAGTGAGATATCCACCCCGATTGTTTCCGTCGTTTGATACTAACAACATTATTAGCTGTGACTGTCGCTATCCTTTATTTGATCAAGAAGTACAAGAAATAAGCAATGATTTGAAACAAGTGAACTGACGATTGTGGCACACAATCGCTAGTATCGACGTTGTTGTTTATTTTAGTTTTTCTTTTAATGTTCTTCTTGCTCGTTTACTTCTCCCGTGCTTGTGATCGACGGGAACACCTCCAATTACCTCCATATTCTTCACAAAGATGAAAAATTGGCATTTTTATAATACATATGATCAAAGTGCTATTAATTATTAATTGATCTTTTTATTTTCAAGCGGAGAATCAACTTAGTAAAATGAGTAAACGGCTTTATTGGCCGTTTGCGAGTAAAGTTATGTAGTACAGCCTTTCAGGGTATGGTCGGGCTGATTACTCGAGGTGTAACTCTGAGGTTGTACCAAGATTAGCGGTAAGGTTCACCGGCCACCGGCATTTCTCGGGGCCTTCTCGGTGTCGAAAAAAATATGATACAAACAAATAACAAACCCAATAGTCTGAATCGACGCGACGACACACCGCCACCAAACGTGGGATACCCAAAAAAATTCCCTCTCACGAGCCACCGCGCCGTGCATTTTCGGAAACCAGAAAAATTCCCTAAAAATGGCAATTTCGCTCACTGTGGATGGATTTGGAATATCACTCATCAAGTATTCCCTGTTTGGTCTTTTTTTTTCTTTGGTGCTCTTATAAACATACTTCTTTGAGTAATTCTGAGTGTTATCTTCCCCATCTGGATACTAGAGAGATAAGTTGGCTTGAAAAGTAAGTTAGAACAAGTTTATGAATTTGATTGATTTAAATGATTATAAACACATAACAATTTATATCAATCAACGTCTCGTTTGTTGTTTATTACAATGCCATAAACAATGTGAATTTATCATACTAACAATTATAGTGTCTGAACTAGCGAATTTAAAACAAGAAGCTCAATCGGCTCAGGAGCCAGAGCTCAACATGCAAACACAAAACCCAGAACTCGATGATGATGACGACGAAGACTCCAAACCATCCAACAAGAGGGAAAGAAGAAAAATTGAGATTCGTTTTATTCAAGAAAAATCAAGAAGACATATAACTTTCTCCAAGAGAAAGGCCGGTATCATGAAGAAAGCTTACGAATTGTCAGTTTTAACGGGTACACAGGTTTTGTTACTAGTTGTTTCTGAAACAGGTTTAGTTTACACCTTTACAACTCCAAAATTGCAACCTTTGGTGACAAAACCTGAAGGTAAAAATTTGATTCAAGCTTGCTTGAATGCACCTGAGGAACCAACAAATGATGAAGAAGACGCAGTCACGGCAGCTTCGTCTTCTGTTCCTTCTGAGAACGCGCAACAATCATCACAAGGACCTGGTAATGCTCAACATCTTCACCCTCAGTTGCAACAACAACAGGCACAACAACCTTTACCACCACCACCACAACCACACCAACAACAACCAGGTCAACCGGGCCAGCCCCAATATGGAATCCCACCTCAAATGGGCAACAACTATTTGAACCCAGCTGATCAAAACAATTATTATATGGGATTCAATGGAAACCAAGGTTACAATTGAGTTAGCACAAACGGACTAGTTTGTTTTAGTTTTTTGAGACATTGTTGTGTTTTAGGTTTTTCTGCTTTTCAATTCTTCTATCTTTATTGTACTAAATGAGCGACACCAATGACGAGCGAAGCGAGTCATTGGTGATTTCTGAGTATTTGTTAATCACGAGGGGTGAATGCTGCACATGCGAAGCAAGTCGTATACAGCTCACCCGTCTTTAAAATAAACCAATTGCCATACTTCAATCGAGTATGCTTGTAAGAAATTGTAAATCGAGCAATATGTTTGGGGGTTGTGGATTTATATAGCATTCACATATGCTAAGCTTGTCCTAATCGGGAAAATCAAAGATGATTACCAACTGGGGATCAATGGGAGCGATGAACTGAATTGTTCGCGAGTGGTTGGCAACTCGGATTTGTGATTCTTCGTGATTACCGATTGGTGATCATACTACTTGCTGACCACCAAGTGGTGATGAGACTTGCGACCAGTAGAGTGAGTAGTCTTTGTCCCACTATGTACCAACTCTGGCCACTCAGAACTCGAACAACTCCCTTTGCTCGTCAGTTGCTCGAGGCGTCACCTTGTACGGTTCAGTTCACGCCTCGCCGATGATACACACTAGACGGCATTACATAGAATCATACAATGGCCCACAATTCCAACTACAGAGGGGTGCAAGTTTGAAAGGGTGATCACCTAGTAGAGTGCTTCGGTTGTCGTGTACGAGGCCACCACCTCGCCATTGAGTCTCCAGCAACCAAACACAGGGTCGATCCAATCGCTCGCCATTTGTCATTTTGCTGGTCATTTACTCGAGAGCACGTGCGTTTGACATGTGCAACAGTTTACTCAATGCCACTCAATTAGTCGCACCTCCTTGTCATTCGTGCGTAGTCAATCGCGAAAAACTCCTGGGTAGTCAGGCACACCCAACACATTCCTACAGGGATGTGGTAGTGGGGTATCAAACAAGCCGTACTTTGTATGGCATTGTTGTGGCGGTGACGTCCCCAGTTTAGCCCCACAGGCCCGCGAAATATGCCATGAAAAATTTTCAATACGCCAGGGAAAAAAAAATAAAATTCAAATATACATCAAATAAAAAGAGGTAATAAGAGTGTCTAGATTGTAGTGGCTGTTTCGGAGATTTAACAACCGCCATGCAACAAAATAATCCCATTTCAAACTTATCCGCTGGACTTAGAAATGTTCATATCAACGGCCAATCACAGCCATTAAACCATACACAAATCCAACAAGAATATGAAAATCAAACGAACCAAACACTAGACTCAGAATCGGTATCAAGATTGAAAGCATTTTTCCAGAATGGAGCTCCAAACGAAGGCTACACGTTGATCAGCCATCGTTCTGCGCCTAATGGCTTTAAAATTGCTATCATCTTAAGTGAATTAGAATTCAATTATAGTACAATTTTACTCGATTTCAATAAAGGTGAACAAAGAACACCGGAGTTTCTAGCAATAAATCCAAATGGAAGAGTCCCAGCATTGATAGATCATACGAGCACTGATCAACAGGTATCATTATGGGAATCTGGAGCAATTATTTTGTATTTGGTGGAGAAAAAGCTGAAAGAATTCGGTTCGTGTTCGATCTGGTCAGATAACTTAATTGAGCAATCACATATTTTGAGTTGGCTTTTCTTCCAGACCTCGGGACATTCTCCGATGATTGGCCAGGCACTCCATTTCAAGTATTTCCACTCAACGAATGTGCCATCTGCCATTGACAGATATACCGACGAAGTCAGAAGAGTTTATGGAGTTCTAGAAATGGCATTAGCGGAGAGAAGAGAAGCATTAATTATGGAACTTGATGCCGAAAATGCAGCTTCATATTCTGCCGGACTGACTCCACTCAGCCAAAGTAGATATTTCGATTATCCAGTTTGGTTGGTTGGCGATAGAGTCACCGTGGCGGACTTGTGTTTTGTTACCTGGAACTACGTGGTTGATCGGATTGGAATTGACTTGAAAGCGGAGTTCCCCGAGGTTTATAAGTGGACGAAGCATATGATGAGGAGACCAGCGGTGTTGAGAGCATTGAAGGGGAGTGTGTGACGGACAAATAACGAGAAAATGGCGAGCGAGGCGAGTCATTCTTAAGCCGTTGGCAAGTCCAGAAGACGAAAGACACGACGAGCGAAGCGAGGCGTTCGAGTTAGTTGCAAGTCAATGCGAGTCGTTCACAAAAGTGCGAACGCGAAGCAGTCATTCGCTGGTCATTCGCAATCAAACTGCGATCTAAGGAGACTACAGAGTAACGAGTGAACGTAACTTTCACTCATCATTTCTCCAACAATAATTTATGACGAAACGATCAATTTTATGGCTTAATAAGCATCATTTTTGGTACTATCATTTCTTTGCTATGTCAGATGACAGTTGTGTAAGTAAGAATTTATGGAACAACGTGTAGTTGGTGACGAGCGCAGCGAGTCACGCGTTAAATTTAATAGTACAAGCCAATAACGGCTGAGGCGAGTAGCATGGTGCAAGTCGTTGGTGCTGTTCTAACCGACTGCGCCAATAAACGAGTATTTGCTTTACTCGGTCGACGTGCGTCGATCGACCTTTTTTTTTCAGCAAATTCTCATCCAAAAAAATCTTCTGAAAAATTAATCAATCAAGTTAGGTACCAACATCTTCATCTTAAACCACCACTCAACCATGTCTGAACCAGAGGCCCCTAAACCGGAGGTTTCTAAAACAGCCACTCCGGCTGCTGCGCAGCCAGCCAAACCGGCGCAGCCAGCCAAACCAGCAGGCTTCACCAATCCTGCCCTCGAAATGATGGGTATCAAAAGAATCAAGCTCCCATCTAGAAACTGGTCAATCTTCTGGGCTGTTGTCCTTACATTCTCAGGTGGAATTGCCTATGACAAATACCAACAGGGTCAACTCCGTCAAAAATACATGGAAAAAGCTAAATATCTTGGTGAACAACAATTTCAACCAAACATGTTACCTAGAAAACTTAGAATATATGTTGCACCACCTCCAAATGATTACCTCAGCGAAGGTCTCAAGTACTTGAGAAAGTTTGTCAAACCAATCTTGAACAGTGCTTCTATTGATTTTGAAATTTTCACTGCTGAAAGACAGGGTGATATCAGATCTCAAGTTGCTGAAGAAATCAGAAAGATTCGTAGATCGAAATTAGGTTTACCAGACGAACAACCTGCTGAGGAAATAACTGAGGAAACCCCTGCACCAACAAACAAGTTCCCTGGAACTGTTCCAATCAATTTAACTCCAAAAGTTGAAGAAGAAGAAGACAAAACTACTCCTTTGAAGGAATTGTATGATCCAGTCGATCTATTGGGAATCAACCAACTGAAACATACCAAAGAGACTAAAATTGTTAAGGAAGACTCACTCGTGGAAAAGCCACAAGATGCCGGTGGAGTCATCATTATTGGAAGAGGTGCCTTCAAAGAGTATATCAACGGTTTGCATGAAGGTCTCCTGGGTCCGTTATACAAGCCAGCTAACAAGATCGAGGAAATTAAAAGTGATGATGAAGACGAAGACGAATCTGAGAAGAAAAGACCACCTGTGGCTCAACCATACATCTTCCCAGAAGAGTACAGATCTGCCAAACTTGCACCTGAATTGGATTTGAATAATCTGAGAGATTCCGATAATGTTCCATATTTCTTTGTTCAACCAATCTTGGCTTTGAGAAATTGGAACCTTTCTGGATTCACCAAGCAGCCTGAAAGATGGAGAAGATTTTACACTAAGAGAAATCAACTCATTGAGTACAACGAGAAACTCTGGGGGGTCATTTTGAAGAACTACAGACCGTTTTCCATTGACGATATGAGCCTTATTGAAGCGGAAGAGAATGATTGGCCATCTACGTTTGTCAAAAAGTCGAAGGAGAAGGGCAGTGAGTGGTGTAGGGATTTTGTGGGAGATGAGAGGGTGTTAGGCTTGTTGAGTGTCTATGAGGAGGTGAATGAGTAAATTACGAGCATAGCAAGTCAATAATGAGTTGTATTAGAGAGTTCCCGCGACTCTAACTACTCTGTGTATATAACAAGTAACGAGCGAAGCTAGCTAATTGGTAGCAGAAGTTTTACCAAAAAAAGGTAGCAAATTTTTGTGAATTAAAAAAAGAGGCCAAAGCTCGGCTTGAAAGAAAGCGGCAGGCCCTAGTCGAAATTGAGAAAGAACTAATGACCAGTTTCCGAAAACTAGCCTTGCAAGTAGCTTACTCGTCAAGTAAAAAAATAATTGCTAATTCTGAGGATCGAACTCAGGACCTTCAGATCTTCAGTCTGACGCTCTCCCAGCTGAGCTAAATCAGCTATTATGTAACCTTTACGGGTAATGGTAGACAACTCCAGCATACAACAAGCAAGGCAAGTAATTCACGTCACTTACTGGTGAGATGGAGCATGGATAAGCCAACAAAGTTCTTGTTTAGCAACCAGTCTCCCATAATACTGGGCCAAATTGACTTTGGATTTTCTCAGCCATTTTTATTTTGCTACCAAATTAACTTTATTATCTATGAAACTCATTTGGCAGCCATCAACTAAAAGATTGTAGAAGTGAGGAACAGCCTTGCCAAAAAGCAACCCACTTGCTTTCAGTAGTTGTCTACTCTCTCCTCAAATGGATCCAGCCTGAAAATTTTATCTGGATTCAACAACCCTTTTGGATCCAAACTAAACTTCAACCTTCTCATTGTGTCAACTGCCTCTACTCCGAGTTCTTGCTCTAAAATCTCTCTCTTTCCAATACCTATACCATGTTCACCACTCACTGTTCCTTCATTTGCTATAGCTCTGATTGCCATCTTCTCAATCACTTTCTCTGCAACGTGCAATTTTTCAGGAGGGAAAATGACTAGAGCATGAATGTTACCGTCTCCAACATGTCCTACCACCGTTGTCATAAGCCCATTCTCCTCAATGTCTTTGACTGTTTCCGATATAACATATGGAAGTTTTGAAATAGGAACCGCCACATCGGTAGGCCAGGCACGGGCATTTGGAATCACTTTCTTTGCCCAATCAATAGACGTCCAGAGCTGGGTCTTTCTGACTCTCCAAATATCTTCCTTTTCCTGCTCATCGCTGGCAACAGCCATATTGAACCCACCATTCTTGACACAAATCTTCTTCACAGTGTTAATTTGGTCTTTCATAACAGTCTTAGAACCACCAAGCTTGAACAAAAGAAGATTCTTGTCACTCCATTTCCGATCTCCAGAACTGCTCATCTCGGAAATACACTTCATCTGTCTATCATCCATAAGCTCAACGGCATTGACGGCAATACCCTGCTTGAAAATATCAGTAACGGCTTTTGCAGCATCTTGAAGAGTGTTGAAATTAACCATTGCAACCACTTCATTCTCGGGTTTCACCGTTAATTTTAAGGTAGCCTCAACAATAATACCTAAAGTTCCTTCTGAACCAACAAAAAGACCAGTCAAGTTGTATCCAGCTGATGATTTCCTGGGTCTGTTACGAGTCTTGATTATAGTTCCGTCACTCAAGACTACTTTCAAAGCAATAACATTGTCCTTCATTGTTCCGTAACGAGTAGCACGGGTGCCTGAGCAATTAGTAGCCACCATCCCCCCAATGCATGCTCCAGGGCCTGGATCTGGTCCAAACATGAGCCCGTAGGGCTCCAAGTATGATCCAAGTTCTTGCCAGCCAATTCCGGGCTGTACAACGACGTCCAAATCGTCCTCATGGAGCTCCAGAACATTGTTCATCCGCCCAACATCAATACAAACTCCTTTTCTTGTCGGAATAAAATGTCCTTCAATAGATGTTCCGCCTGAGAACGGAATCATGGGAACTCTATATTTATCACAAATTTTCACCACTTCTACCACTTGCTCGGTGGACTCAGGGAAAACAACCACATAAGGTCTTTCATCGTCGTTCGGTTTGTGGAAGTTCGACGAATTGTCCGAATGGGTGGCAAGTTCACCTTCTGAAACACTCATTTGGTCCGGACGTAGAATTTTCGAGATCTCGTCCACTGCAATCTTTACCTCACCCGAGCTCGCATACACAGGTGACCGTTGAAGTGCACTAATTGGAAGTGTTGCTCCTGGAGGAAATATGTCTTTTGGCGGGTTGGTTCTCCAATATTTCTGACAACCGAACCAACCTAAAGCTGCTCCTCCAAACAATCCAACGACTGCCAATCCATAGCTTCTGGAAGAGGCGTTTCGGCCGGTAGAAAGCCATCGTTGACGACCCACCAATTTAACGCTTTTTCTCACCAGTTTCATTTCCGTTTTCACTGATTTGAACATGTTGATGGTGTTAAACAACTACTCTTACTGTAAATGTGTTGGCTTTTCATTTTCGTTATCTTGAATTGATAAGAAAAATTTCAATATGCAAGCTCCCTTATCCAAAGATCTCACCGTCTCAAATCGACGCGTCGGTAAGTTTTTTCAAAACTCAAGAATTATTTGAGAAAAATCAACCGCCTCAGAGTATTGCATCATATGGATCATTTGAATAGGTCGCCACCACCAACCATGTCCTCTTTCATTAAAGTGCCCCCACCTGTGAAAACGCTTTTTGAAAACTTTCCAGTTGCTGTGTATCCTGCTACTCCTGCCACAACCCCAGAATACACCAAATTACTTGCTGATCGTCAGCTGGTCTTCCGCAAACAAAATGAAGAATCATCAACAGATACTTTCAACCTCGGAATAGTCAATATCAGTCCTCTTGTGTTTGACAAAACGGTTGCCGCATCACTAGATCCTATTTGCTTCTACTGTATGCTTCTTCTAGCATTCAAAAAAAACTATAAACTACCGCTACTCAACAATAGCACCAAAAAAAGCGAAAATGCCGACAAAATCTCCCTTCTTTCGTTCAACAGTGCGGTTGATGGTGAACTTCCGATTCTCATTGAAGACGAGCAAAACAAAACTTTGAAGAAAATTAGGAGAAAAGTTAGATCAACTTCAACAATTGAAAAATTTAATCTGTCAACTGTGGAAAATACCAAAGAAACATTGTTCATCAAGCTTTTGGATACCAGAATTCATGATTTTTATGTCACTTCAATCTTAGAGTACACATCTGATCTAGATAAAGTTGATTTCTTCTCTCTCAGACAATTAGAACAGGGACAAGTCCCCCAAATTTTACAATTAAACCTCACTTTACCTCCTGTTCTGGCACAACTCACCAGAAGGTTCAATTTCCATATCAGAAATCCTTCGTTATCAGCAAAATACACCTCTTCAATGCCAATGTATGGAAAGTTCACCAAGTCAGCAATCGAAAACGAGATCCAGAGATGTTTACAAGACGGAATACGAACATTACGATTGTTTGAAGAGCACATGAAAAATCTCGAAACGACTTACTTCTTTGACGAAAAACCATCACTTTTCGACTTCAAATTAGCAGCGTACATCCATTCTTTCATCAGTATAGGTTGTTCCACATTCGAAAACGTTGACGAGTTTTCAACATTGAAAAAACATTGCGAGTCAGTCATCGCGTTGGTATTGTGATGTAGATAATATAATATGTACATAATAAATGTCGAATTAGCATCCGTTCATTCGATTTATCTCCTAGCCCGCTCATTGATAATTTTGCTAGTGATCAGACCCATGGATTAATTTCATTCTCATTATTCTTCGCAA
This sequence comes from Ogataea neopini, assembly GCA_030578575.1. Classification (NCBI taxonomy): domain Eukaryota; kingdom Fungi; phylum Ascomycota; class Pichiomycetes; order Pichiales; family Pichiaceae; genus Ogataea; species Ogataea neopini. The sequence goes on from JAJMSO010000002.1 coordinate 169,992, forward strand.
CAGTCCACGTTTTATGAGCAGTTGATGTTGGAACTGTCAACTCCTTGAAGATATCCGTATGCCTAGGCTCTGTTTCTGCTGATCCAGTAGGAGTAGTAGAAGTTGGATCGGTGCTCTCACTATAGTCATTAGAATACCATGTGGATTTGCGTTGCAAACCACCTAAGATTCCGTCCTCTTCTCCAGACTCATCAAGCGAAGCTCTCTCTTCTGAGGAAAACCTATCATAAATTTCCTCCAAATCATCAACAATTTCTATCGGAAGATTTGGCTGGTACAGTCTCAATTTCTTTGTATCAACTTTATCAAAATCTGCTCCATATTGATGAAGCAACTCAAGAATATTAGGAAGAGAAACAGGGAACGCTTGTAACGGATTCAAAAACAGTTTATCGTCGGATGTGTAATAAACTTTCTGGGACCGTGCTTCAATGACCGTGCTGCTCTTGAGGAAGGTTTTGAGTAACTTTGAAAACTTGGCTTCATTGAGTTCGTATTTGTAGTGTTTGGTCACATGTAACATCTGTTTAGCATTGAGAATATCAAATCTTTGCAACATTTCTTGTAATGGGGTAGTGTCATCGGGTGGCAATCCTGTGAAAACTTGTAGCCACTCAAGCAACTCTACAACGGGCATGAAGTGGTACTGTCCAATACGGTAAAGCGAATTGTAGTAAAATGTAGAGTCCAGAACGTCACGAGAATCACCGTGGAATCGGGTCACAGCCTTGAGAGATAATTGACCGTCCACAATGCTATCTGGGAACAAGCTGTTGTTGAAATCGAACCCATCCGGCCGGAAAGGAACAAGATTGTTCGTACGTAGCCAATCTTGAATATATGATAGGTTGAGTCTAATTTGTAATGCTTTAACTCTGGAACAATATTTTTTGTTGGCAAGAATACGGTTGAAAAGAGATGTCCCAAGCCAGTACAAAACAGCAGAAAAACATTGCTGTTTAAAAACATCGTTGATGTGATGCAACTCAAGCACATAAACAAGTGCCCCCAGAGTTTGGACAATCTTCAATGGCGAAGGTTTCATTTGTTGTTCTATCGAAGGCGGATATAACATTTCAATAATCTCCTCATAGGTAGATTTTCCAATCTTTGCTTTCTGTTTGAATAATTTCCACGTTGTTTGGTAAACCGTGTCTGTGTCTGGAACACTGGCGTAATCTAACAGACATGGTTCCAATAAAGGCTCAAGCTTCGCGTCAAGACTGTGTGCTAATTGGAAAATGAGAGGCTGGATTGTTGAGATGAGCTCCTGGAGCAATTTTGGATGAGACTTGTAAAGATTGCACGCTGAATCACGATAGAGAAAGTAGTAAAGGTGATTCAGGCATGAAATCCAATAACCAACAAAGACAATGTCTACTGGAGGTGCACCTGAATCTGCTGTAGTTCCTTGTTGCAAGACACCGCTTTTTGTGTTAGTGACACTGCGAACACGGGTCAAAAACAGGTCCACAAAAGAATCCACAAGCTCTGGGCTGTCAAGTTTGTGATGAATATAACGGACACACTGGAAAACGACCGCTGCAGGGTATATGGCACGAGTGTGGTGAGTCTTGTATAGACTGAATATGTGATCAATTGTAGCTGAAATGCTCCCGTCACACACGCGGACGTATTGTTTTGGACGTATCTGTGTAAAATCAAAATTATCTGTGTAGAATGAAGTATCTAAGTCTAGATCGTCGTCGTCGACGAATTTTCCTGCGCTTGCTGTTGTTGTATCAGGGTCTGAAATTCCAAGTGATTGCATGCGGTCAATGGCTGAATCATCTGAGATCGCTGTCGTTCCATTTGAGATTCCTACTGAATAACCATGACTCTTATAATACTCGTAAACCGAAGTATTCGGACGCAGCATATCCAAAGCAGACTGTCCAGAGCGTTCGCTTTTTTTATTAGGATCTGCCCCGGCACCCAATAGAGTTTCGACAATATCCACGTACTCTAGATACGTCGCCCACATAATTGGTGTCCACCCGAGCAAAGCGTCTGGGAGATTAAGATCGACACGGGCATCTGCTAGTAATTGAACACAGTCTTTAGCTTGGAAACAAACAGCGTAAATGAGCGGGGTCAAGCCTTGTTTGTCGATCTTATCAAGAAATGAGGGAGTTTCGTCCTCTGTGACGGACCGAACAGTCGCAAAGTCATTTTCAGTGCATGCTAGACACAGTTTTGCGGCGGTTCCGGCATGGTCTCCCAATAACTGAAGACCTTGTTTCGCTGCCAGAATTTTTGCGTAATTGGCATCGTTCGACAGGAACGACGCCCCGCTAGTGAGAATGTTCCAGGGATCTATGCTCATTGAAGGAACAGAGGCAATGGGTGTTGGTGGTCAGCGGGATGTGGAAAGAGGGAAGAAGACAGAAATCAGGAAAATAAGGAAATATTTATTTGTTTGGCTGGCAAAAAGTGACAGAAAAAAAGGGCAATGGCACAGCCACTGTGGCTGGAGCAAAGAGATAGAAGGTGTAGACAACGCATTGACAAGCAAGAGAAGTCCTACGTTACGCTTCGGTATATAAGAAGATATAATAAGCTCATGGTGTAGCCAGCTGACTCGATTACCATCCAACTCGGGGCATGGTTCGCTTCGCTTGTCATTCGCTAGTCATTAGCCACATCTCGGCTGTGCAAGTACTTTTTTACTTTCTCATTGCAAATTCGCTTTGTTAATCTTTGTTCTCACCACCAGTTCTGACGCCTCCAATACCCACACAATCCTTCTGATTACCCCAATTCTTTCTCCGCATTACCCCCTTCCCTTACACTACCCCCCATTGTTGCATTACTACCCGTCTCGCCTCACAATTTCCTTTGCACATGTCACAAAATATAGAATCCCCTTTTCTTGAACCCCCCAACTCAACCACTAATACTCTCCAAAGTCCCTCACCAGCCCTCAACCAGGGCAACCAGCATCTCCTGTTGTCCCCTAGAACCCCCACCAGACCTGTTTCGCCGGGTTCCCAGACATCCTCCCGCAAAAAAGCCTCTTTCGACCAAAGACTTCGCTCTCGCGTAAGTTTCACCTCATCTGATGACTCCCCTGTACGAACCAACACACCAACACCAACCCCACAAAGCACAAATTCAACAACATCTGGTACTTCTAGCTCCACAGTCCGCTGGATCACGATGCGCCGTCTCTCTGAGACCGTTTACGGCCGCGACTTTAAAATCAGTTATGGAGAGCCGACAAGTATCGCCGTCACCGACCGCTACATCGCTTTTGGTACTTTCAAGGGGTTCATAACAGTGTTTGACTATCAGCAAACGCTGGTTATCGCTCTAGGAGGTGGGACAAAAGCGGTCGAACAAGGACCCGTCTCTGCAATAACATTATCTCTAGACTCCAAGTACGCAGCAACAGCTTACAAAAGCGGTCACATATTCGTGTGGGACATCCTAGCGGGCAAACAAAGACCCCTGTATCATATCAGTCCTGTTCTTCCAGAATCAATTGTTCCGTCTGCCTCGAATGAGGGACATCTTGCCGGGACCTCCATCACTCGGATCTCTTTCAGAGGCAAGAAACCTACTGAGTTGCTCAGTGTAGACGAAACAGGGATGTTGGTGAGCCACAACAGCTCACGTTCCGTTTTAGATCACTCTGTCAAGTCAAAAATTTTACTGGGCAGGTACCAGCTACCCCAAACCGCCCCGGACTTGACAAATGCGGTCCTCTCTTACAGTATTTTACCCGTTGGATCGCTTCATCAGCCCACTGACAAACTCGAAGTTATAGCAATCGTGACACCTCATGTTTTGATAGTCATCTCGACGACCCCACAGCTTCAAACCCACTTCAAAGTGGGTAAACCGAAAGTGGTGAGCGAATCAGTGGGGGTGAGTGGCTGTGTAAGCTGGTTCCCAGCTACGAAAAATACCGGGGAACAATCTTCAAATATCCCCCTGCTTGCTTACTGCTGGTCCAACGTGCTGACGGTGTTTGACGTTGCAAGTGAATCCGTTCACGACAGTCACGGGAATGAGACAATATTACTCAAATTTGAAAATAAACGACGCTGGATTTGCTCCGAAGCCATTGTGGCATTGCAATGGCTGAATTCAAAAGTTTTGGTGGTCCTCACGAGCTCTCAGCGCGTGGTTTTCCTCAGCAGGGACAGATTAACCGTTCTTTGCTCACTCGATCTCATTTCCCGACATCTCAAGTACCGCTCGGTGTTTGTGGACAATTCGCTAGGTCTTGTTCCAAGGGACTATTTTGGGGCCTTCAAAACACTCAAGGGAAAGCTGTTCGTACTTGGGAAATATGAATTGTCGATTGCTTCACCAACAAACTGGGCTGAACAAATCTCAGATCTGGTCCGTTCTGGGCGATACGTTGCTGCTTTAGAACAAGCACGCGAACAGTACGAAGGTTCTTGCGATTTGTATCTTATTGGACTCCCACAAGATCGTCAGAATCGTCAGAATAAAATCCACGATACCGTCATTGAGCTTCTCGAGGCGTCGCTCAATTACGTCTTTCACGATGCAAAGGTACTTGCTGCACCTACCAACGAACGGGAAAACATGCTCTCGGAGTTTTTGAATACAGCCCTTCGAGTTTGTGTGTCTATTCATCCGTCACCAGATCTATACAGTGCCATTTCTGAAAAATTTGTTACGAACGGTCTGGACTTGCTGTTCTTCACAGTCTTGGAACCGTTCATTTGGAAAAAACAAATCGTATCTCTTCCTCCAGACGTTTTGAAAAACATGGTTGAGTTCTATGTTAGCCACGGAAATGGCGAACTTTTAGAAGAACTGATATGTGTACTCGATATCAAACAGCTTGATATCGATCTTACAATACGTCTTTGCGAGGAGAACTGCTTGAATGACTCTCTTGTTTACATTTGGAATACTTTGATGGACGATTATATCACTCCCCTGATTGATGCAATAAAGAACATCACTCAGCTAGTCTATGCAAAAGACTCGCTATCGCCATATACAATCGAAAAACTACAGAGAAACTCAGACCATGTGTTTGCTTACTTGTCATACATCCTCACCGGACGGCAGTATCCTTGCGACAAGCCTGTTGAATTTGCTAGATCAGAGAGGGCGAAATTGAATCTCTATTATGTGCTGTTCAATGGTGCTCCAATTAGCTGGCCTAAAGGTTCACCAAAGGTACACATATTGGAAGGCGACGATGAACCTGCGTTCCCATACTTGTATCTCCTGATTCGTTATGACAGTCTGCGGTTTTTTTCATGTCTTAACGAAGCTTTTGAGGACGAGTTGCTGAACGATGACGAGATAATAGGCCTTTCGTCACATACAGAAAATCATGAGCTCAAAATCAATAGACAATATGTCGTTGACGTTCTTTTAGGAGTTTTCAACCAAAATTATGACTCTTTAAGTGCGATTGATGAAACGTATTTGTCGATATTCATAGCAAGAAATTATCCTAAGTACATGCAGTTCATTAGACTTTCGGAGTCAGTTTTGAACGGCATAATCCAAAAATTATGTTCTTTCCCTGAAGAAGAGTTGAAAGATGATTGCGAACTGAGTGTTCAAAGTCTTTTATCTGTATATCGTCCATCGGGATACGATTCTTTGATTCCAATGTTGGAAGGTGTTGGGTTTTACAATGCTTTGTTGAGCGTTTACAATGCAGAGAATAAGGCCTTACAGTTAATGAAACTGTGGATCAGGTCGCACAACAAGGAGACTGAAATTTTGGCAGATGACGTTAGTGTCTCTGGATTGGACGAAAGGTTTGATTCAGCACCAACAATGGTGGAGAAATGTTTCCAAATGTCGAAAAACAGTCCATCTGAACGATTGCAGGTCGAAAAATATCTAAGTGAGCACTTTGTTGAGTTCATTGAGGATTTTCCATCGGAACTGTGCGAGATTATTACCAAGTACAATCCTCAATTGAATATGGAGGTGTTGAGACAGGAAAATTGGAGTTTGAAGTACAAATATCTCCACGCTTTGTTTGATCTTTCGTCGAAAGGATTGCTTCGACAATCTCCTTCAAAGGAGCTAGAGAACTGCTACATTGACTGTTTAATCCTGTTTGACAAGTCAACGTTGAAGAGATTTATTTTAGCACTGGATAATGTCACTGAGGATGTTTTAAAACTTCTGAAGGACCAAAAAGAGGTGGAGACAATTGTGGAAATCTATAAGAAGCAGAATGATGTCGAACAGGCAATCAAAGTGATCATTGAGAACATTCATGATTTGGGTGGACAAATCATTCAAACTAACGAGAAACAATTAGAGAACAGACTCTGGGATTATCTATTTCTCGGTTTCGACATAGTTAAACGGGCTGACGACCGTCACAAAAACACTGATGGACTTACACAAAGTGAGTCATTACTACTGAATCTTGTGGAGTCTAGTGTTGGTTTATATGTGAGGGCCAATAATGAGCTTCTTAAACAATCCGATAAAAAGTCACTCGAGTTGTTTAAGAGACTGATCCAAGACTCATTTACCAACTTGATTGACATTAAGAAGGACGCTTCAGACTCGTTTTTCAAGATTTTCAACAGTTTCTTGCACAGATCTGCCGTGAAAATAACCACCCTTGGAGACGTTCGGTTTGTTTTGAACGAGATCTTTCTTGCTTATTCTCACGAAGATGTGATGTTAAATCTCATTCTCAAGCTGGTCAACGAGGACATTTACTTGGACTTGCAAACATTAGAAAACCTACGACTTACTGGATGGTCATTACTACAACTAGAGTGCGAGGTCTGTGGTAAGACAATTTGGGGATCTGGAGTTAGTTCCAATGTTTTTGAGTTATGGCAAGAATCTAAATTGAGCAGTGTGGGTTTGAAAATTGATTCTGAAGAAGATATGGCAAAAGATCTAGCTATCATCGTGTTCAAGTGTCGTCATGGTTATCATACCAAATGTTTGGACAACATGGGGATGGTTAATAAGGATAAGCGTTGTATTCTTTGTCATGACCAATGATTGGACACGCAGAGGCAAACGAGACGAGTCATGCGAGTCATCAACTACTATTCGGCATTTGATCAGAGTGTTTATATAAATAATGAGCTAAACGGATATCAATTGCTCGCATCTCCATCATTTAGTAAGCGGATTCTATACACATGACTAGCGTGCAACTGACTCACTTCACTCGCCATTCTTCGCTCAGTTTTGCTCAGTCTCATTCATCCAATCTAAAGTATATCTAATACCCTCTTCGAGACCGACCTGCGGACGGTAACCCAAAACTTCCTTAGCCTTGGTAATATTATGATATCTGTACGCACAAACCACCTTCACTCTGAACGGAGTGAGACCTGGTTCTTTACCCACGAGACCAGAAAAGAACTGCGACAAGTATCCAGCGACAATCGCGACCGGTCTAGTAAGAACAATGTTGAATTTATCAATGTGTCCATCCGCTTTCCAAACGGTTCTAGCCAAAGTCCAGAAATAAGTTGGGGCATCATTAGTGACAAAGAAAGCCTCACCACCTACTTTTGAAACTGATTGTGGTTCAAGAATTTTTTTAGCAGCCAAAACATGAGCGTCCGCAACATTGCCTGCATAAGTCCAATCGAACAAATTGTTATTATCACCGACTTGGAACTTTGTTTGTCCGTTTTTCAAAACACTTCTGAGTCCAGGAACAAGTTGTCTATCACCTGGTCCGAAAATACCAGCTGGACGTAAAGCAACCGTGTAGAATTTGTTTTCAGGGTCATTAGCCTTGAGAACCATGTCCTCAGCAATAGCCTTAGTTTCGTTGTAGCCATCCATTGGAACCTCAGGAATTGGCCAGGATTCGTCTGCATTGTGGATATCCTGTCCATTGAAGATGACACCGGCTGAAGAAGTGTAAACTAGGGCAGTAATTCCCAGATCTTTTGCGCAATTAATGAGATTTTTGGTTCCATGAATATTGACTTTTTCGTAAATTTCCTGACCTAAGCCGTGGACTGGAGAAGCAGAGTGGACAATGACACTTGGACTAGTTTCTTTGATCGCCTTTTTCACGTCGTCTTCTGACGTGAGGTCTCCGACGTGGACTTGGATCTGACTTGGGTCGAATGTGAAGTAACTAGATAATTTTTCAGGGAGTGGTCTAATGTCGAACACCGTAATTTTTGGTCTTGGGGATTCGTTCCAGAATTGTTGTATGAGATGAAGTCCGAGAAACCCGGAGCCTCCAACGAGGAGAACGGAGTCAAGGGACATGGCAATGGTTGATGGCAAGAGTGTGGAGAGTGCTAATTTGACGAGTCTGTGACAGTACACACAAATATTTTTACTTTGATTTTCGTTCGTGTAAACGAGAATCGCGAACGATTTGATCGACCTACTAATGGCGACACGCGCGTCGACTGACAGACACTTCCCCAAATTGGCAACTGTCGAATTTACCGCGCCCATCGCATGGCTATGACCAAAAATTTTCACCTTAAAAAATGACTAACTCTACTCTACTGTTTTCCCAGTATTCTGGACAGATTAACTACACAAACTAACAGAATGTCGCAAGAAAAACCAGCAGAACTCAAATTGTGGGGTGGCAGATTCACCGGTGCCACTGACCCGCTCATGGACTTGTACAATGCCTCTCTTCCATACGACCAGAAGATGTACTCAGCAGACCTTGAAGGTACCAGAGTTTACACGGCAGGTCTTGAGAAGCTCGGGCTTTTGACCAAAGAGGAGCTTTCTGAGATCCACCGCGGTCTCAAAGTGATTCACGAGGAATGGGCCCAAGGTAAGTTTGTTGAGAAGCACGGAGACGAAGACATCCATACTGCCAACGAACGTAGATTGGGTGAGATTATCGGCAGAAACATTGCCGGTAAAGTTCACACTGGTAGATCCAGAAACGATCAAGTTGCCACTGATATGCGTATCTTTGTCAGAGAAGAATTAGGTAAGCTTGCTGGCTTCTTGAAGTCATTTATCGAGACTTTGGTCAAGAGAGCTGAAGAAGAGATCGATGTTTTGATGCCTGGCTACACTCACTTGCAAAGAGCCCAACCAATCAGATGGTCTCATTGGATCAGCATGTATGCCACTTATTTCACTGAGGATTACAAACGTTTGTTACAGATCATTGAACGTGTTAATGTCTCACCTCTTGGATCTGGTGCTTTGGCAGGACACCCATACGGAATTGACCGTGAATTTTTGGCAGAACAACTTGGTTTCAACGGAGTTATTGGTAACTCTCTTGCAGCTGTTTCCGATAGAGATTTTGTTGTTGAAACACTTTTCTGGTCTTCATTGTTCATGAACCACATCTCACGTTTCAGTGAAGATTTGATCATTTACTCTACTGGTGAATTCGGCTTCATTCAACTTGCTGACGCTTACTCGACTGGATCGTCGCTGATGCCACAGAAAAAGAACCCAGACTCTCTTGAGCTTCTGAGAGGTAAGTCTGGTCGTGTTTTCGGTTCTTTGGCCGGTTTCATGATGTCCATCAAGTCTATTCCATCTACCTACAACAAAGACATGCAAGAGGATAAAGAACCACTATTCGATGCACTCACTACCGTCGAACACTCTATTTTGATCGCTACCGGAGTCATCTCTACACTCAACATCAATGCCGATAAGATGAAGGCCGCTCTCACTATGGATATGCTTGCAACAGATCTTGCCGATTATCTTGTTAGAAAAGGTGTTCCATTCAGAGAAACTCATCACATTTCTGGTGAGTGTGTTAGAAAGGCTGAAGAGGAGAAACTTTCTGGAATTGATAAGCTTACTTTGGCTCAATACAAGGATATTGACGAGAGATTTGAGGCTGATGTGTTTGATACCTTTGATTTCGAGGCTAGTGTCGAGAGAAGAACAGCTACTGGTGGTACCGCAAAGAGTGCTGTGCTTAAGCAGTTGAAGAACCTTTCGGACCAGCTCAACTAAGTGTGGCTTGGTTAAGCGAGCCGAGTCTTGCAATACAGTCACCTGTCTACACTGTTTTTATAGTAAAACCATGAATCAATTTTACAAAACCAGTAGTTGAAATTCATAAGCCCGTATGTTCGCATTTTCCTATAAAAGTTATTTCTATAAAATTATCACCAAAATTAAATTATCACCAAAATTAATTAAAGACATCTGAATAATTTTCGGTTTACCTGTGTCTTAACCTTGAACTTCTCAGATGTCCTTTCGCTCGTAGTTCGCTCGTAGTTCATCTGTAAACATCATCAAGGTTGATCACAACCGTAGTGGCTGCGCTAGTGCGATAACTAACATTTCCATTTGGAACACTAGCATAACAATAATCACCACCCCATTTCCTCACCGACCCGTCAAAATACCCACCATCCAGCTCTGTAAACATCTCGGGCTTCGTCTCGTTCATCAGTGGTGAAGATGGCATCAAAGGCGAAGAACACAGAGATGACTCCCTAGAGCGAACTCCCGAGCCCGAAAACGTCGAGTTAAGGTCCGACAAGTCGTTGGAAATCATCGTCCCACTGCGACTGTGAGATCTCCTGTGTTGTTTCGAACTTCTTGGACTTGAAGAAGGAGACATGCTGTATTCGGTCATGGAGGGGACTGAGATTGGTCTCACAGAAGGATTTCCCAAAGAACTCCGTCTTGGTGAAATATTTTTCTGCTGATGCTTCACATGAGGCGGAATAGAAAACATTAGATCGTGATGATCTTGATCTTCACAACCAGCCTGCTGGTATTGCAAGTATTTGAGATTTTTGGGACCAAAAGGATTTTTCAAAAACACCTTTTCTTGAGACTTGTTTGGAGTTCCTTCTGCAGTCTTCTCTTCGATGATTGGGGCTTGTGGTGGCATGAAATTATTGAGTGAACCTTTTCTACGAACAGGCTTTGAATTATTATCTTGTGGTTTAGGGAACGAATACGTTCTCATAGCTTTACTGCACTGTTCCCAATCGTAGAATGTCAAATCATTATCTTCCTGCTGCATTTTGGTAGCAAGGTATTGTAGTTCACTTATGGAATCTCAGATGTGGTCAAAATCTTATCTAGTTAAAGTTGTGCGGGATTCGTGTGATTTATACACTTGGATTCAAACTTAAAACTTAGTTATGTCGGAAAAAGAAATCGGATCTTTGCAACAAAAAACGGGCTTGAACGCATCAAAATGCATAATCTAAGGCTCGAACATTTTAGGCTGCTAGTGAACAAATTATTCGTATTGTTCGATGAATTCAACTACTTGCCGACATCAGACACATGCCTTAGCGAAATTTTTGTTTCGCTTGCTACTAGGCATCTAACATGCAGAAGGAAATAGACTTTATACGAGGAAAAAAGAAAAAAAGGCGGTATGACTTCGGGGAATTCCGCGGATCCGGAGAAGTGTTCACAACCCCAAAAATCGTAATTTCTAGACACTGTGCTTTGACCAGCGTAAATTCTAAGTATATTACTGAACCTACACCGAACAGGTGTTAATTTGAGTTCACTTGACATCATTTTAGTCTTTCATACTGCATGCACACGCATAATTATTCGTTTAGCATACGCAAGCAGAAGTAATTGTCGAACTAGAGTTCCGCCGCGAAAGAGCTAAAACAATAAACTTGCTGCCCAAATGCTTCTTTGCAGTTGCGTACCTGCCTAATTTAGGTAATATTTTACTGTAATTGCATTATTTTGGCGAGAATCCGTATGGAATAGTTTCGTTCGCTGCTCTAGAGCCCCGAAAGGCCTTCTGGAGTTAAAACAATTTGGAAGTTAATTCCATGTCAAATGCATGACCCTTTCGATCTTATCAGCTGATCAAAAAAAAATGATCCCACTTTACGGATGTTAACGGAAGTACAAGGTCTTACAGGGTCCTTCGATAATCGAGTACTAGACAATTTGTACCGATGGCAAACTGATATCAGATTTTTAGAAATCAGGACGCTGAGTGACTAGAAATTATAACTAACCGAGCTACATCGCTTAGAGTATCGCAAAATTGCCAACTTGATGAGTTCTAGCGACCGAAGTATCACGACTTGCAGATTGCGGCAAACCGATGACCGTCGGGGATGCGGTCACCTCTAACACCTATCTCCCGTTTAAGCAGTTTCATCACTTTGGAATAAAACAAGAATATGATCTCGTTTCTTTCTTTCCAAAGTTTGGCAGTGACTATTGTACATCTGTCAAAATAGAGTAGGTGACAGCATTACTTTTCTTTCTTTCGGGAACTCGGCGTCGTATGTTGCCAGACATATCCTGATGGATTGCATTACAGAAAGTAGGCTGACAATCGTGCTTCTGCAGAGCGGCTACCTTTCGGTAGAAACATGTTTTCAAATAACCGATTTACGATAAAGAAGAAACAGACTAACCACTTTGGGACTAATACTACGCTGCCGCGCTCTTGACACAAGCTACAATTCTGGATTTTGAAAGCCCATATAACGTAAGCATATATGCAACTATTTTATCGTAAAACAATCTCACCATTTGAAAAACCGAAACACCGACAATCGCATAAACGATTCGTCAACATATACGAGTTTTTCAAATGGAATCAGCAATATGGGTATGAGTTCGTCATGTTTTTGAGTACATCCGATTGGTGCACAGCAAATTTCTTGTCATCATTAGAAAGTTCCATCGATAAAATGCAATAGCTGTAGTTATACTGTTCCAAATTGCTCTTTAACATGTCTGACCAGACATGTTCTGTTTTAAGTCGATGAATCTTTATCAAGACGCCAGTCTACTTAAATCAGAAGCAACTTTGTCCAGCACGGTCAAAGAGACCAAACCAGAACTAGAACTAACTGGTTGTTCTCTGAGATCCACCCATAGTAAATCTTAGATCTAGAAAGAAAAAATTTTGGGAATTAAATGTGCACGCACTGGCCCTTTTATAGCAATTGAAAAATTTTCAGTTGGTCGTGAGAAATACGAAGAGAAATGTCGTGTGACAACGAAAAAACAAAATAAACTCCTCGGATTACGTAATATAAGGGATCTATTCGACGGTGTTAATCTTTACTTGTGATCTCTATGTAGGTGTTGGAGTGATTTATAAACGATAAGCAAACAGAAATCAAAACGAATAGCTTACCCGTTTTATGCCTTGGCATCTGAGGAGTACTCCTCGAACTCAAATGTCGAATTGTTCGTTTTACTCGCGACTGGCTGAGCTTGTTAACTGTTCCTCACTTTTCATCTTCTTTCCCTTGAAATCCTCGGAGTCTTCTCCCAACCACAACTGACTCAAAATAAACCCAGAAACGTCAGGATCATCTAAGTACTGAATATGTGACCCAATTGCATCCAACATATCAATTCCGAACAGACTTTGAGGCAAAGAGTAATCGACCCTTCCTGTTTTATTTATCTTGCGTAACATTTCAAGTACATGTTCATCCAAGGACGCACCGAGATCGTCGTTTTCAGTAGTATCTTCGGCTTCCTTTCCACATTCCTGGTACATTTCCTGTCCAACACCGGTGAATTGTGCCGCGCGTTTCAAGAAATCTGTCTTGAGAATCTCTTTTGGCAAGTTAGCCAAGTTGTGAAGCTGTGAGTTGAGCCCCTTCTCGTGAGAATATGGAATAACTTTTGGCTTGAAATCAGCTAAAGAGGAGTGGATCAATGGCTCAACTCTGTATGCCACTGGATCTGTAGGGTAGAAGATGTTATAGTAGTTATTAACCCTGGGAGATTGGACTTCACGTTCTCTGGCAGCCTCAGGATCCTCATTCTCGAGTGGATAGAGCGCACGAGGTCTTATATTCTGGCCCTTAATGAACTTGAACACTCCATTTGGTGATCCAACACCAAAAAGATTTTCAACTTCAAACTTGAGGTGCGAGTCAGGATCAAAGCTGTCTCCATCCGGGACTTGAGCTGGCTGTTGTGACAAAATATCCAGACATATAGCCGAACCTAAAGAGTGTGCCAACATCGAGACTTTACCGTTGAAATTCGGATGTCTTTCAAGATATTTATCGTAGAGTTGGTTTGCTGATTTGACTACTGTTGAAAGAATCCGTTTTTTGAACTTTGGATCATAAAACAGTAGAATATCCATCACAACATCAGCAGCTAGATGTCTTATTGGCGTGATAGCCTCGACGTTGAGTTGGTCCAGTGTTGGTAGCCGTGGATGTCCATCTTCTTGGATCTGATCGTCTTTTTTATCGAGAGAAAAGTCAATATCGTACCGCCAAACGATCGGAAGAACCTGGACTTTGCAGTTGTCTGTGACTTCTTTACCCTTCTCCAACTCTTCCTCTGTATAAGCCAGCTTGGCATACTTTGGAGAATTGATGAACAGTTTCTTCATAGTCTTTCTCATACTGCTGCAATCATGAGCGAAGTTGACACCATCGAATCTTGAACCGAGAGATTGCCCAATTCCATGAACACACAGAATCAAATGATCGACTTCTCTCTCTCCGTTGCTGGCAATATGGCCCGGGTTATTTGTGAAGTCATGCTCCATATCATCCTGTAATTTTTCATTCGACCCGAGGTTCCGTTTGATTGATCCAAAAAAATCAACTTCAGACTCTTGCGAGACTGGCTCCTTATTCTCCTTTTTATTCTCTTTTTCCTTCTCGTCCGACTTGTCGTAGCCTCTCACGACCGTGTCACCCCCAATGACCTGCTGTGTTGGTAGTTTGTTGAAGTTCTTCACCTGAATTTTACCTAGTTTGAAATCTTTCTCAACCAAAAATGCCACTTTTGTGTCTTTGAACACCACAATTTTGTCCTTGGTCTCAAAAACACTTGGGTTTTCAAAAGGCCATTTGGTTCCGGTTGTCAGTTCGTACATGTGGACCTCGGATTTAATCTCCGCAGTCAGCGGGTCTTTGGATTCCTCATCTTTGTCACTCTCATCTGTCAACTTGGGAACCATTCTCGAGTAGGCACTCTCGAGTTGTTCCGAGATCAGAGCCGGCAATGGTTCCTTATTGAGGAACCACGTTCCTCTACGTATTTCGTAGGAAGGACCTTCCCAGAACGCAGGACGAAGCTCCATCTTGACTAAGTCGCAGTCGAAAAGTTGATCCTCGTTGACAGCAACCGGCTTCGGATCAACTTGAGAGGATTTCCATTCCTGATAGCACTTTTCCAAATTTTCAGAGTCGATTTTAGCAAATGGAAGGAACTTTTTTGCCCGCTCAGTCTGAACGTAGTCGAACCCCTTTGGTTTAGTGCTTGGGATGTCTGTTGCATAAAACCACTTGACTTTGAGTGGTTGTGGTTTAGCAGATACTGACAGATTTCTATGCGAAACAAGAAACCTCGGGTATCTCACGATACTAGCAATTCGGAACATGTCAGTTGGCTGGTACTGTCACTGTGGCAATGGTGGTAGCAATTGATTTGGCGGTTGTCAGGTCGGCTCACTTCACCCCTTCATAACAGAGACCTGGGTGGAACGAGATGGCTAGATGAAATATTGAATTTCAAAAGCCGCGCGTTGCCGCGCCTTGAAATTTACAAGAAATAAAATAAATTTAAAGACAAACCGGTTGCGAGAGACTTTTTATCAACTTGAACGAGAAGCGAGTCGTGCGGGTCAGGCGAGACGTACAGGTTGCCTGCGGACGACAAACAACGACACTCCACCAGGTGAAGCTACCAAAATGGACGGGTTCCCGAGAAAGAGAAAATTGAACGGTGGGAGCAACGACGATGGTGAGGGTGAGGGCGATCTCAATGACCTTGATACCGTGAAACCCCGTAGTTTTGGTCTCACTTTCAAAAGGGCGACTATCGAGAGCGAGGAAGAGGATGAATCTGATTTTCGTCCCGGGCTCGGAGCCCCCCAACAACCGGTGTCTGTCGCCCCTACCCCAATGGACCAACAATACGGCATCGGAGCCCAGATGATGAGACAGATGGGATATGTCGAAGGTCAGGGTCTTGGAAGCGGCGGATCAGGAATAACAAAACCAATTGAGATCCGACAGCGGCCAAACAGACTCGGTTTGGGAGGAATGAAGGAGAAAACAGAGGAGGACGAAGAAGAAGAAGAACCATCAAGTGACGAAGAATCAGATACACGACAAAGAGGAGGCACAGTTTCATTTCGTTCCTCAGTGCCTAGTTTGTTCACCCTCATTGAAAATATAGAGGCCCAAGGTGTGAGCATGCCAATAGAGATCAAACGATTGTGCGACTCAGCCAATTCAGCAGAAGATCATCGAGATCTGAGGTTGAAGCTAAACGAGGTATACGAGAAGCTCGTGGACGTACAAGCTCGTGAGAAGTTCAATAAACATACGGTTGCACAGTTAGAAACAACAAAGAAGGAAACCCGAGAGCGGATCGAAGTTATGGATACAGTTATTTCCCTTGTGACCAATCATGATTCGAGCGTGGACTCTCATTTCAAAGAGTTGTTGAGTTCACTTCCGACTGTAACACTGCCGGCTGACATGCGAGCAACTTCCCGACTGGTTATTGCACTTTTAACACCTCGATACACGGAGCTTATGGAGTCGTGGGACCCAAAAGACCTGTCACAAACAATACATTTGATCGATGGACTAGCGCAATGGAGAGAGTATTTTAGAGCAAAGTTGGAAACCAAGTCGGAGGACACAGAAATGGAGTCTGTTAGACCGACTCCGTTCCAAGCGATGATTTTACGCGGTTGGCTGCCTAGAGTCACTCGATTTTTTCAACAAGAATGGTCCGTCAGACAGCCTAATGTGGCTATATCCATTTTGGAAGAATTTCAAGAAGGCGGGCTGGTTCCGCCACAGACGTTTGAGTACTTGTACAGTGAAGTGATTGCGCCAATACTGGCTGAAGGCGTTCGGAACGAATGGGAAGTTGGTTCACTTACAGAAGGTCCTGAGGTTTGGTTATTGGAATGGCTGGAAATTTTAGACGAGCAGTCATTGGAGACCGTGTTGGAAAGCATTTTTGAAAAGTATTCATCTTGGATCTCTGAACAGTGGGAGTCAGAAAAGGAACCAAAATTAGGCTCGAAAGAGTTACATTTGGATTTGTGGTTGGATTTGTATGGAAATTCTCGATTCCAAAAGATGATAGAGCATTCAATAGTACGGAACCAAGTGAACTTATTAAGGAGGAAAGTCAATTTTGATGGACCGGTTATTTCTGCCGTTGAATACGATTCAATGCGTCATTTCAAAGATGGATTGAGCGCCAACGGGGTTTCCGTTGCGAAAATCAACTATCTTGTGGATAATGAGATAATGACCAGATGGTTGGTTGCATTTGCTCGTGTAGGAAACGATGTCGATAGAGTCTTATGGCTGAGAAATTCTGTGGAAAAGTTGTTCGGAAGTTGGGTTGAAGAGCCTCTGCCATCCGTCCATCGGGGACTGACATGTGCACTTGACTATCTCAACTATGTTTTCCAAACAGAACTGAGAGGAACTGTATGCAGCATTTCTGATTTTGAGGCTGAAGGACGGAGACATGAAAATATCATTAGCAGAGTTTTGAACGGTATGGAGGCCACAGCTACTGCTACACAGCCTCGGGAGAATAGAAGGAAGTCCACGAATGTCGTTGTGTCATTCAAACAATTACTCGACGAGTATTGCCAACTCCACGATTTGTTCGTTATTCCACTCTCTTCTGCGATTAGTGATACAGGTCGCGTGATGTACAGAATCACAAAGGACATGCGCGGAGGTTTACTGGTTTATGTTGAGGATGATGTGCTGTGGGGACAGGTTGATGGGGAGTACGAGCCGCTGGGATTGGATGAATTGACTAGATATGTGTGATAATAGCGGAATGGTGAGAGAACCGAGCGAACCGAGTGTTCAGCTTGTCCTTCTGGCCGTTGGTGGCTCTACATGCTTACTCAAGTTATGACTCTGACTCGAGCAATCAACAAACGTTGGTTATCGACATTTGTATCAATATGTACAGACTATATATAAGACGGACAATCAGTCCTTTTTATCTTGAATCTCCTCGACAACGTCGACGACGACTTGCTCAACGGTTTCTGTACCATCTTCGAAGACTTTGTCGATGGTTTCAGTGATTTGATGGTTTTCGGAGTCCACTTCGACGGTGACCACTTCAGCAACTTCTTTGTCCTCAGTGGAGGCGCTAGTGCTTGGAACTTCGGCGTATTCTTCATCTTCACGGAGCTCTTCGGCGTAAACTTCAGGGTATTTCTTGAAACATTCTTGCATGTTCTTGAACTTCTCAATACATTCGATTCCCTTTGGTTCTTCTTTGGAGTAGACGAAACAGGAGAAAGCGGCTTTGAATTCTTCACCACATGGACCGTTGGCCATACCACCGAGACATGGACAATCCCAGTTAATTTCGCCTGTTTCTGGGTTGTAAGCTCCTTCCTGGTGTTCTCCCTCCTCGGCGGACTCGGCAGCGTCAGCTGCTGGCTCGCTCTTTGGTTCAGTTGGTTCGCTCTTTGGTTCAACTGGGGCCGACTTTGTTTCCACTGGCTTAGAGGCAACTTCCTTCAACTTCTCCTCATCGGCGTTTGATTCATTGGCAATTGGACTGACGAAAGTGTATGAGGTTGCAACGGCAGCTGCGACGGTGGCAGCGGTGGCCCAAACTAAAGGTTTGGAAGCTGTAGTAGCGGTTCTGGAGGAGTAAAATCTACCAGAACCGGCTCTTCTGATGACGTTTCTGGAAGAAACGAGCGTGTTTCTAAACAAGGAAGAGTACATTGTTATATGTGATCAACAAACTGACTATTAGTAATGGATAAAAGTGACTATTAATACGAAATTTTTCAGTTATTTCGAGAAAAAAAAAGTAGTTTTACAATTAATTTTTTTAAATCAAATTATTATATTAATAGTGGGAACGTTACACAACCATTAGCGGCACCAAATCAATAAGATCAAATCGAGTAGAGTAGCAGCAGAACTTCACGCGAAGCACATAGATTGATGTTTTGTGAATTCAAACAATCACACAGCAAGAGTTGGTCTTCTTTGCTTGTTTGTAAAAAGTTCTTGAACTTGCAGTGAGAGCTTCAGACTTATCAACCAGCGAATCCAAATGTTCACCACGCTTCAAAATTGCTTCTATACTCTGTTGCAAAACAACTTTGGTCTCGTCAAGATCCTTTTGAACTCTCATCAAAGCATCTGCCTCGGTTGGGTTCTGGTATTTGGTAAGATACTGCTCGAGATTATCGTAACGAAGAGCAGGGGTAGTTTCTGCAATCGTGGACCATTCAGATGCTGGATGGATTGACAGATATTCTTCCAGAATCATATTAAGAACGCTGTAAGCTGGTCTTCTTTCATACTCCTTATCGGTTATTATCACACCTGTAATTCCTTCGGCACGTGTGTACGCGTGACCAACATAGTTTCCTTCAATGACCGACTGTCTACCGCCAGCGGTGGTTCTTTCTGCGATAGTTTCCGAGAAGAATGTCATAAATTGGCCAACCGAAGATCTTTGGAAAAACGAGAAAGAGGACAGTTCTTTTGCGCTCGCAAGTTCCAGCGTCTTCTGACCGTCCTTGGCAGGACGTAATATTCCGATGTAATAGATGTGCATGGTTGTAATGAATTGGTTGGTGTTCGTTTGTTTGTTTGTATTATCCGTAGGATGGCGTACAGTTTTTATTTTTTTGTGAGGCGACAAAAAAAGGGCCAGCAAACAAGTGCGCGCGGCGAAGCAGTAAGGGACGATAGAGACGATCGACGGACAGTGTGGAATTTACAGCCGGAGGGAAATATCGGTAATGAGAGTTACAGACAGGCTCATATGGACCAGTCTGGTGGTCTTCATCTTCTGGTAACTGCCAGTTTGCTGAAGCATGACCTTGTGTGCGTGTGTGTGTGGCTGAAACACACTTTCGGACACCGGGAGGTGGGGCGAGGTTCCAAAATTTATGCCTGGAAAATCATTTAACCTGAGGGCACTGCCGCACATAGTACGCTGCAATAGGGGATTGCATTGGTGTATTGGTGAGATACTGTTTTACAGGTGACACTTGCCATAGCCATATGTGTAGAATGCGACGAGTGACCACCAGCGGTTACTAGTGAATTGCTTGGGAATACTCGCTTAGCTCCTCATTCTTCACTCCGCGAGACGTTACCCGGCCGGAGCACCGTCCAATAGTGGACGTTTGTGGGCGAAACTAGTCCTGGTTACCTTGGAAGATTTGTTAAAATTTGCCATCATTGGAGTAATTATAATATTAACGACCATCACATTATAATTGTTTTAACTAATACATCTCGCTAATCACAGTTGATTCACTTACAGCCGTTGTTAATTTGCAAATTTGAGCAAAATTTTCTTCGGCATAATAAAATCAAAAGCTTCGCTGTTTCATCGACATCAATTTAAATCAATAAGAAACAAATCAATCAATAATTATCATCAAATCATCACGTTCAGTGTATGTCCACATTGTCAAATCACATCATATAACATTACATAACACAGATGTCCACTTCAGAAGATTGGAAGGGAAAATTGAATGTCCCAAAAAAGGACGGTCGTCCACAAACAGATGATGTTTTAGCTACAAAAGGTAACACCTTTGAGAGTTTCCACTTGAAAAGAGAACTTTTGATGGGTATTTTCGAAGCTGGTTTTGAAAAACCATCACCAATTCAAGAGGAAGCCATTCCAGTTGCCCTCATGGGTAGAGATATACTTGCAAGAGCCAAAAATGGTACCGGTAAAACTGCAGCTTTTGTCATTCCAACGTTAGAAAAACTCAAGCCAAAAGTCAACAAGATTCAAGCTTTAATTTTGGTTCCAACTAGAGAATTAGCTCTTCAAACCTCCCAAGTTGTCAAAACTCTTGGAGCTCACTTAGGTATTCAAGTTATGGTCACCACGGGTGGTACCTCTCTCAGAGACGATATTCTCAGATTACACGAACCTGTCCACGTTTTGGTTGGTACTCCGGGTAGAGTGCTCGATCTCGCTTCAAGAAAATTGGCAGAGTTTGATGAATGCAGAATGTTTGTGATGGATGAAGCTGATAAAATGCTTTCTAGAGAATTCAAAAACATCATAGAACAAATATTGAAATTTTTCCCAACCTCAGATTCTGGTAAAGGTAATGGATACCAATCGCTCTTATTTTCTGCAACTTTCCCACTGGCAGTCAAAGCGTTCATGGATGAACATCTTTACAAACCTTATGAGATCAACCTTATGGATGAGTTGACTTTGAAAGGTATCACTCAGTACTATGCTTTCGTGGAGGAGAAACAAAAATTACACTGTCTGAACACACTTTTCTCAAAACTTCAAATCAACCAGTCCATCATTTTCTGTAACTCAACAAACAGAGTTGAACTCCTTTCGAAAAAAATCACAGAATTGGAATATTCTTGTTATTATTCTCACGCAAAGATGCCTCAAGCTGCAAGAAATAAAGTTTTCCATGAATTCAGACAAGGTAAAGTTAGAAATCTTGTTTGCTCAGATTTATTGACTAGAGGTATTGACATCCAAGCCGTTAACGTTGTCGTTAACTTTGATTTCCCAAAAACAGCTGAAACTTATCTCCACAGAATTGGTAGATCTGGTAGATTCGGTCATTTTGGTATCGCCATCAATTTGATCAATTGGAACGATAGATTTAACCTTTACAAGATTGAACAAGAATTAGGAACTGAAATTAAACCAATCCCAGCAGAAATTGATAAATCCCTTTACGTTGTTGGTGAACCAGATAACATTCCAAGACCTTTCAAATTGGAACAGTTACCAAACGGTAACGAAAGATCTCACAACAGATACAATGGTCAACCAGTCCAACCTCAACAAAGCGTGGCTCCTGAGTACTAAACAGAGAATGATGATGACAACAGACCTCAATTATTAAAAAAATTACTAAAAAAATCAAAAAAATATCAAAAAAATTACTAAAAAAAGCTTAAAAAAATTTATTATCGGAAATTTGTACGGAGTTTTTGGAACATTGCGACTATCATACAATGAATTATAGACAAGTATCATCAAAGGAAGAAGAGAATCAACACAAGTCATGAACGATATTCAATTTTTTCTAGTGCGATTAAACAACTTCTCATCATCATTTTTACTATTAAAGGGAGTTGTTGTCGTGTCGGATCGTCGCAACTATTCAAATGTTCCCTTTCATGTCTATGTATAAACCGATTGATTTTCCCTGGATTAATTTATTTCACAATGTTTTTCATTAGTTGTCTGCTTTTGTACCATTGTTCTTGTGTTTTTGTTTAGCGCTATGACCATCATGACCGTTTGTGTTTTCCCATTTTCATCATCTTTTTACCTTTCACTTTCTTCTTCTACCTTTAATTTTTCATACACTTTGCTGGACTTGTCTGGCGGGGGGAACAAATCAAGTTCTCCTTTTTTTTCAATCTTATGTTGGTTAGATATATTGAATATACCAAGTTAACGATTGAGTTTGACGGCCGAACGAGGAACCAACGAGGAGCAATCCGAGTCGTGCAATGCGTTCGAGTCAGTAAACTGAGTATTATGTCCATCCATAAAAGTCTCAACCAGCCAAACCAGTCAGCTACGTAGTAATAAACACTAGCTAGGTATAATCAGTCTACTGATATAATTCAAAAGGGCTTAACTTTATTTGTTGAAAATTATTCCTCGTTAATTACACACTCCTCCCTGAATGACCATCTGCTAACCATTCGTTATTCGTTCCTCTCATCAGTGTAATCTGGATTCTTCTTCAATATCACCACACCTTCCATGAAGTTTGTCAAAGAAATATACTCATCGTTTTCCAATTCAGCTCTTTCACCGTATCCAAGTAAAACAGGAGTTGAATGCGTAACCCATCCAGTAATGGTCTTTGGCTTACCTGCTTGACCCACAACATCAACGGCTTGACCAACTCTAACGTTAACTTTGATTGGATTCAATTCCTCATCAACAGTGACAAGCATGCGAGGTTTGATGGCTGGTGTGAGATAGTACAACAGACTCGAGTTTTGATCTAAAATAAATGAAGCAGGATCCAACAATGCAATACAGACAGTCAAGAGAGATGCTAGCGACACTTTAGAAAGAATTTGTCTGTCAGTGCTATATGGAGCAAGTGTGAGAGTTCCTTTACCCAAATGGACCAAACCTTGTGAAATTCTAGTCATAAACAAAGCATTCTGATCATTCACATAATATGAAGCCAATTGTCTAAGTAATTGCGCAAGTCTAGCATTGTTAGTACCAGCACCCACAAGACCCATACCAAAGATTGCATTATAAGCCACTTCCAAGTCTTGATCGTGTGAGTGTCTAGACAGCGTATCAAACACCTTCATTTGAGCATTAGATGCAGAAACAAGACCCATAGCCAAAGGAACGGCTCTCTTTATCAATGGAGTACCGTAGTGCATCAAATGACCAAAATGACGCAATGACATCTCTTGGCCAATTTCTTCACCCATGGCAATCAAACCAAGACCAAGAACTGCATATCCTTGATATGATTGATCTTCCTGAACTTCTTCTTCTTCTTTCTCTGTTTCTTCATCCTCTTCTTTCTTTGGTTTTTCTTCCTCATCATCATCATCTTTCTCTTCCTTTGGTTTCACTGTACACATTTGTAACAAAGATTGAATCTGTAAAACATTACCAGTACCGGCATAAGAGCAAATGCTAACAAGAACCCTCAAAGTTTTGGAGATAGGATGGTCAATGGCATCGATTGTTTCTAAAACATCATCAACTTGATCATATTTGCCCATGTAAAGAAGACCAAGACCAAGAGACATGAATCTAATCCATTTGGAAGCCAAATCACTGAATTCCTTTTCAAGTAAAGTTTGTAAGATTGTTGAAGTGATATCACCATTGCAAGTACCAACATAGACATGACCAAGTGCAAGAGCAGAGAGAGATTGAATTTCAAGAGAAGCAGAAGGTTCAGAAACCAATGGTAACAACAAGTTCAAAACCTCCTCATTCTCACTTCCAGCATAAGCAATTCCAATACCTGTAATAGCAGAAATAACCATCTTAGAATCAACTTTAGAATCACCAGAAATGTAATCTTGGAGAAGCAAAAGTGTTGGATCCACTTCGTCATGAACACTGGTAGTTGAAATACCCATACCCAGAAGGGCACCTGCTCTGACTTCGGCTTGTTCAGAGTATAAATACTTATCCAAAGTTTGCAAACCTTCATTTGTGTCCCATAAATTAATCAAACCTAAGGAAGCAGTAGTGAGAACCATACCTTCCCCTTTAGTTCTGTAAATCCATTTCTCAGAGCTAATGAGCTTTTCTGTACCGTAACCTGCATTGACAAATCCATTGACAAAAGCAGCAGCCAAATTTTGTTTAGCGCTCTCCAACCGGGAGGAGTTTCCAAAAGTGGAGTTTTCGAGGTGTGTCTTATAAATGTCATCAGGAACTTTTGGAGCTAACAAATTGAGTTCTCCAACCAAGTATTTGTAATATTCACTGAGCTTGACGTTAGAAATACATTCTTGAACAGCCTCATTGTCGATCTTGAAACACGAGTTTTGTCTACCGAGCATAAAACCTAATTGTTTTTGAACCAATTCATCACTGGTGGCATCGAAGACTGATTGAATCAAAGACTCATCTCCAAGACGAATGGCCAAACTGAGAGCCTGTGGCAGCTTGTCGTTTGCAAGATAGATACTGAAAGCAGTGTTGAGGAATGCCAAATCATCTGGAGGTGCCAACAGTGGGACACACGAAACCATGTACAAACAGACTCTGTTGTATGTATTTTTGTCAACAAATTGTGGTAACTTTTCAATTTCTTCGACTTCCAACAACAAATCAACGGCTTCTGCCTCAGCGTTGTGTTTGAGGAAATATGGGACAATTTCAAGCGCAAGTTTGATCAGGGAGTCTGTATTTGTTTCCTCTTTGCTCAAACCACTTTCAAGATTATCTTGATACTCTTCACCAATTTCCAAAGATAAATGTCTGAGATACTCGTGCCCCCATTCTCCAATTTTGTCATCCAGATTGCTCAGAAGTCTATATTTGAGACATTCTCTTTTATAAGGTTCACCATCTTCTTCACCATAAGTCATTCCCACGACAGAAAGAATGTCTGCTAATTGCAATTTCAATGGTTCGGAGGTCCATTTTCCATGCAATTCTATCAGTGTTGGGTAGTGAGGTCTCAAAAACTTGAGTGGTTTAGGGACTGCTGTCATTGAAGAAGTCGAATCTCTAATAAATGTTTTAAGACTATCGAGGGCCGCTTGATAGAGTTCAGTTTTTGGTTCGACCAATCTCTCAATGAGCATTTCAAGCTCGGACTTGAGTTGAAGATCTTCTTCACTCAATTCTTCTTCAGGCTTCTTATCATCGTTTTTACCTTTCTTTGAATCTTTGGTTTCCTTTGTTTGGTCCACAGACAGTTTTTTACTGCTGGATTCAGGCTCTTTTGTTGGTGCCATGTTTCAGTTTGCCTGCTAAACTTCGAATTGATAACAGAACAACCAGAGACTGCAGAAATGGATTGACTATTTCTTTGGTGCTAACTGTTGTGGTGTAATGGTTATAGAGAGATTCATGAGAAGTTTGTTCTCAGTGGCAAAACATGTTTTTTGCCCGTGGAAGTAGATCTGAGGGGACACGATAATGTTTTGGCAGACATCCGCGAAAAAACGAGCGATGTTATATTGACAAAGTCGATCGACGCAAACGACGCTTGAAGCTGGTCCTTTTGTCAATAGTTCGAGAGGTATGAGTGTTGAAAAGCCCAAAGAGCGACTAAAACATCACTTTGCATGGCTTTGGTTATCTTTACTCCTCCAATTACTCAATTCGCTCTTCCACTAGGAAAAAAATCGTATATCCAATTTAGTACAATATATAACGTCGAGATACGAGTGGCCTACGTTGGTGTAGAATACGCTCAAATTAGATTGAATTAGAGGAGTTCTGGCTGACTCAGTCACGACTAGCCTTTTCCGTGAAAATTGGCGATTTCACCTGCTCCTCGACTCACTGGTTGGCTCATTTCGCTCGTTCTTCATCAGTTTCCTAACAAATCATTGATCAACCAGTTCAATTCCTCTGGAGGCCCGATATTTGGATCCCTCAAAGACAGATTAGGGGGAGGAATAACACCTGGCTTTCCATTAACATTGCCATTTTTTTCTCCCGCACCAGGCGAAGCCGCACCCGCACCCGTAGCAGCAGAAACAGGAACTGAAGCAGGGGCAGTGATAGTAGAGGAAGAAGAACCAGGAGCAAGAGACTCGTTCTTCTTTTTGGGTTTCAACAAATAAGAGATTTTTGATAATTTTGTTGGACTTGAATGTCCGTTTCCTGAGCTGCTTGTACGTCTTGACCGAATTCTTTGATATTGTTGTTGTTGCTCAAGTAAAAGTGGATCGTCATCGTTTTTGAGCTGTGTGCTAGTCAAACCAATGAGTGGCCCACCAGGTTCAACAAGATGAGGTGATGTTTCAAGAGTATCATATAAGTCTTCGATGGTCATAATGATAGTTTTGCGTTTCTTTTTCTCTGGCTCTTTTGGAGCAGCCATTTCGTCACCAACTACCGAACTTTCGCCTTTGCTTCCTCGCACTTTGACGATGTCCATCGCACTTTCTATAAGTGATTTCAAATGACATTCAAGTCCGAGAGTTAAAAGTTCTGGAACTTTATCACTAATTGGACCAACGAGCCCGTGCTCGCGGGCGATTCCGAGCATTCGGGTTTTAAGTGTGCTGCGATCTGGAAGCTCGTATGCTTCAGTACACAATGGGGTTTGCAACCCATCCAAAATATCCTGAGCCCATTGGCTGGTAGTTCCCATCGTACTTTGAACACTTTCGGCGTTCGTGACAATTGGAACCTTCGGCACAACAGCCTGCCTTGTCATGGCAACAATTGAGTTAATCATTCCTTTCTTTCCAGACTCACGTTTGATACCCTTAAGACGCTTTCTTTCTCTGATAGGTAGCGATAAAATGTCCTTCTTCAATAGTTCGTACTGTGAAGATTTGGTGTTTGCCTTACGTTTTTTAGATGCTGGATGTTGCTGGTTTCCAAATCCGCTAGAAAGAGTTCCATCACGTGGTTCATCCCTCAAGGAGTTGGCTAAATTGGCCAATAACAATTGATTATGCATTCTAACACTTGCTTTATCGAGAATCTGACCGAGTTCTGCCATCAGTTCAGGACGTGAGAGTTTTCCAACCAAAAACAAAGAAACAGCAATCTGATAGCTATCCCAACTTTTCCCGAGTCTCTTTTGGAACTCGGTCACCAAACTATCAATTTCTATTCTCTTGGTTGACCCATTTCGGGCTTTGAGCGACCCATTGGCAGTAGCGGGCGCAGAGACAGGCGTAGAGCCTGCCGTTGCCGTTGTCGGAGCACCAATTGCGGTAGCAGCTGGCGTAGCACCACTCGCGACGGCACTACCTGTCCCTGACCCAGCTGATGGTGGCGACATCGTTGATGGAGCCATTGCTTGCATTTATGTAACGGCGACGTTTATGCTGGGAATTGCGTAATGTGAGTAAGGTCCAATGAATTTTTCAAACGCAGTGCTTGCGTGATGTGCAGGAGGAGCGCGGAGAGGCTTTTGACCGAGGGTTCCAGTGGTGTTAGCCGAGGTATAGGTGAAGAAGCGTGTTTGAGTTGGTGTAGTTTATTTATGAAAAAAAATGTCTGTCAGAACAGAGTCGGGTGAGGAGGAAGGGGCGAGGTGTCTGGTTGGTCTGGGGTGTGACTGACGAACGAACGACGGATACAGCCTGTTGTGAGAGAATCGTCGGTGATTGAAGGGATAAGCCAGGAGACAGTTCGGGCTCAACGTCTTTCGTTTAGCGATCACTCACCGCTGAACGACTCGTTTTGCTCTGCTCAACGTCGGCTCGTCGTTCGCGTTGTTCGGTGTAAAGATGTAAATTCTCCAACTTTTCGCGGGGACCTGTTCTATTTATAAGTACAGACGAGTTGGTCAATCTGTTAACGTAAACCCTTCTACTTATCCACTCTTTCCTGTATTGCGTCACTCCCATCATGTCTAACATGGATCAATACCACGTCTTTCGCGTATTTCAACAGAACTTCATTGTGGACAAACGGTTCCAGCTGATCAAAGGACTTGGTCAAGGAGCTTACGGAATCGTTTGTTCGGCAAAGTACACTGAAGCTGAAGAAGATAGTGGACATGTTGCCATTAAGAAGGTTACCAACATATTCAGCAAGAAGATTTTGTGCAAAAGAGCACTGAGAGAGATCAAATTACTCAGACATTTCAGAGGCCATAAGAATATAACATGTTTGTATGACTTGGATATCGTTCCTGATGCAAGTGGAAATTTCAATGAAATATATTTATACGAAGAGCTTATGGAATGTGACATGCACCAAATTATACGTTCCAATCAACCATTGACGGATTCACATTACCAGTCGTTCATATACCAGATTCTCTGTGGACTCAAGTATATTCACTCTGCTGACGTTTTGCACCGTGATCTCAAGCCCGGTAACTTACTGGTCAATGCCGATTGCGAACTTAAAATCTGTGATTTTGGACTTGCACGTGGTTATTCAAACGATCCAGATAAAAACCAGGGCTTCCTCACAGAATATGTGGCGACGCGCTGGTATCGCGCACCAGAGATCATTTTGAGTTTCCAAGGTTATACAAAAGCTATTGATGTTTGGTCTGTTGGTTGTATTCTTGCGGAACTGCTGGGCGGATCCACTATTTTCAAAGGAAAAGACTATGTGGACCAATTAAACGAGATTTTGAGGGTCCTTGGAACTCCAAACGAGGAGACTTTACAAAGCATTAAAAGTGCCCGTGCACAAGCTTATGTCCGTTCGCTACCTTACATGCCAAAAATTCCATTTGAAACAATATATCCACAAGCCAATCCTCTTGCTATAGACTTGCTCAACAGAATGCTTACATTGGATCCTCAACATAGAATTACGGTTGATGAAGCTTTGGAGCATCCTTATCTCGAGATTTGGCATGATCCAAACGACGAGCCAAGTTGTGCATTGAAATTCGAGTTTTCTTTTGAGGAAATTGATGATATTAATGAGATGAAAAATATGATCATCAATGAGGTTCAATCGTTCCGTGAGTACGTTAGAAAACCACTAGAAGAACAGGACATCGTTAGCGATAATTATGGACAACAACAACCTCAGCAAGAGGTTCCTCAACAAATCGAGCATCAACAACCTTTGGGCTTCGGTCAACCACAATTACAGACACCCTCAGGTACAGAAATGCGCGATTACGAGTTGCCACCAAAACCTCAGGAAATGCTCTATGGCCAGGAATTAGATTTAGAACAGGAGTTGGAGTATGGCCTGGATGGTTATAATTACCAGATGAACCAATGATTGGCCATCTAACGTGGTCTACAGTGTTATTCAAATGTCTGAATTAATGTTCGTTCTATAAACATATGATACGACGAGCGAAGCGTTGTGCGTGTGATGTATGCGTAATTGACGTGCGTAGTAGTGTCTGGCCTGTAGTGTTGCCGATGCTGATGTAAATGTCGATGCCGATGAGAGTGACGAGCAGAGCGACTCATCTCTCATAGTAGCCACTGAAAGCAACCCCGAGCCAGTTCAACAACTTATCATAAACAATCGTGTGGGCATTGTGATACCGGATAGAATGGTCACTGTCCGGGAAAACATGAACGTCATAATTTTCCAAACCCTCCAAATCCAGCATATCCAAAAACTTTAGCGAATTCTGGAAATGAACGTTATCATCTCCAGTTCCATGCATGAGTAAGAACCGTGAAACACCTCCAAAGTTGGCAATGTCGTGAACAGAACACTTTTCGTAGTTGCTGTTTTGTTGAGGAGTGTGCATGTACCGCTCAGTATAGATAGAGTCATAAAATAGCCAGTTGGTAACAGGTGCAACAGCCATTCCGTATTTGAATGTCTCTCCTTTATCAGCTTCCAACGTCTTTAATGTCATGTATCCTCCGTAAGACCAGCCCCAAATGGCGGTTCTAGTTTCATCGATATATGGTTTTTTGATCCATTCTTTTGCAGCACTTATTTGGTCTTCCACCTCAACAGATCCTAGATTGTCTCTCACAATATTTCTGAACTCTTTACCTTTGTATCCGGTACCACGACCATCGACAGTGACAACAACTGCATTCAATTCTGCAGCCACAACAGCCGAAAACGAGTATTCAAATGTTTTGGTGACTAGCTGTGATCCTGGACCACCGTAAACAAAGAACAGCAATGGATACTTTTTATTTGGATCAAAATCAATTGGTAAAGTCTCTTTATAGTTCAACTTATTGCCGACATCGATTTCTCCAAACTTACTCTCAGGAAGAGCGTAACGGGATAAGGTTTCCTTCAGCTCTTCGTTCGAGACAAGAATCTGTTCGGTTCCCTCGTGGAGATCAACAAGCTTTTGATAAGGAACTTCAGGTCCTTCATAGTTCAGAAGTAAGTATCTAGAACCTTTGGAAAACGATGCCGAATACCATCCTTCACTTCCAGAGTCAGTAATACTCGTTTTGTTGCTACCATCAAGATTGATAGAGTAGAGATGCCTCTCCACAGAAGACTTCTCCGTGGAAATGAAATAGATCTTATCTGAATTAAAATCAAAAGCAGACGCTCCACCCACAATTTCCCAATCACCTCTGGTTAATATTTTAGGTTCTGTTGAGTTAGATGGTGAGAAATAAGCCAAATGATCGAATCCATCCACATCAATAACATCAATGTAACCATCATTTTCCCTGGTTTTTGATTTTGGAATGTATAGAGTGTTTCTAGTGATTTCGAACCACGACTTGGAGTTTTTACCATCATTGAAACGACTGAGCTGACTGCTCATTTCATCTTCAGAGCTAACAATGAAGATTTTTTGTAGATCCGACTCTCTGTTAGTGATTTTGATCAAGAAATGATCGTCTCCGACCCAAGTGACCTCGGTGATGAGTCGCTCTTCGTTCGAAATATCTGCGTCATTGTAAAAAGGGTCCGTTGAAGGTAAATTTTTCAGCGATTTGTTTTTTAAATCATAAACTAGGAAATCAACAACAGGATTTGGGAAACCAGGTTTTGGATATTTGATGTTCCGGAGTTCGGGATAAACATCTCCCTCGTTTTGAACAAAGTACGGAATTGGGAAAGTTGGAACTAGCGTATCGTTGGAACGCAAGATAGTCACATAATCAGAACTTGGAGACCACCAAAGTGCCGAATCGCTCTCAAAAACTTCTTCTTCATAAACCCAGTCAGGCTTACCGTAGAAAATCTCTTCTCCACCATCAGTGGTAACCTGATGGAGTACTGGAGATTTGAAACTACTGAGATCCTTGATGTAAACGTTGTTTTCGAGAACAAACGAGATTTTGGAAGAATCTGGTGACCATTTTGCCAAAGCGATACGTTTGTTGAGTTCAACATCCGAATATAATGGTTGGTAAGAATCTTCTTCGATACTGTAAACGAAATATGATGCAAAAAATGAATGTCTCCAGTTGTGTTCTTTATTGCAAATAACAAGAGCGTATTGCAAGTTGTCACTGAAAACAATGTCTTCGATATCGTAAGTCTCGCCGGCATATTCAACAGAGTCCCCTGAGTAAAGAACTTTTTCGAAGTTTGTATCACTGAGTGTCTTCAGGATGT
Source organism: Ogataea neopini (assembly GCA_030578575.1). Taxonomy (NCBI): domain Eukaryota; kingdom Fungi; phylum Ascomycota; class Pichiomycetes; order Pichiales; family Pichiaceae; genus Ogataea; species Ogataea neopini. The sequence continues at coordinate 201,567 of JAJMSO010000002.1, forward strand.
ATTTCGAGTCCTCGATGAGAATGTAGTCACCCGAATCGTTCCTCAGAGATGATGGTGTTTGGATCCATTGAATATAACTGCGGTCCGGAGTCAAAGTGCCATTTCTAGAAAGTTCAAGACTGAGAGGCGTCTTTCCCGATAGGGATTTGGTGGAACGTGACAAAGGTCCATGCAGTCTAGCGGGGAGGTCCACCGGGGACTTATGGTTATAGTACAGTTGATTCACCTGTGAAATAAGCAACGAACTACCGTAAACAAGCGCCGTCACGAGTATTAAGAATGTTCTCCAATGAGATTGCTGTGCTGCTCCCTCTTTCTCAAAGCCGCTGCGACCAGACAGCAGTTTTTCTTCCACAAACATGTCCGGAGCTTCTTCTCGTGTCTTGAAACGTCTTATCCACATGCGACACGAGTTTGGGCCAGAATATCAATATATAAGCAAAGCAAATAACACCTATCACTGAAATAAAATAGGAAAGTGGCTTGAATTTAAATTTTCTTTTTAACCCTTCTTTATTTTTAGTTTCTGTGGAGTTTAAAATTCCAAAAAATTGTAGCCAAGCCATTTGTCCCAATTAGGAAAGTTGCTTAATCTGGAAGTTTATCAATAAAATGCGACGGGTCTGTCGACCCGACGTGTGAAAAAATACACGAGTCAAATATCTATGACTCTTTTGGTTCCTCTTATCAGTCCAAACCTTCAACATCCGAAAGCCTCATTATGAAAAACGTCGCAATTGTTGGAACTGGTATCTTTGCAACCAAATCTCATCTTCCTACTCTCGAGAAGTCCGAGTATTTCACCCCATACTCGTGTTTCAACAGAACCAAGGCCAAGGCGGAAGAGTTTGCAAGCAAAACTGAACCAAAGCTGAAAGTTTACGATCAATTGGAGGATGCTTTTGAAGACCCAGAAGTCGATTTGGTTGACGTTCTTTTACCAGTCCAAAGAAATTTGGATGCTATCAAACTCGCAATTAAATACGGGAAAAATATCAGTATCGAAAAGCCAATTGCCGCAACACTCGACCAGGCAGCTGAAATAGTCAAACTTACCAGAGAGCATCCTGAAATTATTGTTCAAGTTGCCGAGCATTGGTGTTATTTTAAGTCAATTGAGAAAATCAAGAGTCTCTTGCCTAAAATAGGTAACGTTTATTCATTCACTTACCATTCAACTGGAGCTTTCAATTTCAACAATCAATACCTGACAACATCATGGAGACAGAATCCAGAACACATTGGTGGGTTCCTTTCTGATGGTGGTGTTCACCAATTGGCTCTGCTTACTGGTGTTGTTGGTAACGTCTCCAAAGTTTCGGCTCATACCAAACAAATTAGAGAACAAAGTGGTACTGATGATATTGCCTACTCGCTTTTAACTACCGAGTCTGGACTGATTGGTACCTTTACGTACGGATCTGCTTTTGGTAATACGTCCAAGTCATGTTATTTCCAAATTTTGGGTGACAATGGTTCGATTTACTTTGATTTCAGTCCTGGCCACGCTGAAAAAATTACTCTTCGTACTGGTGGAGCTACTGCTGAATCTGTTGCTGCTACCGAGGAATTCGAAATTGAGAACGAGTACCGGTCAACAGAGAGAGAATTCGAAGTGTTGGGAGAGGCAGTCACGGCAGGTTCGAAGTCAAAGATTGTTGCTACCCCTGAAGTTGCTTTCCACCATCTGGCTATTGTGGATGCAATTTTGAGAAGTAGTGAGAAGGGTGGTGAGATCGTCGATGTTACCCGTGTTTGATTGTGAATACAGGAGTTAAGCTACTCACCAAAGTGACCATTCACTTCACCCACTTCACCAAGTAAGTACACCAAATAGGAGTTAAAATTACTATGTAACATTCGCGATATTAAGAATGAGGCGAAGCTCGCTAGCTCTTCATTCTTGAGTCGTAATCGTGGCAAAATCACCACCTTCGTTTCTCTCTTTCTTCCAATCATACTCCCTCATCATGGCCAACACGCCTGCGGCTACGATACTGACACCCAACATTAACACCAACATCATGTTTGAGTACTCATAGAGTCTTGCTTTATCTGCTGGCCAACCACTGTAGAGAGCGTAAGTAGCGGTGACAGAGCCTAAATTACCGAGACCCGAAACCAATGCAGCAGAAACAGCTGCACCAACGTCACCATAACGTTTGGTCATGATCTCTGCTGCCAGGGTCATGTTGATAGGAACCGTTGGACCAAGACCAAAACCTGCAATCAAAAGTCCGGCATACCGGTGCCATGAGCCGTGTGCGTAGGTGGTCACTATCATTCCGACAATGACGATAAGAGTGGAGAATGAGAAGAACAGCGGCCTGTAGCGCTTGAAACGGTCTGCCAGTGGAGTGACAAGCAGAATGCCTCCAAGATCAAACAACCAAATTGGAGCATACAAAAGTGAAACATCGATTCCAGAAAGACTTGAATTGTTGGTTTTAATCAGCGTAGTTCCAAAAACGGCCAATCCAAAACCAGTACCAACGACACCGAAATACATCAACACCAGTGGCCATGTGTGTAAGTCCATCACAATTCTTAAAACATCTCTCCACCCCCATGAAACTGACTTGTACCGTCCTCTCATATCCTGTTGGTGGATGGCCCGTTCCTCGGGAGTTAATGGCTGAGGAGAACGCAAGAGTCTAGTGATAGACTCTGGCAACACTTTCTCGAGCGTGGATTTATACTTGAATCCGTCTTGTTGTGCAAGATATTCAGGTCTATCTGGTAGCCACCAAATGAGCGTCAAACCCACTGCCACAGTGATAGAGCCGTACACAATGTACAGCCAACGCCAGCCTTCGTAGCCCCGGACACCGTCCATTTTCTGAAATCCAGCACAAACAAGACCAGCAGCAGACGCACTCAACTGCGCTGCAGTGAAGTAGTATCCAATTCTCTTTGCTGTGCGGTGTTCAGGATACCATAGAGAAATGTAGTAAGACATACCGGGCCAAGTTCCAGCACCACACATACCGCTGATAAAACGAATTGCAATGATACCTGATGCATTGTGCAATGCAGCATAGCACGAGTAGACAAGACCAACACTGATCACAATTCTACTGAGCCAAACTTGTGGAGACAAACGGGTCATCACCAGGTTCATCGGAAGATCAAAGATGATGTAACCAACGTAGTACAGAGCAGATGCTGTAGATGTATCATGTGACGTTAAGCCTAGCGTTGCTGAGAGGGAATGATTTTCCTCATAATTCATGGTGAGAGTGTTACCGTAGGCAGAAGATCCAAACGAAGTCAAGAAATACAAAACCCATAGTGGTGGGATGATCCGAAAGTCTAGCTTTCGGTAGATACGGTCCAATTCTTTCTCAGTAGGCCTTGTTTCAGGGAAGCCGAAAGAACTCTCACGATCGAGAGTGTCCACATCCATTTCCTTGCTATCCCGAGACATTTCGTAATTTCCGATAGTACAGAAAAGAAGATTAATGCTTTGGAAATAGGGATAAATCAGGAAAAAATTAAGCCTTTTTAAGGATCAAAATGACTGAAAAATTTAGACTCGCAATAATTTTTTCGGTCGCTGAAAAATTGAATCATCTTGAATCATATAAAGAAGTGCACTACTCAATTGTTCAGGTGTCTGACAATATCAACTACATTGGATTCATTTACGTCACTGATTGAGTTCACTCAACTAATAGTTGCTATTGTTATAATACAAATCACCTCATCACGTCACTTGGCCTCGGTCAAAGCCGAAAGTCCCAATGCATCTATAAATATCACTCTTAGTCTTTCATAGTCTTGAATATAACCACTCCAACACAAGGCTCAATTGGAGGTAACGCATCGATAGGAATCTCTCCGATGAACACGAGATTCGGAATCTGTGAGCTCACAGAAAGTTTATCCAAGTATTCACTAATCAAATAATCAATCTCTTTCTTATCCTGTGATTTTATGTCTAAATCCATCATGTTTTTCCATTTCTCATTATCATCTTTTGTGCTAGGCTTGAGACGATGAAGGTCAATACGAACACGTCGGTCGGTAGGATCATTGTAAATCACAGCTTTGAACAGAGTGCCTGTGTCTTTGTCTTCTTCAGCAACAAAATCAGCCTTGGTGTTGTAATACATAGAACCATGGGTCACTGTCATTGTATGAGTGAAAAACGTAGCACCAACTCCTATGAGTTCATGATCTTTGAGTTGTAGTAATAGTCCACAGACTCCAAATGGACTGGATGTAAGGTCTAGAGAGCATTCATGCTCATACATAAAGGTTTTGGCCACCATTTCGGGTAGTCTGGTTTTGTGAGTTTAGTGCCAGTTTTTAGAAGTTGATTGCTTATCCATGTTTATCTTAAATTTTAGACTGAAAATTTGGCGGTGTACGGGTGCGTGATTTTGTAAGAGCTACTCACACGGTCGTACTAAGCGAGTGAGTGACATGATTTGCAATCAAGTGAATATCTAGTGATATTAGAAATTGACTAAAGTGTTAGGCCTCTCGCAGTTTGTTGTGTTCTCGTCAGTACTGATTTACTGGTATCACCGCTATACTTCAGCGTTACAATTAAGTAAAGAACTAGTAACAGCAATTCGCACGCAAATTGCGTTCTCAAACAATTGGAGTTATACTGATATGCACTCATAAGTACTAGCACTGGCAATCAATCTCCTTCAAGCAACTACCTACGACTCTAACGGTTCCAAGGACTCACTTCCCACATCGTTCACGTGATCGCTATAATTAAGTTTCACACGACTCTCTGGTGTTGAAAAAAAACAAGAAAAAATTTATAAACCTTTCCTCTGAGGTATCCGTCTATAAAAGTATCGATATCATAACAGCATCTGATCGCATCATTATCACTTACAATGTTGAGATTAACCAGCTTCAAGGCAGTTGCGCCATTTGCCAGACTTAATTCGACTGTTTCCGAGGTCCAGAAACAAAAATTGTCTGCTGTTTTTCCAAGCATTACCGAGGTGAAGCAAGACCAGTTGTACGGAAAGAATTTCAGAGACGCATATTTCATCCAACGCACATCCAACGGAAACCTTCCAGTCTACAAGAGATACAAGAACCAGGTCACATATACTGAAGTTAGACGCATTCAAGGAAGTATAACTAAGTTCAGAAATGATGTGCAGGCTTTGTTTCCAGAGATCAAAAAAAACGACTTTACTTGTGGAATGCAAAACTCTTCATTGAGAATCAAAGGTGATCACACAAACAGACTCAAGAACTTACTGGCTGAGAAATTTTAGAATAAGCAAAGGTTTACGTGATGGATACTCGCTGGCCCATTATGTCTCTATGCTCTCGTCATCTGTATATATATTCCTCTTTTGAGCGCTGCTCGTTCATATAATGAATAAACGAACGAACTAGTATGAATGAGGCGAACGTCTAATTTGTGAATCTTGAGTAACTATGCGTTTCTCGATCAGCAATGATCACTTTGAAATTTAACTTCGATTGTGGTGTAGGGATGTTTAGCTTAGCCTCATAAATTTAGCTTGAGGGAAACAAAAACAATAAAAAACATGTGCCTTTGTGTTAAATACGATATAAAGAGGGCAACAGTTCCACAGACCCTCGAAATTCTCAAGTCAAACTCTGCCCAATTCAACCCATCAGCATAATGGTGACATCAATACAATCGGTAGATCGATCTCCAGCTGTGGCTTCGGCAGAATTTGAGAAAATGGAGTCTTTCAAGCCCCCTAACTCCAAACATCATTCTTCAGCAAGAAGTCAGCGGGACAGAACAATGCAACAAGAAAATCACATTGGTGAAGAAAGCCCTGATATTCCAAATGCCGGTTTGATGTCTGAGGTAAGTCCACTCGAAGATACCGGCTTGAGGGAAACCCGAATCAATGAAGACGAGAGTAATGTTAATGGCAATCTTATTGATAAATTGATTCCAGCCCCGATCCAACGAAGGTCTACGAGGATTTCACTGTTTCCGTTTAAAGGAACATTTGGTGATAGCTCCCCGACTGGCGTTACAAGTAACGGATCTGAGGAAAGGCATCCATTTCAGAAAAAATTGTTACAAGGATTGAAACGTGCTACCACGAGGGGGGATCACAGTCGACGGGCTTCGTTGAACGATGCGGGGCCCGTGGATCATTCGCACGAATTAGATTATAAAAGTGCAAAGAAAACTGAGCAATTGGTTGCCTCGTTAGTGGCGGGAGCCCCCGTTGCTGTCACCTTTTCTACCTATTTCACCCATGACGATCACGGGGTTCGTCGCGTTCCAATGCTACTAGACCTTCTTACACTCACTCTGACAGATATAACGTCGAATCCGCATACAAAAAAAAGAAAATTCAAAGTCGACCTTGATTATGCATTGGGAAATAACCTCGTTCGATGGTCACTGGAAAAAACTTCAAGAGACTTTGCCATTTTGCACAATAAATTGAGACTACAAATGCTCCAAGAGAATGTTTTACAAAAGGGTCATAGAGAAGTAGATCTTCCAAAGTTCCCGAAGTACAAAAACCAACAAGTTCAGCAAAGAGGTGGAAGACAAAGCACTTATAGAACCGAAACAAATGCTTCTTCTGTTAGCTCCGGGGGTAACTTGACTCACATGGACGACACAGATTTGGCTCAGTTTGGTGTTGCAAATGCATCTGCTTTGCTTTCGAATACTGCGCAAAGTGAGAATTACAGTAGTGATAACGAGTCCATGGCGTCTGCTCGCTCCAGTTTCAGAAGACACAGTTTTTTCAACAGAAAGAATAAAACGTTTGAAATCCTCACCAACGAGCATTATAGAAATGCAATGCAAGACTATTTAGATAACCTGTTTCGGATTCTTGCTTACAAACCCCAGGTGAATCGTGTTTTTCAATTTTTTGAGCTTTCTCCGATTGGTGTTTTACTATCTTATGAATGCGGTAGAAAACGTAAAGAAGGATACATGCTGGTCAAGACCACAGCAAAAGCTCAAGGTTGGAGAGTTGGGCATTTGAAAGCAAGTGATTTGAAAGCAATGGTTGAAAGACACACCGCCAAATGGTTTATTCTTGGCCACAGCTATATCATGTACGTGACAGATATCAACTCTACAACTCCATTGGATGTTTTCCTAGTTGATCCAGAGTTCAAGTTCACCTTGTCAGGATTTGGAGATGTTCCAATCACATTGCATAATGTTTCAGATTTTTTGAGACAACAGCAAAAAGTTGAGGATGATGATGATGAGGAGGATGAGGATGGTGCCTTAGAAGATATCAACTCAAAGAGCAACAAGTCATATTTACTGTTGACTTTGGAGAACTCTGAGAGAAAATTGAGTGTTGTTGGAAGATCTGCTAATCAAATGAAAAGATGGTGTCTAGCAATCAGTGAAATGACCAAAGACACCATCTGGTCTAAAAAACATAGATTCAATAGTTTTGCTCCTGTTCGTGACAACGTTTTTGCTCAATGGTTTGTGGATGCCAGAGATTATATGTGGGCTGTCTCTGCTGCCATTGAAATGGCCAAAGACGTGATTTACATTCATGGTTGGTGGGTCAGTCCAGAACTATATTTGAGAAGGCCAGCTAATGGTAACCAAGAATGGAGACTTGATCGATTATTGAAGAGAAAAGCTGAACAAGGTGTTAAGATTTTTGTCATTGTGTACAGAAATGTTGGTAATACCGTGGTTACAGACTCTTTATGGACTAAACATTCATTACTTGATCTTCATGAGAACGTTTATGTTTTGAGATCGCCTAACCAATTGATGCAGAACGTTTATTTCTGGGCACATCATGAAAAGTTGGTTCTTATCGATCACACTGTTTGTTTTGTTGGAGGTATTGATCTGTGTTACGGTCGTTATGATACACCTGATCACTTGCTTACTGATGACGCTCCATACGCATTCGAATCACAGATTCCAAATGGCGGCTCACTGGCTCAAAATGCTCTTGATTATCAGATTTTCCCAGGAAAAGATTATTCGAATCCAAGAGAACGTGACTTCAGTGATTTGAACGTTCCACTTGAAGATTTGAACGATCGTCAAAATACTCCTAGAATGCCTTGGCATGATGTTCACATGGTTTCATCAGGTCATATTGCGCGTGATCTGTCGAGACACTTTGTACAACGTTGGAATTATTTACTCAGACAAAAAAGACCTTCGAGACCTACACCCCTTCTGTTACCTCCTAAAGATTTCACTGACGAGGAAATTGAGCAATTAGGATTGACTGGAACTTGTGAAGTTCAGGTTTTGCGATCGTCTTGTTCCTGGTCTCTGGGTATTCAAGAGCCTGAACAAAGTATTCATAATGCTTATTTGAAGCTGATTGAAACCAGTGAACATTTTGTGTACATCGAAAATCAGTTTTTTGTCACCACTCATGAACACGATGGTGTGGCGGTGAAAAACAAAATTGGAGATGCATTGGTGGAAAGAATCATTAGAGCTCACAGTAATCAAGAAGTTTGGAAAGCCGTTATTGTCATTCCATTAATGCCTGGATTCAAGAGTCAAGTTGATAGCAAAGAAGGCTCATCGATCAGAGTGATCATGCAATGTCAATACATGTCCATTTCTATGGGTGAGACCTCTATCTTTGCACGTCTTCGTCGAGTCGGAATCAGACCTGAAGACTATATCCAATTCTATTCCTTGAGGAAGTGGGGTTACATTGGTAAGAGTAAGCAGCTAGTGACGGAGCAGTTGTATATTCATGCCAAGACAATGGTGGTGGACGACAGAATTGCTGTCATTGGTTCTGCTAATATCAACGAACGGTCTATGAGAGGAACCAGAGATTCTGAGATTTGCACGATTGTTCGTGACAAAGTGATGGTCGACACATTCATGGATGGCAAACCATACAAAGCTGGTAAATTTGCACACACATTGAGAATGCGGTTAATGAGAGAGCATCTAGGTGTTGATGTGGATTTATTGGATCAAGTTGAGCGTCGATTTTCACAAATTGAGTCGTTCGCAGAATCCGAGGGAGCTTCAGCTTCTACTATTTCCACTTCAAAGGGAAATCGTACGTTATCTGCGATGGTGGAACTTGGCGCGCGGTATGTACTGGGTATCCCTGAAGGTACCCCTCGATTCAAAAGTGTTTTAACGTCAAAGTTCAGCTCCGGTGCCGAACTTACTGCCAAGATGTTTAATACATTTAAAAAGAATCGTGATGGTGACATTGACGACGAAATCGATAAAATTCCGTTTGTCTACTCATTTAATCATCGTGCTGGAGATGCGAATGCTGGAATCAGAGACAAAAAGCCACTTTCTACTGACTCAAGAGTTACTGAATCTGCTCATAGAAACGAGGTCAAAGGTTTTGGTGGGGATAAGTTCAATTCATCGCATTTTGTTAATTCTAAGCAAAGAATAACAGAAAAGTTGAAGGATTGGGCAAAATATTCTTCTGCGCAGGCACAAGCTGGTGATTCACATGTTCTTCCGTGTGTTGAAGATGTCATTGAGTTTTTGAGTGAGGACGATAAAGCTATTCCAATTGACATATTGAACAAAGAGCGCTGGGATATGTTGAAAAGATTGCACTATTTGCAAAAACTAGTTAATAAAAAACAGATCGAGACTGATGGCTGTGGTTTGTGCACCAAAGAAGAAGTGTCACACGTTAACTCAGGAACTGAAAATGTGAGTGCTTCCGATGAGAACGGAGAACTGAAAGTTCCAAGGTTCCCTACATTAACACTTTCGGAAACGGAAATCGCTGAGCTGGACAAAGACTGGCTTCCACAGACGACACAAACATTAGTTGACCCATACTCGTTTGAAGATCCACTAGATATTGATTTCTTCGAAGGCTTATGGATGCCACAGGCTTTAAGAAATACAATTTTGTATCAAATGGTCTTTCATGTTCAACCAGATGATGCTGTCCAGACATGGAGTGACTACAAGAACTTCCAAGAGTTAAGCAATGCCTTTGTTATGCATCAGAAAATTGCAAGAGGCGGTGTCTTCACGGCTGAAAAGGGCACTACACCGGAAAATCACAGCGCAGATAAAGAGTCTACCACTTATGACGAGACTGGAATACCCCCATTAAGCTCCGAAAGTGTCGAAAGTGAGGTCGAAATGATGCGAAATGCAACTCGTCGTTCACGAATTGCCCAGTTGGATCGTTTCCAACGGCAAGGACCTATAGGTGGAACCAATACTATTGGGTCTACGAAAATGCCAGTTTATATGGGTCTCAAAGGTGTTTACGATTATGAGTCTGCTGAGAAACTTCTGAAGTTGGTCACAGGAAATCTTGTTGCGTTCCCAACACGTTGGTTGAAAAAAGAGGTTGAAAGCTCAAACTGGTTTTATGCCGCCGATAAGCTGCCACCTGTGCAGATATACAATTGAGATCAATGCGACTCTGAGTTTCATTTCGCTAATGCCATTTATTTCATATCCCGATTGTACGAAAATTCAATTTGGTTGGCTTGGAAAAAATCAAAACATGGTTGGTACACGACTATTCGCTGCCGGCACGACTTTCTTGTTATCGTATTGTTTGCGATTTTCTTATCAGTTGTCGATTTTGATAGAATTTTAGCGTGGACGAAAAAACATTGACGTTGATGGATATGGTGAAATACAATCAATCTAACGTTGGTTGAAATCCGAGAGAGAATCCAAGCAAATCGGAATAATCACGACAGGATCATGGAGACATCGATAGATCCGAAGTCGTCTGACACGACAGACCTGGTAGTTGGGCCAACTGGAACTGGAACTTCACGTGGTTACATGGCTCATGGGGCACACGGGGTATCTGGTGCTCCTGGTGCTCCGAGTGTTCCTGGTCCTGTTGGGGCACCTGGTGAACGTCGTGGCCGTCAATATCAAATTCCTAAACGATATGAATTTCAGAAACATATACTCAACAGTCGAGATTCATCTTTATCTCAACAACCTTCCGGAGGTCTGTTCAATCCAAATTACACTCTTCAGCATGGAAAACGCGAAGATTCAGCGAGATCCACATTGTCGAGACGAGTGCAATCACCGGCACTTAGTAGGCAAGCAAGTGCTAACAATGTCAACAGCAATCAGCCAGAGAAACGTCATAGTCTGTCAGCTATGACCGGACCGGGATGTGGAAAACAACAATTATTGAATGCATACAACGACTCCAAAGTATTTGACACTGTTGTTCCATCAAAACGGCATTCGTCATTGAACTATATTTTTGACAGCAAGACGGGATCCGATGGAGTTGGCGCCAGTTCCAAAGGACGAGACAGTGGATTACGTAAATCTATCTTTATCTCCAAGCCAGGAGCTGAGGAGGTGCCATCTTTTAGTTCATCTATTTCGAAAATCAACTACTACCAAACGAATGAGCCAAATATGACTAGATTCATCGATTTGCATCACCACGCAGCATCTCTTCAGAACAGGAAAATTGCGACTACGACTTCTACAGACAATGTCAGTTCAAGATTGCGAGTCCGAGCGAGTTTATCGTCTGAAAGTGATAGCGATGATGACGATGACGAAGAGGAGGAATCTGTCAAGAGTGGACAAGTTAGTGACGAAGTCACAAAAGAACATACCGAGCTTACAAATCCATATTTGGATCCATTAAATAATGAAGAGCCATCATCAGGAGCGGTGGTATCAATTCCTATGAGAACGCAACAACGCCAGGTTGCAATAAAAGATATACTTGTGGAACGTCATACAGCTGGTAGTGCTTGGTTTGAATTTGCATCAGATGAAACTGAAAAGATAGAGGAATCACTAGAATCATTGCCGAAAGAGCGCGAGAATGTTTGGACCAATGTCAGTATTGAACAACGTAATAGTTACGAACAGGTTTCGAATGATTTGCGCAAATTGGGGTTATTCAATAAGAAACCAATGGTTGATGCAATTAACAGATATTTGGATATGAACAAACAGAAACTGTATGCCAAACGTGTTCGAGAAAATGAAAAACGAACCTCGTATTTGGATTCTAGAGGGGTTTTCAAGTTAGGATCCGGTGTCGAGTTGAGTAATAGAATGTGGAACGATGCTAATGAAAAGTTCAAGGTTTCAAGCTGACCATGAGGCCAGAAAGATGACTCGAGTCAACGAAATCTGGATTGAGATGATTATATAATTTTATAGTTGCTAATTGATTACTAGAAAGTACAGCAAGCGAGGAGTAGTGAGTACGTTGAGTTCCAACGCCGATAGGTCTACTAGGAGAGGTTGAGAGGCGGTCAATTACTGGCTTGATTTACGGACGATGTACTCCCTACGCTAGTCGTTCGCCGCTAGGGCTCGCACAACTTGCAAATATTTTGTATACATTCATTAACATACTCACGGCTCGGTGAACAACGAGCAAGGTGCTAAGTGACTAGCCTGTGTAACTCACTTTTCTCGTCATTCGTTGCAGGTCATTCTGCCATGTTAGTCGCTAGCAAATGACACTAATTAAGCTTTCTTACCTTTTTTTGAGGATTTGAGTAGAACGCTACCAATGAAAATACCAACTAATGAAACACCAACACACAGAAGGAAAACTGGTCCTTTGATTGCATATTCCCTAGGTAAAAACAAGCTTTGAAGGAAGTTGTCTGGCTCCAAAAATGGCAGCACAAAAGTCCATATCGTGTAGTAGATAAAGATCAGGTTAGCCAAGAGCAGCATAGAAAGACCAATCAATTTGTCGAGGGCCTGAGAGGTTAGTATTGGCAAAGTCATGAAGATCGAAGAACAAACAAGTCGAGCGAAACAAGTCATTCAATCAAGTGCGTGCTAAACAACAATACAGCTCTTGATTCACTGGCTTGCTTCGCTTGCCATTCCATCGGTTGATTCGCACTTACCATTGTAGAATCGTACGTTTGTTGGACACTCGGCGATTACCTTATCAAAAAAGAGGTCAGTCGACGTGAATCTTCTAAGCAAAACACTGGTAAGCCTCTTGAGTTTGTCCAACTTGTGTAGAAAAAATAGAATAGCTGAAATCAAAAACCACCCGTACACCACAATGAGAGAAGATAAAAATCAGCGTCATCAGGTCACGTGATTTGGTGGTAGGGCGAACGTTTCCACCAAGGAGCGTTTATTGGCGATTTACAGTAACTATTACAATGAAACGACTGAATGTTTCCGTTAATTTCTCAGCATTCTCTCTTGATCATAAATCATAATTAGCAAAAGCAGTAGATAAACCTAAACGAACTCAACAACATCTTCGAAACAAAGATGTTTGTCATATATAAACGAATCTTGCGTATCAAAAGGAATCAAATGAACATGTTTCCAAGAGTATTTTTGAATATTGATAATCTCAATCTCCTCCTGCTCATTGGCTCGATATATATGGCCATAAACCAAATTGCAAGTACCAGAATCAACACACAATTTTTGAGGGATCAAATTGTTGTGCAAATTCTGAACAATTGCAAGTTTAGTTATGTAATTATCGGCCAGCTTTACTTCTAGAAATTCCAAACATCTCACATATAAAGATCGTGAATCGTTTTGGAAATCATTTTGAATTCTAGCATAGCAGTGAGTTCTCGAATTTTTCAAAGTTCTTATTTCTTGACCATTCGTTATAAAATATTGGTATGCAACTGGCTGGAAAGCAACTTCTGGATCGATTAATTCATTCTTGCGAATAAACTCTTGATACTTCTTCCTTAATTTCTTCATTGAAATAACTCTTTTGTGTAATTTAAGTTGGATCAGCCGGTGACCCTTGTTAGTATTATCAAACTTCCATTTACCCCCTAATTTCCAAAAATCTCTTTCAAATTCTTGTCCAACTTCATAATCATTAAACCATAAACAATCAGAAACTGATTTCATGGTAAGTCGTGATCCAATTGATGCTATACCTTTAGATTTGACTTCTTTAACCCACGTTAACGCTGAATCTTTGGGATTCCATGATTCCTTAATATTCCCCAGATTCTCAATTGTATCACAGGCATTTACAAGCATATGGAATGGAACATAAGTTAGTTTCTTCAAGATCTTTATCTTTTTCGATAATTCTCCATATTTTCTCAGAAAATTTTGTATCAATCTCTTCAAAATTGGTAATAAATGCTTCGGTATGTTATTAAGTGAAACTATCTGAATGTAGCAATTCATTTCAAGCATTAATTGAGACATGATTCTTGTGTCATTCGGCAATTTCGTCGAACAAGTGCCATATGTAAAATGATAGGCTGCAAAAAATAATTCATGGATTGTTCTCCATGTACTTGGTTTCAAAGTTGGTATAGTTCCTGAACTAAAGAGATTTTTTGGATTATACAAGATTGAAGGAAATCTCATTATTGCTTGTTTGAATGCATATAATTTGGGTGCCAAGCTTGGATGAATCGTACCAAACATACACGAATATACACCTCTTGCAAAAATTGTTTCATATAAGAGGGTTTCCATGTCACGTGGAAATGAATTATTAACCTTGATCGATGGAAGTTCAGCAAATGTTGTTACTGCATTTTTGATACCCCATTGTGATGTATCATGACCTTTCATAGCAGATATCATAGACGCTGTACTTGCAAGATCTCCACCAACGATGGTAAGCACGTGTGACTTTGAAACGATATGTTCGCCTGCCTCAAGTTCCACAACAATTCCATTGGTTGAAAGATCTTGTAAGTCTTGAATCAAGGGATCGAGATAGTAGTGAATTTTGTCTTTACATGGTGGAGATGGGATAGCCATACAAACATGGATAGCTTCTTCGTGCAACCGGAGTTCTTCGTTGAAATTGTTGATAATAATCGAAACTATTTGTAAGTCATTTTGTTGTTCAATTACGACACTTAGACATAAATCATATTTCCCCACATTTATTCTTGATAAGTTTTCCATCACGTGACCGTCGCATAGAGTGTTGAAAAATAAATTTTGCTGTATCAACGGTTTTAATTGGGCTCGTGATTTTGGATTGGATAAAACCGTCGCTATCAATGGACGTACAGAATTGAATACAACCTTGAAGTTCGGATCTTTCTTAGTCGAACATTGTGGACATTGATCGACAGATAATAGTTCCTTCGTGAATGCCACGCATTTGTTTCGACAATAGACGAATGTGGTCGTGGAACGCAGATCAGCGTCCCATCTTTTGAGTGTCGAAGAGCAAATGGTTCTAATTTCGGTTGATCGGTTGTGCCTGTTTCGCGCAGATTCTGTCCTCCTGTAGATCCTGTCAAAGTTATCATAGGAAAGTCCGCCACTTTGTGTCAAAAAAAATAATTCTCTGCGTACTTTGTCTTGAAGATTATTGTGGCTGGTGACGTCGCATAGTAATTCTCTGATTCCTGAATAATCATTGCTGAACAAAGAATCTATCGTTGTTGATTGATCAAAAGAAGTGGTAAGAGTGAAATCGCTGTTGAAATCTGTATCATCTGGTTCTATTGATTCTAATGCTAAAGACCCGATTTCACCAAGCGACTCAGCCGACCCAGACGACCCAGACGACCCAGACGATCCAGACGACCCGAGCGACCCATTTTTTATTGACGCGTCGTTTTCGTCTTTCACCTCCCACGAATGAGTATGATTGTCTTTGCTGAAGTCAATAACCATCCGATTTGAGTCCATGACGGACGTTGGTTGATGGGATGGAGCAATCACTCGATAAAGTAGAAGAAATGTTTTGTTTCAAAAGTAGGGATGTTTTAGAAAGGATCAACTTTAACACACAACCATACACTTGAAAGGAGGTCGGTCGGGCTAAAAAGTCGCGACAAAATGTTTTGAGATATTTTGCATTACCCGGCTTCTGTCCGAGTATGCCGTTTTTTGGAAATCTATCGAATTAGAAAGGGGCAAGTAAAATAAATTATAATTTGCTTTTGCTCCAATTGAACAGTTCTTTATTCAATTAAAGCAATTTAGCATCAAAAAATGTCTTTCTTGAGAACCTCTGTGAGATCCACTCTTTCCAAAACCAGAACTTTGGGTAGCACCAATGGAATGGCAATTGGTGCCATTAGAACCAAGATTTCTTTGCCAGACCTTAAATGGGATTTTGGTGAGTTAGAGCCATACATTTCTGGTCAAATCAATGAAGTTCACTACACCAAGCACCACCAAACTTACGTGACTGGTTTCAACACTGCTATTGAGCAACACGCTGAAGCCCAAGCTGCCGGTGATGTCAAGAAGGCCGTTGAATTGCAACAACAGATCAAGTTCCACGGTGGTGGATACCTCAACCACTGTCTTTTCTGGGACAACTTGGCACCTGCTAAGCAAGGTGGTGGAGAATTGCCAGCTGAGGACTCTGCTTTCTCTAAGAAAGTGATTGAACAATACGGTTCGTTTGAAAACCTCAAGGCTCTTACCAACTCTAAGCTCGCTGGTATCCAAGGTTCTGGTTGGGCTTTCATTGTTAAGAACAAGGAGAACGGTGCCATTGAAGTTGTTCAAACCGCTAACCAGGACACTGTTACCGGCCCATTGACGCCTCTTGTTGCTATCGATGCCTGGGAACATGCTTACTACTTGCAATACAAGAATGTTAAGGTTGATTACTTCAAGGCTATTTGGAATGTTATCAAGTGGTCTGAGGCTGCTAAGAGATTCGAGCAGTAAACGGTTACGAGACTATCTAATGACGAGCCACAGGGTGGTGCTCGTTGAAGCGGGACATCATCCGTGATCATGTATCGACGGTGCTTGTCGTTTCCACTACATAAACATTAACAGATTCTTATTATACTACCTATAAAACTGCACCGAAACCGAATGCCACTTTGATTGAAGTAATGTAGTAGTCTCTGAAATTATCTTCAACCAATTCTTCATCGCCAATTGGAACACCATTGAAAGTAACATCTAAATTGGTTTCGCTTTCGCCTTCTTTCAATGAAAGAGTCAGCTCAGTGTAATGACCTTCTTTCCAATCTCTGAGTCTCCAAAGCATCTTGATCTTGGAGAATTCAACCAGTTCTGTGATTCTACCTTGAATGTTACCACCGAAAAGCTCAAAATCAGAACCGACTTCTGGTTTAATGTTTGGTGGTGAACGTGACCAGACAGCCACTCTTTCAGGTTGTATAAAAGTCAGGTAAAGTTGCTGTGCAGAGGTGTTGAAGACAGCCGATAGCTTAACTGTTGTTGTATTATATTTTGGAACTCCTTTGGAGACAACTGTTTTGGCTGGGGCAGATGAAGTTGTGGATTTGTTGAAAAGAGTCTTTTCCTTCACAACGGTCTTTGTCGCTGAGTTTGCTTGGTTTTGTGCTGTGAATGTAGAATTAACTTGTGTCTTATCGACTTGAATATCAGATCCGTGTTCAGCAATCAAATCCTCGCCGAAATGACTCAAAGTTTCACGTAATTTCGGAACAAGCTCGCTACGAACCGTGGACCGCACTGCCTCAATGGCTCCCGCATCGTCATGTGGTTCAAAAGAGATATCAAACTGGAACTCGTCAGCAGTTGTGTCGTAGGCAATTTCAGGAACACTGATAGTACCCTTAGTGTTATGAGAATCTTTAGCAACAAATGAAAGTTTCAGGTTCAGATCAAACAAGGAAATCAATTTTCCTTTACGCTGGCAGACTTCGACATCTCCATCTAATGATTGGAGTTTTGTGGTGCTAACAGTATCACCTTTTGAGGTGGTAGCACTAACTCCAACAAGTTTAGTGTTGAAGTAATCACGTGCCCATTCAATACAGTTCTTATCGACCCAGTGCCAGTTGTTAGGATTGTGAACGACCATTTTGGGGTTGTGTTGAGACTCTGTTCGATAGGCAGAGTTGGAATAAAGAGAAGAGCTAAGAGATCAAGAGTATTTAAATGGTCGAGAGCGTTTGAAGAAAAATCCAGAAGAAAATGTTGGTGGTGTAGGGGTGTTATCGATATCAGAGACGTCGACGAGCCAACGGCAAGTCAACGGCGAGCGAAGCGGGCAAAGCGAGTGAGACCGAAGAAAACGAGTTCATTCAAGCAAGTGAGATTGAAGAAAATGAAGTCATTCAAGCGAGCCATCGTAGTAGCTGGCGAACCTACCGTGCGCAAAGAGCCTTGCACAAAAAGCGACTAGACTCCGCACGAGTAAGGCCAATTAACTGGTGAATGCCCAACCGTGCCGATCAAATTAGTCAATTTGTTGGCCACAAGGCGTGCTCAGGTTTAGGCATCGGATGGGTGGCTGTCAGGCAACTTGTTAGCTAGCCCTATTGTCACACGTTTACTCGTAGATCAAATTACCCACTCGCTCGCTTCACAAGACGGTGTAAGGATGTTACCCCAGATTTTTTATTACCTAAATAGTTCCTGAATAAAATGGAAATGGAGCAAGACTTCTCGCATAAGTCGATTAAATCTTCAATGATCGAGAGCCAAGTTCACATGCACAGCCTTCTGGGTAGTGAACAAGTCCAGTGCATAGCTACCCAACTCTCTACCCATTCCACTCATCTTCACACCACCGAATGGGACATGAATATCTGAATCACCATTAGAGTTGATCCAAACCATACCTGCGTCCAACTTCTTAGCAACGTTGTGTGCCTTGGTGATGTTGTTGGTGAAAAGAGCAGCCGCAAGACCGTAGGTAGTGTTATTGGCTCTCTTGATTGCCTCAGCAGTGGTACTGAACTTTGAGATTGCCACGACTGGACCGAAAATCTCCTCTTTGCAAATAGTCATGTCATCGGTACAATCAGCAAAGACAAAAGGTTTACAGAAGTAACCATCGCCCTCGATGAACTCACCAGTGAGTAATTTTGCACCTTCTTTCTTACCGATTTCAACGTATTTCTTGACTTTGGAATACTGTGCCTCCGAAACCAATGGACCAATGGTAACACCTTTTTCGAAAGGACCTGCAACAACCGAGTTTTCTTCAGTGAATTTGACAAACTTTTCTAAGAAAACATCGTAAATTTCGTCTTGAATGTAAAATCTCGAGGTCGAAGTACAAACTTCACCTTTGTTGTAGAAAATACCACTGAAAGCCCATTCAACAGCGGCTTCTAAGTCTGAATCAGCGAAAACAATGAATGGATTTTTACCACCACACTCGAGCGTGACATTTTTCAAGTTGGAAGCAGCCGCTGACTCCATGATTTTTTGTCCGGTAGCCGTTGAACCAGTAAAGGCGATCTTCTGCAATCCTTTATGACCACTCAAGGCGGCACCGGCATCAGAACCATAGCCTGAGACGATGTTGACAACACCTTTTGGAAGACCTGCTTCCAAACAAACCTTACCGAAGTAAAGAGCGGACAATGGAGTGACCTCGGAACCTTTCAGGACAACGGTGTTACCAGTTGCCAGAGCAGGACCTAACTTCCAAGCCATCATCATGAATGGGAAGTTCCATGGGATAATACAACCAATTGCACCAAGTGGTGTTGGCTCGACGTATGCCATTTTATTTTTACCCAACACTTCTTGGCCAATGTATTGACCGTGAATTTTGTCTGCAAAACCAGCGTAATATTTGAAAACTTCGTATGCCTCGACAATGTCACCTCCAAGACATTCAGTCTCGTATGGTTTACCATTGTCGTAGGAGTCGATCGAAGCAATAATTTCAGCATCACGTTTGATGATTTCATAGATCTTGTAAAGATATTCGCCTCTTTCTGAACCAGTCAGATCTGACCATGAGCCATTGTTGAATGCCTCAACGGCAGCATCGACGGCAGCATCAATATCTTTTGGTGTTGCACGGTAGACTGACGTGATAACTTTACCAGTTGCTGGGTCAATTGTATCGATTGTTTCCTCGGTAGAGACCCATTCGTTGTTGATGAATAAACCGAGCGGTTGCTCGTAAGTGATTCCGTTTGGTGTGGTGATTTGGGTAGAGACAGACATTGCGATGACTTTTGGAGGAAGTATTGATTAGGTGGAAAAAATTCCGTGGAGATAGCGAGTTTTTATAGTGAAAAATTGATAAGAATGACGAAAAAGTTTCCTAATTGGGAAGGTCAAAGCAAGCAAACGACGGCCAAATGACGACCAAATGACGAGCGGAGCGAGCAATAAACAGGATCAACCGAGAGCAACGTGTCTGCGACTCAATTGACAAACTACTGTCTCGTATTCCTGGAATCGCTCAAGTCGGTTGGACAATTGAGTCGTACCAAAAGACTGTCGCACACTGACTTAATTTCCGGGGAAATAATCCAGCCGCACTGCGGACGTGCGTACCGAGTCTCGCAAAGCCTTTCTGTTCCCAGGAACGGGACTCAAATGATGAGCAGAAGATAAGCGACCGCAACAATTCGCACAGAAAGCAGAAGACCTCAGATCGAGCAGTATATCGGTCTATCTTCTGAGGTGCGGTGTAATGAGGTGGACAACCCAAGCCAATGAGGTGCGACGAACAGACCGAGTGCAGACCGAGCCTCACGCAAGCCGTCCACAAAGCAAGGGTTGTCCACTATTCACAACCGTATAGAAGAAGAAGCTTGAGTAATTACTTTATGATTGAGTCAAATCATTCCCTTCGATTGTTTTCAGTTCACGCTCGCTGCCAAAAACTGGTGGTGCGACGAGAAAACTGTGTGAACTTAACGAACGAACGGTGATTCAAATACTAAAGAGAAGAAGCAGGTTATCTTGCTCATGGGCCTGACAGCCTGCCCCCGCGTATCGGGCCCACTTGCACCTAGCCTGTTGTGACATGCTATTTGCCGTGCTCGCCGTTCTTAGGCTCCACTTGTCGGTGTGAGGTGTGGTGACTTGGGAGCAGGACTCAGGGTCGTCAAAAAGGGCCTAGCCATGCTTATTCAGCCACCATCATAAGTTTATCGCACCTCTCAGGTACGACTCTCTTCGGCTATTCCACTTGTCTCAGTCATCTTTTCTTTTCGTCTTTTCTTTTCGCTTATTCCCCGTCGATCTGATGACCAAACCGGATATGCCGTAGATTCGAAAACTGAGCATGTAGGGTTTTTTTCTAACAATTGCACTTAGTCTGGAAACCGAAGACGCTTCGAACCAATTCAACATGCACCCTGGCATCCTAACGCAAAGGCCCTGTACCAAGCCTCACACCTGGTCATCTGGTAGTGCCACCATGTATTTATCTGGACCTAACTCCTAATATCCCAGATTTCCATATATGGGTATTAACCTCCGAAGATTATGCGGCCCTACGAGAATCCAAGTATTTTACGACTTCGCATAGGTTATGTGACATCGGCGTTATTGTGTCATTAGACTGCTTAGCTATTCCACTTGTAAAACAATCATCGGGTTTAAATCCCGAGGAACATTCTTTGTCGCGTATGACCCAATTATCCTTTCTTTTCAAAGGTTGACATGTAATAGTGCATAATATTTTTTTTTTTTTCGCTGAAGTGAAATTTGGATACCCGAGAGACAGGCCGAGCCGATAGACGAGCGAACAACAACTGAACAACACTGGGAGGACAAACAAGGATATAAAACGAACATCAAATGGTTACCGTGACGTGATTGGTAAACACTGTATTGATTTGACTCGCTTCTCTCTTCGCTCGTCGTTTCCGTTTGCTCATCGTATTGACGTTCCGTGCCGCTCGGTGCGGCTTTGTGTAGATTCTTCTGCAACTATCTGCATCAAGCTGCGCACCGCGTTCTGTATCACGATTCGTCCTGCTCCAAACACCGCGAAACGTGCTAAGCCCCCGGTACCTAAAATCCCGTATATAACGATGTTTATTTCCTCAGGTACTCTTGTGTTTGTTTACTATAGCGAACCCTTCTCTGACCAACATGCTTTTCAACAAACTCACTGCTGCAGCAGCGATTGCAAAGTTAGCCACGTTGGCTGTCGCATGGTCACCAACCGACTCCTATGCTCCAGGAGAGGTTGATTGTCCATCGTATCTTGATGAAGCAAACAACAGCACCCGTAACGGTTTGATCCGTGCGGCAACTGCAATCTCTGACGATGAAGAAGAATGGTTGGCCGGTCGTGAAAAAATTACCGAAGAAAATTTACGTTGGTTCCTCAACTTGGCAAATATGACAGATTTCGATACCGATGACTATCTTGACGAACTCAGCGAACTCAGTGAATCAAACTCTTCGGTCATTGCCGTCCCACGTATTGGTCTATCATTCAGTGGTGGTGGTTACCGTGCAATGTTGACTGCTGCTGGTGAAATCTCTGGTTTAGATAACAGAACCGACGGCTGTGCAGACCACGGTCTGCCAATTCTGGGCGCGGTCACCTACATCACTGGTTTATCCGGTGGTTCTTGGTTCCTGTCTACACTTGCTTACAACAATTGGACTTCTGTTCAAGAGATCGTGGATCAAAGTGGCCAAGATGAAGCAATTTGGGATCTTACAAACTCCATCTTGGATTCAGACGGAATCTTTAAGACTCTTGGTTATTGGCACAGTATTTCCAAGGATTTGGAAGCAAAAGAAGACGCTGGCTTCGAGATTTCATTGACCGATCCATGGGGAAGAGGATTGTCCCACCAATTCTTCCCAAACTTGTCTGATTACGGTGCCTCCATGACATTCTCATCTCTTCGTGATTTCCCAGTTTTCAAAAACTACGAGATGCCATTCCCAATCATTGTCGCCGACGGTAGACAGCCAGGAACCAAGGTCATCAGTTCTAACTCTACCATCTTTGAAATCAACCCATTCGAAATGGGTTCCTGGGATCCAACCTTGTACTCTTTCACAGATCTCAAATACATTGGTACTAACGTTACCAACGGTGTTCCAGAAGATTCGTGTTATGCTGGATTGGATAACACCGGTTACATGTTCGGTACTTCATCAACTTTGTTCAATGAAATCCTTTTGGAACTGAACACTACTGGACTTTCAGGTGTCTTGTACAACTTGATCGAGGATCTCCTTGAGAACGTCAGTGATAATGATGACGACATTGCTGAATATAAGCCTAACCCATTCTACAAGTCTGAATGGGCTGGCTCCGAAAGTATTGTCGAAAGCGAGTCATTGTATCTCGTTGACGGTGGTGAAGATTACCAAAATATCCCACTCTACCCTCTGTTGCAGCCAGAGAGAGACGTTGATGCTATTTTCGCATTCGATAACTCTTATGATACCGATACCGTTTGGCCAAACGGAACCTCTCTCGTTTACACCTACGAAAGACAGTTCTCGACCATTGGTAACAAGACTACTTTCCCATACGTTCCAGATCAAGCAACGTTCTTGAACTTGAATTTGACCGCCAAACCAACTTTCTTTGGTTGCTACAGTTCGAACCTCACTGATTTGTTGGATGAAGTGGACAGTGATCATGTTCCACCACTCATCATCTACGTCGCTAACAGACCATTCTCATATTACTCCAACACCTCTACTTACAAGATGTCCTATGAAGACGATGAAAAGCTCGCAATCATTCAAAACGGTTTTGAAGTCTCAACTAGACTCAACCTTACTTTGGATGACGAGTTCAGAGCTTGTATTGGATGTGCTGTTCTTCAAAGATCAAGAGAAAGATTAGGTCTCGAGATGGGAGAGCAATGTAAAAAATGTTTCGATGAATACTGTTGGGACGGTACTATCGATACCGATGAAAGCACAATTGGACTCAACTTTACCGACACTGGATTGACCAACGATGACGAAGAGACTAACGCCACTTCCGGTGCTTTCTCTTTGACCATGTCTAACAACGGTGGAATGCTGAAGTTGATTGCCTCCCTTGCTGTTGTTTCTTTGGTGGTGTTCTAGTGGTGATGTAAATGTACTATATAGATATATTTTTGTTCCGTTAACGATGAACGACGAGCTTTGCGTCGTGCCAGTCATTTTTGAATTGAGTAGTGAGTAGACTATTGTGAGAACTTTATGTGGTAAGGCTGTGTGACACACCAGTGACACACCGGTGACTTTATGAGGGTCTTTCATTGAAGATAAATCCCGCCAATCACCCTGACTTTTTTGCATAGCCCTTTATCAACCCATTCCTCATCAACTCCTCGGATATCACCCCAAAACACTGCCGAAAAGCTCCCGTTACTCGTCGCTAGCAAATTGTTAGGAGCTCGACCTTATCTTATCACCAAATTTCTCAGTGAAAAATTTCTCGATCTCAAAAAAAATTTATTTCCATTCATTAACCTTATCGTACCATCTTCTCATCTCTTAACCTCTTGTAAACCTCTCACAACTATTCGATATGTCAAACATCGCAGAAATCTTCAACCCACCACCTTCAAGACCACTCACACCATCCGAGGAGCGTGATTGTCTCCCATGTCAGGTCATGGCTTCAATATCTGCTTTCGCTGCTGGTGGATATTTCTTGTCAGGAATGGTTTTCAAAGGTGACAAAGATTTTGCAAAGAACCCAAGTTGGTGGAGAAATACGGTTCGTGGAAGTGGTGCGTTTTTGATTGCGTTTGGAGTCTATAGAGGCGGTCAAGGTTGGCTTTGGGATGAGGACAGAGAGTACAAGCCGGTGCGTTTTTTGAATTGACGAGCAAATTACTCGAGCAAAATATCATATAACATGGAATATAACCATCACATAACCCTCCGTTTTGCGAGCCGTCGCTTTAGCGAGCAACTCGCTTCGCTCGCCTCTGCTTGTCGCCTTTAGGTCCAAGAGAAGTCTGAACCCGCTTGTGTTCATTTATAAACCGCTTTATAACAACTACTTAGAATGAGTTGCTTAGCTCATCGTACCTAGTTCACTGTACATAGATCAAACAAAAGCATGCAACGTATTATTAAGTCGTACCCACACCTAAAACGGACGAATATTTCTGTTGGGGAAGGTAGCAATAATCTCTCCTTAGCTCAGTTGGAAGAGCGCGAGACTGTAATTGTTGATTGTCATCTTGAGGTCCCTGGTTCGATCCCGGGAGGGGAGATTTTTTTTTGGTTCCAAATGACAACTGACGCGTAAACAGAGCTGCAACACATAACTAGCCCTTCTACACCAACCATCGTTGCACCTTCATTGCAACGTAGTTTGCTAGGGTATCCCCTGATTGTTGAGCTTGAATTTCTTTGTCACGTGATTCCTCTCCTTAGCTCAGTTGGAAGAGCGCGAGACTGTAATGTTACAAAGACATCTTGAGGTCCCTGGTTCGATCCCGGGAGGGGAGAATTGCTTGTCCGTTGGGCTTTATTTTTTTATTGAGGAAATGGCTAGCCCAGCAAGTCGTTTGCTTTACTGTGCTACTATGTGTGCAGCGCATTTGCTCACTAACTAAAGCCTCCCGTTGTGGTCCAGTTTATTAGACGTATATAGTGGTGCTTCGGTGTTAGTTTTCACTGCTATCCGTTTTTTGCTCGCACTAAGAGAAAAAAAATCCCTTACCACTTGCATTACCACCCAGAATCCAGTTCTGTGTTGGGTGAAAAGTACAAACCGCAGGAACAGAAGTCAGATTATCATCAGTCAAATGGGCCAACTGAGTGCCGTTGCGATCAAAAATGTCAATACTACGTTTCATGTTGGCAATGACAAACTTTTGTATACCATCCGCAGGATCTTGGTGCCATCTAGCTTTGAGAATGGAAACCCATCTTCCCGTTTGGCAGTTATGACGTAAACTGTTTGTTGGTTCCAAATTCACAGGAATAGCGTCAGAATCATCAATGATTGGTTTGAACACTGCAGGCGGTTTCATCGAGCTCACATCCCCCAATTGGAAAACATTGATAGTATCATCATACCCGTTACAAACGATGTCATTAGATGAGTTCCAATCAGCAGTACTCACACTGAGTCGACTGCGGTACGACCCAAGACAGTGAGGGGCCACGGCGTCCTCGTACTCTGACCAATTGGCTGGTCCTGTCTTCCGTAGATCCCAAATCCGCAGTGTACGGTCTAATGAAGCTGTCACGATCTGATGCTCACAATTTGGATTTACTGAAAATGATCCAATTTTTTTATCGTGTAGACGCAAAACGTCCAGATCGGCGCGTCGTTTTTGAGATTCACGGAGATCAATTTTTGAAAACTCACCATCTAAAGTGGTGAAATAACATCTGTTTCGATCAACAAAATGGATATCAGACACACCACTGGCATCACCATAAACGTTGTCAAACTCCAGAATAGACCCAGAAACTTGTTTCTCGAGATCAAGCGATCTAATCGATCCATCATAAGAACAACTGATAATCTCCTGCGGATCCTCACGTCTCACTGCAAACTTGGCAATATTCTTGCCGTGGAATTTGAAATGTGACACTTCTGGTGCGTCCTCGGTATCGTCGTCGATCGTCCATATCCCCATTTCACCTGCAGTATCTCCTGCAATTGCCACTTTGCGTGAAACTGCCGGGTGCCACAAAACTGCCGTCACACGACTGCCAGTGAGCTTTATATCGTTTGGATGGAAGTTCTCGTACAATGAAAGCTGTTCGAGTGATTCTCTAGCAGACTGGATTTCGGCTGGGGCTTCTTTTCTTTTCAAGTCTTCGTAGAAATCACCGAGTGAAATTGCCTTACCTAGTTTCGCTAACTTCCCGTCGTCTTCGCCCACTATAACGTCTGAAAGACTCAAATCGCCAGAGAGTCTTATCCTTTTCAATCTTTCCAGCTCTTCTTTCTCCTGCCTCTGTCTTTCGAGCTCCTCGTTTAGTTGTTTCTCTTCGCCCGAATCCGCAGCGACTCCCGCAAGACGGCTCGACCGCCGCGTCGGTTGAACCGGTTCCTTCTTGACTCTCTTTGGGGCTTTCGATCTAGCGGTTGATGCACGCTTTTTGACATCTTGGGTATCCGGCAGTTCTTTTTTGAAGTCGCTAGATAACGATCCAAGATTCAGTTTTTTGAACAATTCCTTGTTCCGTGCAATATTCTGTTGTCGTTGTTTTTCGAATTCTGAGAGAGCCATGGCGGGAAGGGAGTCAGTGGCTGTTATGGGACCGTGTGGATACTCTCTCACAGCAACTGTGACTGAAAAATTATGAAAACCAAAGATAATTTTTCACCACGCGACGCGACGCGACGCGAAAAAAAAAACTTATCTTTACAACCAAACATATACGTGAAATCTTCTTCAGTTCAGGACTGAACAAGCACAATGCCCCGTTCAGACAAAACACCGCTCAGACCATCGGCAATCACCAAGATCAAACGGCTCCGGTCGAAACAACAGGCTCAAAAACCGCTTTTCAAAGAGAAATCGAAGCGTTTAGCACGTCCACGGCCAAATCCACATTCGAGTGTCAATACCAGCAGAGATGAGAGCAGAGTCCTCATAAAGGACTCGCAAACTCTGTTCAGCGACGACGAGCAGTCCCAGCCGTCTCTGGTGCCAAAGAAGACGAAAGTGAGGGCAAAATCCATGCCAAAAGTGAGATCCCCTAAACGGACAGTCACGCCACAGGACATACCAGATTCTGACGGCTCTTCTTCCACCGACGAGCTTACGAGCTCCGTTCCCACCTCCCTTCACACCTACACCCAGTCTGTTTCCCGTAGAACACTCAACTCCAAATGGCAGCCGATCCCATCGAACATCTACCTGCTGATCGAATCCATACTGAATCTGTACATTGAAGAGGCGATTGCAAGTGTAGCGTTCCGCAGTGCAAGAGATAGATTGGCATTCCGGACGCTCGTCAAAGACGAGCTGGTTTCTCCGCTGCTCAGAAAACTCCGTGTTTTGCGGCTTCCGGCGGGGATCAGAGAAAAATTGCTCGACCAGGAGGAACTAGACAGCGAAAATGCAAGACTGGACTCGAACTATAATGCCAATTTACGTCAACTGGAGGCCCTTTGCAGCGAAGAACAGAAGGAATTGGCGTTGCTGAAAGACGAGCAGAAATATCTGGCTGATTTCGAAAAGGCAGTTGCAAAACATGAAAAGATGATTGTCAATGAGTTGCAGACAGTTCAGGAGAGTCTCGGTAGCAGTTTGGTTCCGGCCGACCAGGGTTTATCTGCCGACTCAATCAATTTGGTCGAGGAGAAAGGAGTCGGTGATTACGATCCAAAGAAAGATGAGAGGCTGAGAGAGTCGATGGAGAAGTTGCGAAAACATCTGGACTCGATCGAGAGGAACGTCGAGTCGCTGGAGCCGCTGGTTGATGTGGTTGATAGGGTGAGTAATATTCTGCAACTCACGAACTGACGGCCGGACTGAGTCGTTGGCTCGTGTGTCCCTACTTTGTCGCTCCTCTATCGCTCCTCGTTCTCTGGTGAACAGTGTAGGTTATACCGTTTATTTCACGCCGGAGACGTCTGTATCCTGTAAAGCAAGCGAAAAGTGTCGAGCAAAGCGAGCCCATAACTCGCTACGATGTCTCGCTCCGCTCGCCGATTGTATAGTTAATGCCAATGTAAATGTATCTATGTTACGACTAGTCAACGCCTATAAGTACCAGTCTTGTATGGGGCTACCGGCGTTCGCTCTTTCTAGAAATTGGCAAACACCTTCCCCTCTAAAACTCCCTCAACTCTCACCACTGCAACCCCGTCAACTGCCTCTCCGTCCGCAAAGTCAAAAACATCGCTCAAAACCTGATTTGATTTCACTGCCAGCACCCCCTCATTCACCGTGCCGATCGTGATATGGGCATGTCTATTTCCCACGCTAATCTTGCCATCTAACAGATTGTCTTCGCCTTTGCTCACCTCCTGGACTTCCACCTTCACGCAGACCAACTCGCTGCTGGAGCAAACAGCCTCCAGCTTCACCCTCGCTTTGTACCCCGGGAAAACAAACCGACGGCCCGTACAATCAGCGCCCTGCGTGATCGACCGTAGCTCGTCTTTGAACACTTCCTCGTACCTCCTCCAAAGAGTCTTCATCTGCGAATCTTTCCGGGACCCAGTGTGAATCAGCGTGACATGAAACTCATCCTGCACACGGCCTGTCTTCTTCAGCTCGTCGTACAGCGGAACCTGTCTTTCTTCCAACACGGACAGCACGTCTTCTGGGGCTATTTCGATACCGAAATACTGGGGCTTCGGGGTCTTCTGGGTCTTCTGGGTCTTCAGCTGCTTGAACGTTTTGTGGACGGTGGGCCGGTAGTTCAATGCCGCGTTGAAAGCCTCGCCCCATTGCTCTTCTGTCCGATCAGGTATTCTCAAGTCCGACGCAAACTCGCCGAGTTTAGACGCAATTTTCTGTGCGTTTCTCAGCGAAGAGTTCTCGCCCGTCGCGTCCAGCTCAATCACGAGATCAAATCTCGAATCAGGATCTTTCATTGGGTTCACAGGCTGGAATCTGGTCAAGAACCCTTTCATGATCGCCTCGGCTTGTTGCTCACCACCAGAAATAACTTTCACAGATTGGTGGTTGTCCCCCCTTTGCAAGACTCTCTGTCTTGTAACGTTCCACAGGTTCTTGTCGTTCTTATCGACACCAAACTTCAGACAAATGAACTTCAACTTCGATGACGGAATCAGCTTGTTCAGTGCTTCAAAGTACGTAAACGTCTGTTCTCTCTCAATGAACTTGTGGTTGTTTCTGTCTAAAACAACAACAGGTTTCTCCACTAAAACCTCCAGACATCTAGCAACCTGTTTGTCACGAATCGGCGTGGGGATGTCGTCGCTTTGCACACTCCCAATCAACTCGGGGAACAAGTTCTGTAAAGTCAGCGTCGTCGTGGTCTTACCGCATCCAAGTGTGGCAACCGTCACCAGCACATATCTACACGGCTTGTCGGCGCCGAAATTCACGCTTCTCATTTCCTCCTCCAGCTTCTCAACACAGGCTTCCTCTTTAATTATTTCGAGTCCCGACATCATCTTGGACTCTGTGTACCTCTTTCGAAGCCTGACAACCCCACGGTTCTGGAGGTACTGTTCTCTCAATTCCGCGTTCTCTTCAAACAAGGGAATCACAAACTTCAGATAGTCCATACAAATCAATTTGTGGCGGCCAAATTCAACTTTCTCGTAGCCTTTCCGAAGATACTGCTTGGTGACCTCTCTCATTTGCCGATACAACAGATACGGCTCGTCGAATTTATACTTGAAAAACAGATCAGAACCGTCTCTTTCGCATCTAACAACAAACCCTTCAATCTCTTCACCTTCGTAGACACCCGTTTGTGCCACGTTCTCTAGAAACTGGATTGTCTCTTGGAAACTCTCGATTCTGAAAAACTTGGTCTTTTTGAACCCAAATTCATCAGCAAATCGATCAACAACCTCCATACAACACGTCTTGAAGCTCGGAATGTTGTAATTCAACCCATGAAGATATAGTCCAGCTTTGTCCTGGCCGTATTCCAAGACATGTTCTTCAAACGAGTCGTCGCAAAATTCAGCAACCGCAGTCAGAGAAAGCTTGTTCAAGACCATCGCCAAGTCACGAGGGTCAATTCCATTCGCCTTCAGCTGTCTCTCAAGAGCCTCCTGTGCCGCTAAAGCATGGTTCTTAGTTGTCTCCTTGAGATCGTCTCTGGCTCCAGTCGAGTGTTTCGAGCAAACTAACAACGTCCCGTCCTCCAGACCAGAAATAAAAGCAATACATCCATTGGATTTCACTGTCAGAGTGTATGGTCCATTCGTTTGTGTTGAAAGAGCCTTTTTCGTAACAAAGGGCACTTCGTCGACATTGAAAAACTTATCGTACCCACGACAAACAATACGACCCTCGCATGTAAACAATCCCCTTGCATTGCATGGAAGCGTCACGTTGTTTCTAGAATAATCCCATTCGTTGAATTTCCAGCTGCTGATTTGCCTGTTTGATACCGTATTGGTGAACTTCTTAACACCGCCTCGTTTCTGGTTCGGCGACAACGCCAGCTGTTCCAAACATCCAATCAACTCGCTTGTGAGCTGATGTTGACGTTCAAGCTCACAAACGTCCAATCTCAGCTCGTCTGTCCATGACATGTTGATGGATCAAGAAGAGAGACTCATCAAGCTCAGTTATTCACGATCAAAAAATATTTTTATTTCTTGTAAATTATTTACACCCTTACACCAGATAAAAATGGTAGCCAAGACAAATCAAGGATGGTTCATTGAATGGTAATTCAATCTGCTGCAAACGGCTTGATCACAGTCATCTCCTTAACTCCCCGCTGCAGAAACTCGTATGTCACCAATGTGATCGAGGAACTGCAGCTGACCTTAACCAACCGTGGAAGCCATCCACTCCAGAGCTTCTTCACACCCTCTTGCATGAAAATCTTCACTAAACACGTCATGACGTCTCTGTAAACAATCTTGTAGTCTCGTGTCTGCATTCTGGTCTTGAGAATATCAATAGGCTGCGTAATGGCAACAACAGCACATGATGAAGCAAATCCCATCCCCATCAGTTCCAAATCCGTTATGGAATCTCTCGTTGGATCAATGAATTGCTGTAAAAAGTTATAAGTAGAAAACCAAACCATACTGTTCATAGTCTGTCTGAAGACAGTGATGAGTGATCCTTGTTTGAATCCGGAAACACCTTTCGTGAGATAAATCTCTTTGACAGCTTTGAAAAATGTTGTTGATGGATTTTTATTATAAAACTCTTGATATTTCAATCGAGCTGGATTGCCGCCAGCCGTGACTGGTGCCCCCGTGGCTGGTCGCTTAGTCAGTGTTTTCTTCGCACCAACAGTCTCGTTTCTGGCATATTTTGGTAACGATGTTTCATAACCCTGAGCCCTCATGGAATTTTCGATCATCCGGGTCTTGATGTTCTCAAATGGAATAACCCATAACGTCTCGAGAGCGCCGGTCATCAGGCCAGCAACAACGACTTGTGGAGCACTAGTCTTGCCGTTATCTGCTGCCATAAGCTGTGACATCCTGTTGAAAATCAAAAATCTTGAAGAAGCTTTTAATGCATTCCCCACAGCAAGTGCGCCGCACCCAACAAAGAATGGCCGTATTGAATTCATTGGGATCTCAGCACTGTGTTTCATAAGAGTCTTATTCTCGATCTGCGAAGTGGTCTTGAGATACTCAAATGGATAGGTAACGATGGTTTGAGCAATTCCAGCTCCACTTCCGGCGATAACCGCCGAGAGTAAATCTGTATCGTCTCTGATATTAGTTGGAATTGGGTCCATCGGTAGCCGTATCTGTGGGGCAGATCTTATCTTGACAGACAATACTAGCAATAGAGCGATGATTATTTTAATATGAGCTTAAAAAAATATAAAAAAAAAACAGACTGGCGTCGATCGACGTATTTTTCAACGTCGAAACATCTTGAAGTTGATTAAAAAAAAAAATTAAAAAAATCAACAGTTCCAGGTGAATCCATTACGTCCACCACCAACACATCATGTCGCACGTCATCACAGCTATTGCTCACACCAGCCAGTTCCCGGCAGGAGCGACCGAAAAAATCACCGGTTTGTTGAAATCACTCCCTGTCTCACTCACCACCTCCAAAACTTTAAGTCAAGATAAGGCTCTTGACTTCGTTGTGGATGTCGATGCAACCAATGAACAAACTATTCGCAGTGCCATCAAACAACACGGAATTGCAGGACTCGATCTGGTGTTCCAGAAAAACGACGTTGCTCGTAAAAATAAACAGCTTGTCGTGTTCGACATGGACTCAACATTGATCTATCAGGAAGTGATCGAGTTGATCGCAGCACAAGCTGATGTTGAAGAAGAAGTCGCACGCATCACTACCGCAGCAATGAACGGTGAGATTGATTTCAAGGAGTCGCTTAGAAGACGTGTTTTGTTACTCAAGGGAATTCATTCAGCTAACCTTTGGAACGAACTCAAGACCCAACTTCGTATCACCAACGGTGCCCGTGACTTGTGTCGTGTGCTCCGTGCTAACGGCTGTAAGATGGCTGTTTGCTCAGGTGGCTTTTTACCTCTTGCAGAGTACGTTAAAGAACAGCTCGGTCTTGATTATGCTTTTGCTAATCAATTGAAAACCGAAGTCGATGCTACTGGTGTAGAGGTGTTGAGCGGTGAAACATTTGGTGATGTCGTTGATGGTGCAAGAAAAAGACAATTGTTAGAACAGCTGGCTCTCGAAAACGGTGCCGACTTCAGCGCTACAGTGGCCGTTGGTGACGGTGCTAACGACCTCCCAATGATGGGCCGTGCTGGTCTGGGAATTGCGTGGAACGCTAAGCCAAAAGTGCAACTTGAAGCGTCATCTTGTCTCAACTCAGATTCTCTCAAAGATGCACTCTACATCTTTGGCTACACCGATACTGAAATTTGATTGATAGACTATTTAGATAACGATACGACCTTTCAAAACGCCTCTAACCCCATTAAATAGTAAGATTTCATCTCCATTATGAATATCATTCTTTGTCACTGTTTTCTCAAAAATGATGTGTTTATCCAGTAGATATTGTCTGGTGACTCCACACTGACATCCACTTGAAAGTGGAGGCGTAGTCCAACGGCGCAAAACTTCACCTGTAACTGGATGTTTGTCATCTTTCAAGATTGCGATGTTGCAAATTGAAGATTCTAATATCTGATTTGCATGATTATAGAGAAGAACTTCCGTCTTCGTTGAGCCTGGAGGAATTCTACGCTCACGAGCAGCGTCGTAATGAGGTCTGTTTGTAGTTTTGAACGAAGTGAATGGAGAAATCAAAGTCGGCTGCGTATCTAAATAGACTGTCCATTCTGGTGCGCAATTCGGATCGAGATTGACTGGTGTACTTTCGATTTGGACTATGTCGGTACGTAACTTGCCTTTTTTTGAGGCCAAAAGTCGTATTTTGTACTGCTGGAGTTTATCGAGATGTTCTAAATCTTTTGTGAGCACTTCAAGTACTTGAGATTTGTCGAATTGTACACCAAACTCAAAAAATCCAACTGTCTTATTGAGTCTTTTCACGTGGTATTCTAAAAGGAAAAAGAACGATTCGTCCAATTTAGTGGCATTTATGGCTTCGTTCAAAGGTAGGGATCCTTGATATAGCCAGGGATCGTATCTGATTGAGCAAAAAGCATCGAAATCAATGGAATCGGGATCATATGGT
Organism: Ogataea neopini; assembly: GCA_030578575.1. Classification (NCBI taxonomy): domain Eukaryota; kingdom Fungi; phylum Ascomycota; class Pichiomycetes; order Pichiales; family Pichiaceae; genus Ogataea; species Ogataea neopini. Next base: position 235,402 of record JAJMSO010000002.1, read on the forward strand.
GTAGAAAGTTCCTTGGACATAATGGAGGTGGCTAATTGTTCAAGATCTGGATCGTGGTGTTTGGGAGTCATTGGTGAGCGATGGCGGTGCCCAGTGGGGATCGAGAGTCGTAAAGACAATAATCTGAAACATTTTATAGTGAAGAAAGAGTGTGAGTGATGTCTGGAATAAGGCTGTGCAAAATAGTTTGAACACACCTGGCACCACCAGATAGGCAGCGAGTGAATGGCCAGTGGATTGATAGTATTCAGCAACAAAACCTCACTGGCGATCGAGCGATTGTGTGAGCCGATAACGTAGGTGATACAAACATATGATGAGTCAGTCAGGAAGAAGGTAAGTCAGCCGTCTTGCAAACCACTAGTGAATCGAGTGATAGGTAAAGACCTGCTTTTCAGGCCAGATTCTTGCTGTTCTTGTTCTGGGTGGGCAGTCTTGGTTCACATATTGTCATTTGCCACCAGTTTGTTGTTATCCACCAAAAGAATCCATATAGTTTGCGGCTACATTACATCAGGGTAAATAAAAAGAAGGTTTTTTTAAAAAAATAGGGAAAAATAAGAAGGAAAATTAAGGAAAATTAAAAGGGAAAAGAGGGAAAAAAAATTCGATAACTCAAAATTTATGGTCAGGCCCTGCTTGTTGAGGTACTATTATAGCAATAGCAAGGTACGAGAACTCTGTAAATTTGAAAATGAGTGTTTTGTTTGGTAGACAAAGGACTAGCAACGAATGAGCGATCAGGGAAGGCCGTCACGAGGCAAGTCATGAGGGAATAGCGTGTCGCTCTTCCAGAAGGACATTCCACGCAACCCGGCACCTAGTTGGATGAATCTGCATGACTGAAACTGCCCCACTTCTTGTCTGCCTGGAGCCTGCTCTTTTGGTTGACATTAGCTTCGGTTTCGACGAACGACTGGTCTTGCACGCTATTTGCCTTTGACGCTACTTGTGGTGTAAGGATGTCCACTTTTTTCCACCAGAAAATCATCTTTCCACCGTGTTTAAATTCAACCACTTCCCGGTTCCTCTTCCAACCATCGGAGTGCAACCACCACAATCATTATGTCAGCCAAACAGCCACCCCAACTCAAACCAAAGCCAAAGATTCCTCCACCGGTTGCTGCCAAGAAACCCGAATTGGCAGCGTCGCAACCACCTAAATCAGTGGTGGCATCACCACCAACCGACGAACCAGAGGAGTTCATCTCCTCTCTACGTGGCAATCTCAAAAAAACCAACCGCAACTGGTCTGATCTTGAACGCAAAAACAGTGATGGCGACACTATCGAGACTTCTCCAGTCAAAGCAGCCCCGGTTGAAACGTCCCCAGTCAAACCAACTCCGATTATCCGTCCGAAACCACTTGTTAAGGTGAAATCTCAAACCCCAGAGGAAACAGCACAGGAAGTTGTCTCACAGCCGGCAGTCAAACTTCCGGGAATGACTGGCGACCAAAAAACAGGCGCAATGGACTTCAAGAAGTTTCCTCCACCACCAAGACATGTTGCGTTGAGTAGACAGACATCGCAAGCGTCGATCAAGAGAGAATCGAAAGAGGCAAGCCCGGAAGTGTCCGATCACGAGCCAGAAACTCCAAGAAGAAGAGTCCCATTACCACCGAGACATTCAAGTGTTACGAGTTTAGCTAGTGCAAACAGCATTGGCAGTGCAGATAACGGACCACCATTACCCAGCAGACCATCACAAACTCAAACCCCCGTTCGTTCCAGAAGTGTTTCTGTGGTGTCGTCTCACCACGAAAAGGATTTAGAGGAAGAAAACGAGGCTGAGGAAGAGGATGACGACGATGAGGATCGTCCTCCATTACCAAGAAGACCTGGATCTGGTCGTCTTGCTGTTCAAACGAAGCCAAAGCCAAAGCCATCGCCAAAGCCATCGCCAACTCCATCCTCTCGTTTACAAGTCGATCCCGAACAGCTGACTTCATCGCTTGAAAAACTCAGTTTCAAAGACGCAAAACTCACTAAAAGAGCCGCGCCACCTCCAACACCACCAAAATCACGCTCCTCGGCTTCATCAACGCCCCCACCACCTCCAAAACCACGTGCACCACGTCCTTCTGCTCCTCCGTCCAGGGCTTCCAGCGGTGCCACTGCTACTATGAACAGCTCATGGAAAGCTCCAGAGCTTGATTTGCAGCTAGACTCTGGCTGGTTTGCTAAAGAAGACTTTGATCAGCACCTCCCACCATGTTTCAACGGCCTGCCTTATGCGGTCTCGATCGGATTCAATTCGAAAGAGAATTTCCGTGTTTTGGCCTTCAGGAACAACGATCTCTCAACAATCAAACTGAAACTCGAATGGGCCAAGACAGGAAACCCAACCGCCTCAGTGTCCCATGAGCTCAAGTTCATACCGCCTCCAGTTGCAACAGCACAACAACTCGAACAAGGAGCCAGCATCTACGGAGAGCACGTTGCTGGATGGTGCGAACAGCATGAAGGAAGAAAAGTCGGCGACGGTGAGTGTTGGACGCTCGCACACGACGCTTTGGAACGGGGATGCGGAAAACATGCTTTCGTTTCGTCTGGAACTGTTCACGGTGCTCTTTTGAGTACTCTAACTGGTGTTGGAAAAGGAACACTACCCAAAGTAGTGAGAGAACCTGTCACTGACGAAGTCAAAAGAGGTGACATCCTTCAGTTCAAGGAATGCTGCTTCAGGTATCCAAACAAGGCGCTCTTTTTTGGATCCCCAGATCATACTTCTGTGGTTGTTAGCGTTGGTAAGGGAGAAACTGTTGGTTTCGGGAAATTGGAGGTTGTTCACCAGAACTTCAACGGCGAAAAGATTGTAGGCAAGGAGGTGATTGATTTGGATAAGCTGGTGGAGGGAGAATTGAAGGTGTTCAGACCGGTGACTGCAGATTGGATTGATGAGTTATCTCCAATGTGGTGAATGACGAGGGAAGCGAGCGGTGCTTGTCATTAGCCCCGACGGGCTGACGGGAACCGTTTAGTGGAAAGGTACCAATGCATATAAAAAGTTAACCTCTGGCAGTTTAATAGTCATGGAGATGCCAGTGAGTGCGTCTATTGGTTTCTCTGTGCTTACGTAATATTGTGTGTTACGTAATCATGTAAACAAAAAATAAATTTCAAAACAAAGAATTCTCAAACTCCTTATCACTGCACTCTTCATCAACCATGTCGTATAAACTCTCACAACTTGAGCCATTACCCAAACTTGACCATGTTGAAGTCGGCAAAACAATCGGACATGGAGGGTTTGGGGTGGTTAAATCTGCTGTTGTTACTAAAAACAATAGTAATAGATTGATTGCAGTTAAATTTGTTCATATTAAAATGGCTAGACAACAAAAAGTTACACCAGAAATGTTGGCACGTGAGGCTTTCATTCAAAAGGAATGTAGACACAGAAACATCATCCAATTGATTGATTTTGGTGCAGATTCAAATTGGGTTTGGATGGCTATGGAATTAGGAAGTAATGGTGAATTATTCGACAAGATTGAACCTGATATTGGTGTTGATGAAGATGTGGCGCAGTTTTATTTCATCCAATTGATTAACGCAATTGACTTCATCCACTCAAAAGGCGTTGCGCATCGTGATATTAAGCCAGAAAACTTGGTTATCGATAAGAATGGTAATCTGAAGTTGACTGATTTTGGTCTTGCCAGTGTCTTCAAGAAGAAAAATGGAGCCAAAAGGCTATGTACAACTGCTTGTGGTTCACCTCCGTATTTAGCACCGGAGGTTGTGGCGCAGCAATATGATCCTGAGCCTTGTGATATTTGGTCTTGTGGGGTTGTTTTATTTGTTTTACTGACCGGACAAATTGCGTGGGAGATGCCACATGAAGAAGACCCCGACTTCCGCTATTTTATTGAAAACAAGGGGGAAGTCCTATGCTCTCCTTGGAACAAGTTACCGCTAGGTGCTTTATCGTTGTTGAGAAAAATTCTGAATCCTGTGGCTGAGTCGAGAATTAAAATCAAAGACATCCTTACACACCCTTGGGCAGCTAAAAAAAATAAGTTCTTCGATGATAAGGGAATGTGTAAAGATCCACTGCAATTGACCACTACACTGCTGGTCAACTTGTACATTAACATGTCGGACGCAGAGTTTAACAAAGTGAATGAGTTGAGCGCAACACAGGGTTACTCAATGGCTGGAGGAGCAGGTACACAGCCAACGAAATACCTTATGGATGACATTCAAGAGGCTACTGTGTTCAAAGAAAACTACAGAGCAATCTCATCGTCCCAAGAAGTGTACACAGAACACTCAAAGAGGAGAAAGTTGAAACGAAATGACGATGTTGAGCAAGATTTGATATTCTCGACTGTGTCACGTGACCCCGCCGCATTACAATTTCTGGGCCACGAAAAATTGGAGGTCAGACAAAAAATCATTAACGATAAAATGGGTCAATTACAACATCAACAAGGGAGAAGACCCGAATTGTTTGCAGAGAGTTTCACGAGATTTTTCTCTGTAGCACCTTTGGATCAGCTGTTGTTAACTATTTTGGAAGCATTGTTCAAACTGGGTTTGAGGAAAGCCAGTGACGTCGATGAGGTCGAGAAGTTGTGCGAGAGTATGGTTGATGGCACGGTGACAATTCCAATTTCGGGTAGGGATTCGTCAAAGGGAGTGGTGATTGGTAATATTCGGGTGAGCAAGCTGGCAGATAATGTCCAGGCAAGAAAGGTGGAGTTTTTGAAGGTCAGAAGTGATCCATTGGAATGGAGAAGAGTTTTTAGGAGGGTGGTTGTGTTGTGTAGGGATGTTGTCTATGTGAATGAGCAGTGATGAGGATGGCACTGATTTCAGAAGATTTATTTAATTTAATACCATATTTACGTTGCTACCAAATCCATGATAACGTCATGTGACAAACATCACGCGACATTTTTTTATGCCGCCCCCAATCGCCCCAATCGCCCCCAATCGCACGCGACTTTCTGTCACGTGATGTTTGTTTCCCATTATTTTTTTATTTTTTTCTCTCTAACACTTTATATTTCAAACCCATCAGGTGAACCCTTTTTTAAGCATGCGTGTTGAATACATCCCACCCGGGCCGGATACTTTCCGTCTTCTCCTCACGACCGACAATCACGTTGGGTACCTTGAAAATGATCCAATTCGGGGCAATGATAGCTGGAAAACGTTCTCAGAGATTATGAATATCGCACGCAAAAAAGACGTTGACATGGTTATACAATCCGGTGATTTGTTTCATGTCAATAAGCCGAGCAAGAAGTCGTACTATCACGTGATGCGGACGTTGCGTGAAGTTTGTTGGACTGATAAACCAAGAGAATTTCAGTTAGTTTCCGATCCATCATTGACGATGTCTACCCGGCATTTCAACTATCCGTGTGAACTGGATCCAAATATCAATGTTGGGTTGCCCGTGTACGCGATTTCGGGCAACCATGATGATGCCACTGGTGATGATTTATTATCACCATTGGATTTATTGAGTGTTGGAGGATTACTTAATCATTTTGGTAGAGTGACGAACAATGATGATATAAAACTTCATCCATTGTTGTTTCAGAAGGGTAATACCAGGTTTGCATTGTATGGACTACAAAGCATTAGAGAGGAGAGATTGAAAAGAACGTTGGCGTCGGGCAATTTTGAATTTTTGTTGCCCGATGATTCTGAAAATTGGTTCAAATTGATGTGCATTCATCAAAATCATGTTGCCCGACCAGGAGTTAGAATCGTGGAAGAGATTCATTTGCCCGATTTCCTCGATTTCATACTTTGGGGGCATGAACATGAATGTTTACCAGAACCTGTTCATAATCCGTCAACAGGTTTCGACGTTCTCCAAGCAGGTTCTTCAGTGGCAACGTCATTAAGTGAAGGAGAAGTGGCTCCAAAACATGTGTATATATTGAACGTCAACGGAGGTGATTATAGCATTGAGAAGATTAGATTGAAGAGTGTGCGTCCATTTGCAATGAAAGATTTGATTCTCAGTCAAACTGGAATACCTGCCTCGTCGGGTAACCGTAAGGAGGTTGTTGAGCTACTGATTGAGGAAGTGGAAGGACTGATTGAAGAGGCACTGAGTCAATGGGAAGGTGACGATGAGGCTGAACCTCCATTACCATTGGTCAGGTTGAGGGTGGAATATAGTGGTGGGTATGAAGTTGAGAATCCAAGAAGGTTTTCAAACAGATTTGTTGGTCGTGTTGCCAATGTTAACGACATTGTCATTTTCCATAGGAAAAAATTGGCGGGCAATCAATTGGTGATGGAATTTGCAAAGGGCAAAGAGTTGCCCGGTAATAATAATGATAGTGAAGAAGAGTTGCCCGTTAACGAAGGGAAACTTAGCATCGGAGACTTTGTCGACAAACACATGGCAGACGATGATCTTCTACTGTTACGTAAGCAGGAAATGTCGAGAGTTATTGAAGATGCGATGGCCCAAGACGATAAGAATTTGATTCGTCAGTTTGTGGAAGAAGAATTGAGAACAGACTTGGATCTGCTGTTGAAATTGGGTGGAGGCAATGAGTCGCAAGAAGTCGGGGGAAGTGTTAGGGACATGAAAAAAGGTTTTAGAAGGATTGTCAAGGAGTTGACAAAAGTGGAAAATGCCCCCGTCGCCAACCCAGCCGACGCGTCGATCGACGCGTCGATTGGCCCAACTGACGCGCCGGCTGAGCTTGAAGATGAAGAAGAGATCGAAATCATGGAGCAAGTCCCTCCACCTCCAACCAAGAGAAAAGCGGCCACAAGAAAGACGCCTGCGCGGAAACGTAAGGATCACAAGGCTGCAGAGCAGGAAGGTGGTTCTCAGTTACCGTTGAGTATGTTTGGTGGCGTGAGTAGAAGGAGGGGATGACGGGCGAAGCGAGTCTTGGTGTCGTCAGAGCGATCTTTACAGCCCACCACATTTGCATTGCACATAGTATTAAGTTAGTTTGACCACGAACAGCAGGTGTTTGGCTATTTTTGTAGCTTTTGCACATCCTTACACCGGCAACCCGCGCTCCGCTCGGTTTTTGGTGTAGCTGGTGTACGGATGTCCGGCACGGCAATTTTTTCAAATAATTTCAAACCAACAACCCACCAACATAAACAAACAACATTCATCTCTCTCAATAGCAAAATGGGTATTCTCAAGCAAGTTCAAGGGTTTTTCCACTCGATAGTGACCAACGATCATTATGCCACGTATGATAGCGCCAAAGAGAGCGACAAATTAGGCGGGGTTTCCAATGGTTCGTCGCAATCTATCGCCATGCTGGATAATACATCGTCTGTTTCACTGGCCCGTAACAGTGGATCGAACGGCGCGCCGGTTCAGTACCGTCCCGGTATGCGCACACAGATGAACGGAAACGATATTCAGATGCAAGACTACGTTGAGGGGCAACCCCCACTCCCCACGTTAACTTCTGTGTGGGGGAGATTGGATGAGTGGATGGATCGTGAATTCCCAGAATTGGGTGACGATATGGAAAACGGGGCTACGGTTAACGATCTGAATGCTTTTGAAAGAGATTTGGGCGTGTCGTTACCTTTTGACGTCAGAGAATCGTACCAGATCCACGACGGTCAGTTAGCATTGGGTAAGAAGCGTGGGTTGATTTACGGTCACCCACTCATGGATTTAGAGAGCATGGCTTCGGAGGTGGCAATCTGGCGTAAGGTGTACGACCGGTTACAGCACACAACCGAGCTAATGGAGTCGGAGTCCGATCCATCACGTTTGGCCAAACACCAAAAGTTCCTTGATTCCCAGAGATCAGTTCCCCGCGGTGCCATCCAAGAGGTTTACTACCACCCACACTGGATTCCGTTTGTCAAAGACAACGAGGGAAATAACGTGGGTATTGATTTATCACCAAATACGCGGGGGAGGTGGGGTCAAATAATTTTGTTTGGTCGCGATTTCGATACAAAGTATGTCGTTGCTTCATGTTTGACCGAATTTTTGCTCAATCTTGTCAACGATTTGGAGGAAGGTAGGTTCTATATCGATGAGGTTGATGAGGACTTGGTTTATATGGATAAAGGCCGCTCGATCGGTTATTTTGAGGTGTTGAAAATGCGTGCTATTGCTCAGGCTAGAGCGTTCGATGCAAGTGGTGTTGCTAGATTGCCTGTCAGTGGTAACACTTCGAGGGTTTCTTTGCCAAAGGAGACTCTCCAACAGACCGAAGCCGAGACGTTGATTGCTCCGGAGGAGTCCCTTGTCAAACAGACTGAGTTGTTCAAGATCGATGATGAGGAGCCAGCTGAGCCAGCTGCGGAGCCGATCGTTGAGCCGGTGGAGGAGTCAGCTGCGGAGCCAGTTGTTGAGCCAGCTGCGGAGCCAGTTGTTGAATCAACAGAGCCAGTTGCTGAGAAGGTGGAGGAGACCCAGGTTGAAGATAAGGTGGGGGAGCCAGCCAAGGTGGAGGAACCAGCCAAGGTGGAGGAACCAGTCAAGGTGGAGGAGCCAGCCAAGGTGGAGGAACCTCAAGTTGAAGATAAAGTGGAGGAGCCAGCCGCTGAGGAGACCGCTCCAGAGACCGCTCAAGAAGCCACTGATGAAGCCGAAGATGCTGAAGATGCCGAAGTTGACGTTTCAGCAGCCGCTCCTACAGCCACTCCAGCAAAAACCCAATCCAAAAAGAAGAAGGGTAAAAAGGGTAAAAAGAGAGCTTGAATCAGCTTTACACGTTCCATTTCCATACTCGATTTGTTTTTAAGTATATCCGGTTGTAGCAATCATTATAAACGACCCATGACACAAGTAAGTTTTTGTCGGATTTGGCTGATGTTTCCGGTTTCCGGTTTCCGTATATTAAAACGTTCCGGTTTCCGTACCCACAATCACATTTTTATGACTCTCGCGGACTTCAAAGTAAGTTTCAGCTTTTAATAACACAACCACTTCGGTATAATCTTCGTTGAATACCATCGATTATCATGTCATTTTCTGCCAAATACAGGGATCTCCCGCCATTACCGACTAATAATGACAAAAATACCTCTACAAGTCGCAAAACTCCTCCGATGTTAAATTTAGTATCAACCTCCACCACAACAACGCCGCCTAATGTTCAACATGTTCCAACGCTTAATATCAACAAACCACCAACACCATTTCTTGAGAGCAAGACATTGAAAAGAAAGAACGTTAAAAAACTAACATTGAATTCTGATATAACAGGTGTCGGGTCATCCGCTAGCGGATCATCCGCTTTACCAACACCTGGTAATACCGTAACATCATCATCATTTTCATCAAACGAACTACTCTCAATCAAAGATCCAGACAGAAAAGCATCGACAGATGAACTAATTGCCAACATTCAAAACCTCGAGTTAGGACTCGAATATCAATTACCTATCAGGGCCGAAGAGCTTGTCCTGTTGAAGAAACTGGGATCCGGGAACTCAGGAACGGTTTCGAAAGTTTTACATTTGCCAACTCAAAAGACAATGGCACGCAAAATTATTCATATCGAATCGAAAGAAGTTATTCAATCGCAAATAGTGAGGGAACTCAGAATAATGCATGAATGTGATTCACCTTTCATCATTGGATTTTATGGTGCTTTTCTACATGAAGGTGATGTTGTTATTTGTATGGAGTATGTTGATTCCGGTTCGTTGGATAAAATTTTCAAAGTAACCGGTCCATTTCCGGATTTTATTTTGAAACATATCGCTTATTCGGTTTTATCAGGTTTAGCATATCTATATGACAGTCATAGAATTATTCACAGAGACGTCAAGCCATCGAACGTTTTGATGGATTCGAAGGGAAACGTGAAGCTCTGTGATTTTGGTGTCAGTAGGGAGCTGATCAATTCAATGGCGGATACTTTTGTCGGAACTTCCACCTATATGAGTCCGGAGCGGATTCAAGGAGGGGTTTATTCGGTTAAGGGAGATGTTTGGTCGCTCGGACTGATGTTGTATGAGCTTGCTAGTGGCAAGTTCGCGTTTGGTGGAGCCCCAGGCGGGGTGGCTCCGGGAGTTTCGGGCCTGAAACCAGACCCACAAAGGAAAGCCCCAGACTCCATACTGGACTTGCTCCAAAGGGTGGTGAATGAGAAGCCGCCTTCACTGAGAGTCGAGGACGGGTTTAGCAAGGAACTTTGTGACTTTATCGATCTTTGCTTGAAGAAGGAAAAGGAGCGGCCCGATCCAAGTGAGTTACTCAAGCACCCGCTGTTGGCAGAGTTTGTTGAAGGAGACAGAGTGAAGGGAGAGTATAGAGGGGATATAAGGAGATGGGCAAAGAACGTGAGGAGGGTGCAAAAGGGGAAGCCGATAAAGGAATGAGCAATGGGAGCGCTGCTAGCGAAATGAGTAGTGCCGGTCATATGACCGATCCTGACAAGCAAAGACACTCGTCATTTCAATGGTCTTATTGGATAGTTTTTGTGTTTATTTTTGGAGAATGGATGTCACGTGACCGTCACATGACTATCCGGATTACAAAGGTTTTCTCTATACTTGCGAATAGAATGACGAACGACGACAATCAAAGCGAAATGAGTCTTGAGTCGTGTAAATCATCCTCCAAAAGACATCTGGAGACTGCGTCGCTCACCCCTGGACCCACTAGACTCGTGCGACGAGAAAGGAACACCCGCTCCGCTCGCCTCTCCTTCCCTCTTCACTCGCCCGTCATTCTCAGAATATCTGCCACCAAATACAAACTCCCACAAACCACGACCTTTCTCCCCATTGCCCTCTCCTTCACGCACTCCACTGCCTTCTCCACGTCTCTCTCCACCACCACTTCCACGTCTCCCTCACACTTCTCCGCCAAAATCTCCGGTTCATACCCCTCGATCCACGGCATCCCCTCGATTCCATCCTTGAAGCGCGTGAAGACCACCAGATCTCCCTTTTTAAATAGCTTCCGGAACATCCCATCAATGAATTTACCCTTTGTGATGCCAACCAGAAACACAAGGCCATCTTCCCTGTAACTGCTGCTGAGATACTTGTCCAACTCTTCCACAGCCTGTTCGTTATGAGCTCCGTCCAGCAGTACAGTAATCCCCGGCCAGCCGTTGTATAATTGCAGTCTGCCTGGCCATTTGGTCTGGCAAATTCCCTGTTGAATCAGAGACTTTTGCAGCGGAACTTCCTTGGAGATCACGTGCAGCGTTTCGAGAGCAACTGCGAGGTTCATTTGCTGGTAATGGCCTTGTAAAGAGGTACGAAACTCTTCAATTGGTGAGCCGAAAAATTGTTGTTTTGGATCAGCCAAATACAGTGGAGAATTATTTTTTTTGGCCTGTTTCTTTACCACGTCAATGACTTGTTCGTCATTGGACCCGTCCACGACACATGGCGTCGTCTGTTTTATTATGCCTGCCTTTTCTGCCGCTATCGACGGTAAATCAGGTCCCAAAAGTGACTCATGGTCCAGTCCTATCTTGGTGATGGCACTGCAAAGCAAGTCTTTTGGCTCGATTACATTGGTAGCATCCAATCTACCCCCGAGGCCGGTCTCCACCACTGCGATCTCGACATTTTCTCTTTTAAACAACTCGAAAGCGATACATGTGAGTAGTTCAAACTCCGTGCAGCCTGTGTTCAGACGACGATCTGTCTCGAGCACAAACGATTCGGTGCTGGCAAAAAGCGCCTGGCTCACTGGGGTGTTGTTGATCACAATTGAGTCGTTTCTTGCAACGAGATGTGGTGAGTTGAATCGTCCATTGCGAATTCCATTTGCTGTGAGAGAGTGTGAGATGTAAGCGCACACTGAGCCTTTTCCGTTGGTTCCCGCGACGTGTATGGCCTTCTGCGCGGTGTGCGGGGAGCCAATTGCGGTGAGAAGACGGAGGATTCTGTGTAGTTGGAGGTCGATCATAATGACGAGCGAAGAGCTGGTCACACAAGATTTTTGTAGATCTGATAAGTGAAATATTTATTTATCAAAAAAAAAAAAATATAGAAACTCTGCCATTTCTCGTAGCGTGTCACTGCCAATTTCCCAGACGTGCCATTTTGCCCATCGATCAATAAAAATACGTGGTACAACAAACAACAACCCTCTTTGTTATTCTTCTCTGTTGCACCAACCCTCGCCATGTCACGTTTGGAGTCCCGACTTAGACGACTGTTTAACGTCCCGCGGAAGGGAGAGACGTTTGAGTTCCGTGAAGGGCTTGTCTCTCAATATGCTGACGAACGTAAAGACACTATTCAAAGGGTGATTGCAGCAATGACTGTGGGAAAAGACGTTTCCGCCTTGTTTCCAGACGTGCTGAAGAACATTGCCACACACGACTTGGAGCAAAAGAAGCTTGTGTACCTGTACCTGATGAATTATGCCAAAACCAACCCAGAATTGTGTATTTTGGCGGTCAATACTTTTGTTCAAGACACTGAAGATCCAAACCCATTGGTTAAAGCATTGGCAATCCGTACAATGGGATGCATTCGTGTTGATAAAATGGTTGATTACATGGAAATACCGTTGAAAAGGACATTAAAAGATGATAATCCTTATGTTAGAAAAACTGCTGCCATCTGTGTTGCCAAAGTTTTCGATCTCAACCCACAATTGTGTGTTGATCAAGGTTTGTTAGAACGTTTAATTGAACTCTTGGACGACTCGAATCAAATGGTGGTGGCAAACGCCGTTTCGGCGTTGCTGGAAATCTCAAAGACAAGTAGTGCCAGTGTGCTACAAATCGACGCAAGGATCCTTAAAAAACTGTTAATGACACTCAATGAATGCACAGAATGGGGTAGAATCTCCATTCTTACTGCCCTTGCCGATTATGATGCCGAGGCAGCCGGTGAAGTCCAGCACATTCTCGATAGAGTCTCGCCTCAACTGCAACATGAAAATCCAGCCGTGGTGTTGAGTGCCATCAAAGTACTCCTCAAACAACTTGACAGAGTCGACAGCGAGCAGCGTGATTCGCTATTGAGAAGACTTGCATCACCTTTGGTTTCATTGCTTTCGACTCCACCAGAAATCCAGTACGTTGCTTTACGCAACATTCGTATTGTGCTAGAAAAATACCCAGGTATCTTGGCAAAGGAGTTGAGAGTTTTCTTCATCAAATATAACGATCCGTTGTATCTCAAGTTAGAGAAAATCGATATACTCGTTCGTCTTGCAGACGAGAACAATGGCTTGTTGTTATTGGCTGAATTAAGAGAATATGCAATGGAAATCGACAGCGAAGTGGTCAAACGCTCAGTTAATGCAGTTGGTCAATTGGCAATCAAGCTACCAAAAATCTCTAAAAAGGCAGTTGATGTGTTGTACGAATTGTTTATTACACGTTCTGAATCTGTAATTGATCAACTTGTTATTGTTTTACAGAACATTCTGAGAAGGTATCCTAGCGAATACTTGACAACGGTCATCACCATTATTGGGGACTTGGATCTGGATCTACTGAGTGGTAGTGATTCATTAGCATCATATATTTGGATCGTGGGTGAATATGCAAGTGAGATTCCCCATCTGGAGGACCAATTGACCTCATTGGTTAGTCAGTTTGGTGATGCAGACTCTGAAGTTCAATCTTCATTACTGACCACCTTGGTTAAAATCAATTTGACCCGTCCAACGCCGGTGACGGGACGTTTATTGCAACAGATTTTGACTGAGGCAACCCAAGAAGTGGAAAATGCAGATGTTCGTGATAAAGCATACATCTATTGGAGAATTTTATCAACTGATGATACAAAATTACAAAAACAAGTGATTTTGGGCAAATTGCCACCTTTAGAATCAACAATTGAAACGTTTCCGCCTCTTTTACTTTCTGAGTTGCTGAACGAAATCGCCAATCTTGGATCGGTGTACTATAAACCAGCATCGGCGTTTGTGAGAGTTAGCGATGGTGAATTGTTTAATAACTCACAATTACAGTCAAAGAAGTTGGAGGAGTTGCAACAAATGGCTAAGAACGAGATTGTGGGTAGTGTGAAGGCAGAGAATTTGCTCGATTTTGATGACGATGAACCAGAGGGAGAGCCCTATGTTGAGAATGAGGTGAAGGCTGGTGGTGCGAACATCCTTGATGAACTGAACGATTTGTTCACTGGGTTATCTGCTGCTCCAAAGGTGCAACAGAACAATGCGTTGTTTGAGTTGATGCAGACAACGGCACAGCCTGTTGAGACGGCAACCGAGCCAACTGCGCCGACCGAGCCATCTGCAACCAAGCCTGCTGAGTCGGGTGATTTGTTGAGCTTTTGAGTGACCGAGCAACGAGGCTAGCGCGTCTCGTCGTGCCGCCAAACCTGTGATTCGCTTCGCCCATCGCTCGCCCCGCTCTTCGGCCGCTTTGGGCAAAGGACTAGCAAAGAGAGTCTCCAAAACACGGGCTCCGGGTAGCATTATTTACTATGTCAATAAAGAATGAGTGGTGAATAGTATTGAGGAATGCTTTGCAGTGAAGTACGGTGACATTTGCTGCCGTGCTCCTGTTTATGACTGTCAGTTACGTTGCTCGCTCGTCTTATCATACATTAATTTATTAGACTATTTTCGTAATTTTTATCGCAATGACAAACGACGTGCGAACGGCGTGCACGGCGAGTCTCGCTCTCGCCCCTTCTCGTCAATCGTCAGTCTCTGTTGGTCCCTTGCAAAAGTTTCGCTTCACGACGCGCTTCACTCGTCCTCCTCGCCCTCGCCCCTCCTCGAGTACGTCTCCTGCTCCAACTCCTCCACCTCGAACTGCTCGGCATCCTCCTCGTCAATCTCCATCTTCTCTTCCTCCTCCACCACCTCCTCTTCGTTGATCTCCTGTTCAGCAGCCGGGAAATTCTCAGCCACTAGTTGCAAAATCGTGTTACACTCATCCTCTGAAAACCGTTGATCGCATTCTTCGATGATCGAGTACAGCGTCACTATTGACCGTGGCATGTAATTGAGTATCTCTAGTTTTTCGATTTTTTCAAGACTGAACTTGTTGAGTCCATTCATCAAGTTGACGACATTCGAGCGGGTAAAATCGTTTGATTGGCCACCACGAACGAGGTAGTTGGATAGATCACGTGTCACTATCTCGAGATCAGCAAGATGGGTCTTCTTGCGGCGCTGTTTCTTCTTAGGGTCAGTTTCACCAAGTGTGAAGTTCCATCCATTTTCTTTCTGAACTTCAACGAGGTGTTGGTACACCTCAAAATTCGATAGCAGTTTATCTCGTGAGGTTTCGACCTGGACTGTTAGTATGTGTGGTACGAGCAGAGCGAGAGTGCTAATGACGACGATGACTAGACGGGCGGGGCAGGTCTCCTAACGCTGCCTTCCTCATCATCTCGCGAGGCTTGCTTCGCCGGTTGGCAGACAGACACATCAGTATACCGAAATCCCCGTCCCACCACGTCGTGGCATTCACTTACCTTCATCTTGTTGTGATTAAACAGTCTCCTTCGGTTGATAGAAGTGTTAAATCAGTTGAAATTTTTTACTGAAAAAATATTTATCAAGTTTCCAAGGAGCGGCGCGTCGACCGACGCGCGTCGCAAGAAGAGCGAAGCAAGCAGCTACCGAAGCGAGTCGAACTAAGAGGTATCTCTAACTATTAAGAATCGATTGGTGAGTGAAACTGGCTCACTTTACATACAAACTCGACTCATGTCAAGACTAATACGATAACTTGTGTAACTGTGTAGCTACGAGCGTCGCGACTCGTACGACTCGCTACGCTCGTCGTGGTGGGTGCTCGATGTCCATCGTTCAATCATCCTGGTCCCAATTTCCCGGCTTTGGTTGCTTTGGCATTGCCGGACCACCTGCTCTCTTTGCCACAATAATCTGATCAACACTCAACACTGTGCAGACAGCCTCTGTTGCCAAAGTAATGGCATTCTTTTTAGAAACAACGGAGTCATAGATTCCGTGTTCATTGACATCCAACAACGAATCACTGGCAGAGTCACTCTCGATATTGATACCGAACTTCAACGATTCCACATCGTTTTCATCGTGAGAAGCATATAATCTTGGTAAAACTTCAGAGGCATCAAGCCCACTAGTTTCACACAAGATTCTTGGCAAAAACTCAAACGCCTCGGCAAATTTCTTGATACCCAATTGCAATAAACCAGGAGTCTTTTCACCGTATGTTGTCACTCTTTTAACCAATTCTGCCTCGACAGATCCAGCTCCGGCCAACAAACGTGGATCTTTCAAGATTGCTTTGACACTGGCAACACCATCATCAATGGCACGTTCGATATCTTCCAGATTGTTCTTGGTGGCACCACGGATCACAATCGATGAGGTCAACGAAGTGTCTTTATCTTGTCTGAAAACAGTGACACGGTCACCACCAATCTCTTTAGTTTCGACAATATCAACGCTACCCATCTCTTCTGGCAGTGGCGCACCGAGTCTACTCAATGGTGTACCACCGCACACACGGCAAATACGTCTCAAATCGAACTTGGATGGAACCTTCAAAACTAAAATTCCATAACGATTCAAGTAGTGCAATGCAAGTTCACCCACTCCAGCACCGGCAATAACAACCCTGACGCCACTAGAATGGATTTCTTTCACCATTTGGTCTAATTGATCTTCTTCACCCTTGCTGAAGCCCATCATTTCCTCGGCATTATGTAATAAAACAGTTCCCTTGGTTTCTGTTGTGGAGATGTCAATTGGACATGTGTAAATTGCCACCTTGGAAGTCTCTGTGATCTTCTTAACTTGAGTTTCAGGCTCACGTGGGAAAACCATACCTTTCAAGACAAATGAGCTCTCTAATGACGATCCCATAATCTTGACGACTCTAATCGAGTCAACGTTGAAACCTTTTGGATTCGTCTTTGGAAGCACATTTATCACTGCTTCAGCAACAAGGTCGCTGATTTTATCTTCATTGCCGTATTGCTTCGATGCAATAACTGGTTTAACAATCTTGAGTAACTCATTTTTGGAGTAATAATCTTTAATTTCATCAACGACAAGATTATCCAATTCTTTGATGGCAAATTTGCTGGCCAGATTGTAACCTTGAATGATTTCGGTTGGTGTTAATCCCAAAATGACTAATTTCTCAGCTAAATGTAATAATTCACCGGCCAAGACAAGAACGTAGTTTGTGTTATCACCCATTTCTTGCTCCTGTTGTTCCGATGACATAATCAACACTTTAACGGCAGGATGAACAATTTCGAGTTCACGGATCATCGTAGCAGCATCATTCGTGATGAAAACTTTCTCTAAACGATTAACAATGATTTTATTCTTACCACATGGTCCAATAGATGTCGAAATCATAGAACTAAGCTCTCTACAAGCTTGAATATTTCTGTTGATGGCTCCATCGCTGTTGGAGTGGGTTTGGTATCCTTGTTTGAATAGGCCGTTGTTCGGCGCTCCAGGCATTCTGAGTGACATCTTGGAGACGATTGGTTGCTTGTTTAATCGATAATTGGTAGAGTAATGGTGTGGCAAGAAATATGTATACGCGTTTTCGATGAAGTTTTGATCGATGGATGGCGACAAAACGAAATTTTTTTCAACAACAACATCTCTACACCGATTAGCTAAGCACATGAAAAATACACCACATCTAGTTTTTGTTTTTCTATGATTAACGTTGTTTCCCATTCTCCCCCATTCATTGAAAGTCCTTTATTGCATCCCAACTAATACATACCTCGAGCACCGCCCACCACGATGTCACGACAATCATTCCGAGATCAACTCATCAACGCATCAAACTCCAATGCCGCGCACAGCCAACAATCAAACAGCATCGATTCGCCAGACTATAACCCTCTTGAAGACGTTCAAGAGCTGTTCAGGCTGCCCGGAAGTCTAGCAGGTCTTGACGAGCTGCTCAGTTATACAAATGCATACAAACTCCAGTTGGATAGTGAGATTCTTGCCAAGAGAGACAGATATTCGGCGTTTGTTGAACGAAACTCAAACTCCGAAAATAGCTTAGATAATATTGATGACTTACTGACTTCATTGATTACTGATTTCAACGACACAAAACTTTCTGCAGAGAATACGGGCTCCATCATTAATGGTATGACCGCAAGCATCAAAGAGTTGGATCACTCGAAACGTAATTTGACGCTCACAATGACTATTTTAAAGAGATTACAAATGTTGATTACAGCTTATGAGAATTTAGAGGACGCAATTAACGATTCATCTAACAAAGTGAAGAATTATAACGAAATTTACCAACTTTTGAGTGTGGTGATGGAATTGATGCATTATTTCCAATCCTACAAGAGCATCGATGAAATAAATACGTTGAACAAAAAAATCGGATCTATCAAAAATCGAATCATTGATGAGATCTTCAGCGATTTCGAGAAGGAAATTCAGGGGGAATTACACAATCCACATCTTCTCGAAGGTTGCAACTTGTTAGATATGTTGGGGAGACCTTATCGTGACAAGTTGGTCAATTGGTATATTGTGACACTTTTGAAAGAAGTTTCATCAATTTTCAAGACGACGGAAGAAGCTGGATCTCTAGAGAATTTGAAGAGAAGATTCATCTTTTTTCAAAGAATTTTGGGCAATTTTGAAGCAAACCACTCGAATGTTTTCCCTAAATCCTGGCATGTTTCATTGGAATTAACGAAACATTTTTGTGAAATGACGAATAGGGATTTGAAGGAAGTTACAGCAAAGGAGACACGTCTCAATGGAGCAAAAGTTGACGTCAATTTGCTGTTGAATTCGCTTGCTGAAACTCTTGAGTTTGAAGTGTTCTTGAATCAAAAATTCAGGAAAGAGACTCAAGACGAAAGGTTCTTTGATAGAAAGATTTCTGACGTTTTCGAGCCATATCTGAACATTTGGATAGAACATCAAGGAACGATTATCAACAAAAAGTTTATCGAATTCATGAATCCAACAAATATGTTGAAGAAGTCTGGTGTTGATGAATCAACGGATAATAACCAGAGTTCTCTCAATGTTTTAGAGAGTGCAGCTGATTTGTTCAGAGTTTATCGACAAATTCTCTCGCAACTCTCGAAGTTGTCTCAAGGAGAGCCGTTGGTCAAGTTGTCCAGCGTTTTTTCAAAGTATCTTGTGAAATATCAAGAGACTATACTTGATCCAATAATCCCTGATAGCAAGAAACTTGCGTCCAGTACTGCCGCTGATCAAGTCGAGGGGGTTGAATTGATCTGTCTAGTTTTGAACACTGCCGATTACTGTTCTGTTACTGTTTCACAGCTTGAGGAAAAAGTGATTTCGCTGATTAGAACCGAAGAGTTGTCGGAAAAAGTTGATTTTGAAAACGTCAAAAACAGATATTTGACGTTAATCAACAATTGTATCAACTTACTGTTCTTCAAGATCGAAAAGGATCTACAATTTGCCTGGAGGGAAATGTTCAATAACAACTGGAAGTTGTTGAAAGATGTCACTGATGAATCACGTTACCTGAAGTCTGTCAAGATTGCGCTCAATGATAACTGCGAGCTGATTTTCCCGCAATTCAACCGAGCATTGTACATAAGAAATTTCATTGATAAACTGGTTGAACTGGTGCTGAGTGAACTTTTGATGAACATTTGCAAATTGAAACCAATCACCGAAGTTATGGCCGAACAATTCAAATTTGATCTACAATCATTGAAATCGTTCATTATGGAACTGCCAAGCAAGTCGCAAGAAGGTGCTCGAATCACCTCATCGTCCAGTTTTACGAAAGGCATCAACAGCAAGATCTCACAGATCGATTCCTTGCTCAAAATATTGATGGTTCCAACAACTCCAACGACAGATTTCATCTCGAGCTATTTCAGTATAATCGGAGATACGAATTTCAGCAACTTTGTCAAAATCCTGAAACTGAAGGGTCTCATGAGCAATGAAGCGACGTATGAAAAGGACAAGTTTAGATATATGGATATTTTCAAGACCCAACTGAGAGTTTACGAGTCAAATACTGAGGAGCCGGTTTCCGAATGCAATGATTATATCAAGAATTTGAAGATTGAGAATTTCTCTGAAGGAATTGGATCTATTTTGAGCTCGACGTTGTTAACATCACCTGGCTCGCCAAAGAACACGGCAGTCGCTACAAATGTGGGGGCAAATTTGACTAGTTTCTTCAACAACTCGAATCCAAATTTCAAAATCGATAAGCAGTCGCTGTTGAACACGAGGGACAATTTCGAGAAGAACATTGCCCGCACGTTCAACATCAATGACAACAAGATTGATATCGGGGAGAATCTGAAGAGTTTCGGAAAGTTTTTCAAAAAGAACTAGCCTGCTAGGTGCGGGCGACGAGTCCGTTTCCGTCACCACACAAGTACATATATAGCCTTCCGACGGGACTACTCGCTGCTGACTAGCGTAGCAATTCACACATACATACATAGAATACTACGAACGACATCTACAAGTAGAGCAACGCACTTGCTGGTCTGTATACCCAGCTCTTTCGGTTCCGAATGAATTACTAAATGACACTATAAATCGAAAAACTATGAATTTTAAATACTCACTACTCACACGCACTAGCTGGGCCCGTGGTGTTTAGTGCTTACCCCCCGTTCTCTTCTTTCTCAACTCGTTTTGCTCCTTCTCCACCTCTGGATCGAAACTGATAAATTCATGCAAACCGGCACCACCTGGAACCATTGGCAAGACAGGAACCTTCTTTTCCACGACAACTTCCATCAAAATTGGACCGTCGTTGTACTCCAACATCTTCTTGACACCGCTCTTCATGTCTTCTTGCTTTTCGACTCTGAACGCCTTGAGACCCATGGCTTCAGCGAGCTTGACGAAATCTGGGTTAGATTGGTGGGTGTGTGCGTATCTGTGCTCGTAGAAAAGAGATTGCCATTGTGTCACCATACCTTGCTCTTCGTTGTTGAGAACGACAACTTTGATTGGGGCGTTAGCTTGGACGGCAGAGGACAACTCCATCAAAGTCATGTTGAAACTGGCATCACCGTCGATATCAATGACAAGAGCATCTGGCTTGGCCACTTGAGCTCCGATAGCAGCAGGAAGACCGTAACCCATGGTACCCAAACCACCGGAAGTGATGAAGGTTCTTGGCTTGGTCCACGTGAAGTATTGAGCAGCCCACATTTGATGTTGACCAACACCGGTTGTCACAATGACTTCACGTCCAGTTGCATTTGCTTGGTCGGAGATCTCACGTAACAAAGTTTGTGGTTTGATCTTGGAGCCTGGGGTCTCCATTTGGTAAGCATAAGGATATTTCTTCTTCCATTCAGCAACCTGGTTAAGCCATTCGCTACGGTCTTTAACAGGATGAACAAGTTGATTGAAGAGTTCGAGATTGGAAGTAACGTCACCTTCGATGGCTTCGGTAGCTTCGACAACTTTGTTGATGTTTTTTGGAGAGATTTCAAAGTGAATGATACCACCACGGCCTTCGCGAGCAGCACGACGAGCTTCTGGTGCAAACTTGGCAACGTTACAGGTAACACGGTCATCGAAACGGGCACCAAGAGCAATGATCAAGTCGGCATGCTGAACTGCGGTGTTTGCGAGAGCAGAACCGTGCATTCCGAGCATATCAAGAGATTTTTCGTCGTGTTGATCAAATGCACCCAAACCTTGAAGGGAAGTGGTGACTGGAATTTGAGCTTTATCAGCAAGCTCTTTGAGACGGCGAGGACCGTCTTCCGAGTTCAAGATACCTGCACCAACGTAAAGAACTGGTTTCTTAGCCTTGTTGAGCAAATCGGCAGCTCTCTTGATAGATTCCGTGGTGAATTCAGTGGCAGCAGCTTCTGTGATCTTGTTGAGTGTGTTGGAAGGAATTGTAGTAGAAATTGGAATAGCTTCACGTAAAATGGCAGCAGTAACATCCTTTGGCAAATCAACCAAAACAGGACCTGGACGTCCGGAAGTTGCAATCTCGAAGGCCTCGTTAATACGACGAGGAAGTTCGGCAACGTTCTTGACCATAACGTTCCATTTGGTACAAGAACGAGAGATACCAACAACGTCGGCCTCTTGGAAAGCATCGGTACCGATCGCGGTTGTCGGCACTTGACCGGTGAAAACAACGAGTGGAACACCATCAGCGAGAGCATCAGCCATTGGAGTGATAACGTTAGTAGCACCTGGACCAGATGTAACAAGAACAACACCTGGCTTACCGGTTGCACGGGCGTAACCTTCAGCCATATGACCTGCACCTTGCTCGTGACGAGGCAAGACAAAGTTGAACTTATCAGAGTTGTAAATAGCGTCATAGACTGGCAAGATCGCACCACCTGGGTAACCAAAAATGGTATCGACGTTGTGTCTACCCATCATTTCATGGAAGATTTGACCACCGGTGAGACCAATGAAAGAATCGTCCATGTGGGCTGAGCCAGCCGAGAGTGGAGATGGCTGTTGTGCTGCTGAGCTGTTGAAAGCTGGAGCGGGCGTTGGTCTAGAGGCCGTTGCAGTGTTGGTATTGGTGCTAGAGATACGACTAGTTTTGGAGAACGATCTGGCCGTGCGGAGTGCTTGGGAGCACACGCTCACGGCTCTGCGTGCGGACGACGTTCTGATCGATGAGGTTGCAAGCATTGCTGGTTGTGAAGTTGCAAGGTGAGCGATAAAGAAGGAGAAGTTGATGAGTTAAATGTGGGGAGAATGAGTCAAGTTTGAAAAATTTGAAAATTTTGCGAGTGTTGAAAATTTTGAAAAAGGAATGTGAAAAATTTGAAAAATTTTCCGGTACAGGGCCGGCTACGGCCAGCGAACGACTAACTACCAAAAGAACAAATCGTTAGGCGGTGGTCTTCGGTAAGTGTCCGTTGACTAGTGGATGTTGACGGTGGGAAGTGGTGTAAGTTGTTGGTCTTTTTTCTCTCACACTTCAGATCCTGCTGGTAGAATATCAGAGACGGCCTGGTAGGACAGTTTCTGTGGACGATCGACGCGACGCGGCGAAAGAGCAGAACGAACCAGCTGGTGGGAGTAAGCAGCCAGCCAACGTGGCAAGTAGTGACTAAGCTACAGATGACTTGTTTCGTCAGTGTTACCCATATACGAGATTTCTCGTGAGTGCACAGTTTACATTCAAGTTGCAATCCTTCAGTTTTACGCTTTCCAAGTTGTTTGCGATAAGGATATATTTTTGGAATCCTCACACCTACCGTACACCTCGCACCTCTGTAGTTGTGGTAGTTGATCCCAGCAGTATCCAAGGTAAATGAGCGACAACTAGCGGAGGACTGGCTATAAACAGTGTTGCCTGTTTCCTGAATGTGTTTTGTGGTTTAAAGAGTGGTGAAATCTCGCGGATCAAGCATGATGTGGTATGATTAATGCAGATCCAGAAGAGGAACAATAAGAGCTAATCAGATCTCACACTTCGCCTGTCATCGCTGGACCAGCACAAAGTACGGATCAGCAAGAGCTAGCTACACATCGGTCTTAATCCGTGGGCTGAGTTGGTCGATCCTCTTGTAAGCACATTAGCTTGTTACGCGATTGGCTCGAACGACTACCGTCGCAGTCTTTACATTTCGCTTGCTCGTCGTTCGCGAAGTCGATCGACCTTTTGACATTTAAATACACATAATTCAATCAACTTAAATCAAGCTCATCTCTTCCTACGTCCCGCAATGCAATCTGAGACGACAATCCACCAACATCATAATGACCATGGTTCGCGCCATGGTTCAATAGACACAAGTAATGGGTCACTTCTCTATCGCTCACACAACACACTCAAAATCGGTCAAGTTCAGCGCTTCACCATAACTTATACACCAAAAGAAAACGACCAAAAACCACTATTTATCAAGATTAAAAATGTCGAAATGATACCGAAACGTGCAGCGTTTCTTGCTGGTCCCTACATGTTGTACTGTGACGTGAGAACGGCAGATTATTCGCATAAAAAAAACTGTTTTGTTACCGCTGATCAGCCTATTTATGAGCCAAACTTGTCAGCTGGTCAAAGTCTCAGTGCAGAATTATCGCTACATACATTACAAAAGAAATACGTTTGGATCGTTGATGTTGTAAGTCAAATGTTGTTCAGTACTGCTGCAGAGGTCCATTTCGAGGTTATGATTGGTCGAAATCGTTATAATCTACACAGACATAGTTTTGGTGATAAATACGGTTTGTGGAGTGAAGAATTGACTGTTAAAGCTGAATCAACCAAAGAATTATGGAGCGAACAATGGACGAAGGAAACAAACGAATCGGCTGGAAAGTTCCATTTAGTTGTTCTTACACATGGACTCCATTCTAACTCAACTGCTGATATGTTTTACCTGAAAGAGGAGATTGATAGAATGGCACGTAAAACAGGTGAAAATATCGTTGTTCGTGGATACACGGGCAACGTTTGCAAAACAGAACGTGGAGTGAAGTATCTAGGGCGTCGGTTAGCCGAGTATATCGTTCATGATGCAGCTGCCTCGTCAAAAATCGATCGTATTTCGTTTATTGCTCATTCACTTGGTGGACCAGTTCAAACATTTGCAATTTCATACATTGAACACAATTATCCTGGATTTTTTCAACGGATTCAGCCCGAAAACTTCATTAGTTTGGCATCTCCATTCCTGGGAATTTCGAATGAAAATCCAGCTTATGTTAAAATGGCATTGAGTTTTGGTATTGTTGGTAAAACTGGCATGGATTTAGGGTTGCAAGGTCCGAAACCCTTGTTGATGTTACTCCCATCTGAACCGACGAGACGAATTTTGCGTCGTTTCAAAAGAAGAACGTTGTATGCCAATGCATTACACGATGGAATTGTTCCGTTAAGAACTTCTGCTCTGTTATATTTGGACTGGAAAGGACTTTCCAGAGTGTACGAGGAGACTGGAAGACCGGCAGAGGCAGTTGGGCAGTCGAATAGCGGCGAAGCAAGTGAGATTCCTTCAATTGTTGATGACGATCAACGTTCACAACCGCTTCTTTCTTCGTTGAAGAACAAATTTTTATCTCCCTTACAAACTGTGGTGGCCTTTTGCGCTCCCAACCTTCAAGAAGCAAATAAAGGGAAAAAATATCAACGGTATCAAACGAATGATGGTGAAGATGAAGGTACTGATGAATTAGAACATTTGAACCCACTTCCTAAATCGTCCGTTATTGAGTCCATTAGAAGGGTTCTTCTTCCGCCTTTACCACCATTGAAGTATCTCACGGATCCAAGTTCTAGACCTGAAGTGATATTGCATGACAAAATTTATAAACCAGACTCGATCCCGCGCACGCCATTGAGACAGAGCTCAACGATGTTGCAAGCTTTAGATCCAATCAAAAGACAAAGAATTCTCGAAGAGAAAATTGCGAGACGTTGGCACAATGGAATGACATGGCGTAAAGTGATTGTCAGCTTGCAACCGGATGCACATAATAACATTGTTGTTCGTAGACGATTTGCAAATGCCTATGGGTGGTTAGTTGTTGAGCACCTTGTTGAGAATCATTTTGGTGAGAGGGCTTTTAGGGGTGAGGACGTTGCTGATTATGAATGGAATGGTGATGAAGTTGAAGAGGATTTTGAAAGTAACAAACAGATGGCTGATCAGAAACTGGAAGAAATTTTAGGTAAACAGCATCAAAAGGCTGTCAAAGAGTTCACAAATAGCCCAAGTGTTACCCAAGAGAACGTTAGAGGTATCATTATTGAAGAAGATGATGATAATGATGAGAGTGTTGTTGGAAGTTTAAGTTGGGTCAATGATGAAGATTCCGCGATATATGATGGCCCGACGGGAATGATAAATGCAGTGAGTGAGATGGGGTGGTGGGCTAGCGGTGCAGATGATCAGCAGGCTAATGGGGAGCAAACCAAATAACATGGCTTCTAAAAATGATCAGCTCATTTCGACAACCACTCACATGGCCCAAAATTGTAAATCTAGCATATGTGATAAACGATTCGACTCCACAATGAAATATTTTACGACAACCAAAGCGAGTAGATTGAGCCGAGCGATTGGCTTTTTTGTGTAACTTCTGGCCATTTAATGTATGTACTCTCCACGCTCGTCATTTGCTGGAACATGTTGACAACACATAGCCATGAGGGAGAAAAAGAGGGTTCAAAGTGTTTAAAAAAGGGTCAAGGGGAAATTTGTGGGATAAAAAAATTATTTTCGCTCAGGGCAAAAACAAATTTTTCAAAAAAATAAAGCCACCCATGCTGGGAGTCGAACCCAGAATCTTTTGATTAGAAGTCAAACGCGTTAACCATTACGCTACACGGGCTTTGCTTGTGGTACTTCTACCAGTAGTTAAATACATTCATGCAGACTTACCGCCTCTTACACACGTCGGAATATGTTGTATGCAAATCCGGGGGTGCGGAGACACCAAATGCGGGCGCAGCAAGGCATGCCCCGTGCAGGGAGGAGCACGCGGTCGTACGCACAAGGGACTCCTTGGTCCGAACGTGCTGCTTCCGAGAAATACGCGTCGAGGTTTTCTAATTTCACCTGCGGCTCTTTGTTTGCTACATGTTGTCTATTGCTGTCGATAGTGTGCATAGCAATCAATATGTTCTGGACGGTTCTTCGCGCTTGGGTGCGCCAGAATGCGCCTCTCGCGACGGGACTATCGACTCAATCGAATGGCGTAGAACAAAAAAGTCATACTATTTGTGGTAGTGTGTAACCCAATTCACCCTACACACTTACGTCATTGATTTTAAATCTTGTAGATTCTGCAACTTTATCAGACAAAAGGGTTTGCAACACATTTATATATATATGGGGTTCCCCACCAGCGGGTTTTGTCAAATCATTAAATCTATTCCAAAAAAAATAGTTATAATTTTTATTAATCATTCTTGGGAATTGACTAATTACAATCAATATTATCATACAATATGACTTCGAATACTACGTTGGAGGTTAAACAAGCTCCAGCTGATGCTGAGAACGCCAAGCCAGTTAATTCAGACTCACCAACAAAGAACGCAGCTGCTTTCCCATCAGGTTCTGCAAGTGTCCAAAGCCCTTCGTTCCAATCATACCTCAATAATGACGGGATCGATAGCTTAACGCCGGCTCCTCGCAGAAGAAGAGTTTCATCCATTTCCTTGTCGGATCAATGGGCTGGTACTTATCACACTCCTTCCTTGCATGCTCTTACAAAGCTCAACAACAATGATTCGGTTAGTGGCGCTAATTTAACTAGTTCGAGCTCAAAGGCAAATCTCAGAAAATCACATTCAAGATTGTCAATGGCATCTTTATCTTCAGCAGGTGCGCCTGTCAGATATAAAACTACAATTGTGGACCATTTCAGAGTGGCTGCATACGCTTTTGCATTCGATATTGATGGTGTTCTTGTTAAAGGACCAGAAACCATCCCTTACGCCAAAGAAGCAATCAAAATGCTGAATGGTAATAACAAATACAACATTAAAGTGCCTTACATTTTTGTCACTAATGGTGGAGGACGTCCTGAAAAGGACCGTGCCAAAGAATTGAGTGAACGTCTCGGCGCTGATATCACTGAAGATCAAGTCATCCAAGGTCACACTCCGATGAAGGATCTGGTCAAAATCTATGATAATGTTCTCGTCGTTGGTGGTGTTGGTGATACCTGTCGTAAGGTGGCTGAGGGCTATGGATTCAAAAACGTGTATATCCCACTGGATGTGATGCACTGGAACCCAAGTGTGACGCCGTACTACACCTTGACCGAAGAAGATAAACAAGTTTGCAAGAAAGATGTTGATTTCTCAAAGACTAAGATCGATGCTATTTTAGTGTTTGCTGATTCAAGAAATTGGGCAGCTGACCAACAAATCATTCTTGAATTACTGATGTCTAAGAACGGTTACATGGGTACTGTTTCCGAAACTTTCGAAGAAGGTCCATCAATTTATTTCGCTCACTCTGATTTCATTTGGGCTACCAACTATAAACTATCACGATATGGTATGGGTGCGTTACAAGTGTCGCTTGCTGCCCTGTTCAGAGAAAGTACTGGAAAAGAATTGAAAGTGACGCGATTTGGTAAACCCCAAAGAGGCACTTTCAAGTATGCTGAGAAAGTTTTGAAACAGTGGCGTAAAGACGTGCTTGAGGAACACGTGGAAGAGCTTACATCTGCCGCTGGATCTGATGGTTCTGAAGCCGGTGATGATGATGATCAGGGTCTTTCATTCGGTGCCGGTGCTTCTAAGAACAGGAGACGTGCGTCTTCTAGAGCAAGTCAAGCTAAAGCTAAACCAGTTTTCGCCGAGTCTGACTCTGAAGACGAATCTGGTGATGAAGACGATGAGGGTTTAACTTTGCAAAAGTTGACTCAATTGACTCTTGATTTACCACCGGCTTCGACTGTTTACTTTGTTGGTGATACCCCAGAGTCTGATATTAGATTTGCTAATTCCCATGATGAGTCATGGCATTCCATCTTAGTTAAAACTGGTGTTTACCAAGAGGGAACTGTTCCAAAATACAAGCCAAAACATATTTGTGATAACGTTCTCGAGGCTGTTAAATATGCCATTGAAAGAGAACACAAGATGGAGTTGGATGAGTGGAACCACAGTGCTATAGACCCACCATCTAACCCTGACCTTGTTCAACCAACCGCAGAAGCTGTCATTGAAGAGACTGAGATGATAGTTAAAAAGGAGTAGTTGGTGGAAACTTTTATATATATAAGAGATGCATTACTTTTTATATTCACTGCTTTAATGATAATCTTTTTACGCATTAGACTATTAGCATGTGGTTGATGAGTAGCAACAAAGGAACTGACTAAGATTAAAGATTCACTCATAACTTTCTTTCTTTCTTTAATTTTTTACGAAATTTAAATTTGCCTTTTTTAATATATTGAGAAAAATCAAGCAAACTTGCAATTGAAAGAAGAAAAAAGTAAGCAAAACCGAATATATGAGGATCAGCTAGTTTGTCGTTCAAGTTAGCTTTCGTGGCCCAGTCGGTTAAGGCGTCAGTCTCATAATCTGAAGATCGCGTGTTCGATTCTCGCCGAGAGCAGCTTTTTTTTGCCAACTTTTAGAAAAAGTTGGGGAATTTTTTTTTTCTTTCTGCGTCATCGGTCCCTGACACTACTTATCGAAATTTTTTAAGTTAGTTTAGTGTAATCAGGTTGGTAGCTGCTGAGGACTATTTACATGGAATTTGGCCTAAAATGTG
Source organism: Ogataea neopini (assembly GCA_030578575.1). Lineage (NCBI taxonomy): Eukaryota > Fungi > Ascomycota > Pichiomycetes > Pichiales > Pichiaceae > Ogataea > Ogataea neopini. Next base: position 264,486 of record JAJMSO010000002.1, read on the forward strand.
CCTTGTAGTTGCAAATGAGCTCTTATTTGGATTGGTTGCTGTTAGTTTTGAAATGCCATAATTTACGAGGCTCTGAAACGGAAAGTTTGCGGTCTTTTAGCCGTCTGACACCTACTCTATCGTAAATATCCTCCGCAGTATGGTTCCCATGCGATGGCTCACAAATGTGCCAACCATACAGTTTGACAGGGCGAATTCGGAAACACCGAGACGACTAGACATGTTAGAGGTGAATCAATTGCTGATCTTTACGGCTCTCCCGAGCTCGAAGTTGTTGAGCTACAACAAACTTGCTGCACAAATAAGCTTGAAGGGATGATTACTGCACCAACAAAGGATTTTTTTTTTTTTTTGATTTCGCCAAGTGGATTCGGCTACACCAAGGAACTAGAATAGGCGATCCTTATACCTGTCCGGTATCTCGGCTAGGTCAGATCTCGGCTGGGAAGTTATTGATTGAACAAAGGAGGCTGTGAAATCACGACGTTTGCATACTTTTTTGGGACTAACGTAACACTATGCACATGTTAGTATAATATTAAAGCTGTAGAAAGTGCATTGGTGTAGCCGTGAGATCCTGCCCCGAAATTACGGCAGTTCGCCCGTATAGAATAGTTTTGGGCAGTGAACACTAATTCTATGCTAAAACCTATTGTTCTTTATTATTACTGGAAACAAGTCGAAAACAGAAGCAGTAGCGAAAGTCCGGGATTTGTGAATTCCTATTCGCCAGAACTCTAATCTCAGACCACGGCATGTTGCATGAAGTTATTTTCCGTGGCTGTGAGGCTGAAAAATAGTTATTACCGATAAAACGTGCCGAACAGCCTTCGTACTATTATTCTTTCTCCTTGCGCATAAGTTTGAGCTGATGCAAAATATGCATAAGCGTTATTGTTTTCTGCGCATAGAAAGAATACACACCATCGTAAAGTAGGTCGTTGAATAGTATCGTTTTTTAGCAAGTTTCATCTGGAAAGGGACTACCGGTCAAAAATAATATGTAGTAGCCGACGAAAACGGTTAGACTGAGGCATACGTGCTTACTCGTTACCGGAATAATATCCCAATGATTTAGCGACACCGGTATTGTGGATTTATTTTTGCAAACGAATTTATTTTGAGTAATAAAGAGGGAATTAGTATATCTGTCTCTTATGACACAGACTGTCAGTATGCGCAGTAGAAGTGAGGAAACAACCTGATTTTCTCAACCTTGAGGATCGGTGGTTAAACAGGGAGTCGAAAAACAGTGTTTTTCGGTGCCGAATGCATTGAAAGGCGGCAGAACATCTGTTAACGATTATGCCGAGGGCGTTTGTAGTCTCCGTACGAAATCTCGGATAGACAACTGTTGAATTGAGTATAAGCGGGTGTGTTCCGGTAGTTCGGCATAAAGGGTTAAGCTAGGTTGTGTTGAATTCCGTTAGAATCACACAGTGACAAAGAAGATTCTCGTCTACTTGTAGATCGTCGGAATGTAGGTTATTTCCAGTGCAAGCTAGTGCTACTGTAGCGACAAGTATAGTTGTAGACCGTGTTTGTGGCGCTGCGTTGCGTCAAAAAACCTTTTGGCGGAGTTGCACGGGTCACAATATCTGCCCAAAAATGTTGTGTCTGTTTCTTCTTTTTGGGCGAGAAAAAACAACACAGCCCGCAGACACAATCTAGCTACCTGCAAAATCGGTTTCTATGCATATTGTATGTTTTCGTTCCCTGGGTAAAATTGTTTACCAAATTAGTAAGGGCACTGTAGTGACTTTATACATCAGGTGATTTGAAACGACAGATTCAAATTCACAATTCAGTATCTTGAAGCGACAGAGCCCAATAAATAGTATCAAGTATTTTCCGTGTGGGAGCGGAGGGATGCTGTTGGGACATAAATAATTTACGAAGATCTATCAAGACATTAGCGGGGATCGACGACGGCAATAATAGAAATGCATATGGCACGCTCCACCAAGCATAAGGGTACGCTGCCATCGCAAATGGTACAGCTTGTAAAATTTTTTGACTACAAGTTTTCGCTGAGAAACGACAAGTGTCTAATTCGATGGTAGCTGCGACGAAGCATTAATGGCACTCCAAATTGGCAGCTGTCAGCAGCATGGGGTATTTATGAAAGGTAATAAGCATAAAAAGTTGATCGAAATCATACGATATAGGAGCAATGCACAGACGGCCCTGTAGATCAAAAACCGTAGCTATAATCTGTGTTCGATCTGCGCCGGCTCATCTCATGCATAACTGGATAGGGAAAATTAAAGAGCAGTGGAGTGCGGAACAAGTAAAAAACAAACTTTACTGTGCCAAAACAAAGGGCGGTGCAAAAAGCGCTAAATTGCACCTGCTTTTGCGAGCAGGGGTGGCCTGCCTAGGTGAGGTACGAAGCGGGGCCTACGCAGTGGAAAATCAGTTACAGAGTCGGCGCGGCGCGGGACTTTCCGGCAGACACAACGGAAAAAACCGAGTATATTTTACATGAACCAAATTACATCTACAACACCACTACCTCAACACATCCACACTCACTTACTCTAGGCGATACCGCATTACACACGCAGTGCTCGGCAACGAATTCGTTCATAATTTTTTTCGCAACAACGTATGAGATAAAACAGGGTTTTTTTCGGCGCTCGGTAAGGGTAAGTTTGAAAGGTTTAGCGGTGTTTGTTACTTCCAAAATGCTGTGGAGTAAGTTTTTTTTCCTTGTTTCAGGGCCAAAAAGCCTTGTCAACGCAGCCGCGATTCTGCGGACGAAATATGCGCAGCTGTTGAGCCTTGTCAAATAGAAGAAAAAACTGTAAAAAGAAGGGAGGAAGGCGCAAAGAGGTTGATCCGAAAGCTTACAGTTTGAGAGTTAAATCGGTACTGCCGAAGGTTGGATGTGGCTGTTAGTTGAAGATCACATGAGAGATAAGTTACAGGGATCTAAATTGTGTTCTAATGGGGATGGAGATCCCCCAATCCTTCAAGTCGCTCTGCTACGTCCTATAATGAGTAAAACATGGGGAGTTACACTGTAGCGCGGTTTTACTGCGGATACTGTAAGTATGATAACCGAACACGTCTGGGTCATTGGATGGTGCTTACTCATTTCGCTTGTTCCTTCGTTTGTTTGCCACCCTTGTGCGTTCAGTCGTTATTAAAACGTATATTCGCTCGCTCGTCTACCTTCGCTCGCTCGTGTAAGTCTCGCGTATAAATCAAAGCCACGGATCACCGCCACATATACAGGGTAGTTAACAAGACCTTTCCGCGGCGACCAACTCCGCCACCCGTGGCTGGCAGTCCGGTCTTTGGTAACTGACAACAAAAATCAAAATTCACAACCATGACGCAGTATGCACAACGTCTTTGGGTCATGCATATATGCATATGCACTAGTCTGCGTTGAGCTTGCGGCGTACGCTGCAGTTATGCGGTGCACTGCTGGACGCGCAGCACGATGGCCATGTTTTCACTCTTCTCTCTTTCTTTTTCGGAACCTTGATAGAATAGGAAATGGATACAGATCCAGGCTGTAGTTGATTAAAATGCAAGCCAGTTGGTATATAATTAAACTTATTTCGTCTCTTTAATGTATTTGAAACGTTTATCAAGAAGAGAATTACATGAACCAATTATTTATTAGCGTCATTGGCCACATATTCCAACACTTTCTTTCTCTTTAAAACAAGATTTAGTTGAAAACTTGACAGGGACTTCAGAGATCCACTCTCTCTCTCTGTTGCTCTCCCGCTATGGCATCTGTGCTCGAAATGTCATTCAATTCAAACGATTCTATCCATACTGCGCCGGCAACGACGGCCATTACACCGACGACAACAACAACAGGCTCCAGTTCTGTTATATTGCCTTCAATTTCAAATTTGACCGCTTCAATTCAAACACCTCCAGCTCTTGTTCATCGTACATCTATCCCTAGCACCTTGCCATCTCCAAATCCATCCTCTTCAGAATGGTTACGTTCCGGTGACCGTGAGCGTAGTTGTCATCTACCTCCATTATCGAGTATTCTACACGAAGGACCAAGCACTGTTCCACGTCCACACTCATCCTCACTATCTTATCAAGATCTTTATGGACATCAACAACAACGATATTCAGCGTTCACAGTTGATGAAAGACCACGTCATTTCTCATTACCGAATTACTCGTTTGTGGCTTCGGGATCTGGCAGCCCAGCAACAGCTAATGGACCAACAGCAACAACAACAACAACAACAACAACAAGATTATTAGATAGAGAACATACTCCACCAAGTCCTTCTGAACAAGATCATAAAATAGTCGTTTACGATCCTGTGTTTGGTAAAAGACAAGAAGCATCTCCAGGAGATAGTTCGCCGTCTTCAGAAACAGAGTCTAGATTGGGTACAAAGGAAAAACGCAAACGTGTGGTGAGAAGGAGAACAAGAACCGGTTGTTTGACTTGCAGGAAACGTCGTATCAAGTGCGATGAGCGTAAACCGTTCTGTTTCAACTGCGAAAAATCTAAAAAGGTTTGCGCTGGATATGAACAAGTTCCATACGGGTCTCGTAGATATCGATACATGCAACAACCGAAACCACAGGAAATTCAAGTTGACCAGCCAGTGATTCACCTGGATCCAACTCACTCGCGTGGCCATCAGGCACAACCGCAAGCAGCGCAAAAACAACGAGGTTCGACATCTTCCAATAACTCAGCTCGATCACCGGTTATTACCTCGCCAATGCACGCTCAACATTCACAAATGATGATGGTTGTTGGTCCTGGTCCGGGCCATGGCCCCGCTCCCGTGCCTGCGCCGGCGCAGGCCCGGCCTCACCCCCAGGAATATTCACATCATCCGCACATGCCTGTGCACCATAATACACACTACTATCAGCCTCAATACGTTCAACAGTCACAGCATACAGGATATGTCATTTCCCAGCCACCGTTGTTGTCTCAGCCTGCTCATCTACAGCAGTCACCGAATTACCATGGCCACACTCCATCGATGCAGTATTTCCCTGAAGGTGCAGCAATAGCGATAAAACATGAGCATGTGCCGCAGCCATAGCAAATGAAGAGCGTTTGCACAGGTCGTGGTACCTCGTTTATGCCGATAAGTGAACCACAAACGAAGGACGAGCAAAGGACGATATAATCAGGGGACTACTGAACATTCGCAATGACACCGATAAGTCTGGTTGTCTATTTACTACACTCTTTTTTGATTTCTATAAGGCCCGTTGGCCGGCAGTTCCGCTTTTAAAATTTAATACACGTTAATGATAAGTATACAAATCAGAACGAGTTGATTCTAGTGGAGAGAATCTCTACGAGTTTACCAAGGCGACTTACACTGCTTGCTCGTATGGCTCACACCAGTATTTCGGCCCGTTGAGTCGTTGTTTGCTGTTCATTTGCAAAATACTGCTCAATAATATTTCGCTTCTCTCGCTTTTGTTTGTGGAAAATGCACCCTTTGTCCGAGAACATTGATTAATTAATTATTTTTTAATATTATTTATAATTTTTTCTATTATTTTTTTGGATTGTTCTTTTTTTCTCAAGATGGCTTTTGAAACATTTAAAATTGCCTAGAATTCGGGATTTGCTAAGCAGATGACGCCGCACAAGAAAAGCTAGGCTGGTGATAAAGTAATTTTGTAAACTAACCGCAACGCTCCGTAGACAAAGCCACACAAGACACAGAATGATGAATAGAACCATAAGGTGATCCCCAGGTGTTTCAGGTGGTTATATACAATTGCAAGGATATGCCATAGCGGCTATTGACAAGGATGGGTTACTAAATATACAGGAGATTTGCTATCGGGTAAACTTGACAGCACGGGCACTTTGAAGCACATTGTGCACTTTTGAGTGGTGTCAATATCCCCTCGTTCCAGAGAGTAATGCCCACATCATTGAACAACGCATAAAAGGCATAACGCGTGGAAAGCATGGCATAAGGCAGACTTCAAAGCCAATCTATAAGTTCGATCCATGCGAGAGTTAGCCCACTTCAAACATGCAATATGTTTGAAAAGCAGATGGTAATGCGCAACAAATTGGAGATGTAACAAACAATAAGTCTGAATCGGTATTGTGGTAGACTGAAACTGAAAATTATACAGTTGATGCTGCATCGGTTTCAGATTCAGCGAAAATTCTAAATCAAATTTGATGGCAGTTGGATAATTTCTATGGGGCGCTGGGGCGAAGATTGTTTTGCGTCAGTCGCTGCACCCATGTACAAATCATCTTCACTGCATGCATAAGAACAATTAAAAAGTTTTACTGCCCTTCACAAAACAAACAATTTTTATCAAGGTTCATATGTAGATGTATGTAGGTGCTCGCTCCGGAGAAAGAGGGGATAGCACGAAAATACCGAAGTCAGCGCTAAACATTGTGAAAACATCATCCAGCCGCCCGGTCTAATTAAGCTTACAATTATCTTACGTTTTTGCGCGCGGAGATCTTTATGCAATTGATATAAACATTCGTTTCGAACGATGTAATTCTGCAAGTAAATAAGAAAGGGGCACTCCGGGGGGCACCTCTGACATCGGATGGTTACTGCGTGAGTTATACTGCAGGAGTATATAAGCTTTGAAAAATTTGAATTTCACGTCACAATTTTGGTAATAATCCATGTCAGAATCTATCAAGCAGTGCCGTAACTGCATCGTCACCGAGTACCTGTTAAAATTTAAGTGCCCTAACTTATGCTCTCGGACAAATTAAAATTTCTGTTTTAGGCTCTGTTTTTGCGACAGTGCAGCTAAAAGAACCCTGGTTTTAAATGCAAAAAAATTTCGTTTGGCTTGTTGTGAATAGAGATCGATGATTTCGCTTATTTAGTACTCATTATTTTTATGCCTTGCAGGTACGTAAGTGGTGTGGTTTTTTTTTGTTACGTCAGTATGAAAAAGCCGGAAATGATGTGCCACGGATAGATGTTTGTGTTTCAAATTCCATATCTAGACAACCATAGTGGTCCAGACCAGATCGAACCTCAAAGATAGCATAGAAGCGAAGAAAATCGTACCAGACGAGGACGCCATGTGCCTTTACGATCTCCCTTTGTTGATATTATTGTTATCTTTTCAATCGCATCTTGCTAATTTTCCTTACCGCGGCACAAATTCCTAAAAAACTCTCCAGTGCATACGCTTCTTTAGTCCCAGCATTCTGGTTTAGGATATAAACATATTCCAAAATATCAGCTGAATTAGGCTGACCGACGATATGTTTCTAGCCCTGAATACTGCACACACGTATGCGATCGATTGGTAATGTGCATTTTTGTGTCCCTGCAGCTTGCTGCTAAGTTGTTACAGGTCTCTTGTTCTGACCCCAGGAAAAGTAAACACGTTTAGGTAATATATGACATAAGCGTTATTTTTTACGACATCCTACTAAAAACGAAGTTGGCAAATTTACAAGAAAAAAAAGCTGGAATATGACAGAAGCAAGAATATAATACTTGTTATCCCCTCGTCTCAGAGCAATTGGTAGCCGTACATTTTGTATTATGAAACAACAGATACTCTCAATTGCGTTATTCATTTTTGGAGTTTCGGCAGTGGATTCCGATTCTTGGATCAAAGGGGTTGCTCCAAGTGATCAATCCAAATATAAACCAGATTCCAATGGTAATTGGCGATGTTTAGGTAACCCGGATATTGTGATCCCTTTCGATCGGATTAACGATGACTATTGTGATTGTCCCGACGGATCTGATGAGCCTGGAACGGCAGCTTGTCCCAATGGCCAGTTTTATTGTGAGAATAACGGCTTTAGATCGAGTTATCTTCCTTCATACAAAGTGAATGATGGTATTTGCGATTGGGATCTTTGTTGCGATGGATCTGATGAGCCTGACGGCGTTTGTGAGAACAAATGTGAAGAAATGAACCGTGAGTACGAATACATCAAAGCTCAGACCAATAGTATCATTGAGGAAGGATTGAAGTTGAAGGAGAAACTTACTCATAAGGCCTATAAAGCTAGAAGACAACAGCAACGTGATCAACGTATATTTGAGACCAAGATCGCTGCATTTGAAGAAGAATTGAAGGAAATTGTCATTTTTGAAGAAGCAAACGCATTGTCTGAGTCTGATAACAAAGTTGTCAAAGCATTTAGAGGATTGACTGACAAGGTGGAAGAGCTCAATTCCAAACTGACAGCCAAATTGAAAGAGTTAGAAACTAAAGAAACCAACTTGAAGAGTCTGGAAAAAATCCTGGAAAAAATGTCATCTGAATATAATCATAATTTCAACGATCCAGCAGTTAAAGAGGCAGCTCAATCCTTCCAAGAATATGCTGAAAATCGTGAAGTTGATGAGCAAAAAAGTAGTGAGCAGGTGATTCAAGAGTACCAGACTGCATTTGACAATTTGGTGGGAGAAATCAGAAAGGTTGAAGTTGATTTGAGCAAAGAAGTTGGTGGTGGAATTCCAAGTCTCGGATTCACGGAAGACTTGAAACTTTTGGCGAAATCATTGGTGGACTCGTTCCTGGGAGTCCAACCTCATCATCCTGGACAAAGCATACAATCTGCTGCTCAAGCAAGTAAAAGACGCGAAGAAATTGAAAAAGAGTTGAAGAAATTAAGATCCGATCTCAAGACTACAGAGGACAAACTCAATAAAGATTATGGTCCCGATGACATTTTACTCGCTATGGACAAATGTGTTCTCAACAAAGTTGGAGACTACGATTACAAGCTATGTTTTAACGACAAAGCAGAACAAATTTCAGGAAACGGACAAACCACTAAAATCGGTAGATTCGAGAGAATGGTTTATGATAACGAAACTAACAATTTACAAATTGTTCTTGAACGTGGAGACAAATGTTGGAATGGTCCAGTTCGTAAAGGAGAAGTTATATTCGAGTGTGGTGTTGAAGAAAAGATTCTTTCTGTGACTGAACCTGAGAAATGTGAATACATTTTCCGTGTTAGTTCACCAGTCGGTTGTTTTACTGAGAATCTGCTTGTTTGAATTTCATGCATTTCAATTATCATTATTATTATATTGATCGTCACTCCACATACACCAACACGCTCGTGATATCATCTGGTTTTCCACCGATGTAGTCTTGTCCAGTGATTTGACTTAGTCTCTGGGAGAAGACGCTTTTGAAAGCGGAATTCAGACTCAATTCTTTGACGTTATTCACGAGGTTTTTATTAGCCTCTCCCATCTGATCACGGTTGAAAGTATCATCCAAATACAATGCAACATCGTCGATCAGAACGTTGTCGATGAGTCCATCTGTGGTGAACATGACCACGTCGCCGGACTCCAATTGGAATTCGTAAAGGTCTGCGTCTTTTGGGTCGTTCATCAGATATTTGGAACCTCTTTTTTTGGCTAGATCAAGAAAATCTTGTGGGATGACAGATAATTGATATGGAGCATTAAATGAATACGTTTGTTCTTTTGATTCCTTGATACACTTGAACCTTCCATCTTGTTTTCTGAAAACTCCAAACCAAGAATCACCTAGATTCAATGCATTCAGTTTGTTTGTATTCGAGTCAATGATACCAAAACAGATTGTTGTTGATCCGACTTGGACTTTTCCTTCTGTTTTCAAACGATGGTAAGCCTTGTCAAGAATTTGAAGTGGCGTTGCTGATTCTGTGTCTAAAAACTCTTGTGTAACATTATTTGAAAGTTCTCTGCTGATAGCGCTCGAATCAAACCCTTGTTCCGACCAACCTCCTACACCATCCAGAACACCTGCCAAAACTTTGGTTTCACTATAAGCCATGACATAGTTGTCTTCACCTGTTGGAGAATCGTAGATGGTTCCTGTTTGTAGCTTTTTCTTATAACTTTCAATTAGATCACCACCTTCTGTACCGTTGTCCTTTAATCTGTCTTTTGGCTCGAATGAGACAGATAATGCGTATCCATGAGCCCCATCTTTGAAATTCTTGAAAATAGTTTCTCCGTTCTGGAAATTCTTGAAATTTTGATATGAATCACTTGTAAAACTTCTTTTGTGTACTTGTAGTCTTAGTTGATTGAGCCTATTCTTACCTAGTCTTTGACTGAAAAGGATCGAATCAACCTTTGTTTGATTGAGAACCGCTAAGCGTGCTGTTGGAGTCGAACACAAAGCGTACATGGCAGGGTAATACCGGAACTTGATGAAGCTTCACCACAAATCTTGTTTAGCAAGCTGTATAAATTAATACTGGTAACCTGTGCAATTTTTTTTATAAAAAATATTTGAGCAAGGGAATTTTTACATGATTTCACAAGCGAGGGGGGAATCATAAGCGAGTCAGCTTCAATAGCGCTTGGAAATGTACAATTCTACTGGATTCTACTAGATTGAAAGTCCACCGATCAAACAGTCCCAAGGAGCCCATTTGCTACCTCCAGAACCTTGAAGGAGACCACTTTGGCGTAAATAAATATAGGAATGGTTGCACTATAGTAGAGAAAAACCAACACTTTTGATATGCAAACTGTTAATTTTTTTGTGGCAGCCAATGTAGTAATTCTCTAAAAGTTCTATAATTAAAAACACCCAATTGTCATTGTCTAATTGCCCAACTTCTCAACAGCACCCAAAACGAATTTACCAAAATCAAAGTTTGGATCATCGAGGTTGACAGACTCAGTCGAGGCAACCTCCTTTGGTGGGTTCAACTTCTTGTACTCAGCCTTGGCAGCTTCAATCAACTTCACCTTTTCTTGGTAATCGAAAAGTTCTTGCTTCTTAGCACCTTCGGTCTTGAGAGCATAGGTGTGGTAGGCACCGTACACAATACCGGCAGCGAGCGAGCTGTATCTCAAAACCTGTCACACGTTAGTATTTCTCTTAAACCATTCGTCAGACTTCACTTACATTAAGAGTCGACATCTCGAGTTGGGGTTCCGGAAAAGTCTTTTATTCTAATGCGGTTAGTTATCAACACCTCTTTTGAACCTACTTTTTCTCAATTTTCCTTTCTTCAACTTTTCATCCATTTACCCAATAAAATATTCTAAAAGTGTACAACAGGGCACCGTAACCAGAGGGGGGGAATATATTCAGCCACATAAAAAAATCTCTAGCCACACACAGCCACATTTTTGCACTATAATTACTACATCTTTGCACAGTACGATCCAATTACATGCGACAACGACGTACTTCTAGGACACTCACTTGAACGAGTCGCTTCGCTCGTCAAGACCCTTCAACACTAATGACTTGATGATCTCCTTCTCCTGTCTCTGTTTCTCTGCCTCCTGCATGTAATTGCTTGCAAATCTGACATCTTCAGGTAACTTGATCTCTTTCGAGTTGACTTTCTTACCATTTTTGGTTAAAAACACAAACGAATTGCCGCTAGGAGCACTCTTGTGTGCAGTAATTGTGAATGAACCTTTTTGAAGCTTTGGCTTCGTAGCAATTTTGATGTTATTAGAGACAGCCATACTTTCCGAAACAAGTTCTGCAAATTGTTCTTCGAGTTGCTTTTCAAGTTGTTCGTTGAGTTTCTCCTCGAAATGTTCATCATCAAGGTCGTTGCTGTCATCATAGTCGTCGTAGTCGTCGTCGTCATCATCGTAGTCATCATCCTCTTCGTCCTCTCCTTCATCCTCTTCATCCTCTTCGTCCTCTCCTTCATCATCTTCTTCGTCATCATCATCATCATCATCTTCTTCGTCGTCTAGTTCCTCCCCATCTTCACCCTCCAAGACTTCCCCGTCTTCTCCCTCATCATCCTCATCATCTTCTTCATCATCACCTTCCTCCCCCTCCTCTTCGCTGCTATCACTTGCGTCCAGCTCGTCTTGGGTGACACTCTCCTTCTCACTTTCTTTCTCAGTCTCCTTCTCACCCCCCTTGACACCCCCCAATGCAACCTGCAAATTCATTAACGCCTCTTCGTAACTCTCCGAAGCACGATACAGCCCCTTTCTGCCAATCTTCAACTTATCATAAACAACTGCAATCTTGAAATTGGCTTCCATTGGAATTGGCTGTGCTTTAGTCCACAAATAGTAATCGAAAAATTTAATGAAAATGTCCAATTGCTTCTTATTCTTGAAGACTTCACCGATGTTCAAGTTGGTTAGAAATGAACAGACCAGGTGGACACGGAAATAATCGGTTGGCATATCCAGCTCGCATTCTTCATCCCTAACCGGATTATTGTCCTTGTGACCAAAACATAGTGTCTTATAGAGTACTTTCAGAGCAACAGTCGAGTCCATGATCTTCAAATTGATCAACTCAGAAATGTACTTGACCAACGCTAGTCTGGTTCTATGGAACTTGTAATTGTTGTTTTCTAATCCAAAAGAGTGTTGTTCCATCAGATCATCAATTACTTCAACAAACAAACTGGGCTGATTCTCACAGGTCTTTTTGAACACAGTTGCCAAAAATTTGATATTATCGTAATTGATCTTGCCTGGATGAGTGAAAACGTATTTGATTTTCTTGTAAACGACTTCATCCGACCAGTCCATACTTCTGAGAAGTTTAACCACAAGTTTCCAGTTTTTGGAACTCAGTTCTTTCAGGACCAGCTGATCGATAAACAATTCGTCAACAGTTCTTGGAATAACTTTGGAATTGATAGTTTGCATTGTGGGCTGGAACACTGTCATGAGAAACAGGTCAACAGCATACTTATCGCTAGAACTCAACTTAGCTCTAGTCTTGGTTTCTTTTAGCAACTGAATCACTTCCAAAGTATGCTCTCTGAACTCAGGATGATTCAATAAAAATCTGCCACAATCCTCAAATAGAAGAGCTAGAATATCCACATTATGAAGCTCTTCAATATTCAAAACCAAAGACCGAATCTTGTGGAACAACATATAGTTTGGAACCAATTTGAATTTAACAAGCTCACTGAAAAATCGTATGTTTTTGAAATCAATCTTGTTGCTGTGAATATGATGTCTGAAACCTCTATCGAGGTAATTGACTAAATCGTCTTTGAATGTACCAAAGTATTGATCATTGATTTTCAAAAATCTTGCAAAATTCTTGACAACCGTGGAATCCCTCGTTTCAAGGAAATGTCTGTAAAGTCTTTGACGTGAAGATTTGTTGTTCAAGTTCGAGTACCAATAACTATATGCAATATTGTCAATTTCTTTACCAGTGGTTGCGTCGTCTAATCGACTGAGTAATTGACTCATTTGTTGTCCAGCCGATGTCGATTGGTCTGTCTCTGATGACTTATCATTCTTCAACAGTTCGGCCGGCAACGTAGATTCTAGATCGGGTATTTCTTCGTAGAACTTTCTAGTTTCTTCGTCTTCCCAAAATGATTCGGAGTTGTTACCAGTAACAAGAGTAACTTTTGTGGAGGTCTCTGTTTCGTTTTCAACATCTAGCACAGGTTTGGGAACATTCAAGAGTTCACATGCAAATTCACAATATCCATTGAGTTTATCGAATAAAACTTCAGATTCTTCGATCTTCTTGACAAGCTCCTCAGGTATTTTACCTGTCTTCATCGAGATCATTGATGATTTCTTCTTAGAGTTCAGTATTTCCTTGTTGTAAGATTCCGCTCTACTGACGATTTTCTTTGTATAGTAAACCATCAGCTCACAAATTTTCAATCTAACCGGTTCCAAAATGAATTCGTTCTCTTCCAAGATGTATGACGAAAATCTTTTCAAAAAACTACTTGCAACATTAACAGAACCACCTTGTAACATCTGATAACCCAAGACTTCTTCCAGAACACTCAAGATCAACGCACGTCCTGGATCCTTTGCAAGACTTTTGCTCAAATAACGTGGTAGTTCATTCTTAGGCATATCAGCAACGGATCTGAATATACCAGTCAGATAAAACTCCATGAACAATCTGAGTAAAATCCTTTGTCTTGCCGCTCTCTCCTTTTCGGCTTTCTCATCAATGATACTAGAATCATTCTTTGCATTCTCAAATGAGTGAACAAAATATAGTTCTAAGAATGGCGTGAATTTCGTATTGAATCTTTGATGTAACAACGACACTATCTCCACACAGGCTGGAATGTCTTGGGCTTTGGAAACCTTGCTCAGCCCTTCTGCCAGCGCAGATAACAGTTCATTAATATATTTTTCCAATGAAGTGGTTAAAACGGCGCTGATCAATGATTTTTCAGATTCTTTGTTTAATGATGTTCTAATTTTCTTTATAAATGCAGTATTTTTCTTCAGACTAGTGTCAAGCGATGATATTTTGACGACCTCAACACCGGTCCATGCTTGGGAGTTGAGAGCTATAAGCTCTTTTCTTCGGGTATCAGTGTCCTCAGACATCGACGGAGGATCACTTTTGGTCAATTAGATTACCCTCAAGTAGATCGGTTCACCCAAGTAGTTTTCTCAAATATTTTTTCAAGTATTTTTTTATTTTACTCTGTATTTTTTGCGAGCGAATCCTTTGAAAAGTGACCTAATGAGTGAGAACCAAAATTACCAAAGCAATCACATTAAGTGGTTTCAAAAGATCTACTTGAATGATTCGAGCAATTTGCACTAGTAGCCCTAACGTCTTGCCCGATTTATACGTACTACTCTGTTCGAGACTATCTGCTAGAAGACTATCTGCTAGAAAGACTCGCTTCGCTCGTCACTCTTCACTCGTTGTCGCTTTTGAACGTCCATTACTATATACACGTAGACACTCACGTCACAACGCCAGCTCGCCAGCATTGTTCTTTTCTCTATGCTTAAATTCTTTCCCTATTGAAAATACGTCCCTTTGGCAAACCATACATTTGTCTAACATTTTCAGTGTTTCTATCCCAAACAGATCTAAACACATGTGCGCCAATTGGGGTGAGTTCGTTCTCCGCAACAAACTTTCTAATCTTGAAAAATTCTCTCTTGAGACCCTTTGGAGCATTAGCTAATTTGACTCCGTTGTCTTGTCTGAACACCCAAACGGCTATTCTGTGTTTACCAGTGTTCTTATCAGCAACTGGTGGTTGATATTCAACAAACTCATAATCCTCATTCTCGAACAATTTTTTAGCATCAATGATTGGATCCTCGTTGGAAAGCTTAACGTCTTTGAGACCCCACAAAAGAGTAGTCGAATAACTATCTTTAGCCAAGTCTGGAGTATCTGGATCCACAACCAAAACAGTATACAGGTCTTCTTTTGACTCCTTAAACTCAATAATCTCCAAAGCTGGTGGCTTGCTCGTCACATTGGAAGAAAGAACAGTACCTGGTTCAATCCATCTCTCAACGTTGTTGTGAGGGAACTTCAACTTAACCTCAACTTGGGGTTCAAGAGTTGGCAGCGTATCTGGAATCACAGCAAGGGACTCGAGTCTTTGCATGATCAACATTCTAGAATATGACTTCCATTGTTCCTCCAAGAAATGTCTGTAAATAGGCTGGGTTCTGTCAAGAGTACTTGTGGCATACTTCGAAAGGAAAACAACTTCTGGATTGTTGATTTCAGCTTCAACTGAAAGCTTCTCTTTTTCCTTGACTAGTTCAGCTTTTTCTGTCTCAGTTTGGGCTTGTGTAATAGCAGATTCAATTTGGTCGATCTTCTCATACAACGACTCACTTTGTTTCTCTAGGACTTCATAAGCAAGTGGATAAATCTCACTGAGTCCGATTGGTGAAGTGTACTTGTTCTTGTTTGATCTTTTTTTCAAAGTAGCTGGACCATGAGGTAAATTTGGACTCAACAACGCGGTTTGAAGAGCCTTGTTTTTAATCGCCAAAGATTGCGACCGTTTGGTAAAGTTCGACCAAATGCCTCTGGAAACCGATGTCATGTTGGATGGATGGTGAATGGTGATGTGTGATGGGTGGTAGGGGTGATGCTGGATCTTTTGATGTAGTTGACTGAAAAAAAAAGTTGGAAAAAAAAATCTCGAAAAGGCCGGGTAACATGTACGAAGAATAACCAGTGAATAATTACGAGCGAAGCTAGTCGTTTGATAGTTGATCGGTCGCCAATTTGTTACGCTACCTGCCTATGGCCTGTTCTACTCACACTAATCGCCTGTCGGTCGCTCATCATGTCAACTACATTGATCTAATCAATTAAAACGGTATATGCAGGGTTATCGATAACCCTGAAAAAGCATAAAGTATAAAAAACCACTTCATGGATTATAATAGAAAAACTTACAATCAGAGTCCATACTCGACATTAGTCGTTCATTTTGAGCTTGAAATCCAATATTTCCAGCTCCAGTCTCACTTTTTCGTTTATGATTTGCGCGTATTTTGAACGGCTCATGTCCATCCGACGAACTGGCGGAAATAGTTGATGATGTAGGCGAAGATTGTGCCACGGTCGCAATATGACTACTCTCATTAGAAGACGACGATGACGATGCACCACCGGCTGGGAGAGTAGTTATTTCAAATTGAAACTGTCTCAATTGTGGAGTTATAGTGGTAGTCCCAGAAAGACTTTTAGAGCTTGGAGCTTGTGACGTAAACGTTGCCTTTTTCCCACTAGAACCAGTATCATTCGGAACCATCACTGAAGGCATTGCATGTGCATTGTTATCAGGAAGACTTTGTAACGAAACAGATGAAAGTAATGATTCGTTCGAAGAATTAAACGAGGTAGAAGCGCCACCAATTGCACCAGGCATTTGGAAATCCTGTAAAACAATGCTGTCTTGACTGCTATCAAATGAGTTCTTGTACATGTTTTGATACATTTGTTGTTGTAAAGCGATTTGATGATTTTGATGGGCTCTGATTTGTGCTGCTTGAAGTTGCAATTGATACCGTTGATACATGTTTGCATCGCTTAAATTGAATTGCGTTTGGGTAGCAGGAGCAGAAGCAACAGCGAAATCAGTTCCTTGCGGAGGTTGAGTTGTTTGAATCATCGTAGGTGTTGCAAATGGTTGATATTGTTGTACTGGGGTACTCGTAGCAGCATCAGCTTCAAACGATTGTATTTGTTGTTGGAGCGTCAAGAATTGGGGTTGAATGTGGTCTAATTGTGTAAGAGATCTTGATCTCGTTCTTTTATGACCTCTAACGCTGGCAACACGACTACCAAGCAACGAATCGTCTTTCGCTCTACCGGGAAAGTTCAGCGGTGCAGGTCTTTGTGAGCTATGATACAAAGAGTTAGTTCCCGCTAATGTTGCTGCTCTAGGTCTGAAAGAGTTTTGTGCAGGTTCTGTAACTGGGTGTTTGTGAATCATGACACTGTGTGGCAAATAATTGATTTTATTATTCTGCAAAAATTCCCAAATGAATGAGCATAATGGAATTTCAACATCATCTTTCGTAACTGCAAGCTCATCATCAAAATACAACGTATGAGTGATTCTGGTACTTTCAAATTGTGAGCCATGGACTGAGCCATTTGCATAACCATTAATCATACTGGCCCAATATTTGGAATTCAGTGGGAGATTGACTTTGATTCTGGTGTTTTCAGGTAACAAATAACCAGTTAAAGGTTCAGTTTTCTTGTACATTAGAGAATCATTGTTGTATAATTTTGTGACAGACTTTAATTGGACCAGCCTTGAAAAGTTGTCATCTGAAATCAATAGACTTGGAGATAAAGATTCTGATACATCAACTAAGTTTTCGACGTATGAAACCATCTTATCACGCTCCAACTCCACCATGAGACTGTTATCGAGATTGAGTGGTACTTTAGTGTACACTAACGAATGGGTGAAAACCAGTTCACCTGTTGAAGGATCAGCTGAATAAATTCCATCGACACAAGCTTCAAGACTTGAGTTCTTATATTTGAGATCACTGATGTATCTTTCATCCTCATTGACTTTCAGTACTTGACAAAGATCTGCTATTGGGTGGAATTTGGTTGTTTGACCTGATTCAGAATGGAATCCAATTTTAATTGCTTCGATTGATATTCCTTTATTCTTTCTTAGTGTTTTGGAAGGTTTTCTTTTGGTTCTATCGGGTTCAACGAATTCCTGGAGGATCGGAGTACTGGTATTTTCGATTATACTCATTTTGCGATCTCGTTCAGTTTTAACTCCTTTTCGTTTGTTGTAACATTTACGTCTTCTTTCACTTTCACGTAAAAGAGAACGAATCTCTTCCAAGACGTCAACATCTCCAATTTCTCGACTTAAACTCGAAGTTTCATCTTCCTCATCGTTCCTTGCCATATTGAAATAATCGTTGATTAATTTTGGTCTTGACTGGAATCCACCTTTCTCTCTCAAATAATTTATAAGGTAGTCCGTGCGAACAATCACCACATCTGAAACGCTTGCAGAGGCCAGCAATTGATTGTATTCTTTCA
Source organism: Ogataea neopini (assembly GCA_030578575.1). Lineage (NCBI taxonomy): Eukaryota > Fungi > Ascomycota > Pichiomycetes > Pichiales > Pichiaceae > Ogataea > Ogataea neopini. Next base: position 282,735 of record JAJMSO010000002.1, read on the forward strand.
GACCATCGCGTAAGAGACGGTAAACGCACAGCTTCTCTGTCATTGGGATGGTTGTGGGGAGAACATTGCCTGAGGATTTCGTATCAACGGAAGGCACGGGATTCAAGGGATCCAAGGGATCCATAGGATCCACCACATCTGGTTCCTCAGTGTTCGGAGAACTTCCTTCAAACAGCGTGTTGGTTAACAAATCACACGGACTGTGATCGACAGCATCGTTCTGTAACATTGCAGCTACCCATTCCTTTGTTTTATCCTCTTTATCGGCAATTAGTTGTGAGAAAAGCGTTTGGTCCTGGTCATTATCAAGAACAACAGATTCTGGAGCTGTGATTGATTCCGCGAGCAATCTGGTGAAGTGCGGTGAAGTTTCACGTTTGACAGATGAATTTGGAGGTGTGAAACCTTCGTACGTTGTGTTTATTGGAATTAGTTTCGTTTTGAAACCCGTAGTCTCGTTTCTCGTATTCGGAGTCATTGGAGTCACCCCGGCCGTCGGCTTCGACATGTTGTGCGAGCGATGTTTGAAAGAGTGTCGGAGCCTTTGACAGTGGGTGTTTTATAGGTTCAGTGGGATGAAACAGGTTGATCTAGTGAAACAAAAATCAGAAACAAGTAAAAAGGAGTGGGTTGAGGTGTGCGCGCACGAGCTCAGGAGCGCGAAGGTAAACAAATTTTTGGCAGGGGGAGCGTGGCGCGTTTCCTGGGCACGTCTCGCACGTCTCGCACGACAACAACAAGTCAAGCCACCTGTGAACTTGCAAGGATGTGGCTGAGCGGAACCGAAAGATCCTCCTTATATCCCAGGAAATGAATTCTGTTGCTGGGTAAGGAACAGGAGTGGAGATCGGGAGCCACGACAGTGTTACGTAATCACTCGCTTTGCTACTACTCACTGCGGTGATAGCATCTAGTACTCTCATCGTCCTCCCCTCCATTTACGCAACAGATGTAGTCAGATCCCGTAACCCCCACTAGCGGGGCCACCTACTCTGAACACCCCTCAGTAATTAGTTGATTCATTAATTGTATAAATATTTTGGTTGGACATCGCTGCGGACGAGCAACGACTCACGCCATCACAGTTGGCTCCACTTGTAGCCAACACCCTCACGCCTCGCGTCGCTCTTCATTGGTTCACTCACCCTTCGGCCAGTTCTACGCCATATATCGCCCATTTCCATTCCCATTCCCATTCTCATCCCCAGCCCCCCATTCCCTTCTCCACCAATTGCCATGATCATACTGACCACTTTTGTCAACAACAACACGGCAATCTCCAACGAAAACCTCGCGAAATTATTCACAATCTGATAGTTTTCATTCAATCTCACCAATTGAGTCCATATCACGGCCACCACCGGCCAGACAAACAAATTCAACATAAACGTCATCACGGTGAACGCTAAATCAATTACCTGTAGTAACAACTCTTCCCCCGGCGACCGTAAAAGCTCCTCTTTCTTTCTCCCTACTGGAGTATATGGTGGACTCACTAGATAATCCGAGTCTCCATCAGACTCAGCAATTTGTTTTCTCACGTTGTCATAGAAATCACTGTTCAACTCATCATAACTATCGAAATCTTTCTTTGATCCATTCCTGCTGCTCTGAAACTCGTCAACCAATTGAGTGTCGCTCAGAAGACACCGAAGCACACTAAGTTTCTGTTCCTGGTCTAAGTTTTTAACCATCTGTCCAATCAGTTCCGGCTCGCTCACAGACCCAACAATCTTGGTAATCGCCTGTCCAAGATATCTTCGTGGAACTAATACATCTGATGACGTCTCTGCCTCTCTGAAAAATCTCTCAACAAGCTCTAGTCCTTTACGGAGCCGTGGTAGATCTACGAGATCCTCAACAACTTCCTCAGACTCCGACGATATCTTGATGGACACTGGCTCGTACAGCCCAGAAATTTCCGGAATATGCTCTTCTCGATTGCGTCTCAACATATTATGAACAATTTTGTTTCGACGAGACTCAATAACCTTCGAAGAAGCTAATCCTCTTGGTACAGGTGTTTGACTGGTTGCGGCCTGCCTGTCTTCATAGTTGCTGTCTGTGGGAATGTATCTGGAAAGCCGCCCAATAACAAGACTCGAGGGGTAGAATCGTTCGAGGGAGTCCAAAACATGTTGGTTCAGTTGTAACTTTCCGAGTAGTTGCATTGCGGTGGATGGCCAACAGTACCTATCTAACCATTGGTAAGATATTCAGAAAACCGTTTTTTTAGTCATTTTTTTTATCATTTATTTTTATGCGTGCGGCTTCGAGGCATATAAAAATATATTTGAGAAAACTTATCTAATCCTTATCTAATTCCAGCGACAAGTCATACTCAGGCGTATCGGACACCGCTGCATGTGCTTCATGGTCATCATCTGCGATCCAGCGCGATGCCTTGGTGATATCCGTTGTGTAGAATTTGCGGGTGTCATTATCTTTGTAGAGTTGACTAAAATCAGCAAAATAAAAACCAGGACAATCTTTACCGTTGAAATATTGTCCACTACAAAGCCAAAAATAGTACCCTCGAGTCGCTGGATTCTTGAACATCCTTCGTAAAGTCATTGGTTTGTCACAGCGCGGACAATTAGGTGCACGCAGTTTTGGATGTGCCATTCGAAACGTTAGATTAAATCGTGTAGAGCCTGCAGTACGATGATATTCCTGTAAAGAATCCGTTAAAGTAGGCACACAATGTTTGAACTCTTCTTGGGTTCCAGGGAGCATCACCAACAGCGTATTGTGGGGCAATGGAATGTTGTAAATCGGATTGTGGTTCGGCTCGCCTAGCTTAGAATACATCTTTTTGACTCGGAAAATCCGAGTACAACCAAAGCTAAGTGAACATATCAATGGCAAAGGACCAATCGTGGTCATTCTATCTGAATGCCAATCTAGATTGTTTTTGTTTGACTCAAAAAGGTTACCAACGCACATATTAGCTTCCCAGTCTTTTTGGATTTGAAATGGATGCTTGTTGGGCATATTATCAAGCACACTATTCACATGTTCTTGTATGAGATATTGAGCAGTTCTTATGTTTGGAGTGTAGTCTTGTCTCAATTTGTTTGAATTGGCATAAAACTCGCCATCGTACGAAATATTCGAATTCTTATCTGAATAGAAAACCGTAGTTCGATGTTTAGAAATACATTCATTCTCAGCAATGAAAAACCTTTTATCTTTGAAAAATGACTTTCGAGACATCAACTCGGTCAACATATCATCTGCCAGCTCCTTTGGCAAAAAATTTGGCAAATATTGTAAGTTTGGTAAAGCTGTTTCAATATCCTCAGCAGTGTAGAGAGTGATTGTTCTTGGACCAAGTGGTTTACGCTTGTTAGAACCCTTGATCTCAGGTGATGCTTTTCGTTTGAGATTCGCTCCAGGTGTTTGAAGATCCTCTTTTAGTGGTGTCTCCTTCGGCGCTTTTGGCTCCCCCGTTGATGAATTCTCCGCCACTTCTATCACTTGTCTCTCCACATTTTTTGGAGCCCCAAATTGCTCACTTAAAATACCCTCTGTATCCTCCACAGAGCCTCCAAAAGAAACCAGCACTTCCAACAGTGCCTCTCTATCCACCTGTGGAAACCTTTGCTTCAATAGATCCAATTTCTCATCAGTAGACATATAGTTCAGCACCTTTCTAGTGGTATATATAAAACTGAAATAAATCATCAGTCATAAAAATCTACGCGATTCTGAAAATTTTAGATATTTTGTACACAAGGTTGTTTATTACCCTCATAAATGCATATTTGTGACAACGACTCAGCCAAGGAACCGGAAATTATCGAGTCTGGTACTGCCAGAGACTCTAGAAGGACCAGTAAGAACCGGTTTCCGCTTAGGAGCCGTTAATGTTTCTAATGAAGTACGATTTGATGCAGTCTTGTCTCTCTTGAGACCAATGGTATTGACGTTTTTGTTCGACAACGGCGCTCGACCACTACCACCCAACACAGAAGACGATGACGTCGACGTTGATGGCACAAATGACGACTTGAATTGAAACTTTTCCCGCCAGTTTTGAAGCATATCACGCTGTGCAGTCTTATTTTTGGGCTCATCATCAACTTCATCGTCCGGATCTGTAAGATTGAAATCACTCGAATTCATATGATCACTTGAGTTGGCCACGTCCACGTTCTCCTTATCTCCACTCTTCTCAATGCTTTTTGGTGACGTGAAAAATTTACTGACACTGGCTACAGCAGCCGTCTTTTCTTGATCTCCGAACAAAATCTTGCGTCTCTTTGACACTGGAGAAAGTTGCCCTGGTGCAGGTCTTTGGACTCTTGCCATGAATTGATCTATCGTGCGCAGAGCATCCATCCGATCGCTTGGGCGAACTAGCTGTTGCCGAGGTGCAGGCTGTGCTGGCTGTGCTGGCCGTGAGAGCTGCGGTGAAGGAGTTGGCGTTGACTGAACTGTCCTTGATCTCTTTGCAACATTCGCAAAAAGAGTGTCTATTCCTGCTTGCTTATTGGTAGATGGAGATAAAGGAAGAGGCGTTGTTTTCGAACGATATGTCATTGGTATCTGGTTCGTTCCAATACTCGTTTCCCGTGCTAAAAGTGGCAGTTTGGTGAACGGATCAAGATCACCGCAGGCAATACCTTGGTGGATCCCAATGTCAACAATTTTCCCAGTACAGGAATGTAAATAATCCTCGTCTTGGGCAATTGACTCTGGGATTGGATTCAAATGGGTCGGTTGTTGAGTCAACGGGTTGAAAACAATTTGATACATGAAGGCAAGAATCGCCTGTTGATACTCTTTTTCGAACTCTGGTGGAACCGTCAACTTCCCCTCAAAACGTATACCTTGTATAACCCTTTCAAAAGTGTGGAATCTCTTGACATAGCCAATTGCCTTTTGCATTCCAATCCCGGCAATTCCACGGGTATAATCACATCCACTGATGGTGGCCACCAGTCTCAGTTCATCATCGGAGAAAGATCCAAGCGGACATCCTTTAGTGCGCTCGAAGTTGTCGCGTCGGACCTCAATACACTCGCCACGGTCGTTCAATTTAGTCACAAGCGTTCTACAGCCGAAAATCAGTAAATCTGAATCTTCACTGATGATCCCATCCACTAGTCCCAGTTTTTCAAGGAAAACCATTTGTGAATCTGCTTCATATGGAGCAACAACATATTTGATTTGCCTTTTCTTGAACTCTTCAATGACCGTTTTTGCCATTTCTGGAGTGATATCACACGCTTTTTGAAAAAATCCAAATGCCTCCTTCTTTTGGTTCTTTCCAAGAGCTTCAATGGCTAGTTTCTTATACTCTGCACGTCGTTCACTTCTCTCCTTTTCGGTATTTCCCTTTGTTGGGAGATAATCTCCGTCAAAAACCATATACGGAGTGACTCCAAAGTGTCTCAGCATGTCCAATCGTTTGAAAATGTAGTTGACGTAAGCACGAGTTGGCCGTCCCATCACAACTTCCATAGAACACGCGTAGATCGCCTTGTGTAGCCACGCGTATGTATCAACAGCGAGAGTCTTACCCCGGTAGTTTTCCAGCGTCGTTTTGTGCTGAATCGACTTCAACGCAGGTAAAAGTCCAGAAACACCCATTTTGACAGACGGGGGAATGGCCAATTATCTACTAGTAGGGGGATCAAACTCGCTACTTAGAAGGAAGAAAGCGTGCTTGTAAACAAAAATAAATTTTAACGCGAGAAAAACAACAGCGAACTCAAAAAAAAAAAATCATCAAAAAAACAAGTATTTGTTGTTCGTGTCCCGTTATCCTCCTGGTTCTTTGTTGTTGTCGATCTCAAACATCCGGCTAATTTCCACTGTGAAACACAGAGACTCTAACTGTCTGTTTTTCTTTAACTTTTACCTGACTCACGGACCCTCATAACATCAACATTTCATCTCTTGCTCTACAGATCAACATAGACAATGTCATACCAAAACGATTCCGTTCAGGCGCTCGCCGCCGGAGTGGAAAATCTCTCGGTTCAACAGCAATCAAGAAGGAAGAGAACCCATCACGCTCATCATAATTTGGTTCCCGAGTTCATGCAAGGAACAGCTGCAGCAAATCCAGCTGGATTGCCATCTGGCATTCCTGCAGTGCCTGCAACCGGTCTCCCAGAAGGAGATTTCGATCCCAATGCAGCAGCTATGAGCAAAGGAATGCAAGCTCCACACTACTTTGACCAATCTTTACCTTCCTCAAACAGTAACAGTGAAAGTCCATACCCAGTCCAACCTACATCAACGCCATTTTCAGAGTATCCACAGCAACATCAACAGCAACATCAACCACCATTACAAGCACAATCTTCTACAGCAAATGTTCTTGATGCCAGCGGAACAGACGAACTTTCCGTCCCAAATATCCGTTATCAACTGGATTACACCTACAAAGAGGCCGACTTTCTCACTTTTGAAAATGTTTCACCACCGGCAGCAGGAACTCAATACAAAGCAATTGATCAAGGAAATGCATCACCTAAATTTATTAGAATGTCCATGTATAGCGTTCCAAGCACAGACAAACTGAGACAATCTTCAAAGATTCCATTGGGACTTGTCGTGACACCTTTTGCTCCAACCAGTCCAGGGGAAAAAGATGTACCACAAGTTGATTATCGTGAAATGACAACAGTTCCCCGTTGTAGACGTTGTCGTGCTTATGTCAATCCTGCTATGCAACATGGCGGTTACAATATGGTTTGTAACATTTGTACTTTCTCAAGTCCTGTTCCAACTGAATATGCTTCTCAAGTCGACGCAAATGGTATCAGATCCGATTATTATGAACGTCCAGAACTTCATTCCGGTGTCTTCGATCTGATTGTGCCACGCGATTATTATCTCGATGAGAAAAAACCGGAACCAATCCATCACGTGTTCTTGATTGACCTTAGTCACAATGCTATCAAATCCAAGCTCCACGCTGCTGCTTGTTCGGGTATTCGTGTTGCTCTTTCGGGTGATAATATTCCTCAAGGTTCTAAAATCAGTATTGTTGGTTTTTCCGATAAATTATTTTTCTACAATTTGTCTCCAGGACTTGAACAGCTTTCTGTTTCGATTGTTGGCGACGTCCAGGATCCATTTGTTCCATTTCACGAAGGAACTTTTGCCGATCCAATCGAATCTTCAGGAATTATAGATGCTACTCTGAGCACAATCGAGCAAATGAGCGATTACTCTGGTCCAGAACCAGCTTTTGGAAGCGCTCTGTTGGTGGCCAAACAACTGTTGGAACTAGTGGGTGGCGGTCAAGTTGTTGCTACTTTGTCAAGTTTACCTTCTTGGGGGCCTGGTGCTCTAACGCCGAAACTACCACAAGGAAAGCAGGCTACAGAGATTGACAAAGATATTTTGACAGCAGATAACAAGTTTTACCAAGATCTTTTGAAAGACTACGTCAAATCTAATGTTGGTTTGAATCTATTGGTGGCTTCGCAGACTCCAGTTGATCTTTCTAATTCTGGTCTAATTGCTCACAAGACCGGAGGAGTAGTGAAAGCATGGCACAATTTCAATATTGATCGCGACGAAGCCGATTTAGTCCATACGTTAAAGCAACTAGTTACCGATGCCTGTGGATACCAAGGTCAATTGAAGGTTCGTTGTTCGAATGGATTACAAGTCAACAAGTATTATGGTGGTTTCAGTACAAGTGGTCAATCTGCTGTTCCAAATCTCCCTGTTATGTCTACCCAAACGTCTGTTGCTTGTGATTTCGTGTACGACGGCAAGCTTGATACAAAGAAGGATGCCCATTTCCAAGTGGCATTACTATATACAGCTGCTGATGGATTGAGAAAGGTGAGGGTGATCAACAGCATAATGTCTGTTACCGAACGTGTTGCTGATGTGTTTTCGTTTGCTGATCAAGATGCTGTTATGACTCTTATTTTGAGAGAAAGTCTCAGTAGACTTCCGTCAGCGAATCTTGTTGCTTTGAGAAGTTATCTGAACGTTCAACTTGCTGACATTAATGCAATGTACAAGTTGTACGTGGCTAAGAATAGTTCTATGCCTGGACAACTGGTGTTCCCACATGGACTTAGAACGTTGCCAATGTTCATATTGTCAGCCATCAAGAGCAAGGCACTTAAAGAAAGAGTAACAGTTCCTGATATTAGAGTTGAAAGTGTTTTCAACTTGGAAACATTTACACCTGAAAAACTTTCAGCTTATCTTTACCCGATTTTGATCAGTATTCATAATTTGGATGATACTGAATGTCTGTTTGATGAAGAAACAAATTTCTTCACAATCCCAAGAGCTACTCCATTAACGCAGACTAATTTAGAAGTTGGTGGAGCTTATGTTGTTTTCAACACCGGAGTGATTTATTTGTGGCTCCACTCAGATGTTAACCCACTTCTTTTGCAAGATCTTTTGGGTGATTGGGTCACATCCTTAGATCAAGTTGATACCAATATGAGTCAATTACCAATTTTGGACACTCATATATCAAAACAAGTTCGTAATTTGTGCACATATTTCGCAAAGCATTACAACAATTCTGAATTTGTTCCAGTTCAAATTTGCAGATTCAGAACTGATCCTAATGAAGCTGAATTTATTGATTTATTATATGAGGATAGATCGGGTGATTTGACATGGTCATACTCTGACTTTTTGAAACATTTACACAAACAAATAACCACCAAGGCTGAAACTGGTTCTTCGAATTTTGAATCAACCGGTAAGAAAGATTCTGTTTCGTTTGCCCAGAAATTCGGTATTTTTTGAAAAGTCCATCGGTATCTTTTGAGACGTTTAATTTAGATAGATAGAAACTACAGATATATATAAGTATATAGTGTTGTTGTAGAGACCACAAACATTTAATTTTTTATTCATAGAACTTTTCCAACAGTTCCACCCTCCACAATATGTTTTTCGTCTTCAGTGACTTTTCTAAGTTGTTTTCCTCTATTGATTTCCCCCAAAAGCGAACTGATAGAAGGAGGAGGCACTGCGACAGCCGGTGAACCGTTTGCTTCTTGTGTCGAACCATTAGTTGCTGGCACTGGTGGTGCAAACCCAGGAATTGGTGGTGCAACAGGAGCAGGAATTGGTGGGGCCGTTGGTGGTGCTGGAATCGAGTCGAATGAAGGAACAGGAGGTGGTGCAGGAGCAGAAGGAATTGGTGGAGCCGGTGCAGCAACGGTCGGAGAAGCAGGCGCACTGGTCTCCGAGGTAGACATGAAGCTCTCGCCGTTTGAATCAGTGTCTTCTGGCTCAGAAGCTACAGGAATTGCTGGGGCTGATCCAGGAATAGGTGGAATCGACACACCATTTGGTGAAGGTGTTTCTTTTTCCTCTTGACTATCCTCAGCCTGGAGGCCTGGGATTGGTGGAGCAACGGGAGGCACAGGGGCAGAGATTGCTGGGATAGCTGGTGCATCAGGGATAGGAACTGTCTCTTCTGCAGCTACAGGAAGAGGTGGTGGTGGTGGTGGAGTTTCTGCTTGTTTGAAGTCTTCGGTCACTGTTTGTTTGATTGAAGATGGTTCATTCACTGTCGAAGAAGATGATTTTCCCCCACCAAACAACATGGAAGCCAATTGAGCTTGATTCGACTTGTGCAGTGCCTCATCATCGTCATCATCGTTTTCTTTATCAGAATCTGACCAACCGTCATCACTGAAACTCATTCCTCTTTGAGCATCTCTTTGAGCTTTCAGTTGGTTGGCATCAAACTTTGGCTCAAGGCTTTCTGGCTTGAAGAATGGGTTGTTCTTACCTAAAGGCTTTTCCTCAGTTTTTTCGTTCAAGTTGGATTTGGCGAATGGATTGTTGCTTCCTGCTTGGATCACAGGGGTAGCAGCCACAACAGGCTCTGCAGGGGCAGGAACAGGAACAGCCTCAGTAGGTGCGGGAACAGAGTGGTTCTCTTCCAGGCCTTTGGTTTTAGTTTCTTCTTCTTCTTTCTCATCATTAGAACTGTCCTCTTCAGCCTCTTGTCTTTTGAGCTCCTCCATTTGAGCACGAAGTTTTGCCAAACGGGCTTCCTTTTCTGCTTTCTTTTTCTGCTTTCTCTCACGTTCCTTAGCCTCTGCCTGTTTCTTCTCTTCAATAAGTCTCATCAGTTCGCGTTCCTCCTCATCATCGTCATCGGAGGAGTCATCGTTTGCCTCCACAGCAGGTGCTGCTGATGTAGGAGCAGAAACCTTTCTTGAAGCTGGTGGAGGAGGTTGAGCCTTTTTCTCCATTGCTTGAGCTGGCTCTTGAGAAGGAGCAGCAGAAGCTGGAGATGGAGCAGCAGAAGAGGTGGCAGCTGGTTCTTCCGTTCCAGTTTTTGTTCTACGTAAACCCAATTTGGCTAATCTTTCATTCATACGTTGTTGAGCCTGTTCTTTGATTCTTCTTGCTCTTGATTCAGCAGTCGAAGGTTCAGCAGCAGAGGACGACGAAGCAGCGGAGGTAACAGGTTGAGTAGATGTTGTTGATGCTGCTGGTGCTGCTGGTGCTGATGTCGTTGGAGCTGCCCGTGCTTGGACTGACGCTTCGTTGATTGGTTGAGCAGTAGCTGGAGCAGCTGTGTATTTCGAAGGAGCCGGTTTGGAAGCATTCAGTTGTCTAATGAAATCTCTGACTTCACTACTTTGAACTTCTTGTCCCAACTCCCACTTGGAGTAACCAACTTGCGTTGAGTTCTTGAGGTTCAAAGAACTTGAAATATCATTAACAAGTTCATTGATAGAAACAGATATTTCCTTCACCATTTCTTTTTGATCCTTGGTTTCCTTAGTGATTCTCTCCACTTCAGTGTTCAACTTGGCTTCATTATCCTCAAACTTATCAAAGTTTGGTGCTGGTTTACCAGTAAGAGCAGCCATTTTAGCTTGAATTGTAGCCTTTTGTTTGGCAATTCTTTTATCTGCATCAGTGACTTCACCGTTCGGTCCAGTTCCACGGATCTCAACACCGGTCGGGTTTTCCTTTTCTAATCTGAGTCTGAATATTTCAATTTTGGCACGCTTAATTTCGTCATCAACAGAGCCAATTTCTTGAACTAGACGAGGAACTCTATCAACAAGTTTGTTGAGTTTGGCAGTAAGGTCTTTCTTCTCAGTCAAAAGTGAGCCATTATCAACTGGAGTTTGATTGATTTTGTCTTGAGCTGACTTGATTTTGGTCTTAATGACTTCAATTTCGTTAAGAGTCTTCTGCCTTCCATAATCACTTGGAATATCCTCATCTCTTGCATCAATGGCATCAAGAAGAATCTTTTTCTCATGAACCAGTTTCTTCAGTTGATCCACAGTAAGCTTGGTATTTGAAGAAGAGTTATCGTCTTCAGTTTTGGTTCTTCTGACATTTCTATGTCTAGCATTACTCACATAACCGATATCTGTATCGTCATTTTTGAATCTAGTACCATCTCTGGTAACAGAAGATGGAGTAGATTGTTGTTTTCCAAAACCAGTAGAATCATTCATCAGCTTTCCTTTCAAATCATTCATGCTTTCAACAAGAATTTTGGAAGACGGAGGGACCAATTCAGGTGGTAGCTGGTTTGGAATGTCCAAACCGTTCAAACGCCTGTAAATCAGGTGCATTGCAACAGCAAACTCGTCTTTGTTCAACTTACCTCTGTTACCCAAATCTGCCAAAGTCCAAATTTGTTCTAACTCAGATCTGTTCAAACCAGACTTACCGAAAACGGAAATTGCCACTTCACCTTCAACGTAACCTTTCTTTGAAGTATCCCATTTCTTGAAAATGTTGTCGTAAATCAACTTTTCCTGCTTCGTAATGGCCCATGTCACATTAGAAGCATTGTTGCCACCCATAGAGTTATTCAGATGTTGAACTTGCGAAGAAGCATTAGGAAGGAAATGAGATTGCATCATCTCCAAACCAGGAAGACCACCTGTTGGAGTTGAAACAAATCCCCATTGACCTGGCTTACCAGTTGGCATTGCCGTCAAGCCAGTAGGTTGAGGCATGAGACCAGTTGGTTGGGGCATGAGACCAGTTGGTTGAGACATCAATCCACCGGTTTGTTGAGGTCTAAATCCAGTAGCTTGTGGTTGGAGTCCGGCAGCTGGTTGAGGTTGGAACCCAGTTGTTTGTGGCATCAAACCACCAGTACGTTGGGGTTGGAATCCTGTTGTTTGAGGCATGAGACCACCAGTTTGCTGAGGTCTGAATCCTGTTGCTTGTGGTTGCAATCCGCCAGTTGGTTGTGACGCCACAGGAACCAAATTGCTTGTTTGTTGTGCTGTCAATGGGACAAAAGTACCAGTTTTTTGTGGTTGAAGTCCACCAAAAGTGGTCTGTGGTTGATTGAAACTTGTAGCTTGAGGTTGATTATAACCTGTAGCTTGGGGTTGAAGTCCACCGAAGCCCGTTTGTTGTGGTTGTAAACCACCAAACCCAGTCTGTTGTGGTTGTAAACCACCAAAACCAGTCTGCTGTGGTTGCATTCCAGGGTATCCGGTTTGTTGTTGAGTCAATCCGCCAAATACGTTCTGTTGAGCTGGTGTAGAACTGCTAGTGTCTTCAACTGCAAAATTGATAGCATCCACAAATCCTCTAACCTCGTTCTTAATTTTATTAGGCAACTCAAATGGAATTGGTTCACCTTTAACAGCAATGTTACAGAGATGTAATGCCAATGCAAATTCAGGGAATAAAAGTCTACCAGATCGAGTAGTATCTGCTAAAGCCCAGATATCTGCCAATTTTTGAGCCGAAAGGCCCGATTGAACAAGGACTTTCTTGGCAGTTTGACCGTCGATGGAACTTTCACCTCTTGGAACCTTGAGTCTGAACAAATGCTCGAATCTTTGTTGATCTTTGGAGGTGATAAACGACAATCTGATACTAGGAATTTTAATATCTCTATTTTCAGTTTCAGTGGTAGAGTTTGTAAGAGATGAAATGAATCCAGTTGGTTGTGGCATCAGAGGTTGCTGTTGCTGTTGCTGTTGAGGTTGTTGCTGTTGTTGCCATCCTGTAACCTGGGCTTGTAAACCAACACCAAACGATGTTTGAGGTTGAAAACCGGTTTTTTGACCAGACAAAAGCTGTTGATTCTGTTGAGTATTCCACCCAGTTGCCTGGTTGGTCAATGGAGCGTTTTGCTGTGGCTGAGAGTTCCAACCAGTGGTCTGAGCACCAAATGACTGTTGTGGCTGAGCGTTCCAACCAGTAGCTTGAGAACTTAATTTTTGAGCCTGGGGCACCTGAGGAACCTGAGGAGCCTGAGGAGCCTGTTGAGAGCCCCATCCAGTTGCCATTGGCTGAAGTGGAGTCTGTTGTGGCGGAAAGTTACCCCATCCTGTGGCTTGAGTAGCCATTGGCTGTTGTTGTTGTTGTTGCAAAGAAGCAGTTTGGGTACCAAATCCATATCCTGTAGGCTGAGTTTGCAAACCTCCAGATTGAAATTGACCTGGCTGTTGAGGCTGCTGCATTTGCTGCTGTGGCTGAGCACCCCAAGCATTTCCATACCCTTGCTGTTGCCCATAACCAGAGTTACCTCCAGCTTGAGGGTTCCCGTAAGGATACATGATTCAGCTTCCGATTACTTCCGTGGGTACTCGCGTGACTATATGAAGTCCAATTGGTAACAGAAGGACAAAAATAAACGACTTGACCTTATTGGATCCAGTTTATAAATGGGTTATAGTTCCATTTAAGCCGTTTATTTACTCGCACTTTGTGGAAAAAAATCACCTCTTCTGCTTCCTTTGGAAATTATTAGCTGTCCAGTTGGCGAATGAGATCTGTCAAAATCCTTCGGGTCAATACAAGAGTTGCACAGCCTGAAATTCATAAATATATATTAAATAAATTCAAACGACTAGCTAAGTTAGCCGTTTTAGTAATTGATTATTTAGAATGAGCGAACAACCCATCGAGCGTCTCATGTTCGTCATCCAGTAAGCCATAAGTAGATGAAACACGTGGCATGAGCATTGGATGACTCTCACAATGACTCACACGAATTGCCAGAGTAAGTTCCTTTGTCGTTAGAACCCATTCAACTTCTCTATATAACAAACAAACCCATCAATCAAATAGTCCTTCATGTTCATTCCAAATGCATCTGCATAAAAAACGTCCTCGCACTTGGAGTTTCCTGCAAAAATTCTCATATTGGCAAGAATATTCAACAATTTGAAGTTTAATTTCGAGATTGAAGGATGCATGATTCTAGATGAATCATCCATAACCGTTGAAATCCCACTGTGAGCTCCAGAACTGGTAATACTGACGTCATCGCTGGCAGAGTCACCATCTGTGAGTGAAGTTCTATCTTCTTCTGTGTCTGCTGAATCGGTACTGACGACTTCGGCTCTGGCCGATTCTGCTTGTTCGTTGATTTTCTCCAACAATTCAAATGAGAGAAGATTAAAGATGTTAAGCAAAGAAACAAATTCAAAAGTGCTCAATCTGGAGCCACTTTTGAAATTATTGGTGAAATTTGGTAATCTCAACTTATTAATCCATCTCAGTAATAAACCATAATCGCCTTCAAAGTTCAGCAATTGATACTTTAAAACACAGCAAATAATGCCGATACGAGAATCTTCATCAATAACCTCAAAATATGAGACAGTTTTGAACACTTTTTTGATGTTTCTGCTAGTTGGATTAATCATAAATTGTAAAATTAAGCATCTCAAAAGATGATCTTCAGATAAAACGGATGAAGCTTCGATTGCACATTTTAATGTCTCTGTGATTTCAATTCTCAAACCCGTCAATTCCAAGTTCACTTTATCCTTTTGTATGGAAGAGTCCATGACTGATTCATCGTCATTTTCGCTCGAGTCGCCATTCAATTTTCTCGAAAGCATCTCCAAAAGAACCATCTTTCTAAGAGACTTTGTGATCAAATTTTGGCTCAATGAAATTGACAGTAGTTCCACGAGATTGTTAGAGACTTGGGAATTATCGCTCAACATAGTTTGAAGATCAATGTCGTTATACTTGTGATTTTTCAACATGAATTCCAATCTTTTTTCGTCGTCGGAATTACCAGCCTTCACTTTCAATGATGCTTTGAACCAAAAATATTTTCCTAATCTTTCCAGTAGAACGGTATCGACAATTTTCTGAGGAATCCAACCAAGTTTAAAGTTCTTATATTCACAGGTCTTAAGTTCTGCTAGTCTTTTGAAAAACATTGATTTCAAAAAACAGTTGTACGCACTTGACTCGAGATTCAAGACTTTCAAAGCTTCGAAGTAACTTTGGAAAATAGTTGATTTTCCATTGATTGATTTGATCAACTGGAACTCGATCTCTGATGGTTGAATAAAAATCAGTCTGTTGTAAAACCCAAATGGATCACATAAAACATCGAACAATCCGTTCACAACTTCAACAAAACTCAACCGGTTTTGGCGTGTTTTCCCCTCCTCTTCAGGAAGAAGGGCGCTCATTGCCGGTAACAAGAAGTAGAAATACAGCACACTGACACACAACCCAAGTTTGACGAGACCTAAGAAAGGTTTAGTCAAATCCACATTGAACGCAGCAGATGATGATGACGAATCAAACGCAAATATTGGTATCGAGAATAATCCTCGTCTATTGGTAGAAGAGGAATTGCTGAAGTCATCAAATGAAGATGCACCCAACAAAAGAGACATTCCCCCAAGAATCATCTTGTTGGTACGAGAATTGTCTAGCTGTGGATAGGCTTGGGCCTCGTTCAACAGACGAGTGTTGCTTGGAGATGAGTTGCTGCTATTTGTGGTATTAGTGTTGTATTCTGGTGATGAAGATAGACTTGTATTTGTTTCTGACGAAAGTGACGCTCCCAATGACGGATTAGCATTCAGCAAAAGCGTTTGAAGTTCTCTATTTTTTTGCTCGAGTTTCTCATTCTTTGCTTCCAAGTGCTTGATATATTCACTTGCTTTAGCCAAAATTGTAGCTTTGTTGAGTTTCTTGGCAGGCGCAAGACCATCCAATTTTTCTTCATCGTCAGTGTATCCATTTCCTTCGTAATCGTCATCAAATTGTTCATCGTCTGCTCCACCGTAATCGACACTGGAAGTTCTATGGTTACGACTTCTGGAGATCAATATACGGAGAGCTGGAACACAGTTTCTCAATTCAATGATTTTCGAATTGATGTTGGTTCTGTATTTTTTTTCGATCAAGTTATGCGATGATTTGACTTTTTTACCTGGTTTAGTAACACTTGCCTCATTTTTTGGGCCTGAAATAACAGATCTTTTCCTATTAGACAGTTTGGCTGAAACTTCAAGATCGTCTGAGCAAGTAGATGTTGAATTTGTTCTGTCTGATTTGGTAAGAGATGGGACCTGACTGCTCATCACTTCAACATTGTGAGGTGGTGGAGCAAATGTAACAGTACTGACAGACATTGATTCAGCCATCGGAACTTGTCTATCTTGTTCCAGTTGCTCAAGTGGTGGTAGTTGTTGTTCTTTTTGTTCGAAACTTCCATTATTTTCATTGTTCAGGAAAAAATCATCTGGGGACGAACCGCTTGAATAAGGTGATAAGATACCTGAGTTGTAACTACTCATAGCATCATTTATGTCTGAAAAGTTGAGCTTTGAGCCATATGTGGTTTCGGTATCGTCCACACGTGGCTGTTCACTATTTTGAAGCGATCCTTGTATATTGAAATCGAGTAAGTTGTCATCATATGGTTCTTGTTTGATATTCAGGTTATCGTCAAATGGTTCTTGCTTAACAAATAGTGACTGATATCCAAGATCGTTGAATTGAGTTTGGTCATACTTCGAGTTCCTGCGCTTTGTCGTTGGCTGGTGCAGCGCAGAAAGAATGGAATCGTAATTGTCAAAATCCAATGAGTCCATTATTGTGTTGGTTTGGCTAACAAACTAAAACAAATCAGTTTAATTTATTTAAAAAAAAATCTAGGAACCACCCCTATTTTTATTTAAACCCAATGAATCAGCAGAACGGTAATTAAATTCCCAACGCAGAAAGTCATGTCTCGGGGGCGGTGCTTGCAGTTCGCCATGTGCTGATGCATCGGGCGGGAAAACCCATCTCCAGCACAATTACCGCTTTCTATGACTAGTATAATAGTTACATGCTGCAGTTGAAAAAAGTCATACGATTTTCGCTAGTGGTGTGATTTTTTTATTTTGAAGGTGCGGGTGGCATGTAAATCCCGGGGGGAAATGCAATAAAATATAAGCCAAGAGAGTCAATATTTGCCGAGCGACTCTTTGTTTAACACTGCCCGACTGAAATTAGCCGTTGTGACGTTTCTGTAGAATGTTTGAGAAGGGGCAGTGGTAAAATGGTACTCCGATGGACAAACACTAAAGTCGGTTGCCGCTAAGCCGCACAATGAAAGAGCTAAAGAAACCTTGTCATAGGAAATCCAGCACGTGATATGATATGGTCTGACCTGTGTTCCGTTCAAATCGGCTTTCCTAGTCAGGTCCGGTCTGGTCTCGTCTGGTCTGACCTCGTGCGCGTACCAATAATCAGACAAGAGTTGCTTATCTAAATAATATTTGAACTGAAATAAAACACGCTGCACGCAATCTGATTCGGTTCTTGAAGGTGACATCGATAGATTGGCTTTGCTTGAAACGTCTGTTATGACTCATACCCACCCTGACAAACTCAATCAAACTAAACGCAAAAACATAAAAGCTCATACTTTTTAGTCTTTCCACGTGATCTGGGGTCACGTTTGGAAGTGCTGCAGATCCATCACACGACAGGGCCCCCTATTCTGCAGGGCCTAAAAAGTGCCCCAACTCCTTCAATTAAAAAAATTCGCGCTCGTGGGGAACAGCATCAAAAAAATTATATATTGGCTATAATTGGGGTGTAAAAAGAACAGCTGGCATATCAAGTCTTTGTTGCAGAATGAACTTGACTCAAAAAATTGATATTCTGACGTCTTGAGCAGAAGCAGAGATTTGCACTGCGTTGTCACCCATACGTGTTGGGCTGTGGTTGGTCGACATTGGCCCTAAAAATGGGTTTGAAAATGAAAATCTTGCTCAAAACAGTAACAGAAAAAGGGACGGTCGTGCGTGAGCCAAAGATTGTGTGAAAGTTTTCAATTCGACACGTAAGGAACAAACTTAGATAGGTTTTAATAGATACCTATTCTTCTTCTTCCTATAATCTAAGTGCCTTCGTGTTAGTCAACGGAACCCCAACCCTCACCATGGCTAAGATTCCAAGAAACTACGCAGAACTCAAGGAAAGAGTCCCGAATATTGGAATTGTCATCACTGCAATTCTTTCTTGGTTCTCATTTTCTTTACTCATTAGTTTGTATAACAAATGGATGTTCTCTGACCCAACTTTGAACTTCAAGTTCCCTGTTTTGATCACAGCTTGCCATCAAGCCGTTCTTTTCATTTTGAGTGTGGCTACCCTTATCTTTTCACCAAAGTTCAGACTCAACTATGTGGACCCTGCCAAATCTACCGGTTTAGCCTCCGAAAGATTGAGTTACTTCATTAACCCAAAAGTTTACATCACAAAGATTTTGCCATGTGCGCTCGCCTCCGCTGGTGATATTGGTCTCGGTAACTCGTCCCTCAAGTACATTTCCATCTCTCTGTACACGATGCTCAAATCGTCAGCAGTTTTGATCTTTACTTTGTTCTGGGGTTTCTTGCTCAGATTAGAGAAAGTCACCCTCAAACTTTGTTTGATCACACTTATCATGACTGCTTCAGTCATGATGATGGTTTACGGTCAAGGTGAAAACGACGAAGGTACTCCTGATGCCGTTGAAGAAGAAGCCCAAGAAATGAAGGTTAAGATGATGGCTCATTTAGTCAAGAGAACTGCTTACGTCCTTCTCGGTGTTCGTGATGACGAAACTGAAGAGAACCAAGATTCCGTCGCTGAAGAACCATCTTCTGCTGGTTTCCTGAAAAACTCAGCAAACACTATCGCAGGTAGTGCTGCTGCAGTCCACACGGCTATCACTGCATCTGCTCTCTTCATTGGCTGTTTCCTCGTTCTTTTGGCTTCCTGTATGTCTGGTCTCAGATGGGCTCTTACCCAAATCGTTCTCCGTGGTAACAGATACACTAAGAACCCAATTCTCACCATCTTCTACCTTTCTCCAGCCATGTCCATCACTTTGGCTATCATGGGTTCTCAAGCCGAGGGTTTGTCAAACTTCCTTGATTCTCCTGTTTGGGAGAGATTTGGTTTCTTTGGAACCATTGGTTTGCTCTTGTTCCCAGGTTGTCTCGCCTTCTGTATGACATTGTCTCAATTTGTCATTCTTCAACACGCTCCACTTCTCACTTTGTCCATCGCTGGTATCGTGAGAGAATTGATCACAATCTTTTTGGGATGGCTCATCTTTGGTGATCAACTCAACTTCATCAACATGATCGGTATCGCCGTCACGCTCTGCGACATTGCATGGTATAACCTTTACAGATTGGAAATGGCATCAACTAAAGAAACTCCAAGAGGCTCTAGAGAAGACACTGAAAACTTGATCCGTCGTGATGAAGTTGAATTAGACAACTTTGACGGTGATAAATAATTTTAACCTCATTATATACTTGATTTTCTTACTTCTACTTGTTTTTGTTATTGATATTGTTTGTTCTTCGAGTTCTGTGATTTATATGTAACTTAACCAGACGAAATTCATCTAAACATCTATTAATGTGCTCATGTAAAAATAACCTATGTCTCTCACTTCGAAAGTTCGTTCAATTCAATGTCTTCATTTGTACGATTCAAACCAACCTCATCGCTGTACTCCGATTCTTCCGCAAGTTTGTTTTTATTCGAGAGCGTTTCTGCTTGATTTTGTTCAAATCGATAAATATTGTACCAGACAATGTCACTCAAAGTAACAGCAAGACCGACCAAATTGATAAATGTAAGTTTATCATCAAAAAGCAGCCATGAGGTGAAAATCGTTAAAAGCTCCTTGAAAATACCTGCAATTGATAGTGTCAATAATGATGCATATTGCAAGAGAACAAATTCTGAAAGTGTCATGAAAAATGCCAAAAACCCAGGAATCAAAATCAGCAAACATGTTAAGAAAAATCCTTTTTCAGTCCAAATAGGACTTTCAGTAAATGGTCCAAATCCTTCCACAAAAGCACCAATCATAGCCAACACCACACACATCGATGGAGATAAGTATAAAATAATCAAAATTGGATTTGTGGTCCTCTTATTGGTTTTGAGCATCATTTGAGTGAGTGCCCAACGTAATCCTGACATACAAGCAGATCCTAAAACAAGTAATGAGCCCAAGAAAATCAGATGAGCAGCTGTAACTCCACGTGATTTCAGGAGTCTCTTGAAAATCATATGTTTCACAGATTCAATGGTGATATCTTCTTCAGATTCATCCACAATTTGACCATACTCAGTGTTATCTGACGCGGTTGTTTCCTCAGGAACAATAGGTTCTTCTTTTGGAGTACCACCATCATCATGTTGACCCCAAACCATCATAATAACACCACAGGTCATAATGAGAACAATAGAAAGAATTCTCCAGGTCATCCTTTCAAGTTTGAATAAAACTCCCCAAAGTAAAACGAAAATCAACGACGATGTTTTGATCATTGTGTATAATGATAACGAGATAAATCTGAATGATGTATTCCCCATTCCAATATCACCTGCGGATGCCAGCGAACAAGGTAGGATTCTAGTCACATATTCGCGGAAAGGCATAAAGTAACTCATTCTACCTTCTTCTGTATCGTCAATGGAATATTCACTGGCATCGATATCGGCTGATGAAGCCAAAGGAACAGCCTCCTGTTCCAACTTCTTGTAAGCGGCGTCTGCATTGAGTCTAAATTTAGGGATGAGTAACAAAGTTATGGAACTCAAAACGAATAATATGAATTGATGGAATGAAGTAATAATAATTGGGAATGAAAAATCAAGGTTTTTGCTTGAAAACATCCATCTATTGTAAAGCGAAATTCCCAAAGAGAAACAGTACCAACTGAATATGGATAATAATGTGATTCCAAGATGTGGATAAGTTCTACGTAACTCGAAAATGAAACTACCCCTCATTGGACTGGAACTCGGACTTCTTGAGGTAGTCAACTCGGTATCAATTGATAAAGATCCTTGTTTCCCCAAGTCCAATGTTGAGTCCGTTGCTGGGTCTGGCAATTGTTGTGAAAGCGATGGAATTGGTGAAATCATTTGATTAATGTTTGGCGGACTTCTGCCGCTTTTTGGTGAACTGTATGATTGCGACCGTCTATGAGGCTGTGTTGGCGAGCTAACAAACGACGACTCTTTTACTTCTTCAGATGGACGTAAACTGGCAACCTGAACGGTAATTGAATCTCTTCTTCTAGCACCTTTGGATCTCTCTTTGTGTGAGACTGCTGTTGAAGGTGTGCGAGTTGAAAAATTTGGCACAGTTGACACCGATGCAGTATTGGAGTTTGATGACGTGTCTGCGCCGGTATTGATTTTCTGTGGGACGAATTCTGATTCAGAATCGAAAGACCTTTTATTTGCTTTGTCTGGTAGAGTCATGGTGGAGACGAGTGCGATGTGAGATGAATCGGGTTGATGTAGATCTAATGTTCTCGGAGGACTGTTTGAAGATATCTAGAACTGTCTGAAAGGTTGATTGAAACAACTTCTCACCATATATAAGCACCAGAAGAATTGAGTGGTTGCAATTCAACACAGAAACAAGTAGGTCTATAGTGTTTGTTTTGGCTTTCGTATTTCGGAACAAAAACCAAATTGATACCCACTTCAACTAGAGCAACACAGGCAGCGGCCGAACGAGATTGGAAGTGTTTAAATCACTCTGATTGGTGCAAAGTGGCAAACAAAAGAGTCGATTAACAACAAGTTCAATGCGGATTGATCAATGTGTAGAGACTGCGTGGAGGGCAATAAAGGGGAAAAATCCGAGACACTATTAAAGACGTAAGGCAAAAAAAGTTAGTGGTGTAAGTTACGTAATCAAACTGGTTCTTTTTTTTGAAAGATCTTGTTACAAGAAAAGTTTTAAGCCTACGCGCGGACTAGAGCACTAAAAAAAGGGGCAAACAATCAAGATGTTAAGTATGGATATTGCTTGCCATTTTATGTTTGCTCAGACTAAAACCATTTCTTTTTGTACACCACCCAGTAACCGCAGGCAGTGCGACACGTTGTTGAAAGGTTGAAAGCACATGGCTAAAAAAAAAAAAAAAAAAACATGGCTTAGCGTTGATCCAGAACGCGAAACCGCCTCACACCAGACAACTCCAGAATCCGGGCAGGTAGGGTAAAACGGTTGTGTGGCCCTGAGGTGCGAGGTTGCATGGTAGGGTAATCAGCGTGCGAACCACAAGCAAGCCATGAATGAAGCGAGGCATTCGCTAATCGATCGTCGTCTCTCGCTTCGAGTTACAAAATCTTGGGAGAGATCATGGAAAGGTGTACCTCAACGTAAATATATATATATATAATGACGTAATTACCCACCAACCAAAACATCCATTCACTATTCGTTTGATCCATTTCACTTACTCTCCACTCTCCACTCCACCCTCCTCCCCTCATCTGTCCCGTGAAAATTTGGGCGAAGTTCGCGAAAATAAAAATCGTCTCACGCTATATATGTTTTAATCTTGTGCTGGACAAAATTGCTTGCCGCAATAATTTTTTTTTGCAAGCTTATTACCTTTTTTCCCTCAATTAGAACCCTTTCATTAACTCGAAGTTTAACGTCAATACACTCCTTAGACCATCAAGTTCTAACACTACTTGAGAACTACAAATATCCTAATTTTTGCAACAACACAGCGGCATCTTCCTAAGGCGAAAGACTGTCGCTCCACAATATAGAATTAGTGGGCTATAATCATTTAATATAGCAAAAAACAGCATCCGGCTGGATATCTGGCACCGTTATAATCACATTTGCACGCTATTTTGCTGCAGCGCTTTTGTGAGTGAACTATGCCATTTTCCGAGGCCACCGCAACTATGCAAATGAAGTCAAATACTAGTGGCTATTTTACCCTTGTGTGGTATTACATCACATTATGTTACTCGTTCCTTAATGTCCTTGTGGAAACGATTCTTCACTCAAGAAAAGACAGCAATAAAGCATCCCAAAATCTGGTTGTCGAGGATGATTCAACTTTATTTCCGAAATCTTGTTTACAAGTGAAAAATTTGTCTTCATCAGATCTACAAGAATGTTCAACCGGAAACAATTCACAACTCGTGTCGTTCACAAACAGCAATGGAGAAGTTGAATTCAAACTCGTGGACGTTAATCGTGAACAGCAGTCACCAATGTCAAACTTGTCCTCTCCGCAAAGTGAGCTCACCTCTAGTGTAACCACCGCAGAGACCGATAATGGGGACAATCAAGAAAATGGTGAAGAATTTTTGGCACTTTCGCCTGTCTCTTCAGTCAAATCTTCAAATTCAAATGTGAGTTCAGGAAATGAATCCATTTTCTCAGACTCTCCAGGTAACGAACAGTGCTCTCCAAAAGGTAAATTACATCAATGTCCTTATTGTAAAGCTGGTTTCAGAATCAAAGGCTATTTAACCAGGCATATGAAGAAACATTCTGAAAATAAGGCTTATAGATGTCCATTTTACAATGAAAATGCTCCACAAAAATGTCATGCAAGTGGAGGGTTTTCAAGAAGAGACACCTATAAAACTCATTTAAAATCACGTCACTTCAAGTACCCACCAGGTATTAGGTCTGGAGATAGAACAGGGATGATCGGTTGGTGTGGAATTTGTGGTGAAGAGTTTTTGAATA
Organism: Ogataea neopini; assembly: GCA_030578575.1. Lineage (NCBI taxonomy): Eukaryota > Fungi > Ascomycota > Pichiomycetes > Pichiales > Pichiaceae > Ogataea > Ogataea neopini. The sequence goes on from JAJMSO010000002.1 coordinate 306,487, forward strand.
ATGAAATTTGGACAGAAAGACACATTGAGGCCGGTCTCTGTCCTGGTCTTCCTGCATCTCATATCAAAAAATTGAAGACTGGAAAGAAGAAGACTGGGAAACATTCAAAGTATTTGGATGTCGAAGAGAAGAGTGATGTTTCTCAATCGCCATCCGTTTCAACAAGATCCCCACTTTCGGCAACGTCTACTCCATCTCCACAATTCAATGTGTCTCAAGTTAATTTATTCAGAAAGCAGGTTAATGGTAACGCTCAATACGAGTCTAATAGACCGTCTGCTTTGGTTCAAGCACAGAAACAAATATTGGAACAAATACAACAGCAAATTACACAGCAGATGTATATGCAACAACAACAACAACAACATGTTCAACAACACGTTCAACCTCAAACAGTTCCCTCAATACAGCCACAGTCACAGCCAAGTGAACTACGTCAAGGTAGTCAACAAGGAAGTTATAATTCTACATTTGCGCCAAAAGAACACGAGTGCAATCTTGATCATGGACCGCAGATGCAATACGATAATGACGAGGAAGACGATGATGAGTACGAGTCGCTCGATTCGGAGAACTCTCCATACAGGTTCCTTACTACTCCTCAGAATCTTCAGTGCGCTTTTTCTTCTGGTGGCCACGCTCAGGTCCGGTCTGCTGAAATTTTGCAGTCTAATGGCAGTTACAATTACGCTGTTTGAGAGTTTTTGTTTCTATGGTTTAACGCTTTGGGATGGTTATTGGTGACATTTTCACTATTTTTTGAGATAATATTTTTTTTCAACAAGTGACGGTTTATTTTTTTTTTTTACTAATACTAACAATGTGCGAACGCTTCAATAGTGCACAAAGAGCACGATTATTTGGTATATAATTACTACAATTCATAGTGAATGCTCAACTGCGCTTTAAAAGTATTACTATTGTAAGTTATCGAGGTGATGTACGTTATTTACGAAGATGAAAACAAATTCGCTGTTTTTCAGTGCTCCGCATATGACGTATGCTTATTTTTAACAATACAACATGCGCATTGCCAATTGTTAAATATACATACAGTTGAGCAGGATAATCACAGAGTTGCAGGGTAATCAAATGTAGCATACGCGTGTTATACGAATCTATTTTGAGAATCATTTGAGAACTTAGAACCCCATTGGAGGTGTGGCTAACTCCATCACGTGACAAAATAGTAGATCTCTTCTATAGAGTAAATCTGCATAGATCTGTAGATCCTTCTCAAGATCTGAAAAACATCTGTCTAAAAATTCGCCTCGCTCTGTCTAAGGAGGGAAAAAAAATTTGGTTGGCTTTAAAGTTTGTTTTTTTCTTTTTCACACCGTTACCACAAAAATTTTTGAGTAAAAAAACGTCCTTTTTTGATTAATTCCGACTTTGTCCATAATCGTCAATTTAACTCAACTCCACTCAGCCTCATCTATCCGCACGCTTGGGACCCACAGTGGCTAATACATTCTTTTATCTCAGCAAAGCAAGCCTGCACGGGAGTCTAGGACTGATCTGTTCTACAGGAGGCGATTAGGTTGATTTGGTTTTATTGACCGTCCATTCTTTAACAAAAAATATATCAAAAAATTAGCATTAATCAAGCTCCCCCTTTGCCTTGCACAACAGCAGTATGATTTACAGAGCATCACAAATAACGGCAAGTTTGTGTCTTATAGCGCTGCTGGCAACGAATCCTGTCTCAGCTACTTCGGAATCATATTCATCATATTCAACTAAATCCATATCGACAGCAAATTCACTTCCCACATTAACACTGAAATCGCGTCAATATAAAGTGTATGATTATGTTGTAGGTGTTGGAACGCCTGAACAATCACTCACTGTGAGATTAGATATTGCAAATGGAATGTCGTGGCTTCCCGGTACTGACGGTTTCGTTGATTGTTCCGATGAAACTACCTCAACCTCAAGCTCTTCATCATCATCGGCATCGTCCACAGCCTCCTCTTATGAGTGGGAACTCGTATGCGCAAGCCAAGGAATGTACGATATTCACAACTCTTCAACTGGTGATTTTGTTTCAAGTTCTGGCTCTCTAGAAGGTGACACTAACTATCTTGGAGTGGTCGTTGCTGATGTTTTCACAAATTATATTTTTGTCGATGGAAATTACGCTGAAGATGTTTTCAAATTTGCTGTTTCGGAAACTTGCTCAAATGGAACATCAAAAAACGTTACTATTGAACTCGATGAAGTCAAGTTTGTCGTTGCCAACGAGTCGAACGTCTCTACAGGAGGACTTGGTGTTGGTGCTTTCCCTGACGGATACACGTCGAATTTCATTCAATCGTTCATGGATAATCAATTGATCGAGTCAAATTCTTATTCATTGGCCTTAGGAGCGAATTCATCTCCAGAGCTGATTCTGGGAGGTATTTCAACTGCCAAATACACTGGAAACATGTACGAATTCGATTTCATCCCTCTTATGGACGAGAGTCTTTCGTTTGTCACGACGGACAGCGGCTACACAAATGATTTACCAGTGGTTCCAATCACGGGATTCGGTGTCACTTCCAACACTTCTGGAAGCTCGGTTAAATTCTCAACTGACTATGATGATCAAATCACGACGGGTAGTTATCCAAGACCAGCTCTTTTAGACTCTAGAACTTTCTACAACTATATCCCATATTCCACATTGATTGACTTGGCAGTCGAACTTAACGCTTACTTTGCCGATGAATTGGATTGTTGGATTGTTGAATGTGAAGTTGGAGATGCCGGCACAATTGATGTTTATTTCGGAAATTTGATTGTTCACATGCCAATCAAATCTGCGCTTTACCCTGCTACGTCCGATAACGGTACAAGTCTTGTTTTCGAAAATGGTAACAAAGCGTGCTATTTAAGTTTCTTACCAGATTATTATCTTGGTTACTCTTTATTGGGAACTCCTTTCTTGAAAAACGTTTACATGGCAGTCAATAATGAAGAACAAATCCTTGCACTTGGTCAATCAAATACTGCTTCACAGTCAGATGAAACGCTCTATCCTATAACTTCCGAAATCCCTTTGGCACATACAAACAACTTCACAAATTACGACACACTCACTTTGACCGTTCCAAAATCTGTCAACGTTACTGCCACAATCGAACACTCTTCTCAGGCCTACATCTCTAACGGTGAAGTGTTCATCGGAGCCAGCTCTTCTTCTTTGAGCAGCGGAGAATTGTTGTACGGAAGTACGTCCGCTTCTGCTTCAGGTTCATATTCTTCATCACACAAAGCTGAAGCACCTTCAAGAGGTGTTGATTATGGACTTGGAGTGTTTTTGGGATCGCTTTTATTGTTTGTCAACTTGCTTTAACGATAGAGTGAGTAACTTTGGAAAAAGCGAACTCAAAATAACACAGGATAATCAATGTCTTAACTACCAATTTCGCATCTTTCTATTTGTTCAAACATTAGTTGTTTTGTACTTTTTCGAGTCTTTTATTTTAATTCTCTTATCTGTCCAATTTTTTATTGCATCTACCTAGTATTTACAATCAATAGAGCTTAACTTCACTGAGCCACAGTCCATTTAAAATTAGCTTGAAACAAATGTGAAGCGATGATACATTGAACAAGCCATTCCCAGTCAACAACATTGAACTCCGTTCCTTTTAACGGCAACAAAATCCCTGTCTTTTGTTTACCAACCTTATTCAATTTCCTTCTCTTTGCGTTTGTTGGAGTTGATGATTCCAGAATCAATTGTTCCAACTTCTTTTTATCTAATCGTTTCAAGCATGAATAAAGGTACAACTTTTCATGTTTGGAATCTATTGCATCGACTAAATCTTTGACCGAAAAATCGTCAACGAATGTAACTTTGTTGCAGCCCATCACTTTAACTAGGAATAAAAAGTCCCTATGGTCAACTCCCAATTCACTTTTGTGAGCCAATAAATGGATGTCTTTGAGCAAATGTTGATTCAAACCTATCTGAGCTACCAGTGGCTCGTTATTGTAATATTTGTTCAAAAATGGATAAAGGTTCAGACTCAATGAACACTTTCTCTCAGTACAAAATCCAGCAGGAAGAACGTAAGTGTGAAAAATTGAAATCCAATTTTGTAATAAATATGAATCAGCCATCAAGTCTTCAATGAATGCAGTGGATAAAATAGGCCAGCCTAACGCGAGAGTCTGTAAGTACTTCAATGTTCTTGAATCTTTTGGTGACAAAAGGGCCGCAAACTTGAAATTTTTTAATGAATTATCATGTGAGAGTTTGGCATCAACTTTAACAAGTTTATGAAATCCATCTTCTGCTATCGTCCCTCCATGTTGTTTGATGAACCTAACCACTTTTTGAATCTTTTTCTCTGTCAAATTCGAAGCTGATTCAGAGGAACCATGAGGAGCAGAACTGATGGCGAAAATACAACCTGCAAAAGCAGCATTACTGGAGACTTTGAGATCTGTTTTAGAATCGTTCATCTCCGAAACAAGTGGTTCCTCATCTGCCAACTCACTCAAATAGCTTTCAAAATATTTTTCGTCATCAAATGCCTTGAACCTAACTTTAGCTGCTTGAACAGCTGTAATGTAAATTTCCTCTATTGTCACTTCAGTTTCCTCGCCAACCAAGTCCTTATTCCATTTTTCACGAACGTATATCTTATTATAACCCCTCATACATCTAACCGGGCTTTTATACATTGGGTCATACTCCAAACCGGTGATTTTGTAAACTTTTGGCCTATTGGAAATAAGTTTGATGTTATCCCCAATTTTCAAAGACAACGGTGCAAACAACTTGCTTTGATCAACATGTTCTCGAGTTTGCGAATTTCTGATACATGCAGTGTAGAAATTGCTATTCTTCATCTGGTATGGGGTGACACTTTCAATACTGAATGGGTACTTCAAATTGTCAAAAGTCACCCAAACAGATCTTCTGAACTTGAAATCCTCGATGGAAACTTCTTTCATAGCGTCACTTCTCCAAACCCCCTTAACAGGATGAATAATACTTCCATCTGGTGCATAATCAAATGAACTTCTTCTGATTGAACTCCTTGTTTGATCAGCTTCTGATTGACTGTTAGCAAACTCTTCTGTATGCTCAAAATCTGGTGAAGGTTCCTCGTTTTCCTCGTCAATCAATTGAGATATATGGGGATTCTTATTTGATTTCTCTTCGGGTTTTTTAGGGGTAGAAGTAGAATGATTTGGTGGGTTATGAGCATGAAAATCATTCACATCGGTTCTTTCCTCATGATTCGGTGTTGTACTACTTCTGATACTTGAATTATTTGACTCCCTTGTTTTGGTGGAGATTGAAGAACGACTTTCAGGTTTTTCAATAATTTTCAAAACATTTTGTCTCTGTGGTTCTCTTAATGGCTCTCTCGGCTCCCTCAATTTCTCCTGAAATGCTGACTGTGACAATATTGGCGAAGATATATTAATGACATGATTTTTCCCACCATCACTAGCTAGCTCCTCATTATCACTATCGTCAGATAAAATAACCACAGTTTGTTTAGAAGAACTCTCATAAGCATAAAAATCAGCTCTGGTTGAGCCTTCTTGTGAAGGAGACGAGGGTTCAGAAATTATTACAGGTCTATTCCTGCTCGAAAATCGTTGACTTGGTTTCCTGGGTTCCACATCACTCAATTCTTCATCTTCGTCGTCAAGCAGCTTCAAAGTTTCTGGGAGATCGTGTGATTTCGTAGTAGCCTGGCTCACATCCACTCTCAAAGTTCCAGCATATCTTCTATCTGAAGAACCATCACCATATTCAAAATCAGAAACTTCTTGAGACATTGGCTCATTCATTTCGTAAGAAGAGATGTCCAAACCAGAAGCATCTGCTCGACTTTGTTGAGAGTGTCTGCGGCCACTTTTGTAACGTGGGTGTGTAATGTTCTCTGAAAGTTTTGGAGAGCTGGGAAGCTGTCGCAAGGTCGCTTGGTCTCGTGCCAATGTATTTCGTCTTCTTTGAGGATGGGAGGGAGTGATGTTTTCCTGAGTGAGTTTCCCAGATCCGTAACTTTGTGAGCTAATTATCTCATCATTGATATCATCTGAACTTTGTCTGTAGCGTTGATCGTTGGAAAATCGAAATGCATTGTCAGGAGTTGGGGAAATCGAATTATTCGTGAATTTTTTCAGATGCTGGTTGTGACGATTCTTGAACATATAGGAATCTGTTCGAGGTCCTAAAGGACTGCTGTTTGTCACCACAACATTCCTTGATTTCTCTATAGTCCCTGGTACTTGTATGCCCTCTATATCGTCTTTATCGCGTTGTGTGGTGGAATTGCTTCCACCAGTTTTTCTCTTTGAAGTGGGTAAAGATTTGTTATCGCTCGTTGTTAAGTCTCGTCCCGAAGTTGTTTTGTCCGTGTTGTCCATATACCGATTTAAATAGGAGTAATCCGACTCCTCGTCGCCATCTTTCAAAATGTCCTTTTCCCTTAACCTCTCATTAATTTCTTGATTTATATGTGCATCTCCTTGTGTTGGAATTGACGTATTCCCCGTCTCATTGTCGTCAAAATCCCCTAACAGATTGATATATTTGGTGTTCAAATTCAACGGGGTACCTGAATCATCCGCAGTATCTGCCTCCTCGTCATCTCCATGCTCTTTCAATACAATTCCAACTTCCGTATCGTACTCAAATGCCTCGGCTTGACGGTCTCTTAAACGTTTGAAAACTTCAGCGGAGTTTCTCGATCTCGGTCCTGTTGAGCTGTGCTGTGGATGATGTTTTTGCATGGGAGTTACGAGCCCAAACTCTCCGGATGTATCGACTGCTCTTGAAGGAGTGCTAGTAGAATCCGGTGAATTGTCAAATGGATTTCTAATTTTTTTCAGTAAAGGCGTTTCAAACTCGTTAATTTGAAATTCATTGTTGCTGCTTTGTAAGCTAGTGTCTTGTTTGCGTTGTTGTGAGTTTTGTTTATTGTTTGATCTATTGAGTGATAATGATTGCATATATTGAGAAGCTTGGAATAGGTCAGCTTTTTGATCTTTTTTCTTCCTGTTTCTGTAATAATCTCCATATGTTACTGAAGGATTTTTCCTCGTTATCGTATCATCGTACACGTTATTGGTATCCTTGGATGATAATGCATTGATTGATGAGGTTGTCCTTTTTATCATTTTCACTCTTTGTGAGTCATTTATGTTTCTTTCATTCATTTGTGGCTGGAAAAACCATGTGACACAACGGGTCTGTCAATACAGTCTATATCTGTTGGAACTCTTGTTTTGAGGTCATTTGTTCGAATCGAAAGGAACGTCCATGGGGGAGTGTCTTGTGTGGGTTAACAAATGCATATATAAAATATGTTTTTTTTACCCCTACAGATCACGACGCGAGGCGCGTCTAGAGTCGATCGGCGGGACGCTTTTAACTGTCCAAAAAAAACTGCGACATAACATTTGTAGTACAAAAAGGGGGGCATTGAAGGTTGGGCGCTACTGTACAAAACAGCGCCATCATACCTTTTTTTGAACATTTGAGCTATCTTTTTACTGCTTCCCTTCTTGTTACTGAGCTAAACATTATAGTTGCAACTTCATGACCCAATTCTATTAAGTCCAGAGAGACATTTATTTCAAATCATTAGCTATATTTATTTTTGCTTCGGATTATGAGCGAAATTAGCAACGAATCCTACACTGCTTTCCAACCCGCCACTAGTCTCTTCTCTGCTTCAAACCAAGGTCTCCCTAATCAGAAGAGTCTTGTTGAAAGGGATTTTGCATATTCAAGACTTGTGGATATCTCGCCAAGACTATTATTGGACCCTGCATTTGATCGCCATAAGCGATTGGAAGCAGCTTTCTCATTTATGGTGCTTGGCCGAAGAAAAGCCGGCGCCCGTGAATTAGCAAACGTATTAAGACTGGGAACATTACTGGAAAAACCTCTTTTGCTCAAACAGGCCGGTGACATTTTTTATAACTTTGGAGAAAATGATTCTGCGTATCAATGTTATCGTGAAGGCCTGCTCCAAAGTAAAATTGCAAGAGACGTTGATGAGAAGTTGATAGATTACTTAAAGTTGAAATTGGTAGAGTTGGAACACGATGATTCAACCGCATCAAATTCAATAGATTCCATTATTCGTTATAAAGAGAAAACTTTTAGGTCAATGATTTCTGAACTCTCTGTTGCGGATAAAGCTAGACAAGAAATTGATGAGCTCAAACAACTTTTAAATTCATCAGGTTTTAAGGAGAAGACTATTTTTGTTTCTGGAATTGTTGCAGAACATTGTAAGATGTTCGAGGTAGAACTCTTATTGGAAAAGCAAGATATTTTTGAAAATGGTGGTCAAGATCTTGAACATTTTTTAAAATATTTGATTTTTGAATTAACAAAATTTCCAGACTTGACTTTTTACAAAAACATTCTTACTTCTTCAAGACTTGAACAAATCATCACTTATCTTTCTTTCAGTTTGCTACCTGCTCCCAACGAGCTGGAGAGTGGTGGTTTGCCAAAGGACTTTCAGCAGTTGATACATTTGATCAAAAGTTATTATGCCAACGGACACTCTTTAGATCAATTTATTAAAAGTTTTGAATTTTTCCTTACAAAATGTCTTTTACAAGCGTTGAAGAAATTACTTACAAGAAACTATGAGGAATCTAAAAATCAATTATGTGAGATTACAGTTGCTTGTGATACAATGTCCAAACTGTGTTGCATGAAAGGATTCAGAGGTACAGAAAAACATATTTCTCTTGATTTAACTGATGAGCGTAAGAAAAAAATCAATAAGTTTTCAACAAATATTGGTCTTTATTCATCATTCTATTCTGCTTTATGTCTGATAAGATATCACAATGATGTTCTCACTGATCATACACTTAATGCTGTTGAGATTCTGTCAATTGCACAGAGCTTAGAAAAGTATCATCTGAGTGCTTGCAATTTGGGATTAAAAGTTAAGTATGATTGGATTCATACAGCTCAAGGAAAATTACATGAATGGTTGTCGATCAAAAACTCAAAAATATTTCAAAAAGATCAAAAACAATGTTTAAAGAAAGCAGATGATTCTCATTTAGAGACAATGATCATGCATTATCTCAAAGCTCTAGATTTCAAGCCTTTGGATGATCCATCAATTGTCTTGATATACGATAAAGTTTTATGGGGGCTTCTAATGCATGGTGGCTACCATCTTCAGACGTTCTGGATCTTCAAATTTTTCCGAGATTATGTTTGTTTCCACAGTGATTCGTCATTATTGAGCTACGAAGACGACTCCTCTTACAACAAGGACATTTTTAAATTAAGAGAGAACATTGACGATAACATTAAAAAGATTATTGACAAACTATATGAGCAAAGAAAACAATTTTCCAAAAAACAGTCGTCAATTTTTGTATCCGGAAGTTCAAAATTCATCATTCCTCAACTGTTTTATACTGACAATCGTACTCTTGTTGCATCACAAGAATATACAATCAACGAAAGCTCCAAGTCAAAACAAAATCATAAAGTTTCTCCCAAAGGCATAGTAATGAAAGGGATTTTGAAAGCGGATCCAGGTTTAATCGAATATTGCAACAAGATCAGCGAAGATTTACTGGAAGAATGGTCCAAGGGAGGATTGATTAAGAGGGATAATGTGATTGGAGACCCGGTTGTTCAGAATTTCATTGTTTGTTATTACGACGGCGATAAATTGTTGACGAGCGAAGAATGACGACTGGTGCAGACCAATTCGCAAGCCGTGAATTCCGCTACGGAGCTATGCCAGTTGATCTACGAGGCACGAAGCGAGTCCTTAACAAAACTTTGCTCGTCGTGAATGCCTTTTTGCAAATGACTTATGACTCGCACGATTCGCTCTGCTCGTCAATCGTAATGCATATTAAATATATTAAGTACTTCCTACTTATACAGCCAACTCATCGGCAATTTCACCCAAGAGTCTCAAACCATAAGCTGAAGAAACATTCTTGTAGACTTTCACTCTCGAGTGGACATCTTTCTTTGAGATTGTACTGATCCACTTACCTGAACAAGCACAATGCGATGCCAGCTCGCTATCTTTGACCTTCCCACATTTATTACACTTCATATTTTGCATCAAGTATCTGAATATGAGTCTGTTCAATTCATAAATGAGTTTCTCTTCAATTGCAAGTTTGTTGTAAGACTTGTGGCAACCTTCGCAATTCCAAATGAGACTTTCATGATCTCTGCAAACATCGATATCTCTGATGAAATTACAGTAACTGCAAATCACCTGTGGTACCACTAACGAAGTTGAAGGATTTTTGAATGTACCTTCCTCACTAAACTCTTTGATTTCGAATAGTGTAAGAATATCTTTACGAAGCATTCTAACTTCAATATTTCTTTTCTTTGATAAACTCAAAACTTGACACAAGAATTTAACAAGCTCCAAAGTTGGGTTTGTCAAATTCAAATGGGAACCAGGCAAAACAGGGAATTTGAAATCTTCCATCATCTGTGGGTCTAGACTCAATTCGTTTTGTTTCCTGATCAATGTTCTGATTCTTTTAAGAAGAGGATTTCTGAACATTTCAGTGACTCCTTTATCAAATGATTCCACTTCTGAATCTTCCAATTTTTGTTGTTTCAATTTTTGGAAAATTCCGCCTTTGAGTGATGATGACTGTGTTTGAGTGTAACTGTTGATTTCTTGGTCTCTAAATTTAATCAATGAATCCAAAAACAACACTACCCATTCATCGAATTCTCCTTGTAGAATTGGAGGCAAAAATTCCCTAATTTGCCAATTGGAAATGGCCTGTAACTCCTGTTTCTCCTCTCTCTGGATCTCGTTACAGAACCTTCCGGCATAATTGTATCTGTCCATCCAGATTAACATGTCCCAATATCTGGTCACTTTCATCTCCAAGAAATTGAATAAAGGGTTTGCTCTGGCAGTAGAAACCACATACTGTCCATACGCATATGAATTTTCAACAGCAGTTTTGGAAGTGTTCAAAATCACACGGTTTCTGTTAGCGAAAACGATTGAAGAACCCATTTTTCTGAACGCTCCCAAAAGTTGAACCAAAGACTTCTTTGTCAAGTTATGAACGTGGTAATGTAAAGCCGAGTCATATAGATAAGAAGAAGGGCTTTGACACCATGAAACAAAACTATGAACCATGGAGTCGGCATCAGAATTGTTTTTGATCGCATCGTCCCACCAACTCTTCACTAAACCTCTCAAAACAATCAATGCAGGTGCTGAAAATGAATCCTCTGAAAATAGACCTTCAGTTGATGGTTCATCTGAATTCTTATCACTTGATTTGGAGGTGAAAATACCCTCTGCTTCGTTGATCAACGAGGATGTAAGAATAGTGTTGATAGTAAGATTTTCAAGATTCAACTCCAAACAAACGCTTTCGTAAATCTCAGGCCTATTGATTGTTGGGAAGTCAAGTGTTTCATCAGCCCCCATCAATAGCTTATCTTTTTCAACTCCTCCATAATCCGGTGCAGAGTTTGGAGACCACCACAAAACAATGTTAGCCTGATTCAATCTTCTAGCATACTCAATATCGATCATGTAACCCATATTATCGACTCTCAAGTTACAAAGAGGTATGTTGCTGTATTTGGCCAAAGAAATGATTTTTTGGAGCCAATTGCCCAATGAAAAATAGTGATTCATCACCCGTTTCATGATGAGAGAATGCCATGAAAGTGAATTGATCTGAACCTCACCTGAGCTCATTTTCAGTGTTGGTAGTGACGTAGTAGCTTTCAATATCTTGGTCATTTTCGACACGAACGGAGATTGAATGACAAACAATGATTTCGAAGCACTATGATCAACAATGTTGGATATTTTGTGGTTCAGTTTGGTATAAAGTTTGGAAATATCCGTATAATACTTTGTTTCAAACACCATGTCCCCTTGATAATCGATAAGACTCTTCGATGGAAGAGATGCTTCTTTGGCAGCCAATAACTCAGTATAAAGTTGCGACATGTTGCTTGGAAGCTGTTGAGCAGTGGATGTGGGTTTCAAGACAAAAACATCAGCGGTCGATTCAGATGGATTGAATAAAGTAAAAACCTCATAAGAATTAGAGATAATATGCAACAAATACAACACTCCAGTTGAGAACTTCGCTAAATAAGTATCTGAAGCAGTTGATCTGAGATTCTTCTGATCAAATCCCTTTTCAAATGATTGTCCCAACATTCCCAGTTTAGAGTCATCAAATCTAACACACGTGCCCAATTCAATGATGGCTCTCTCTGCGCTAGTGATTTGTGACTCGTACATTGCCAGGACGCTAGGATCGTTCAAAACACTATCAGCTTTCTCTTGTTCTTTCAAAAACGTTTGTTCGGGCATGGTAAGTTTAAACAAGTTTTTAGAACTTTGTCCATTGGGTAACAGTTCAATAGCTTTCTTGACTTCACAGTTTGGTATAACATTTTGAGGGAATGCATCAGACTTGAAACTGAGATAGATTTTCTTTGGAATGTGGAAAACAAGCGTCTGAATCTTACCATTCAGTAAAACGTGTGCTTTAAGATCACCAGGATTGCTTGGATCTTGAGTGTATTGTAAAATTTGCCATGTAGAGTCTGCAAATTGTTCTGCACGACTTCTCATTGCACCTGAAATCGTTGACCTATCGATCGATAATGATTTCTCACCAAAAAGCTTACTTCTTCTCTCTCTTTCGTTGGATTGAACTTCCCATTTGAGTTTCTGATATTTCAGGAATCCAACGTAATCTTCAATAGGATCTGGACATGGTTGATTTTGTATTTTTTGGTTCAGTTCCTCTTGAGTCTCGTTAGTGACAAGTCTTCTCTTTTTAGATGTCACTTTTCCGATCTTAGGTCCTGCCCGGTCGGATGAAACACCGCTAGTACAGTCCTCAATATCTTGGATTCTGTTGGTGACGTCATTCATGACTGGAACAGAACCTTTTGGTGCCTTCTTGAAGAAACTGCTGAGCGATGATTGTTTCATTTTATCATTCTTGATATCAATTCTCTTCTGGAGCCAATCAGGATGAGTCACTCTAGGGACAGGATTGCTAACACCTTGCAATGCAGCAGGAATAGTAATGATTTTTTGCACCACAGAAGAAAGTCTCTCACGATAATAACCCCAATCAATAATGGATCTTGGATCAAAATCATCTAATGAAAGATCTGCAAGCCACCTTCTCAAGTATTTTCTTTTCACTGAAGGTTCAGAAGAGAAAATAGCAGTTGGAATAGCTCTTTCAGTAACTGGTGCACCCATAGGTCTATCTGCAATGACGTATTTACACGCCAAACCTTTATCTTTAACCATTTCTTCACCCAAAAACTCTCCCAATCTTTTTGCTGTAGTGATTGAAGTGGATTTTTGAGAACCATACTCCTCCAGCGTCTTCGACATACTCCTATTCTCGCAAATCAGTTCAATGAGATCCTCATCTTCCAACATCCGACCTTTAGTGTCCAGAACATCAAGCCATCTATTAGCGACATTAGCGACGGCGTTGTAACATCCTTCTAAAGTGTTTCCTTCCAGGAAAAGTTTGAAAATGTCAGACTGGAAATTCTTGATCAATTGTAATTCTCCTCTTCTTTTCAACTCGAAACCTTTCAATTCGGCTAATGAACCATCAAAATTGAAGACTGCATATCTTTTTTTCAGACCTTTACCTTCCTCTTTGGAAGTAGGCAAGATCATTGCTTTATAAGGACCATCCACCTCGAAGAAAATCGAGTTGTCTGAATGAGTCTCATACTTCAATTTGACTGGATCAACAAGCATCTGATATTGATGATTGGTGAACTTTTGATGAACAAGATAGTTCAACATCGAACATGGATAAGAGGTGAACACTTTTTTACCATCTTTAAGTTTGAAGGTGAAATCCTCAGGGAAGCTCGATGGTAATATACACCAAATACCATCAGTATCGAGTTCCAAAGGTCTTCCAAGTCTTTCCACTAAAGCCCTTGCCATTTGAATAATGGTAGCACCGGTGAGACATGTAACACCTGCCATTTCCATCGAGTACCATCTAGAACCTTTCCGCATGACGTAACCATAGAAAGAATTGAGAATAACTTTATGAGCCAATTGCAAAGAATCGTACAAAACAACCATCTTCTGTGCTTCATCAGCTGCATTTTTATCATCTTTGGAAATTTGAGACACTTTACCTTTCCAAACTTTAGCCAAACCTTTGAATTCATACCGTCTATCACGGAAATCTCTGACTGTATTGACATAAAATGGATTTTCTCTTTGACAGATAATTGCTTCTCTTTCCACAGTTTCAGTGACCTTGATTCTATGATAGACTTTTCTTGAGTAATCTGAAATTCTTTTTTTGATGTGTCCAACCTGCTCCGCATAACCGAGTTCTTCAAATGAACGTCTCGGCAATCCAGGCCTACGTGGAGGAAAAGTTTCGTTATTAAGAGCATTCTTGATCATGTTGTACTCGTTAGTTTCGGCAGGATAAAACTCTCCTCTCCAAGCCCATGGAAGCCTTCTATCACAATTCTTGCCTGGTCGATTGAAATCACATGAAGCGCAGTCCTTTTCAGTTTTCATTGAATCCGGTTGCAAACGGTTCGTTGTCATAATATTTGGATACATGGAAGCAACATCAACGTGGTAAATAAGCGGAGATTCGTTTCTTTTTGGATTCTTTTTCAGTTCCAACAGTTGTTGTTTAACTTCATTGTAAATCTCATCATAGTTGGTGACATCTTCCAGATTCTTTTTAGCTTCCACGGTAATTGAGAATTTGAGTGCATTGTCAAGATCTGCCACGATCTCGTCAATGGCAGTAGGGTCGACATTGAAATCTGTCTTGAGATCAGCTCTAAAGACACCAGCTTCCAAAGACTCAACGTGACCTCCCACGTAGGTCTCAGATTCCAGCAAATGACCATCGTAGAAGCGCTCCAATGGATCAACATGCTTGTTTGGAAGCAAAATTCCACCTTCATAGGCCTGAACCATCAATAACATCTCACATAAAGTTCCTGTACCTTTTCTCAAGACTTCATCTGGATTCAAAGGAATAATGGTGCACAAAGAGAAAATAAAAGGATGAACGTACTTGTAGTACAGATAGTATGTGGCAACAGCATCAGAGACAGAATACTCGGAAAGCAATTGAGGTTTTTCATATGCGTATGGCGTCATTAATTCTGGATCAAGTTCAGTTGGGTTATATCCAAGTTTGACAGTGGTAACGGCTTTTAAACCTTGGGAACCTTGTGGTAGATACGAATCTCTTTTGACCCATCTAAAACAATCCATGTGGACACAATAAGTAGATTTGTATTCACCTTCACTATCTTTAGCAAATCCAATCTCTTTGAACATGTCTATGTCGTGGTAAAGCGCTCTGGCCTCGACGAATGGCCAATCAAAGAAGTCTCCGTTAAACGTTGCAATAACAGTTGGACGAGCCTCAATAATGTGTTCGAAAAAACGTTCAATCAGTGCCTTTTCGTTTGCCTCGTTGAAAATTGTAAAGCACCCAGGATATTCTGGTTTTGGAGTATATTCAAAATCTTCAATGTCCTCACTAATAATCTCTCTATTGGTAATGAGAAATCCTTCACCATCAATCATATAAGATATCATCATGATTTGATCCACCGAGCTATCAGGGAATTTGAGTGGCGCTTTGGTGGTTTCGATATCAAAGGCTAAAACCACAGGATCAGCAAATGCAATTTTTTCCTTGTTTTCAGTTAATGTCACTTTACCTTGATCTGCTTGGACAATGTACCATTTTCCAACTCTGATATTTTTATCGATTGACACACGAACATGGTAAGGAACATCATATTCTCTGATATCTTCGATCAACTCTGAAGCATTTTTGTATTTGTTCGACTTTTGTTGATCGACAACATCATTACCGAAGAAATCTTCGTTATCTCCATTGTCTTTGAGGAATGCATTGTAATTGAGATCCACTGTTTCATATATATCCTTTGAGCTTTTAGCAGCTTTGTTCTGGGCTATAATTGGCTGCAACATCCGTCGAGCATCCAACAAGTCGGACACGTTATGGAAACTCAGTTTCAAAAGTTGCCTTTTTAAGCCAATAAGATGGTTTCCAAGAGCAAGATCCTCTTTCTCAAGCCAGCTCAGTTTTTTCAGCGTTCCTTCTAGAAACTTGCGTAAATATTCTTCAACTTCAATAGTACAGCCTTCTTGAGCAATCAGAAGGAAGTACGGATCATACTGAACACTGGCTTTGAAAGATCCTCCTTCTTCGTCTAAGAAATAGTAGTCAACTCCAGAACACCCAGCAAGATTATCTTCTGAAGCAATGGTGGTGGCATGCATGTTAACGAGCCAACCTGTCTTCTTTGAACCCGATTCGTATCTGTCGAATCCAAAGACAGAATCAATTCGATCTATCTCTTTGACAGCTTCTGATCTTGCAAGATTTCTTGATTCTCTATTGTAGGCATCGTATTCTTGTCTACTAGCTCCATTTGGTCCATCTCTGGTGTTTTTCACGTATCTCGCCGAGCTAGAAGCCCCGCTTCCCGGGTTAGCAGACATTTTCGGGAGTTGATGTGCTAATGTGCTGATAAGACGCCTGGGGAACTTGACGAAGAAAAGATTGATTGATTTATGTTGAACGCGTAAGAGCCTCACATTTTTTTTTTGACTGTAACGAGCTAAATTACCACGCGTTTTAAGTTTCGCGTTACTAGAGGTCGATCGTCCTTGGTTGACATTTGCCGACGCGAAATAGCAAAAAAAGGTCGATCCGTTTCGATCGCCCGAATGAATTTTGTTTGGCTGTCACTAGTTTGTTTATCAAACCTAACATAATTGAAGATATTAAAGGAAATCAAAATCACAGTCCATACATATAGCTTACACAGCAGAGTCCTATCAAGTGTTGTTTATCGTCTCTGAGTGTCATCTTCCTTTCCACCCATGTACAATCCATACGCACAGACAGATGGGAAACAACCTGCCCAAGCATTTGCTTCGGCTTCTGATTCCCAAAAATACCAATCACAAGCTTATCTCAACGGTAATCAGTTTCAGAGCACACAAATTCCACATCAACAAGTTCCATTACAACAGCAGCATAAACAAGGTCCAAATGGTGCCAATATAAACTCATTTTTCAATGACCCAACATCTCAAATGGGTCTGCATTTTTCTCAATCGGCATTCAATGCTTCTCATCAATACATGCAAGAAAACTTTGGGCAGTTAGTGGGAAATCAGGACATCAAATACTATTTTAAAGTGTCAAATTCATACGTTCTTAACAAATTATTTCTTATACTTTTCCCATTCAAAAATAAGACATGGACAAGACAATTGATATCATCAACTGAAGTCACATCTTCACAAGCTGTTGAAGTTTACGCAACGCCAATTGAAGACGTCAACGCCCCAGATCTTTACATCCCACTCATGTCGTTTGTGTCGTATGTCTTGTTATGGGCAGTTTTCAGTGGAATCAACGGTACTTTCCATCCTCAGTTGCTTGGATATGCAACTACTAGAACTCTCGCTTTCTATCTTGTGGACGTTTGTCTTATCAAAATATCATTTTATGTTCTGGGAGTCAATTCCAAAAACAGAAAACTTTGGGATCTTGTCAGTTACAGTGGTTACAAGTTCATCTCAATCCTGTGTTTGATGCTTATCAAAAATCTAATTGCTTCATCACTTTTGATTCACCTAGGATTTTTGTTAAACATTTTCTCACTTGGATTCTTCTTGATGAGATCGTTACGCTATGTTGTTTTGCCTAGCGGATTAGACTCAAACACTTTGTCGCCGGCTGTTAAAAGAATCCGCTCTCAATTCCTTTTTGTCTATTCATTCGTGGTTCAGGCATTCATGGTTTGGTTTATGGCGTAAAGTAAGGTGTTTTAATTTTGTTGATTATGTAAGCTATGTGTAATTTTACCCGGCCCTTCCGGGTAACGTTTTTGTTGTTTTTTTTACATGTGGGTGGCACACCCCCTCCCACCACAATAGGCCTTAACAATAAAGTTTTTACAAATTAAAAAAAATTTAATGAAAATTTTTTTTTCCCATCCAAATGAGAATTTTTTTAGCAGGCTGATTGATTGGGGTTTCAATAGGGGAATTTGCAAGTGATTTTAAGAAAATTTTACTTTGAATAATTTATTTTGTTCTTCCTTACAAAGTCTTTTTCTCTTATCAACTCCATTGATTACTCTAGAAGTATAAAACAAGACTCAAAATGGGTAAGTATAGAAAGCGAGTATCGACTCTTTGAAGTTTTCAAAGCGAAGCCTGGATGGAGATTGCTAAAAATGTGCTGTTTTCAAGTAAAATTCGGAAACAAAGTTGCCTTTTCATTGCCACCCATTCATTTGAAAATTTCAGAGTCACATGTATTTTTGAACAACATATTAACATGAACTAGTTAACTTCACTGTTGAACAGATCAGAGAGTTGATGGACAAGGTTACGAACGTTCGTAACATGTCCGTCATTGCTCACGTCGATCACGGTAAATCCACCTTGACCGATTCTTTGGTTCAAAAGGCTGGTATTATTTCCGCTGCTAAGGCCGGTGATGCCAGATTTATGGATACCAGAAAGGATGAACAAGAGAGAGGTATTACTATTAAGTCTACCGCTATTTCTCTTTTCTCTGAGATGGACGATGAGGACGTTAAGGAAATCAAGCAAAAGACCGATGGTAACAAGTTCTTGATTAACTTGATTGATTCGCCAGGTCACGTTGATTTCTCTTCTGAAGTTACTGCTGCTTTGAGAGTTACCGATGGTGCTTTGGTTGTCGTCGACTGTGTTGAAGGTGTCTGTGTCCAAACCGAAACCGTTTTGAGACAAGCCCTTGGTGAGAGAATTAAGCCTGTTGTTGTTATTAACAAGGTTGACAGAGCTATGTTGGAATTGCAAGTTTCTAAGGAAGACTTGTACCAATCTTTCTCCAGAACTGTTGAATCCGTTAACGTTATCATCTCCACCTACGTTGAGAAGGTTTTGGGTGACGCTCAAGTTTACCCAGAGAAGGGTACCGTTGCTTTCGGTTCCGGTCTTCACGGTTGGGCTTTCACCGTCAGACAATTCGCTATCAGATACGCTAACAAGTTCGGTGTCGACAGAGCTAAGATGATGGACAGATTGTGGGGTGACTCCTACTTCAACCCAAAGACCAAGAAGTGGACTAACAAGGACAAGGACGCTTCCGGTAAGCCTTTGGAGAGAGCTTTCAACATGTTCGTTTTGGACCCAATCTTCAGATTGTTTGCTGCCATCATGAACTTCAAGAAGGATGAAATTCCAGTCTTGTTGGAGAAGCTCGACATTCAACTTAAGGCCGACGAGAAGGAACTCGAAGGTAAGGCTCTCTTGAAGGTTGTCATGAGAAAGTTCTTGCCAGCTGCTGACGCTTTGCTTGAGATGATTGTTATCCACTTGCCATCTCCAGTTACTGCTCAATCTTACAGAGCTGAGACTTTGTACGAAGGTCCATCCGACGATGCTTCTTGTCTTGCTATCAAGAACTGTGACCCTAAGGCTGACTTGATGCTTTATGTCTCCAAGATGGTCCCAACCTCTGATAAGGGTAGATTCTACGCTTTCGGTAGAGTTTTCGCCGGTACTGTTAAGTCCGGTATGAAGGTCAGAATCCAAGGTCCAAACTACGTTCCAGGTAGAAAGGAGGATCTCTTCATCAAGTCCATTCAAAGAACTGTCTTGATGATGGGTAGAAACGTCGAACAAATCGACGACTGTCCAGCTGGTAACATTATCGGTTTGGTTGGTATTGACCAATTCTTGCTCAAGTCTGGTACTTTGACCACCAACGAGGCTTCCCACAACATGAAGGTCATGAAGTTCTCTGTCTCTCCGGTCGTGCAAGTCGCTGTTGAGGTCAAGAACGGTAACGATCTTCCAAAGCTTGTTGAAGGTTTGAAGAGATTGTCTAAGTCTGACCCATGTGTTTTGACTTACATGTCTGAATCCGGTGAGCACATTGTTGCTGCTACTGGTGAATTGCACTTGGAAATTTGTTTGCAAGATTTGGAGAACGACCACGCTGGTATCCCATTGAAGATCTCTCCACCAGTCGTTGCTTACAGAGAAACCGTTGAGGCTGAATCCAGAATCGTTGCTTTGTCTAAGTCTCCAAACAAGCATAACAGAATTTACTTGAAGGCTGAGCCAATCGACGAGGAATGTTCCGGTGCTATCGAGACCGGTAAGATTAACGCCAGAGATGATGTTAAGCTCAGAGCTAGATTGATGGCTGACGAGTACGGTTGGGATGTTACCGACGCCAGAAAGATCTGGTGTTTCGGTCCAGATGGTCAAGGTCCAAACGTTGTTGTCGACCAAACCAAGGCCGTCCAATACTTGCTTGAAATCAAGGATCACGTTAACGCCGGTTTCCAATGGGCTACTAAGGAAGGTCCAATCGTTGGTGAAGCTCTCAGAGGTGTTAGATTCAACATCATGGATGTTACTTTGCACGCTGATGCTATCCACAGAGGTGCTGGTCAAATCATGCCAACCATGAGAAGAGCTACCTTTGCTGCTATGCTTTTGGCTGAGCCAAGAATCCAAGAACCTGTCTTCTTGGTTGAGGTCCAATGTCCAGAAAACGCTATCGGTGGTATCTACTCTGTCTTGAACAAGAAGAGAGGTCAAGTTATCTCTGAAGAGCAAAGACCAGGTACTCCAATGTTCACTGTCAAGGCTTACTTGCCAGTTAACGAGTCCTTCGGTTTCACCGGTGAATTGAGACAAGCTACCGGTGGTCAAGCTTTCCCACAAATGATCTTCGACCACTGGGCTACCATGAACGGTGACCCAACCGACAAGTCCACCAAGCCAGGTGACATTGTTGCCAACACCAGAAAGAGAAGAGGTATGAAGGAGGATGTTCCAGGTTACGAAGAATACTACGACAAGTTGTAAGTCTACTGACTTAATTTATTGTTACTGTTTTTCTTTTCTCGTCCATCTCCTTTCATGTCGTTTTTGTTTGTTTGAAAAGGGCTTAATGTGTTGAGTTTAATCGAATACTCCCTGTCAATTCTTGATTTTTCATAATCTTAGTACATTAAAGATTTGAAATTATTTCAACTACGTGTATGACTGATAATATTTAGTCGTACTGGTCAAATTACTTGTAATTAATTGTAGTCGATTTATTCGGAAATTACCTATCGTACAATGAGTAATGGCGAGCGAAGCAAGTATTAAATACTCACGCCAGTCACCACCTTCTCTTCCTTCTCTTGAGTGATCTGCTGACTGTTCTGGGTGGCTTAGTGGTTCCAGCAGCACCATTCCTTCCATCCTCAACACTTTGTTTCGATCTCGTATGATGCTCTTTCTGTATAATTGGCGCACGTTTTCTCTTTAACGACACGGATTTGACCTGCTCTTCCTCGCCAATATCTTCGTTAGCATCATTATCATTGTTCTCCTCATTCTCCTGGTTTTTCTGCCCCTCGTCTTGTATATTCAATCCATCTAGTTTGAAGTCGCTCAAAACCGATTGTATATCTCCATTCAAAACCATCTGCTCCAGATTATTATACTTTTCAAACACTTGGGTACGAGTTCTTCGCCAGTGATTTTTGAAATACTTGTAAATTCCACTGTTTCGATCAAATTGACCAGAAGAAACCACATACTCATCCAAATTGGAAATGTCCTTCATTAACTGCGAAACAGTCTCGTACTCATGACTCTTCACTCGTTGCTCTATTGCCTCTATATTCATGACATTTTCGTCCTTTATCGAAATATTTTTGGTCACACCATACTTGTCGTTCCTCAACAATTGTTCGAACAGTTCGTTGATCAAAAATTGCATCGGGAAATAAAACATATCGAGTTGTTCTAGCAGATTTTCAGTTGATTCCAAGTTAACCTTTGACTTCTCTATAGCGGTGTCGGATATGTCAATCAATTTCGAAACATCTAACTTGATTAATGCCAGAATATTCAACCGCTCGTCGATTTCTTCCTCTGTTAATCCCCCAAAATTCGTAGCATCCAGTCTTTTTATCAATGGGGCTCTCTTGAGATCTCTTTTCAAAGTCCAATACTGACATATCTGGATAAACAAGTTCTCGTGGTCTTCAATCGCAAGTTTCTGTTTCTCTAAAAATTGTTCGAAATAGCTTACAAAAATTCTTGGGGCTATTGGAGAACCGGCTGAAGTCTTCCACTTGAAAAGATCATTCCTGGTTTCTTTCAATTCTTTTTTCTTCTGTCTTGAAATCAAAATTTTGTTTGAAAGTTTTGGTAAATGTGATTTTCTAGCAGATGAATAATAGAGTCTGGTTTTTTTAATTCCCAATCTAGTGTCATGCGTCGAACTCCAACCTTTTGGTGAATGCTTATCACAAAAAGAGACAACAGAACTCTTGTCATTGAGTGCTCCCTGAATCCCGTTCTTCAATTCCATATACAGATCTGTTCTTCGTGCGCAAGTAGCATGATATGCAGTAGAACAACTATTTTTGCGACATTGGATACAGGCTCCGACCCTCTGTCGACAAATGTAACACGTGAGTTTCCATCTGCTTTTTGGAATATTCTGGATCCCTTCTATTGGCTCCATGTAGATTGGATTTGCAAAGTAAAGTTCATTAATCCACAATGTGCAGATCACGTGACCCCAATAACCGTTATCAGTTTGTTTGAAAGCACCAGTAGTGCTGGGGCAAAATAAACACCTGTTATGCTGATTCCTGGATGTGAGACAACGACGACATAACCAAGGACCTTCTGGTATGAAAGCAACCCCATAGCACTCCTGATGAACAGCAATATCACAACCTTCACAAAAAACAATCGCATTGGAAGAGTCACATTCATTTCTGTTGCAAACCGCACAACATTGATCTTCCTCTGGGGCGGCACCCGTGCCGTCGTCAGAACCATAGATAGAAGCCTGAATCATGGCTCGTTCATCTGAGATATATTGATTTTTGGGTCTTGGAGGTAGCAGTTTCTCAACAAAGTACCATTGCATTTCTAGAAAAGTAATGATAACTTCAAATATCTCATTACTTATTTCTGGGAAGTCACTTTTTCTTCTTTCTTCATTAATATAGTCGACAAACAAACTGTCTTGCTCATCCATATCATACAGAACTTGAAATTTGTCATTGTAACTCAGTAAATTCTTGACAAGTGCGTTCTCAACACTACTGGATCTGTAGTAAGTCTCACTGGCATTTTTTCTCTGACTGCGGAGATTATTGTATCCCAATTGCATAAACTGTTTTTTCAATTGTGTCTTTAACTGATCGTCATTACTTTCTTTATGCTGGATTTCTCGATACGAAGGTCTCTTTAACCGCGACAAAAGTCGTGCATCATTGCATTGCTGTGTTTCTCTATAAGTTAAGGCGTCTTGATCAATGATTCTGGGTCGCGTTTCTTCGTCCCCCTTCAAAATCAATACTGGAAGAGGCTTATCTTCGCTCAAATCAGGGTAAAACTCACTATAATGACGTTCTTCTCTTGGTTTAGATAACTCCAAAGATTCGTCTGCTTCTGCTCGCACTCGCACAGTCTCTTTAGAGTCACCATCAAACTTCTCAACTAACAAGGAACCATCATCGAATCGGCTTCTTGCCCCTCCTTTTAACGGTGGCCGACCGCGGCGACCTCGACTCATCTAGTAACACACGTGTCACGTGAACAAAATGTCAATAGATTGCAGTGCGTATAACGCGCAGTCGCTGTTTTCTTGGTGTTTATGAGAGTTGTACAAGGAAAATACACAATTCAGTCCTTGGATCAACAAACTGTATAAATAAATAAATGTATATTTTTTTTTGTTTTTTGGTCCGTGTTTCGAAGTCGTGTACTCCGAAAATTATAACACCTCTACACCAAAAGCTGATTGTAATGTCTACAATGCAAATCACCTGTTATATCTGGTGTACTGCTTGAATTTGCACATAGGTTTACAGAAAAGATGATTATTTTTTGTTTTGGTGGAATCATAAAAAGTTGCCGATGCAGAAATAACGTAGTTGGAAACTCCAGTAAAGGCCCTCAAGGCATATTATATATATATGTATATAGATGTAATTATGTGACTAGGAACGCTAGGAATAGTCATATGTTTGTAAACCCAAGGAGATATGACGAAGAATGCTGAATGCTGATGAACGCGCGGAAGAATCAGTGCCTTTGAGAGAAGATATAGACCATATAGATGAGACTGAGCAACACCCAATATTCCCCAATAACACCTTTACACCAGCAGAAACTAAAAGAAGGATCAGAGGCCCTTTTGTATTTTTCAGTGGTAGCAAAACACCCAAGGAGGATGCTAGAAACGTTATTGTGCCATACAGCTGTTTATGTGTTACCTTAGAGACTAGTGTTTCGGACTTACAAACGGATTCCCAACGAAATCTAGTGTACTCACGGGTGTTGAAATGTGCCAATGTCGACACGGTCCTTCGTGCAAGGGCTAAAGAACTTAGTTTACCGCAAAAATCCGACCAACTCACTGGTTCTAGGGCAGCCCCTGAGGCTGAAGATTTACTACAGATATACGAGGCATATGGCGATGAGCCAGAGAAATCCGTTCCTGAGCCTCCAAAAACGCCAATGAAAGATTATCAAAGGGGGACGGAGGCAACACTTGTCGATCTTGGTAAAGGCTCATCTGGATTTTCAGTTGCTAGTGAAGTTGCTGGTACAGGTGCTGCTGGCACGGCCGCGATGTCCCCCTCAACCCCAGCTCTTGGCACACGGTCTGGGACTGGATCTATACGAAAAAAACCTGAGTCGCGACTTCCTGCGACTCCCCCGGCTCAGGGCCCTACAGTTGACCTTTCCCGGAGCCCCTTCAGGGACACCCTCGGTGAACCCTCCCGGGCTCAAACGAGCGCGCCGTCAACCCCGCATTTAGGACATACTCCGTCTTCAAGTTTCACTACGCCGAAATTACAGCCTGACGAGATTGACTGGGGCACGAGTGCCCAGCCGGATTTTCACAGTGACGTCAGTTCTGCGAGAAGTAGACACAGTAGTAGTCGGTTCAGTAGTGTTTCAGAAGCTTTGGGCCGGCTATCTATTGGTTCTCGATCCCACCGAGTGAGCATGTCCCGTTCCAGTTCATATGGAAGTGCACTTTCATCGCCTTTCTTACAAATGTCAGGTTCGCCGGTGACCCACGCTGACACTCCCCCGCGGTCATCGCGTGCTGGTCTATCAGTCGCTCGGCGGTCTTCTTCCTCGTGGTTGCAGAATTCCCCTCTGCCTTCGCGAACTCTATCAGAACCCGAAACTGGGTTTGTGAGTCCCACGACTCCCGAGGAGACGCCATTTTATTTTGGCAGGCTGAAACGAACGCGCACATTGTCACGGGGGAGAATTGCTTTGTCAGGATCACCGTTGGTTGGTAGTCCAATCGGCGATGGGGCTAGCGTGAGTGATGTTCCTGAAGAAGCAATACACGAGGATGACCCCCTTCCTGTTTCACCAACGGGTTCACTCACGGACCTCACGGGCTCCCCAATAGGATCACCAACAGACAGACACGGGTACACTTATCTTTAGCGAAAGTGGCGCACGTCCCGCGGGCCCGGGGGGCTCGGTTATCGGTACCTTGCGCGCGCCACCGCCACCACAATGCACCGCCACATTTTAATAATTTTGTTAAACAGGCAAGGCTTTTTTCTTGAAGAAAAATAAACCTATTTTTTTCTGGGTGAATAAAAGACAAAAAAAAAAGATGTAGTTTATTGCGTTTGTATGTAAAGTCAGGCTCATCGAGTGTCATAAACCCCAATTTAAATAGATTTTTCAGTCAATTGTATTGTGAAAATACTTTTAAAGGCTGTTTGAATTTGAAGATACCACAACATATTGCGTGCAGCCCGAAATTCCCGATATACTGACTAATCTCAATCTGGTGGTTCCCACAACAGTGATACACTAAGTTTTATATCAGGACAAGACCAATCCAAACCAATCCCAAAACAGACTTTCCTTTAGAATTGTGGCTACTTATTTTATCTGAACATCGCCAACGTGGCTGATATCATATGGACACTTTTGATTTCCTAGCTGATAAAGAGGCCCCAAACCCTGTTTTGGGGTCATACAAGTCACCATCTGAGCAATCAGGACCAGCACTTCTCCCGGGTGATACAGGAAATGTGGATGCTGGTGAGACTGAGAATTATCTCAACTCATTTGGGCAGATGGATCAACTTGACCAATTTGTTGAAAGCCTAGGTCAACCAATTATCAATAATAAATCAACAAACGAAGACCCGAATTCACAATTTGGTTTCACAAATCTTGAATTTGATTATTCCAATAAACCAATGTTCACCCAGCCTGACAGAAAACCAAACCCAATCTTGAGTATCGACCCAGCGGAAGATCTCGGAATTACTGAAAAGTATTCTGGAGCTCGTGGAGACAGTTTGAAATTCAATCCTGACGAATTTCAAGAGAGTTTTTTGTCCCCACAAGGTGTTCCAACCGAACGTTCAACTAGTGTTGGTGGAAGTTATAATTTACAGTATGCCTCTCCAAAGATAAAGCCGTCATTGTCATCATCAATACATAATCACAGATCAAACAGTATTAGCAATCAAGGCGGTAAGAGTTATGGATCACAATTAGGAACTTCATTGAACAATCTGATATCACCTGCTTCAACCTACGATGGCTATCTTGATTCACCTTATGGATCGTACCAAGGCAGTAGTTTTAATGAGTCATATTTGAAGTCACCTGTCAATTCTCCGTCTTTCAAGTCGATTGGTTCGCCTGCATCTGTTGGATCTCATATGAATCCCAAAAATGCAATGAGCAAAGAATCCAAATTGAATCGTCGTAGAGAGCTTCATAACGCTGTTGAAAGAAGAAGACGTGACCTGATCAAAGAGAAGATCAAAGAACTTGGAATGTTGGTTCCTCCGACTTTGTTATACGACTTCAGCAAATCAAAAGGAGGTGCAAACAAGGAGATCAAAGCTAACAAAAGTACGATTTTATCAAAATCAATAGATTACATTGGATATCTTCAAGAGATATCAAACAGTCAGGACGAGCGACTAGCCTTACTGGAAGATAAAATTAGACAGTTATCTGTGGAAGGTGAAGTTGAAGGCGGAGGTGAAGCTGAGGGTGAGGGTGACAGCGAAAGCGGGAATGTGAACGTGAACGTGAACCCGCAAGTTAACGGCAACTTGGCAGACTTTACACCGAATACTTCTGCCAGTGGTGCAAATCCAGCAACAAATAGTCCGTTTGAATTTACTTTTGATAGTCCGAATCAAAGTACGGCTCCGGCTCAAACGAGAACAGTTCCCAACGCTTCAGACCCGTCAGACACACAAGATCTCAATTCATATTTCCGAGAACTAGAACCGTTGAATGGAGTTGATAACTCTGTTGGTCCATCTAATGTGGAAAATTGGGATTTCAAAAGTCCGTTTTAATGATGATTGAAAGAGACTAGTGCGCTGTTCGATGCTTTTATGATGTGCGATTCGATGCTTTTCCTTATCTAGTTCTATTTTTGCTGTATATCTCGCTCAACTGAAATGACAACGACAATTGTAGCGGATGACGAGTGAGTGCCTAGCGAAACGAGTAATTCGGCTAGTTATGGCTGGCGCTGAAAACAGCCTCACTGTAGCCTGCCATTGTTTTGCTCGTCTTTGCGTCTGTTTTGCCAGAACAAGGTGCCTCGTCTCGCTCGTCTTGAGACTTTCGGCTGGTTTTTTTTATTTCGTCGCGTCGCTCGCCTTAATTTTTCGCAATCAAAACAAACGTTTACCTAAATCAACACCGCCACCAACATCACCTGAATTATCACCAACATCACCAACCCCATGTCCACCAATAACGCTGAATTTCTCTCCAACTGGAGAACAACAAGAGCCACGCCTTCCAGCATGGAAGGCACCAGCAACCCTGCTGAAGCTGTGGCAAACTCCGCAAAATCATTTTTCACATCATTCTCAGATAAAGTCACACAGGGATATAATGAAGCATATAATGTTCTACCGTTCAGTAATCAAGATTTGGAGGCACAAAGCGAACCTTCATGGTTTCAATTATCAAGATTTGAGAGACTCATATGTTTCTTTTGTTGTATTGCTGGTTCAATCGTTTGTTTCACATTGGGTGTGGTTCTATTCCCTGTACTTACGTTGAAACCACGTAAGTTTGCAATGCTTTGGACATTAGGATCGATGCTGTTTGTTATTAGCTTTGGATGCCTACAAGGACCTGTTGATTATTGCAAACATTTACTATCAAAAGAGAGACTTCCGTTCACTGTGGTCTTTTTCAGCAGTGTGTTGAGTACCCTATACTGTGCCGCCATTTTGAAGAGTACAATATTGACATTGATTACGGGAGTCGTGGAAATATTTGCTGTTTTGTACTATACATTGAGCTATTTCCCATTTGGAGCACAAGGTTTCCAGATGATTGCGAGCGTTGGATTGAGACAATTTAGTTCAATGGTGGGATTTTAACTGAATGACCAGATCCGAGGACACCGGCTTTCTGCTCCAGCCACAAGCAGCCGAATGACTCGCTTTGCTTGTTGTTTGTTTCTCATCAGCTCATTTGTATAGTAAGGCATCTCAGTCAGTTCGCCTGTAAACTTGGTCGTGCACACTCCTAAATAAAAAATCTCTAGCCTACTTAGCAATAATTGAATATATAATTGAGTGAATCAGTTTATCAACCAGGTTTTTTGTTAAGTTATCATCAATTGACAATGTCTGTTGCACACGAGGCGTCCTGTATTTTCTGCAAGATTATCAAGGGTAAGTAAACAAAACTGCAGCTTTTCGCTGGTCAACAGTCGTCGATCCAACGTCTTTATTAATTGGACGAGTCGACAGACGAGTCGTGAGTAACAATGAATCGAATTGCCAATGAGTCCTCATTGGTAATTGTTACCCCTCATTTGGCTACTCTGATGTCTCACGGCTTGCTCGGCCTTTGATTCAAGTGTTACTAACCTCTGCAGGTGAAATTCCCTCCTTCAAACTCATTGAAACCAAACACTCATACTCCTTCTTGGACATTCAACCAACATCCAAAGGTCATTTGCTCGTGATTCCAAAGTACCATGGCGCAAAGCTTCATAACGTTCCAGACGAGTATCTTGCTGACATTCTTCCAGTTACCAAGAAATTAGTCAAGGCATTGGACTTGGAAATTGATTCTCCCGAAGGAGATGGTTATAACGTTTTACAAAACAACGGAAGAATTGCTCATCAAGTCGTTGATCACGTTCATTTCCATTTGATCCCAAAAAGAAATAAGGAGACTGGATTGGGTGTTGGGTGGCCAGCAAAGGATGCTGATATGGCAGAATTGGCTAAATTTGCTAAAGAGTTGGGTGAAAAGATCAACTGAATAACGGGTAGCACAATCACACAGGTATCGCTCTGCTTGTCGCTCCGCGATTGACTGCCATTGGGTAAATAAAACTATTCAATGAAGCAAATTAAGTAGTCAGCTGTCACCATGCACATTTAACCGAGTAATATGTAACTGTAAGTGACGGCACAACTCCACCTTGGTTGTCATTCAATTGTCAGTGAGCCGCAGTTAATTCAAACTGACTCAGCCGATCACACATCGCAGGTCTCGATTCAATTGTCGGTTACGGTGCCTATCGGTACTAATAACGATTTGATTCGGCACACCTCGCACCATCTCTTAGGTACTATATACACCTCGCACCTCCGGAGATGGGCTACCCAAACACCTCGAAAATGAAAGACTGGTTTTGCTCGCTATTCACCAGCGATTGCTACGTGCAACGACTACAACTATCAGAAACTCTGTTCTCCGTTTATTCTCTGTATTGTTAGACCCGTTTTGCCACTCGTCTCCCAGCCGTTTGCCGGTCGTTCGCTATTGGGTTACTCTTACACCCTTGCACCCTTGCTTACATAATCCATTTGCAATCCTTCTCCAGTGGCAAAATAATTTGTCTCAACTTGGTGCGCACTTGCCACCAAGTTTCTCTTGATTTTAACATGAATCATTGTTTATCCTTTGATTATTCAACAAGTTAATTGCGTGATAGAAAACAAAACAAACATGGTTGATGAGAAGAAGCCACTTTTGGACGCCTCTGGAAGAGATGTTGGTCCAGAAGATTCAACCGCTACTGCGATTTTAAGAAGAAAAAAGAAGGATAATGCTTTAATTGTTGATGATGCAACTAATGATGATAATTCAATCATTTCAATGTCGTCAAATACTATGGAACTTCTTCAATTGTTCCGTGGTGATGCTGCTTTGATCAAAGGCAAAAAGAGAAAAGATACTGTCTTGATCGTTTTAGCTGACGATGATATTGAAGATGGTACTTGTAGAATTAACAGAGTTGCAAGAAACAATTTGAGAGTCAGATTAGGTGATATTGTTACCATCCATCCATGTCCAGAAATCAAATTCGCTACTAGAATTTCTGTTTTACCAATTGCTGATACAATTGAAGGAATAACTGGTTCCTTGTTTGACGTTTTCTTGAAGCCATATTTCGTCGACGCTTATAGACCTGTGAGAAAAGGTGATCATTTTGTTGTTAGAGGTGGTATGAGACAGGTGGAATTCAAAGTTGTTGAAGTTGAGCCTGAAGAACATGCAATTGTTTCTCAAGATACTATAATACATTCTGAAGGTGAACCAATCAATAGAGAAGATGAAGAAAATAATCTCAATGAGGTTGGTTATGATGATATTGGTGGTTGTAGAAAACAAATGGCTCAAATCAGAGAGTTGGTTGAATTGCCATTGAGACACCCACAATTGTTCAAGGCTATTGGTATCAAGCCTCCAAAAGGTATTCTCATGTATGGTCCTCCAGGTACTGGTAAGACTCTTATGGCTAGAGCAGTGGCAAATGAGACTGGTGCATTCTTTTTCTTGATTAATGGTCCTGAAATTATGTCCAAAATGGCTGGTGAATCTGAATCCAACCTGAGAAAAGCTTTCGAAGAAGCTGAGAAAAACTCTCCAGCAATCATTTTCATCGATGAAATCGATTCAATTGCTCCAAAGAGAGATAAGACTAACGGTGAAGTTGAACGTAGAGTTGTTTCGCAACTTTTGACTTTGATGGATGGTATGAAAGCTAGATCAAATGTTGTTGTGATTGCTGCCACCAATAGACCAAATTCGATTGACCCTGCTTTGAGAAGATTTGGTCGTTTCGATAGAGAAGTCGATATCGGTATTCCTGATGCCACTGGTAGATTGGAAGTCTTAAGAATTCACACCAAAAATATGAAACTTGCTGATGACGTCGATTTGGAAACAATTGCTTCCGAAACTCACGGTTATGTTGGTGCTGATATTGCATCTCTTTGTTCCGAAGCCGCTATGCAACAAATCAGAGAAAAAATGGATTTAATCGATTTGGAAGAAGAAAACATTGATGCTGAAGTTTTGGATTCTTTGGGAGTTACTATGGATAACTTTAGATTTGCATTGGGTAACTCTAACCCATCTGCTCTTCGTGAAACTGTTGTTGAAAGTGTTAATGTCACTTGGAATGATATCGGTGGTTTGGACGGTATCAAGGAAGAACTGAAAGAGACTGTCGAATATCCTGTTTTACATCCAGATCAATACACCAAGTTCGGTCTCTCACCATCAAAGGGTGTTCTTTTCTATGGTCCTCCAGGTACTGGTAAGACTTTATTGGCTAAAGCTGTTGCAACTGAAGTTTCTGCCAACTTTATCTCTGTTAAAGGACCTGAATTATTGAGTATGTGGTATGGTGAATCTGAATCGAATATCAGAGATATTTTCGACAAAGCTAGAGCAGCTGCTCCAACTGTTGTTTTCTTGGATGAACTTGATTCCATTGCTAAGGCAAGAGGTGGTAATATGGGAGATGCTGGTGGAGCTTCAGACAGAGTTGTTAATCAACTTTTGACTGAGATGGATGGTATGAATGCAAAGAAGAATGTTTTCATCATTGGTGCAACCAACAGACCTGACCAGATCGATCCTGCCATCTTAA
This sequence comes from Ogataea neopini, assembly GCA_030578575.1. NCBI lineage: Eukaryota > Fungi > Ascomycota > Pichiomycetes > Pichiales > Pichiaceae > Ogataea > Ogataea neopini. The sequence continues at coordinate 338,518 of JAJMSO010000002.1, forward strand.
GACCTGGTAGATTGGATCAATTAATTTACGTTCCATTACCAGATGAGGAAGGTAGATTGTCTATTTTGAAGGCGCAATTGAGAAACACTCCATTGGAGCCAGATTTAGATCTTTCTGCCATTGCCAAATCTACCAATGGTTTCTCTGGTGCCGATTTGCTTTATATTGTGCAAAGAGCTGCCAAGTTTGCTATTAAGGATTCTATTGAAGCTCAAAGACAGTATGAACAAGAGAAGAGTGAGAAGAAAGCTGCTGAAGGTTCTGATGACGTTGAGATGAAGGTCGAAGATGGCGAAGATGATTCTGGTGCACCAGATGCAGTTCCTTACATCACCAAGGCTCACTTCGAAGAGGCTATGAAGACTGCTAAACGTTCTGTTTCTCCAACTGAATTGAGACGTTATGAGGCATATGCCCAACAATTGCAGGCTTCTAGAGGTCAATTCTCAAACTTTTCGTTTGGCCAAGGTGAGGGTTCAGGATCCACAGAAGCTGCTGGTGGCTTAGGTGAAGGTTCTGGTGCTGCTTTTGGTGCTGCTGAGGATGAAGAAGATGATCTTTACAGCTAAGCAGTAAATGAAGAGTTAATGGTGTGATTGGTTTAACAGTCACCCGCCTTGCTCATCATCTGCGTATCTTTTCCAACTTATCTATCTACTTTAAGCTAGTGTGTTTTTTATTATAGTTTGGAAGTCTTATATTTGATCAAATAAAGAGGCCAGCTCTTAAAAATAATTTAAAAAAATCGAAAAAGTCCGTATAAATTAAACGAGAGTCAGTTTTGGTTCAATTAATGACTCTCAATGGCAAACTCTGAGTTGGTCCGTTATAAAAGTTTTCTTTATCGACGAGAACTTCTGTAGGTTTTGAGTTGAGTTTTAAAGGTTTCAGATGGAATTCCTGAACTTCAGCTATTCCTTGTAGTTTTCTCAATTCAGCATAAGAATTCAATGAAAATTGAGAATTTGAACTTGTAACTGTCGAGGCCGTTGAAAGCAATGAAGGGACTGAGGATGAAGAGGTCATGAGAGATGGTATCGAAGAAGTTGAAGTTGATTGATTCGGCAAACATTTTGAGCTGAGGTTTCCAGAACCCAATGTGCGTTTGAGGGTTGGTCTGTAACTTTGTTCTGAAAGTGTTGGCGATGGTAAATAGCGAGGGATTTGAGCAGTTTTTGCGAACAAAGGCTCGGTTGGTTGCGGAGATGGAAGCGATGGTGACATGATGGAAGCGGCGACGTCTCTTTGTTTGGTAATTTTATTTTCAGATTGACGTTTGAGTTTCCTTTTGATAGGTTCTAAGAAGGGACTGAATGCCCTAATCAGGTCGTCTTGGCGAATTCTAATGTTTGACCAACCCAAATAACCGATCAACTCGATTTCCAAAGCATTGACGTCCTTTAGTGTTAGAAGGCCATCAGTGTATTTGCACCAATGTTTGTTCATTGGTGATGAATCGTTCAGATTCTTTGCAGCTAAAATTAAACAACCGAGGAAAATCCGGTGTCGGGTGGTTTCCATACCAGTAGAGTTTGGTGGTAATATTTCACGTAATCTTGTGAGATAAACCAAAGCTGACATAAGAGTTGGTGTTTGAACGTGAGAATATCTAATCAGTGTCTCGATGAAAGTGTAAAGAGAGACAACGTTTGGAGTTTCGTCTAGCGGTGACGATGGCGGCGATGGGTATTGACTGTTACAGGACACAGTGGATGGTTTAACGTTTATCACTGAATTGGTTGTAGCCACAAGGAAATGAATCATTTCCGAGGACACAGGTTTGCGAAGGAACAGATACAACGCTTGTAAGTCTGACATGTTGATGGGCGTTAGTGTGTAGTGAGTGACACGGTTCACAACAGAAGGGAAATTTGACGGATCGTAAACTGCTTTTATAAGATGAACAGCCAACGTACAGCCAACATGAGGTTTTAGCAACCGCTACGCAGACGTGCTGCGTCCACGCTCGTCCAAATAGTCTGCAACTCCAGATTTTTCACCTTTGTTATTCATGCATAGTGCCTACCTCAAAGGGGGATATACTGGCTCACGACGCGTTTTGCACTGCCCACACTGGCCAACTTTCGCGTTTTGGTAAAAATTTTATATATCTCAGGACGGAATGCAGAGTGCCTGCAATGATTCTATCTGTGAATCTAGACGTGCTGTCTGTGGTAGGAGCCATAGAAGCCGCGCGTGCAATCTGGGCGGTTAAGCGCTATGCACACAGGCTCGACCTGCCAGGAGTCCCAGGGATGAATTGGCTGAGATGAGCTTGAAGGAATTGACTCCTATCAAGTTGCGACGCGAAAAACATTACGCGCGTGCAGTAATTTAGACGCATGAATGTTTTTAGATCGCAACGGTTACTCAGCCCTAAAAAGTTTAAATTGGGGAGTGGAAAAAAAACCACGCAAATTTCAGATATCATGTGATGTTCTTCACATGTGTCACATCACGTGGTTTGCCAAGCGTAAAAATGAAATGGAGGCGGAGTTTCTTGGCGTGTGGCTGGGTCCTTGGCGTGTGGCTGGGCTCACAATAGAATTTGTGGCTTTCAGGGGAATTATAACAGGGTTCTGCCGTTTCCGGTCGGCGGCTCGCCCTAAAACGTCCCGTTATTGACCCCCGCGCGGTTCCCTTCCGAGTCGCTTCTCGGGACAAGTTCCGCAAGCATCCTGAACATTTTTTTACTTAGATTGAAAAGATAATCAGTTGACTACGTCTTACTCTTTATAGAACTCCAATTTCCGCACACCATGTCCACTGAAAATACATCACTTCTACCGACTCAGGAGCAGACGCCCCATGCTCAGGAGGACCCTGCAACGAGCAGTGTTGGAGATGTTTTGATTCTCACTGCCAAATCTTCGCCAGTCAACTGGTTGCTTGTGTTTGTCCCACTTGGATTTATTGCTGACTGGCTGCAATTCAGTTCAACACTTATCTTCACATTCAATTTCTTGGCCATCATTCCGTTAGCATCTGTTTTAGCATATGCGACTGAGGAACTTGGTGAGTCTATCCACAATGACTCGCTTGCCGGTTTGTTGAACGCAACATTCGGTAACGCCGTTGAAGTCATTGTCAGTATAATTGCACTCACTCAGAACCAAATTACAGTGGTTCAAGCTTCAATGCTTGGTTCAATTTTGTCAAACCTTTTGCTGGTGTTAGGATGTTGTTTTGTTTCAGGAGGTGTCAGATATAAGACCCAAAGCTTCAATCAGACGGTGGCGCAAACAATGAGCTCTCTTTTAGCCCTTTCCTTGGGCGGATTGTTACTTCCAGCTGCTTTCCATGCCTCCTTGCCTGACAAAACAAAAAACTTGGACCACAAAATTCTATCGTTTTCAAGAGGAACATCAGTTCTCTTGCTGATCGTTTACTGTTTCTACCTTTATTTCCAACTGGGTAGCCATAAATACTTGTTTGACGGTGGTGAAGAAGTTGATGTTGAACAGGCACCGATAATCCCTGAAGCCGACGATGTTTCGGATACTGCCTCTGCTCATCACAGAAGAAGCTTTTTAGTCAACAGACCTAAGTCATTATATGATGTTAGAATAGGTCCTGAACCACAACATCTCAAAGCGGGTGCTGCCATTATTGTTTTACTTATCACCACGTTGCTTGTTTCTGTTTCGGCTGATTATCTTGTCTCCTCAATAGACGATATTGTTACTTCGTCGGGACTCTCAAAGACGTTCATTGGTTTAGTTGTCATTCCAATTGTTGGTAATGCTGCTGAACACGTCACTGCCGTTGTTGTTGCGTACAAGAACAAAATGGATTTAGCAGTCGGAGTGGCTGTTGGTTCTTCGATCCAAATTGCTTTGTTTGTTACACCTTTCCTTGTTCTCATTGGTTGGTTCATCGACATTCCAATGTCGTTGTACTTCTCGACCTACGAAACTGCCGTTATGTTTGTGGCAGTGTTGATCACCAACTATTTGATTTTGGATGGTGAGTCCAACTGGTTGGAGGGTGTGATGTTGATTTGCACCTATCTCATAATCGCAATGTCGTTCTACTTCTATCCTGACACCTTGGCTCAATGAGACCAAGACGAGCAAAGCGAGTCTTGCCATGAGGAGCAGATCAACGACCGACCAACAGAATCACCTCATATATACGACTGGTGCGTGTTGGTTACATATATGCAATACACAGTGATTAAATGACGAGCGAAGCGTGCACATTACAGTAGTTCATAACAACAACAAGGGAGCAGTTGTAGTTTGATCGCTCCTCGACACACCTGTCGTTTGGTCGTCTTGCTCAAAACACCCATTTATAACCCTCCTCCCTTCTTCCCCATTCCTTTAGAAAAAAATACCCAAAATTAACCACGTTTCCCAACTCGTAGTCTCTACTACCCCCCAGAGGCAGTGTATAGTTGACCTTGACCGGCATGACCAAATCGCCATCCAAATCCTTTGGGTCCTTCACAGCCTGTTCAATCAAAAGTGGATAATCTCTCATCAAGACAAACAGAGATAATCTCGATTCCGCCTTCTTCAATGCCAACAACGAGCTCTTTCTGAGTCTCAGCAACTTGTGGCTGATTTTAGAAATCCTACTATAGTTGTTCTCTTCCTCTTCCTCCAGTAGAGACTTCATTGTCGTCTCTGAAAGACGTTTCATATGTTTGAACAAAGCAGCATTGATGTAGTAAGCAAGTCCAATCAGTTGGTCCAGTTCGTTCCCTTCAACTTGAGTAAAATTTTCAATGATTTTATTGTTAAATTTGATCAAATTCAGCCAACTTTTCTCTTTGCTTGATCCGTGACTATCCCTTTGTTCGCTCTGTTGTTGCTCTTTTGATCGGAAAACAAAGATGAAAATGAGTAAACTTTCAATGAAATTGATTGCAGCTTTATTGAAATCCCGGTTATTGTAATTTGCCTCACCTTGGTGTTTCAGATCCGTGGCACATTGGAGATAGTTTCGACGCTCTGGCACAGCTCTTGGTTTGCGGTATCTGAACGTCACCACGTATGATGGTTCTTGTCTAATTGTAATGTCTTCTAATCGTAATTGAGGAATGGAATATTTGGTCAGTAGGGCTTGCGGAAGGGCTGGTGATAGCAGTTTTGGCAGTTTCTTCCCGTCAATGTAGTCGGATAGGTTAAGATTAGGTGGTGGTGGAGAGGATTCATGATGAGGAACGAAAGGGGAGGAAAGAGTTTTGCCCAATGGATTGGCAGACTGCGTTGGCACTGGTGTGGTACCCGAATGCGGTCTTTTTGTGGGTGACACTTTCTGGCTCATGGGATGGGACTGACTGAGAGAAGGAGAGAGTGAGTCTAGTGAGTGTGAGAATGTGGAGCATCGCACCAGAAAAATACAGTTAAATGGTGTACGGGTGTGGGAGCTAATCTTACAGCTACCCCAAACAACTGACGGCCCAAGCGAGTCGATCAGTCAGTCATCAACTTAGGTGGGGTGTATAGTACCAGTCAATTGCACTGCTTTTGAACATGTACGTGTAACAGTTAGCCAGGGGCAAAAAGGCGAGTCTTCGCCAGCCCTGTGGTGATTCTTACAAATTTAACTTTTTAAAAAAGTTGAAGAAGTCATCCTGAGTGACCCGGGTAAATGTAGAAAGATCTGATGGAGCCGTTTCATTATTGTAACTTGTGTAAAGATGACTGATCTGCAGGTTGAGGGTGGAGTATATCACATACAAACGAGAAACAGCTGCGATAGTAGGTTGGCTAGCTTCGTTCATCATCTGCTCGTCATTTAGTCGTTGCTTGCTCCGGGGTAACACCCCTGCACCACCGGATTAACGCTTTTTTTCTCCTGCAAAAAAAAAAAATTTGTTCTTCTATTACTTTCACAGCAGTCAAATACACATCAACCTCCTGCTAGCCACCCCAACAAACACCATACAATCCCTCACACATACCAAGTCATGTCGACCAACTCTGTGAAGTTGCTGGCGAGCGATACGCAAAGAGAGCTCGCCGAACTCGTTGCCAAACGGTAAGTACATCGTCCCAGACACTTTGAAAGAGATTTAACTAACCATTCGATAGTCTCGGACTTGCGTTGACTCCAGTCGATATTAAAAGAGACTCAAACAAAGAAGTGTCGTTTTCCATCGGAGAATCCATCAGAGATGAAGATATTTACATCATTATGCCTATCGGTGCAGGTACAGTCAATGATAAAGTTTTAGAGCTTCTTATTATGATTAATGCTTGCAAAACTGCATCTGCAAGAAGAATAACAGCAGTTCTTCCGAACTTCCCTTACGCTAGACAAGATAGAAAGGATAAAAGTAGAGCTCCAATTACTGCCAAATTAATGGCTGATATGTTGACTTCTGCTGGGTGCGATCATGTGATTACGATGGATTTACATGCGTCACAAATCCAGGGATTTTTTGATGTTCCAGTCGATAACTTATATGCTGAACCATCGGTCGTTAGATATATCAAAGAGAATTTGGATGTCGAAGATGCTATCATTGTCTCGCCAGATGCTGGTGGAGCTAAAAGAGCAGCTGGTCTTGCAGACAGATTGGACTTGAACTTTGCACTTATCCATAAAGAAAGAGCTAGAGCAAATGAAGTTTCCAGAATGGTTCTTGTTGGTGACGTCACAGGCAAAATTTGTATTATTGTTGACGATATGGCTGACACTTGTGGTACTTTGGCAAAAGCAGCTGAAGTTTTGCTTGAAAATGGTGCAAAATCGGTCATTGCAATCGTGACACATGGTATCTTGAGTGGTAAAGCAATCGAAAATATCAATAACTCAAAGCTTGAAAGAGTCGTTTGTACAAACACTGTGCCGTTCCAAGAAAAATTACAAAGGTGCCCAAAGTTAGATACAATCGATATTTCAGGTGTCTTGGCCGAAGCTATTAGAAGATTACACAATGGTGAAAGTATTTCATTCCTTTTCCGAAATGCTCCATTTTAAATTTTTTATAAACATTAACGAACCTGCTCAACTCTATTCCGTATAATCCGTCCCTGCTCCTTACAATCCATACTTTGACATATCAAAGTTCTCAAGGCTATCCAACAGCTCTCCAAATTCGCTATTCGCACCCAGCAACTTCTCAGTCTCTTGAGGTCCAATGATACGTAAAACTTCTTTATTTGGAACCCAAATAACGTATCCACCAGCTCTTTTACCGGAAATAAAACCTGGAACTGCGTCTTCAAAGACAAGAACTTGATCCATGGTGATTTCAGAATCAATTTTGCCTTCTTTTAAAAGCTGCTCATTCAAGTTAGAAAGACCTAACCACCAAATAAATGGTAATGGTTTACCTTTACCAACAATAACTGGATTGTCTCCAGTAACGATATTTTGGAAAAGTTTGAAACCTTCAGAAAGGTGAGCTGTTTTTAATTCAAACTTATCCTTCTGAGAAGACGTGCAAACCGCAATCGGAATTCCTTTGGCTGATAGCTCTTTGATTAACTCAAGTGCTCCAGGCATGAATTGAGTCTTTGGCCACAATTTCTCTTGTGCTTCAGATGTTAACTTGTATAGCTCCTCAGCAGTGATTCCTTCGAGCTTGTATTCATTAATCACCGTTTGTGCCGCATCAGTTCCAGGTAAACCTTGCAACTTCATCTTAACATCCCAAGTTAATCCTTGGGCTATGCCAAATCTGTTTTGCAAGATTTCAGAAATCGAAATGGTGTACATGTTTTCAGAGTCAATAAGGAGACCGTCCATGTCAAAAAGACATGCCTTGACATTTTTCGGAATTGCCATGATGAATGAGAGAATAGGGTTGTCTAGTATTACCACATCACTGTGCACAGGATGCTTCGATTAAACATTTTGTTTAATTCAGTGAAAATGTTCTCGCTTATCGAGAAAAAAATTATCGGTGTAAGGGTGTGTCTGGGGTATAGTACATTTTTTAAAGTAAAATATTGTTATCATGTTACATTACTAGTAGTCATATCCCTTCTCGCTCGTTCGTAAAAGCCCTTATTGGTTGACTCGTTAAAGGTCATCAAATTCTTCACATTTATGTCACTCCTCTCGTCATTACAATGGGGGTAAGCTGTTTCTGCACACCGGACACTGCAACTTATACTTCATCCAGTTCTCCAAACACTCCGTATGGAAAATATGTCTACACGGGGTCACCATATATGCCCTTCTAGACAACAGTCCAACAGCACCAACAGCACGAGAAACACCACCTCCTTCACTGTCATCCTGTTTATGATTCATGACAGGAACCTCAAATGAATTCATACAAATTGTACAATCAATCTTGCATTTGGAATGAGTATGAGTCGAATCCACAACTTCATGATCAACATTGAATGAGTTCTCTAAATCTTCGAAGGTGAGGACAGGATGGTAATCATATGTTTTTGGTAAATATTTCTCTGGCAAGAAAAATCTTGGGCCAAGTAATTCTTGGAGCCAGAGAAGTAATATTTGAAAGGTTAACCAAATGAATAAAACAGTTATGATATGGTAATCCTTGTGGTGGTAGAATGGGTTTTTGAATGCATTCAAATAAACAATTGGAATAAACCTGATAATAGATGTACCCAATATGAAATCCCATCTGAACGACATTCGAGAACCTCGGATCACATTTCTATAAATTTGTGGTATCCAGTATGAATTGATAACAGTTCCCAAAATATATTCGAATCCAACTCTTTGCTTTCTTGGCCATAACGAGACGTTCAAAACCAAAAATGAAAATACAGTCAATGAAAAGAAAAATCTCATATAGAGTTTTCCACTGATTGTTTGTTCGTCTTGTTCTGTTACAACCTGAGTTGTAGTTGGTGCAGGAGTTGGCGCTCCTTCACCTCCTTCAGTTTCTGTGTTATTTTGTCTCTCATCAATTGGTGTACCTTGTAATGCCGTTCTCCAGTTGATTGACCTTTCATTGATTTGAGTAGCATAAATCAGAATCATATATCTGATTTCAAAAATTGATGAACAGGTGAACGCTAAAAATCCACAAACAGCGAATTGAATGTACAATGTTCCAAATATTAATGAACATAATAATGCAATCATTGAAAGAGATCCGTCAACAATGTTTATAATTGCAATTGTGTAAAATGATATTCTCGACATGGTAGAAGGGGTGTTGGTAGAGCCCATTTGTTTGAGGAAAAGCCATATTTGACCAGCAATCAAACCAACACATAACAATAGCGTTTTCTTAAGATCTTTATCGTGAATCTCTTCACGTGGTCCAACAGCAGTCTTTAAATCCAACATAATTCCACAATCCGGAGAATACAGTAAACCAGAACTCAAAGTAACTGGTGGAATTGGAGAAAGCGGTCTTCCAAGAGGTCTCTCCAGTTCACTATCAATATCCCTCAATTCTTCGGGAGAAAGTTCAGTGGACTCGAAATGCATGTAGGCAATGTATTCACATCTTGCGCCAAGATCCAACAACTCTTCGAGTCTACCAAGACCGAGATCTTCTAGTTTAGTTTGATTGGTGACAAACTTGAATAGTTCTCTGGTTTGATTAAACAGAATTCCATCTGCAAGGTTCAGATGAGGAAGTGCATAAAGACCCGCAAATTTGGCTGATCTGGTTACAGCAACCAAATTTCCAGACCCTTGATGGTAAACACCTGAAAGTTGTAAATTATGATCATTTTTCTCTTCTTTATCATTCAATTTCAAATTCACCATAACAAACGTTGAATCAGCGCTGGTTTCGGTGACGTTATAATTTTTCAAACTGATTTTGGCAATTCCTACGTTGTCCGTGATATTACCCACTTTTTCAGCAGGAACCGCATAAGGTTCAATTGCTGATTCAAAAGAAGATGAGTCTGTTGTTGGTTCTTCATCAATGGGGGTCCCTTCATTCAATAACGAAAGGTTTTGGTAGTACGAAGGAAAAGGCATTGGAATGGGAATCAATTTCTCTTCGTATTTTTCGAAATCTCCTCTTATCGTACCAGTGATGTTGAACCATGGAGTTCCTTTTTTGGACAAAACGTCTTGTTCGTCAACTTCTCTTTTAACCACTCTATCCTCGCTGTTCCATATCTCTTTGGCTCGCTTGCTAACCACATTAGGAAGAATACTTCGCGATTCATCCTCAATGAATGGTGTGCCGATTCTATCATCAAAAGGCCAATCACTCACATTTCTGCCCAACTTTGCGTCTGCGTAACTCAATTTAAAACCTGTTAAATTACCGTACCCACTGATGTAGTCATTATTGGCTAGTTCTTGTCGTGATTGTGTAACTTCGTCTCTATGATCTTGGACAATTCTCTTTCGCTCTTCGCTAGGCAGGTATCCAGCTTCATCGGGTGGCGCGCTCGGTAGCAGAAACGTTAAAAAGATGATAAACATCAAAAGTTGACCTCTATTTATTTGCGGTGGCATTGTGGGTCAGTTGATGTCTTGTTCATCGAAGGGTGTCAAATAATAGGTAATTCTCAATAACAGATTAGGTAATCAAGTGTCTATGGTGATAAGATGTAGTAGATGATCAAGAAGGTAATGATTCCCTACTTGTTGGTAGTTTGGATGTACAACTGATGGCTGTTTCCGAATCAGTTGCTGTGGGAAATGGTTTGTGTTAAGTATTTTTAAAATAATCATGCGCTATCGGTTGGTTGGTGCACGACCAAAAGATGAGTGCCCGAGAAGAGAAGCTGGTCGTTTGGCTTTCATGAATTGAGGGTTTCGGAGATTCAGATGCTCTATCAGAACACTTATTATGACTAGCTTTCCTCAATCTTTTCACAATTAGGTTAGTGAGTCATTTGTTGCTGTATATTCCTCCAGGCTATTCGCGTCGATCGACTCAGTGGACGTGAAAGGACGCCAGGCGTGAAGACACTTTTTGCTAGCCCTTTCTACCAGCGAACAGAGCAATTTCTTGTACTATTCTCCTTTTAACTCACTACAATCACCGTATCTCGATTCGTTTCACCTTATTACTTCGTTCAAGTCAAATAATTCATTACTACATGTTTTTTAATTAACATATCGACCGCATCGATCGACTCAGGTCGAAGCCTTACTAACTCTGACTCGCTTCTCTCGTCACTGTGCCTTCAATTTTCTCTCCACCTTCTCCTTCCTTCTCCTTTCTCTATCCTTCTTAGCCTCTGGCCCTGCCTCGGTATCTAAGGTATAATCCCACCATCTAAAAGATGAGGCATAATTACCAATGAAGTAGTGATGGTGCAAATCATGATGGTCGGCACCTGCCCAGAATGGGATGAAATGATGTAATGACCAAGGAAATTCATAACCAGAATGAGCATCAACAGCCTGGAATAAACGTAGACAAACCCAACCAGTTATTGTGAAAAGATGCAGGTCGCGTGTAATGTATGCATAAATGATTGGGAAGCCAACAGTTCCAAAACCTAGTGACATGACTTCAATTGGATGAGCGTATTCAGCAGTCAAACCAAATGGAGCAGCATAACGGTGGTGCTGCTTATGAATGTATTTATAGAAAGGTCCGTAATGAAACAAACGATGGGCCCAATAATGCCAGAAGTCTTCTAAAACAAAGAAAATACACCATTCCATCATGATTTTTTTCCATGAGGGGAAAGGTGTTTCAACGCTTATCCCTAAATGTTGACACATTGGATGGAAAGTCCAAATTGGAAGTGCTTCGACCAAAAAGTGTGACTTCAGCACAGATTTTAAACATTCCCATTGTTCTTTATCAGATGGGATATGGTTTGGCTGGATTTTCCATCTTCTAAAATATGGAATCTTGTCAATAATATACCAAGGAAGACATCTTCCAAAATACATCAATTCATGGGTGAAAAAGAACAATAGACCAGTGGCTAAAACATCGTTGTCCATGTATGTGTACCATGATTTCCATAGTTTTTCCAGGGAATTCAAATGTGTTTCCGTTTGTCTAACGTGCGTAAACACGTCGTAGAAGGTGGTTGTTGAATTGATCATTGTGGAAGGAGAGGGCAGATCACCGAACGGTTTCTCAGATCAACCCAACACATTAACACATTTATATAGACCCAGTCCATTCCACATCGTAAACGAACTAAACGATATAAACGAAATGCATTACAAGTGGTTCTACTTTGTTCGCTTCATGTCTTAGATAACCCCACAAATTTGGTAAAATCATTCGATTTTTTTGAAAAAATATAGATTACGTAATGCATTTCGCGAACGAGATAAACGACTTGAATTTTCAAACTGAAACGTAAATTTTGTATCATGTGACTTTTCCAAGGGTTTACAAGGGTTGATAAAAAGTCACCCGGTCACACCTCCCACCTTTTGCACTCGCCAAGCTCAACGGGTTCGCGCCATGGTATGCCGCATGATACAGCCCTCCATTCGGGAAACCCAACGGTGGTGTGCGGTGCGAACTCTCCTCTACCGCAGGACCGTAGTCTTCCCTCCAGCGCCCCTACCCCATTACCCCCCTACCGAGTTACCCCAGAGGCAACGGGTCAGCTGGTTTGGTACCGGGAAAGTTTCGCTCTGTGTGCGAGCGAGAGATTTTTCACTGCGAAATGATGAAAAAAAAAACTTAAAATTTTGAACGTATTGATATTTAGTATTTTGAGAGAAGAAGAATAGGAGGTTGTCCAACTGAACGTTAAACCAGAGTATTCAAGAGTAAGTGAAGCACACAATACAGCATAGCTGAACACACGGAGAGTCGAAAAGTATGAACCATCTACATCAATGAAGATCTACAACAACAATATATTAGACATCCGTTCATCCAAAGAACTAAGTACTAACAATTCATCTAGTGTCTCGTTTATATGAATATCAAGTGATCGGTAGAAAGTTGCCAACTGAGTCGGTTCCAGAGCCAAAGCTCTACCGTATGAGAATCTTTGCTCCAAACGATGTTGTTGCCAAGTCTAGATACTGGTACTTCTTGCAAAAGCTCCACAAGGTCAAGAAGGCTTCTGGTGAAATCGTTTCCTTGAACGTTATCAACGAATCCCACCCAACCAAGGTCAAGAACTTCGGTATCTGGATCAGATACGATTCTAGATCCGGTACCCACAACATGTACAAGGAATACAGAGACGTTACCAGAGTTGGTGCTGTCGAGACCATGTACCAAGACTTGGCTGCTAGACACAGAGCCAGATTTAGATCTATCCACATCCTCAAGGTTGTTGAGCTTGAGAAGACTGATGACGTCAAGAGACAATACATCAGACAATTCTTGACCAAAGACATCAAGTTCCCATTGCCACACAGAGTCACCAAGTCAGACAAGTTATACGCACCAAAACGTCCAAGCACTTTCTACTAATTTTCGGTTAGTATATTAGAGTGGGTGTTTACTTAATATGATTGTGTTGTAAATGAGAAGGTGATTTTTTATTATATATCTTGAAAGAAAAATTAAGCTTTTTCATAATCTCAGCTACTTGATTTCTTAACACAGTTTGTGGTTCAGCACTGTAAATGTAGATAACGAGCGAAGCGAGTAGTGTATATGATCAGTGAATCATTAGAGCATACGTTTCTCAGTAACCTTGTAGTTGCTTAGCTATGTTCCGACAAGTGAAAAATTATACTGCGTCGATCGGCGCGTCGGTCTTCATATACTATTTTTTTTCAGCCAAACATAAGCTTCCCCGGTATTTCGTTGCTTCATCGTGCTCACCCATTAGCCATAGCCACAACCCATAACCCATAATGGCTAAAAGATTCTCGGGACTCCAAAAAGAGGTCCTGTCACTATACAGAAAGTGTATCCGTGCTACAAGAACCAAACCAGCAGTAAGTTGGCCTTTTAGGGAATTTCATGCTGATTAATACTAACGATCCATCAGGATAAACGTCCAAACTGGATAACTTTTGTTCATTCAGAGTTTGGAAGATATCGCAGTATACCAAAAAGAGATTTTGCCGCTATCGAACACTTATTAAGAACCGGGAATAGAAGGTTAGAAATGTATTCAAGTCCTTCAATTGTGGACGTTAACTGAGAGCATCGCATTTGCAAGTGAGCGAGTGTAATGATAATCGCTCATATACGAGCAAACCATCTTTTCGGTTTTTACCCACTCACGATTCGCTTCACTAGTTGTACATAGTCATATCAATCGCAATAATTACTATTCATTCAATACTTATTCCAATAAAAGATCACTAAAAAGCTCATTCAATACTTATTCCAATAAAAGATCACTAAAAAGCTCTTCACAGTTACGGAACAGGAGCTCTGTTGTCACAGTCTTCAAACTGTTATCCAAAATCTCACGTTGTGGATTGAAAGTATCATCTCTAACCAATGTAGGAGCAAACACAGTAGCTAAAGAACTGGAAGTCATCTTAGTGATGCCGCCGTTTTTAACAACCACAAGTAAATGTTGTGATAACTGATATAGAACATTCAGATTTGCTTGCGGAAGTTCACTCAAAAGTTCCTTGAGCTGTGCAAGTTTCTCTCTTTCATCACCAAATCTGGAAATATCAACATAACGCTCGTAATTCCGGAATGGTATTACTGGCTCGGGTATTTTTTTGAGATACCTCTTCAACATTCCTGAAACCGCATTGATGTCACCTTCAAGTATGCCTGGAATTTTAGCAACCTCTTTGTCATTGCTAACGTCCAAATTTTCAAAAAACTTTTCAATCTTATCAATTGCAAGTGATGATCCACTCACTCTATAAATACCTTCAGTCATACCTCTAGATTCTATCTCGGCCAAACAACTTGCAAAAACTAATGGAGTTCGTCTCATCTCAATGTTACATCTGTCCTGTAAAGAAAATTGATATAGTCCCTTAGTGGTAGTAAGATTTCCTCTCAAAAAGTTTGATGATCGACTCTTGATAATGGATTGGAGTCCCAATCCAGTTTTAGATTCTTCTTCACCAATAAAAGGTTGTTGAGGTTGTGCTAATTCGGGGGTATGACCTGTTTCATCTCCTGCTCTGAAGTTCTTTGGTGAACTTATCGACTGGAATGACGGTGATGTCGCCATTCCGGTGGCTCCCTGTTGTTGACCTGGAATTGGAGTAGATCCATTTGCATTTGCACCGAAAATTCTCCGGAAAAAGGTACCTTTTCTTGGTCTATCGGAAGTAGAAAGTTGTTGCTGCGCAGGACTTGCTGGTTGTTGATGAAGCAAATCATCAACTGAAGACATTTTTCTATTCCCATTTTGTGTCAAAGAGTGTGGTTTGCTAATTGGTGCAACCGTTGATTCCGACGAGAAAACAGCATCATCAGAAGGAGTAGAAGATAATGTGGCAGAAGCTGTCGGTTGTTTAAAAAATGAGTCTGTACTTCCTGTAGCAGCCTGAGTCGCTAGCGCTGCATCCAATTCTTTCAACTTGTTGACTTTCTCCGAGATTTCAAGCTCCAAAGTCTTCTTCTGCGTACTCAATGTTTGTATCTCTTTCATCAAAGCTGCTTTATTTCCTGTCAAAGTAGTGATTTCTCCTTTCAATAGTCTCAATTGTTGTTCGAATTGAGTAGTTGCATTAGCCGGGAGACTAGAATCCTCAGGAATAGTCTCCGAACGTGATCTTGCATGGAAAGCATTGTTATTTGGTGGTAATGGAGGAGTTTTGTATGCAGATGCCGAGTGATCAGATGCTGTCTTTCTATGCGAACCGATGGTGTTATGTTGCGGTGACCCTATGCTATTGTATTTGAATTCGTCTTCTTGTTCAAGAGGAGGAGATATCACATCTCTCATCGACGGTATTGTATCTTTCTCGTTGACTCCAGAACCTGTGTTACTTCCAGTGCTTTTTTTATGTCTATGAAAAACTTTCTTCAAAGAAATAGATCTTCCAATTCCACCAGAAGATTTTCTTGAATGAAGTCCAATGCCTGTATTCTCTTTGTCTTTAGAGGGGTCCAAGCTGCTGAATTGTTTTGATGAATCACTGCTTCCATCACCAAACTTGTAATTCCCAGGGCTCTGTTTAAAGTCGGTTTCGTAACTGTTAGCAGGACTATCATTCAACACTAAGCCTGTGATGTTGAGACCTTTACTCGGGGTAGCTGGCGTTGTGTCTTGTGCGGTCTGTGCATTTTGAAGCTTATCATCTGCCGCTTTCAGAGGACTGGAATAGGTTGGAGTGAATTCTGGCTCTCCGTTGTTTTTATTGCCGGTATTCGACAAAGGAAGACTGTCATTTGGATCTTGAACAGCTGCTTCGCTGTCTCCATCGTCGTCGCTCAAATCGAAAAAGGAATCAGGCTCCTTATTATCAAATATAAAAGCGTTTCTATTGCGTGATCCATGCACCTCTGCTGGAGTCTTGTATCTTTTGGTCGGAGTCAGACTGCTGTCTGCCGATAACAAAGGTGGATCCAATTGGTTTTGCCGGTTTTGTTCCTGTACAGGAGATGTGAATGCTGACAATGGCTGACCAAGAGGTGAGAGTGTGATACGATTTGGAGATCTTAGAGGAATCGTGAGCAATTCTTCGTCGTCTGGTAGATTTGGAGACCGTCTGGGAGTAGATTGAAGAGCCTGGACGGAAATAGGTTCAGAACTAATATCTGGTGTGACTGGTCTGTCCTCCAACGGTAAGAAACTGGATTTCCGTGTGACAACAGGACTCTTTGTCATCTTACCAGGCGACGAAAGATGGATTTTTTCAGTTGCAAGTTGTTCACCCGGATCCAAAGAATCACGATGCTTTTCTGAGCTTGGGTGATCCGAACTTTCAGCATCATCTGAATCTTTTTGAGCAGCTTTGATTGTCTCCAATTTTTGCTTCTTTTGGGCTTCGTATCTCTTTTTCTTCTCCATAAGCTTGTGATGACACGGCATACAAAACAATCCCTTTGACGTTCGCGCATATCGCAAGTCTTCAATAGGTTTTTTACACGATTTGCACTTGAAACAGTTTGCACAATAAGCTTGATCACCAGTAAGAATAGCCATGTCGTAAATTTTTTTACCGCAAGATTTGCATGAATATGAACACTCAGAGCAAACTAGCGATCCAGTGCCCAGAACAAGGAAGTTCGAGTTCACTCCCAGTAATTTTTCGCATTTGGAGCATCGAAAACAATCAACATGCCATCTTTCGCCGCTCAATTCATAGGCATGACCCTCTTTTATGGGCAAAGAGCACTTTTTGCACTCATGTGCCGGTTCTTCCATCGTTTTTCAATTGATTTGACGTAATTTTGGTGATAATACGTTGTATTTAATAATGAAATGAGCTGTGAAGACCAGTGGGTTCGTTGGAATTGTTTACCCCTGACACGCAAATTGAAACACTTTTGTAAAGATCCTCTGGTAAAGGTGGATGTGTCGTACAGCTCTGAATTGCAGCGCCTCAAGCGGTGTAGAGTTGTCGGCGTATTTGTATTGTTTACGCCTTCCAATGCTATTCAACCTGTCAAATTGGTTATTCCATTTGGAAATAAGGCAGCTTCATGTTTAAATTTGGAATATTTCGACATGCATTTGATTTCGCGCGCATACTTCTCTGAAGCCGGGGTGATCAGGGTAATTTTTTCGGATCTCGCTTAATTTGTCGTACCTTTTTTCAATCTATTTAAAGAAACTTGCTATTTCTGCTTGTTACAGACCACCAAAATTTAAGCCATATCCCCTCATTATCCTCAAACATCCCTGAAACCTCCCTCCAAGTTTCTTCAAATCTCCCTCAAATATCTCCTTCTGCCCAATCCCAGTAAAATGAAACATATTGTGGGCGAGATTCCTTCACCTGACATTTTTCGGTAAATGATTCAGATCCGATCCGTCGCGAGAAAAGACGCCTCAAAGATTTAAGGGAACATGTATTTCCCGGACCATCACTACATCCCGGAAGCGGGAAAAGAGCGTCATTGACTAGAACTCGTACGAATTTACCGTCATCGTTACTCAGTCTCTCAATCACTATTCTGGAACCCATTGGTATCAACTCCGAAGTACGAAAAAACCTTGAAAAATCAATCTCATCCAGTGATAAAGGCCACTTTTGATGCTCTAAAAGTCCTAAAGCATTCATGTAGTACAACAAATCGGTGTCATGACTGAAACTGAACCAAAGAGACTGATTGTTGAGATTCTCAGGACCTTGTTCTAGTAAAGTTAATGTAGCATTGACATACAATGAACCAAGAATTGGAGAAAAAGGATGTTCGCCTTTTGTGTAATAAAGTTCGACATCACGCGAATACTCAAGACCAACGAACGCTTCCATGGATAATGCATTGCACACGTGACTCCATCCACGGACGTTCAGCTCAAATGGACAGTATTTGAGTAAACTTTGGACATCATAGGCAGTAATGTTGAATCCTGGGGAGAGCTTATTCAAACGATCGGCCTCCTCTTGTAAATACTTTTCTTCAAATGGTTTGATCTCGTAATCAAAATTTGACGACTTTCTGTATGGTTTACAACTTTTCCCCGCTGTCAGAGTGTTTGCTCCTTGGTGCTTAGTCTCTTCGATCGGTATAATTTTAGCAAACTTCTCAAATTCTTTATCATTCGAAAAAAACCCTCTCGCAAAACTTTTAGCAGAGTCTACAACTCGTTGCTGACCCGCGGCAAAAAACGGAATAGCATTGTTATTTGGTACCAAATGAGAATACTTTTGGTGGATTGATTCTCCAAATTGATACATATCTTCGATACCGGAAAACCTGGATGTGTTGGATTCCATTTCCAGTAACCTGTCGTCTGGGATGAAGTATTCCCAATTTTGAACAAATTGTAGAGGGCCGGTATAATTTTCAACCTGAGTATTTTTCAACTTTTCAAAAACTTGCTTCAAACTTTCTCCGACAGATTCAGTTGGATATCTTTCACCGTGTCTCGCAAAAACAAATACCTGATCAACTATCAAATTATCTGGTGGCTCCTGCGAAAGTCCAAACCCTGTGGATTGAACCCAAGGACCCATTCCTCCACAATGTTTCAGCAGGTTGTCTTGGTCTTTCGAAACTTGCCATATTTTCTTATTGACTGAGGATTGCCAAGGTTGTTGTAAAGCTATAGAGAGAGCAAGTAGCTTAGTCAATATTTCCACCATCTGCGACAGATACGTGAGCCGACATGAGAGCAGCAGATAAGTTTGCTTGGCGTCTTGGGTAGTAGGCAGTTTCGTCAAACAAGGAATTTTGACGCTCACCGCACGTGTAGAAAAATTACAGAAACAATTTTGTTATCTCTCTTTTTTCCCTTAATAGAAACAGCTGAGCCAAAAACGACGTAAGTTAATTATTGCGTCGATCGGCGCGCGTGCACTGCTCAATTGAAGAAAAAAAAATTTTAAATATATTTTTTCCATCTAATATATAATTGATTCAAGTGTAAGTGTTTTATAAGTGGTATATATAGTCACAGTCTCATCAATAGTTACAATGACAGATACGCTTGATACGCTTGTGACGCGGCCGGAATCTGTTTTCCAGACCGATTTGGACGTGAATCATTTGCTTGAAGAGGTTAAAACGTTAGTTGACCCCATCACACAGGACAATTCAGTTCTTGACCAAATACATGTGGACGGTCTGACGCCGTTCCAAGTTTGGGGACAAGTTAAACTTGTCGTTGATGGTGTTAATGACAAGGTTTTGTTTGGAAAGATCCAGGAGATTAAAGAGAAGTATGGAGATGTTCTCGGCCAAAGCGAGGGTGAGGAAGATGAAGATGACTTCGAAGAGGAGGAGGAGGTTGAGGACGACGCAGAGAAGCTTGAGAACGTTGAGGATATTCAGGAAGAACGAGAGAATGATGATGAAGATGATGATGACGATGATGATGACGATTCTGAGGCCGAATACTACAATGCCGTTGAAGATGTTGAGGATATCGAAGATGAGAATGAAGACGGTGGTAATGACGACGTGGATGTTATCCCTGAAAAAGATGCTTTTGGTCTCAACGACCAATTTTTCTCGATTGATGACTTCAACAAACAAGTGATGGCTTTAGAAGATCAAGATCCGCTTCAAGACGACGATGACGAGGAGGTTGATTTGTATGCTGATTTGGACGATGACGATGATGACGAGATGTACGAATATCAGGATTTCTTCAAACCACAAGTGGAAAAGAGCGAGAAAAAGAAAATGAAGAAATCTGAGTCAGAAGAAGTTGGAGATCTGAATGAAGAGGACTATGATGCTGCTTACAATGCCGCCAGAGCTGATTTTGCTGGTGAAGGAGAATATAGTGAAGAAGAAGAGGAGGAGGAAGAAGAGGAAAAAGAAGAGCATCTTTCTACTTTTGAGAAACAGCAAAGAAGAATTCAACAAGAAATTAAAGCCCTTGAGGCTGAGTCCATTCAAGAAAAGAAATGGACATTGAAAGGTGAAGCTCAAGCTAAACATAGAGATGCAGATTCGTTGTTGAAAGAAGAACTGGAATTCGATAGAACAGCCAAGCCTGTTCCTGTGATAACGCAAGAAACAACAGAAACCATTGAAGAGATCATCAAACGTAGAATTAAAGATTCCAACTTTGATGAACTTCCAAAGAGAATCATCACTGAGATCAACAACTTCAAACCATCACAAAGAGTCGAAGTTTCTGAGGAGAAATCTGCTAAATCCCTTGCTGAAATTTATGAGGATGATTATAAAAATGCTGGAAATGAAGGCAGTGCATTGAATGAAGAACTTGAAAAAGCACATAACGAAATTTCTGAATTGTTTGGTAAATTGAGTCATCAACTTGATTCGCTTTGTTCTGCTCATTTCATTCCAAAACCAAAAGAAAGACAGCTGGATATCAAGGTCCAAACTTCAACTATTTCTATGGAAGATGCACAACCATTAACTATGTCTACTGCTGATTCTTTGGCACCACAAGAACAGTATAAAGCACAAAGTAAGGTCAGTAAGGATGAGATCAAGTTGAAGTCTGGTGTCGTCATTGCAAAGGCGGAATTGGATAGATCTGAGAAACAGAGAATGAGAAGAGCTAAGAAGAGAAGAATTCATAATGCTACGAAGGATAAAGTGGTGAAAAAGAGGAATGTCCCGTCACAACAAGTGTAATAAACCACAAGCGAAACGATGGGTGAGTTAGTCGAGTCAGTTGTAAGTCACTATTGATCAAGCTGTTCGAATATGACCAGAAAAGCATAAATTCCCCCCGAACAGTCTTACAGTGAAGTAGTGTATATATAGGAATCGGTGAAAATATATTTAATTAAAAAAGTTACTTTGGAGTGATTGGCGGGCGAAGTGAGTTAATCAAGTCATTTTCGTGTGTCTTTCCATGAGCGGTAGGAGTAGGGAGGGAGTTAGATGGTGCTGGGCCCTTGGTCGCACCTTATCATGCTATCTCTTTTTGCTACCAATTTTGCTACCAATTTTTCCCTGCTACCAAAAGCTGCTACCAAACACCCTCATATAGTCATTATTTGGCTGTTCCACCCACTACTTAAACACTGGCTATTCTCAAGTTAGACATTAAGTTTGTGAAAATATATGAAATTGTACTTAAAATGATGATTTGGCTGGTCAATCTTCGCATGACCCCATTCGGGTGTAAAATGCTCATCGTTCGTTCGTCAATACATTATTGCAGCGACAGTCGCAGCCGTCCCCACAGCCGCTGCAGCAACCATGATCATCACATACGGCCAAGTCCTTTCTGGTTTACACAGCCTGATGTAAAAGCCACAAGGCAAAATAATGCAAATAATCGTGCAAAGAGAAGCACCACTCAAGCCGATGATTCTATCAAATTCCGGATAAATGATCGAAATAATCACAAACATCGCATTAACAAAGAGTTTTATCATGACTTTCAAAATACTTTGGAAAGTTGTGCAATGTTCCACCTGTTGGTGGGAAATTCCGAGCATAAACTCCAAGATATTGATGACTGGAAGTGCATTTATTGGTGTTTTAGCGATTGGAACCATGGAAACTGCCACACTGACAGAGAGATAAACGAAATTCGGATAACCTTTTGTCACCAAGACTGATTTTGTAATCTCGTTGAGTATTCCAGCACCAAACATTGCAAAACCAATAATAGCCATGGTGGAATCAGCTAAAAATCCAACTGTGTAAGTAACCTTCAAACATTTACCGAACTTTTTTGGTTCAGCTAAATCGGATTTCAATGCCGGGAACAACGAATGAGATCCAAATGGACCCAGAATGATACCAAATGCAATTAAAAACTCATTCAATGAGTTTGGATAAAGATTCGTTGGCATAGGATGGAGCAGTGATCCAGGTGCTTCTGGCTTAGCTAAACCAATCGCCAATACGGTTAAAACAATAGAAATGGTACAGGTGATCCCGAGTAAACTGATTCCACTGAGCACTCTCAATGATAAGAATGAAAAGGGTGATAAAACACAGAAGGCAATGAATTTGAATTGAATAATGGAGATTTGTGGAAATAAAGCGTTCAATGAATCAGCGAATAGAACAATCAAAGAAACCCCAACACCCAAAAGTTCAATTGAGAATAAAATTGAGATCATTAATCTTGCCTTGGCACCGTAGGCTTTATAACCTAAATCGGCGTATGTGCACAATGTCTCGTCTGTATCCATACACTTGCTCAACAAAGTTGCTGACCAGTAAGTGATTCCGGCACTGAAAACAAGTAAAATACATCCACAGTACCAACCAGAATAGGTCATTGCTTTTGGAAGTGCCAAAAGTCCGATTCCGATGAGAACATTGATGGAGTTGAAAATGGTTTGTGCCACAGTCGATCTTGGTGCAATCATAGTCACCAGTTTACCGTCTCTGTCTTCGACTTGTTTGAAAAAAACAGAGTCCTCATTAGACAAGACATTGTTCAAAGGGTGTAAAGACGAAGCAGCATAAGAATAGATCGAGTTGTTCCTGGATGGCGCAAAATCATTGAATGAATGATCGGCAAATGAAGCATCATCAACAGCAGCTTCATCAAATGTCGAGGTATCGAAAGACGGTTTGGCCCCGTAGAAAACAGTGGAGATCTTCCGACCGAGCTGTGAAGGAGCCAACGTTTCCGGGTCGATCAGCTCTTCATCGTCCTGGAAGTAAGATCTTGATGCCCTGAATCTAGGTTCTAGAGACCGAAACGACTGTGCTCTATGAAATGAAGATGCAAAAGCACTCAGCGAGTTCGGTCCACGAAAAGAGTCCGTGTTGGGGCTGAAGTGTGTGGAGGGACTGTGGCGAGCTTGTCTGTTAGGAATTGGAATCGCATTGTATGAGGTGGTTTGTCTCCCGTGATTTAAAGGGGTATTAGAATTTGTCATAGGAGTAGGGAGGACGGTGATGAGGGGTAATAATGCCTGTGTAGAGATGTCTGGAAGAGACACTGACTCTGTACCAGATTGAGTCTAGACGAGTGTAGTTTGGTCTGTTTAGTCCGCAACGAGCTGTAGTAAACAACTGATAAACAATTGTTGATAACATATTCTGTGCTGCAAAAATACACACACCAATTGAGTGGTGCACGATCAGCAGATACCGGAAATTGACAATCGCGAAACTGGTTTTGACACCGGTTATAAAGTTAATTTATCTATGCTCGGCGAGCGGAAATAAAATCAGGCTAATAGTTGAAAATGAAAATTTACAAATTAATGTATAAAATAAGAGTGTGAGCCTATGTGAAGAGAAAACAACTCAACTCCCTCCATTAAGCCAAAGGCTGTGGAATTGTCTTAGCAATCTCGCTATCGTCTCCTAAAGCCTCCTCACCGTACTTCCCGTAAGTCAAGTACCCGACATTGCTGAGTCTAGTGTAAAAATGATCCCTGTTATATGGAGTCAAGGGATAACCGTTCTTCAGTCTATCTGCAAGATCAGGGTTCGAGGTGTAGTATCTACTAACTCCAATAAGCGTTCTATCGTCAGCATCAACATGCTCTCTAAGATCGTTATATGGTTCCTCATTAAGATATCCACCAGCACGAATTATAATACCTTTCCAGATCTCACCGATCCAGCTAGTATTGTATGGAGGAACCTTCACGTCTGGTGATAAATGTGCTCTTGGTTCCACAATCGAGATGTAACCAAGTCTTTTTCCTTCCTTTGCTCTCTTTTCGAGTTCACTCAAGATATATCCGAACTGAGCGATTGGGTGCACTTCAGCATTAGCACCTTCAGAACCTTGGAATGTAGCATATGGAGACAGTCTAACGGCAACATGTTCTGCGCCGACTGCTTCAATGACGAGGTCAATCGTCTCAAGCAAGAAACGAGCTCTGTTCTCAATCGATCCACCGTATTCATCAGTTCTTTCATTACAGCCAACTTGAATAAATTGATCAAAAAGATATCCATGGGCACCGTGGAGCTCAATAAAATCAAAGTTAGCCTCGTCAATTGCTTTCTTTGCAATTGAGACATACTCCTGTTTCATTTCTTTGATTTCCTCAATGGTAAGGGCTCTAAGTTCGTTTCCGGCCTCCTTCGCGAGCGTTTCCGTCCTTTCCCAATTCTTGGCCGATGCCGAAACGAAAGAACAACCATGCTCTTTCAATAAAGCAGGATCAGCTGTTCTGCCCAAATTCCAGACTTGGAGAGAAAAGTATGAGCCCTTTTGGTGAACAGCATGGACAATTTGTTTCCATGCCTTAACCTGACGTTCCGTGTAAATCATTGGTCCGTTATGATACAAACCAAAGTGAGGAGCACCAAAAGTGGCTTCCGCAATAAGCAAACCACCGTTGTTCTCGGCCCTTTGTTCGTAGTACTTGAGCATAGAGTCGGTGGCAACAAAGTCTTCGGTGTTACGATAACGAGTTGTTGGAGTATAGACAAGTCTATTCTTCAATAACACATCACCGATTTTGATCGGTTTGAAAAGATTGGTTTCAGCAAGAGGCTTCGTCATGGTGTGCTGGCGGCCAACTTGATTCAGGGTACTGTTATTCGGGGAATAAAGTAAGAAAAAGGAGGCTTACTCGTCTGAATAAATAAATATAGATAATTACTAATCAGGTTTGAAAAATCCCAAATGTATTCTAGAAATTGTGGCTCAGGGCGATCATCCGAAGGTGGCCCGACGATAGTCGGCTTCCTACATTTTTTATTTTTTTTGCTTATCATATGCTAGACTATCGACGGGTCGAATTTTCCATTGTCGAATTTTCCATTCTCCGCTTCCATTTTTTGCCGTGCGAACAAAACATTGCCCTTTTTCTGTTTACTTGTTATTTAATTGATTTCCTCACTGATTCCCACCCAGAACTTGCCCATGAAGTCCAGCTTGTTGAATACCCTGTGTGTGGCAGCCCTGGCACTTTCTGCCAGTACAAATGCTGGTGTCCTGCCACAAATGCCAAATCAGGCTACTCCAGTATTGGTTGATTTGTCAACTCAACCTACCCCAACACTGGCTGTTAATCTTCAGAAAAGAATAAATAAAGTGAAGATTAACAAAGATTATGCCAAAGAATTGGAGGCCTTGACGGCATCAACGACTTCTACTACAGAAAAACCAACTCCATGGCGTAGAACGATTTACGAATCGATCGTGGAAATCGTCCAACCAACAGTTATTGGTGGAGTTACTTTCAGTGCAAAACCACCTGAAAAAACCAACGGACTTGAAAAGTGGATCACCCTCAAAGGTGACGGTTCACCAAAAACCATCACACCAAAGATGAAAAATGGCGACATCAAAGATGGTAAACCAAATTATAAACACTATTTCGAGACAGCAACTACCGTTACATACAATCAAGCTGAGCTCAAGGCCCATAACATGAAACCAGATGAAGTTTTCACCGAAGAACAGTGGATCCCAGAAGATGATACTTATGTTTCGCTCAATCCGTTGATGAGATGTACACCTGATTTCTATTATAAGAAAGGTGTTGCCAAAGAACAGAGTTCTGGACCGTTCTGTACACCAAAGGAAAATGCCAACCTTAAATTTGGAAATACCTATTTCCTCACGTGGTACACTCGTTATTTTGAAGAAGCCGAAAACGTGAGAATACATCTTTCGTACGTCAAAGAGTCAGCTCACGAAAAGGGATACCTCAAAAAGAGAGATAACAGATCTCCAATCAAGCCAAAAGAAAAAGAATTGGATCACGCAGCACATTACGATAGTCTCATGGGTGATTTACCAGGTACCTTCTACTCATCTGAATGGATCGTGAACAGAGATGGATTTTTCCCACTCGAATTGAAAGAAGAATGGCTCAATGGTAAACAAGACAGAAAAGTTTTAGTTTCTATCCAACCAGACAACGTTAGTGATGAAGATTTCCATCCACTCACCGCTGATCACGTTGTTGTGACATTCATGAAAAAAGCTATTGTTGCAAAGAATTCCAAAGCGGATAAGCATAGACAAGATCAAACAGGAACTAATGACGATGTTTATTATATCATCATGTCTGTTCCAACCGTCGTGATTCTTGCCGTGTTTGGAATGTACGTGTTTTTGTACATCAACAGAAAACATCGTGATCTTTCGCACATCAGAAAGCCAAAGAGAAGCAGATGGGGTAATGAGGGAAAGTATAATATTCCAGTTGCTGCTACGGATATT
The DNA here is from genome assembly GCA_030578575.1 of Ogataea neopini. Lineage (NCBI taxonomy): Eukaryota > Fungi > Ascomycota > Pichiomycetes > Pichiales > Pichiaceae > Ogataea > Ogataea neopini. The sequence goes on from JAJMSO010000002.1 coordinate 364,962, forward strand.
AGAAAGCCAGGCAAGCAGAATTAGAGATCGACATGCGAAGCGACTGAAGAGCCAAGCGAGTCGGCCGAGTCATCTGAATGACGAGCAAAGCCAGTTATTTGTAAGTTATTTAAGCCACAATCTCACGAATATCTAAGCGAGTCGTGAGTGATAAACAATAATTGATTCACCTTGGTAATCTGTAAATTGTCCAGTAAGCGACTTGGTGACGACTCGTATCGTAGTAATCTTTGGGTCGACGACTAAGTTACCCGGACAATATCTTTTTTCGCTAATCTTAGTTTTCAATAATTTAAAATAATTCAATTGTAAGACTCAATCTAACAATCTCTACGTCTTCAGTACTGCCGCATTTCGTCCCAGCTAAAGTGAGTTTCCGGGCTCTTCACATAGTATTTATTACTTAGGCCGACTTAAGCCTTACTACGGACTTGCTCACGACACATATCGCTTGTCGTTCGGTCATTTGCCGCCATGGACGCCTCAACCCTGCTGGAACAGTATACCCAGGATTTATCCAATTTACCCTCTGAATTAGCATACCTTTTGGAGGAACTCCGTGATAAAGACCTCAAAACATACGATACGAAGAAAAAATTACAACAACGAGACTCTCAATTGCACAAATACATCAAACAAAATGGTTCGCTTGTCAAACACCCTAGAGAAGATCAAATATATGCCAAAAACAAAGAAGACTTCGATAAAGCGTTGAAGCTACAAGAAGAAAAATGTGTTTTGGCGAATACGGCGTTGTTTTTAATCTCTAAACATCTCACAAGGTTAGAAAAAGACATTGAAAGACTCGAGCAAGACGGTGTTATTCCTCCACTGACAAGTGTGGACTCTGACGATGACGACGAAATAGTTGGGAATAATCTATTGGATGTGTTGAGCTCTCAAATATCTAACACCTCATTGGATTCAAGCTCATCAATGACCAGGAGAAACAAGCATCAACGTAACAAATCAAGACAAACGACTCCATCGTCTAGTGGAGTAATGGGAATTCATGCTGGTGGATCTGCTGGTTCAACCATGGGTTCTGGACCTGGATCCATTTCACTCAAGGGTAGAATGATGAGCGATGAATTATCTGATATTGATATGGAAGATATCATGGTGAAACCACCCAAAAAGAAGAACTCAATGTTGGAACATGGTGCCTCTGGAACTGTGACGATACCGAAGGCACCAAATCAAATATCCAATGAGGAGGACGAGCTGTATTGTTTCTGTCAACAGGTTTCGTATGGTAACATGATTGCGTGTGATAATTCAAATTGTAAGTTTGAATGGTTCCATTACGATTGCGTTGGATTGAAGGAACCTCCTCAGGGAATATGGTATTGTCCGGATTGTCGGAAGAATGTGGAGATGAAGAGTGCGAAGAAGGAGAGAAAGAAGAAATGATGATGTTGACGAGCACTTGCGAGTCGTGCGACTGGAGACTTGTCAATCGTCATTTCATCTCGCTTATATTTGTTTGTATTATATTTACGGAGTTGAATTGATTTGTTTGATTATTTTCACTGAACTCACTATATACACTGAACGTTGTTGGATTAAAGTGACTTTGGTGACCATAGATTCGATGTTTTGACTTGTGAGTCTCGACTTGCACGACCGTCATATTTTGATCTGCCACGAATCCTTCAACTTCTTCGAAGTGACCATCGGCTTAACTGCATAAATTGCGGCAAACAGTGCAAAGATGGTCAAAAGAAGAGTCTTGCTATTGAAATCTGTAGTCATTGAGTCAAATGATCCCGAAGGTCTCACCATTGTCACAAACAAATCGATATCTGACGAAACCACAATAGATGTTGATTCAAGTTCTGTTGGAATCGAAGTTAACTTAGAATTGACCCCCGTCAAAAGCTTTCTATAATGACTCAAAATGAATTTTGGATTGATAGGAAGAACTGGGTCGTATTTGACCAATTGGAACTCTTCTTTCTGTTCTTTAGTCACCTCAAGAGGGCGTCTTCCGCTGACAAGGAACCGTGGAATTGCAATAATCTCTCCGTTGCTGAGCTTGAAGATGATCATCTTGGAGGTAATGTTGTTTTTTGTTTGAGTCACCATCATCGAGGAAACCGAACTCGATGGAATAATGTACGATCTAACTTCAAAATCAGGGACGATATTTGGCTCAAATGAGGAGGTTTCAGACCCAGTTTTCTTTAAGTCTGGTGTGAGGGATTCAAATAAATCAATTGCTAATATCAATGTGTCGCTTTGCTTGTTGGACGCAACAATAATGAAATTCTCTTCAAATAGGACTTTGACTGAATCAGGATCGTCTGTTTGAGTGGTGAAAGTTTTGTATATTTGACCAGAAACTGAATTGATTAACTTAATTTTCAACTCCATCGTGTCGTGATTGTAAACAACAAAAACAGAAGTATTTGGCACCAAGAACTTGTATAAAACTTTCTTTGAACCTAGGACAACTGCATTCTTAGCAACTTTAGAGTTTCCGTAGTTTCTGCTTGCAATCATCAGTATTTTCTCATTTGCTCCTGTCACAGTGTACTTCCAAGTGTTTTCTTGGTTATCTCCCAAAACATGAATACTTTCTATAGTTTTACCGTCTTCGGTGGTTTGTAAAACATAGAAGTCATTTTCTTCGGTTTGGATCAGCTTGTTCGATGATTTTATCAACTTGAATTGGTCAAACTCCATTTTGTCAAGCTGCTCAGTTTCCAAGTTCAACTTGTATAATTGGTTATTTCTATCTGCAGCAACAACAAAATTTTCAACAACATAGAGCTTGGTCAATTCTGGGTTGTTGGTTGAAATTTTCCAAACTGGAACAACTTCTCCATCACCTTTCAAAGTGTTGAAGGCAAATAATTTTCCATTCGACGTCAGAACGACCAATGTCTTGGTGAATCCAAAATGTTTTTGGGTGTCTGAGGACTCCAATCCTTCCTTGAAAAGCAAATTGAAGTTGTGTTTAACTCTGTCAACGTAGGCAGTCAACAGATTCGAACTTGTCTCTGTCAAAATGTCATCGACGCTCACTCTGAGCTCTTCATGCTGATCTATCACTGCCGTGTCAATGATGTGTGCCAAAGACTCGTCTCTGGACCATTTAAGTTTGCCGTCCTCAATGAAATGTAGTTCGTAGTTCGAGTAAACGACAAACACCTCAAGAGAGTTGTTGTTCACGCTCACTTCGTAAAGGAGAACATCGGCAAAGTTGATCTGATGGTCTATTAATAAAAGAGGTATTTCTGTATCCGAGTCTAGATCAAATGCAAAAGCTTTTTCTTGGGTGAACACAACGAGATATTGAGATTCAATTCGAGATGTTAAGACAGGATAGTCCAAAACGTCCGCAGAAAACTCGCTGGTGATCAAATTCTTTCCTGTCTTGACCTTCTTTAACTTACTGTTCTCCACTTTGTACACCTCTTTACCTGAACAGATAACAGAATCGGCATCAATCGACATCGAAGAACAATCAAATTTGTTGATATTGGTAACAATATTTCCGGTCATAACTTTATAATAAACGTTACCCTGTTGGCTTTCCAAAAAGATCGCCACGTCTCCTTCAATAGTGGTAAGTATATGGGACTTGGTGAATATATCATTGGACTTTTCACTTAATTGAGTGACAGCATAGGCACTGTCAATCAAATAGATGGAACTGTCCGAGCCGACTGCTAGCAAATCACCTTGAAAAGCAAACAAACCGATCAAAGCAGCATTCACCACAATCTCCTTCTCAATGTATCCGACGGACTCATCAATTGACCAAATGCTCACCTTCGATGTACCATCTTCAAGGATGAATCCAGTGGCGAGCAAACCATTCGATAATTCGACCAATTTTGAGTCCTCTGAGGCGCTTTGTTCGAGCTGATATCTGTAAAGAACATTTCCATTGGTGGCATTCAAAATGGAAAAGACGTTGTATTCAGAAATGGATAAAATTAAGCCATCCTTTATGATCGCTGTGGTAGGAAGGCCAATTTGGGTAGTTTGCCAATCGATTTTGAATATTTCGTCCTGCAAAAGACCCAAAATCGGGCTGACCAGACACAAAATCAGGGCAACAACCGTTGTAAAATTGTCAATTAACAGCATCCTGACATGTGCTATCGATAAACGAAGAAAGGGCTGTTCATTGAGTTCGTTTTGTTTGATCAATCTTTGAATCTTTATATTCTATAAAAACTTTATTGTATTTTTACACGACCTTTTATGACAGAGTATATGTTGTGAGTTCTGAGAAGTTGTTTCAGGTGCTCAGTGGAGCTAACATGTTGCTACTCAACGATAGACTTGTCAGTCTAATTTTCTGGAGGGCTTGTAGAATGATTGAATTTGATTTTGCTCCAAATGTGTACAATATCTTCCCAGGCTCCGCAACAACTAAAAAAAAGACTTTTTAATTAACAAGAATACAGCAGATTAAATAATACTGATCTGACAGACGATATATACCCTCGACTTCTAAATGTGGTTAAATACACTAAAATGATTAGATTGTGATTAGACAGGATGTTTTGTAACAAAACACAAAATGAGAAGGAGTACAAAGGTGCTCGAAGATACGCATGGTTATTTGTAAACGGTGTGACGAATGGCGAGCGTAGCAAGTCTTTTCTCTCGCCAATGCACCAGCCACCTCGTCCATTCAATCGATTAGGAGTATTTGAGTATAGCTCATGTTGTATAATTATGAGGTAAGACTACATAGCAAATGACAGAAAAGTAAGTCATTTTCTTCGTTTTTTCAATCATTTAGTAGATGAAGGGGTGTCAAGCGAGGCCAGTAACGGAGTGAGTGGCCGAGGGAACTGGACTCGTTTGAACGACTAGCTTCGCTCGTCATTCGCTCGTCATTCTCGTTACTTTGCCAACGTCACACACTCCTCCAAAAACTTCTCAGCCGTCACAATTTCAGTCGAACCATACGCCACTAACTTCCTTCCACCTCCCGAAACACTAGCACTCTCGTTAACCCTACCACACCAATCTTGTAAATTCGAATACTCCAAATAATTACAGCCACCAACAACGAAAACCATTCCCTCATTGTAGCTTGATCTTTTTGGTGGTTTCGAATGCGAACCTCTAGTCAAACTTGGATCAAAATAGAGATAATCATCAGTCAATTTCAATGATTCTTGACCAGCATTCATTGGACTTATAATTGACTCAACAATGTTGGTAATTGGAATACTTTTCTTTTCAGGCAGTAAGTTTTTCAGTCTAGAAACTAACGAACCAAAACCTTCAGTTAACTTTGACGAACCCTCAGTTAATCCCATCAGTTTTGAAGATAAATTGCTGAAAAGAGCACCTTTGTTGTTCGAATTACCGGCCAGATCGTTATTTGAATAAGCATCTGTCAAATTCATCGAAGATAACTTTGTGAGTTCTTTCACACCTTTGATGTATTTCAATGGAGTCAGATCACAATTGAGCTCAGAGAGAATCTTCTCACACTCTTCACTAAAAGACGCAGGCAGATCGCACGTCAACGTCAAAATAATGTATGTTCTCAATTTATCTTGTAAATTATCACCTTTTGCAGTTGATTTGATTAACTCCAAAAATCTTTTTTGAGTATTTGGATCATTGACATTTTGTTCAATTTCGAAAAAGGCATCCAGATTCTTCGAGTCAAGTTCTTTGATCAGATCTGTCAACACTGTGTATTTGGGTGCAGTTTGTGTCGATTGACGAGGGAATGCCAACAGCTGTTAATTGGATTGTTGTCATCTTGGATAAAAAAGCTGGGGAAAAATCCAAGGGTGCGAAATTTTTGGTGGTGTAAGGGTGCACAACCAACAGGCGTAGCTACGACATGACGAGCAGAGCAAGTCGTTTGCCCTGTGGTGAGTCATCGCCGTGTGATAACTCTAAGAGTAGAACCGTCCCGGTCCTCATATTATTACGGTCATCACTCGGTAATTGGCGACCAAGAATCGATCTGATGATGTTAGTCGAGTCGTAAGCCATAAGTCACTGGACACGAACGACTACTTACTTGACCATTTAAGCACAGTATGAAGAGCGTCGCGAGTCGATCGCCATAAGTCAGATATGAGTGGTACAGTGAATGTTCAGGCAGTCATTTAACCGGGTGTTACTTTATTGGCTCGTCGAGCGCAGCCATTTTTCCGAGGTTCATAGTATGTACAAATCCGGTAATCGGATCGTCGTAAAACTCCGATTAGTCACAAACCATCGATAGCGAAAAAAAAAAAAAAGTTATAAATGTTCGTTATCTTGCGGAATCTCCAGTCATTTTCAACATTCCAATTCACAGTTCCTTCTTCCATCAAACCCTTGAATATGTCACAACCTCAATTTGGCAAGGCTTTCAGAGATCAATTCGTCCTGGACGACAAACTCCATTGCAATCACGGGTCTTATGGTGCAGTTCCTAAACCTGTTTGGGAAGCTTACAAGAAGCACATGCTTCAAGATCTTGAGGACCCTGATTTGTTTAGTACGGTGACCATATATGACAAAATGAAAGAATCTACTGCTGCTGTTGCACCATTCTTGAATGCTGACTTTAAGGATATAGTTCTCACCCAAAATGCCACTTCTGGTGTGAATACTATCCTCAGATCGTATCCATTTGAGAAAGGTGATAAGATCTTGGTGCCCTCTACAATCTATGGGGCTTGTAAACACACTGTGGAGTATGTTGCTGCAAGATACGGAGCCATTATAACTACCATTGACCTTCAATATCCACTCGAAGATGACGAAGTGGTTGCCAAATACGAGAACGAATTAAAGGATGGTAGTTACAAATTGTGTTTCATGGATGCGGTTGTTTCGATGCCAGGTGTTCGTGTTCCCTTTGAGAGAATCGTGGGCTTGTGTAAAAAGTACGGAACTTTGAGTCTGGTTGATGGAGCACATTCCATTGGTCTGATTCCACTCGATATGAAGGCCATCGATCCTGACTTCTTTGTGACCAACTTGCACAAATGGTTGTACTTACCACGTGGATGTGCTATCATTTATGTGAAGAAGGATCATCAAGACAAAATCGAACCTTTCCCAGTGTCACATATCTTTTATGATTGCGAGTTCTATGAGAAGTTCTTGTTCACTGGAAGCAACAATTACTCTAGTTACCTTACTGTTAAGGATGCCATTGAGTTTAGGAACGAAGTTTGCGGTGGTGAGGACGCCATCAGAGAGTACTGTTTTGGACTTGCCAAGAAGGTTGGCGAGCATTTCGGGGATTCTTTCATTGAAAATTCAACCAAAACATTGAGTACTGCTATGGTGAACATCAAGATCCCATTACCAGAGGATAGGATGAAATTCTTCACTGCCAACATCCAGGACCCAACCTTTTGGCCGAAGGTGAAGTACTATGTGAACTCAAGACAACTATTGGACACAAACTCGTATATTCCAATTGGCTGGATCAATGGGTATATGTATGCAAGAATGAGTTGTCAAATTTACAATGAGTTGGATGATTTCGTGGTGGCATACGAAAACTTCATGAAGACAGTGGATAAATTCTTCGAGAGTGACATTTACAAGGCGTATGCCAACTGAAAACGCTGGCTTGATCAATTGCGTGGCTTGTTGCTGACATATATGCACATTCCTAGCTGTTCCAGGAGTGCTTTTACATAGATATATTATATTAGACTAGATTGATAAAACTATATTTTTTTCCAACGACAGAAACCAGCCGTCTGTGAACTCACCGGGGCCGCTTCTGAATTTGTTGTTTCAGCTGTTACTCCGTTCGCTGGCTCGCTGCTCAGAAATTCCCGGAATGTCCATCTGATGGATCCTGCGCTTTCTTCTCGCAATTTACAACAGTTATGTGATTGACGAGTTGGATGGTGAAAAAAGTGTCAATTGGTCGATAAGATCATTAATCAGCTCTTTTCAGCAAGGAAACCCACACTGGAATGTATATTTGATTGGTGTATATAGCGGTTGGTTGGCGGGAGAGGCACTGCGAGCGCTGCAACACTTTGTTCGTTGTTCTCAGCTGGTCCGCTCACACCTGGCAAACAACTCGCTTCGCTCGTTGTTCACTCATTGGAGTCTTGGAATGGCTCCGCCAGGACTCTTCTTGGTTCTTGCCGTCAACACCTCAATTCCGTCCTCAGTCACCAACAAAGTATGCTCGAACTGCGCACTTGGTTTTCCATCGGCAGTAGCAGCGGTCCAATTGTCCGGCCACACACATACTACTTACTATAGATGTAAGATGTATCTTGGTTAGTCACTATTCTCTCAATTAAGACTCCGTGGCCAAGCTGGTTAAGGCATGCGACTGTTAATCGCAAGATCGTGAGTTCAATCCTCACCGGGGTCGCATTCTTTTTTTAGACCAAATCTGTTTTTTTATTTTTGCTAAAAAGTTAGCAAATGCCGCATAAAAAAATTTAGTTTTATGTCCCTCTGCGGAATAATAATCAATGGTGAAAGTAACGAATTTATCATTAAATATTAATATTAAAGAGCATTAGTCATAAGCGGTAACTCTCGAGAGCACAATCACCGTTCCGAAAGACAAGCGGAGTCATTCGGATGTGTTAGAATCTCTCACGATTGCGTCACGACGAATAAAATGTTCCAGGGTATATGCAACAAAAGACCCTTAGTTCTTCTTGTAGGAGATGCTGAAGTAACCACCACCGAGGTTGGACTCGAAGAGTTGACTGAAACCCTTGTTCTTTTGACCGTTTCTAATCTCGTTCATGATTTGCTTTTCCTTTTCAGCACCAAAGTTAAGCTTGGCCTTAGCAGCCTCAGACTCAGTGGAGTTTTGTTGGTTTGGCTTGGAGAACATTGTAAATTATCGGTTGTAAGAGTTTTTGATCACTGCAGATAACAAGAATTTTATTATCTCTACTAATCAACGAGAGATTGGAAAGTGCATTCAATTTATATTTGAATCTTGTATTGTTCAAGTTAGCGATCCAGTCACCATAAAACGGTCTGCTACCATTACGGAAATTAAAAAGAAACGTTTCCGGCTACAATTTTTTTTGTTCTCACCCCCAATTTGTTTTTTTCGCTGAGACAGAATCAATCATCCTTGTATCCGTTTTTTCCAAATTCTTAGTTGAGGAATTTTAGTCGCTGCTAGCGGGAACTACAAACTACACAACAAGTAAAAAAATAACTTTTAGTGGATTTGTATTTCCGTGAAATAGAGGAGAAAAACCATACATGATTTGTGTGGCCTATTCGGTATTTGTGAAAGCTATTCAACTGGTGCCAGACACAATAAAAATGCTTTGTCCTGCAATAATAGGAAAGTTCCCATTTACGTTTAATCAAGTGATCACCGCTAGTCACGATTCGATGAGCTGTGCACAAATCGGGACTCGCTTTTCCATATAATAGGGGAGGGGTACCCTTCGGAGAGAGGGGAAAAACCCCTCTCATTTTTCTCCGTGACTCACTTAATTTTTTCTCCGTAAAGCCTCACCCCCGTGTATCCGCCCACCGTAGTCCGTAACCGATTATTGGAAGTCCGAGAAAAACAATAAAGTTACAAATTTTAAATTGGTAGAGTGGACCGGAAACATCGGTTTGCGAATTTTTTAACCGGTTCTGTTGTTGTGGTGTCCAATTTTCGGCAACAGCGTGTTGAAAGTGATCACAGCAATGACATGCAGTTGATTCATTGGGCCATTCTTTGACTCGTTGTGGCGATAAGAGGAGCGGGGAGGTTTTCTTTGTGTAAAGGTTTGTAAATTGACACACACTTGGTTAGTATCTGAATTTTCGCCAAATTCAGTACCAACTAAATTTGGCAGTGTCAAAATCACACAAAATTCACTTGAGCAAAGTTTTCGATGGGACGCGTTTTTATCCATTAAAGCCAGGCGGTTTAGACGACCAGACGGCCAATCAAGCGGGAACCCCATTTACACCCCTTCCCCTCCTATGATTCCAATCAGTTTTTACACACTCTGCAGAACCGCTAATTCTACCCGATTGGCTGGTTATGAGATTTGCACTGAGTACCGGCTACCATTTGTAACTGATTTGTTGTAATTTTTTTGTAGGCTTGACTATGTCGAGAACCGCCATCGCTCATCCGGTAGAGCCATTTGAGCGGTTTAACAAGAGCAGTTTAGTACGCTATTGAGTAGGGTAACCATTGGTATAAGAAATATTAGTGAAAATTTGGTGAGTTGGAAGGTGATGCGAGAAATGAAAATAGGTTGACTTTGCCTAGGTGTGGGTATTGAATGTACATTACAGAATGTGGTGTTAGTATAATTTGAGAGAAGTTAAAGTGGCATTCTACTTAGGTAAGTGAAAAGAGCCGCACTCCTATGATTTGCTGAAATTCTGTTGAGGTAAGGTACTTGCTGGGGATGAGAGCAAAGGCCGAACAAGCAATGCAGATGTGCGTTCTGTCACTTGAAGTGGCACATTGAGTCGAAAGGCTCAAAAAGTGTGACAATAAACTCTCAAAGATTTGCTAATACTTAAAAAAGCCGGGAAAAGTTTTCATGCATATCTGGAATCCCGAGGAGGCGGGATTAAAGGTTGGTTGCGGGATTCAAATGCGCGCCTTGCAGATCATTTTTTTCTGAATTTTTTTTTTGTTAGATCAATTTCTGTTTTGTGTAAAAAACGACAGAAAAATTCAAATTGGACTGTGTGTCCATGTCTTGAGCGGTAAATTCTGAGGTTGCTGTCGAGGCTTGGATTGACTTTATGACAGTTGTAGGAGCAAAAGTCACTCAAACAACTAAGCAATCAAACATAAATTGAAGGCTTAGCATTTCGGCATTTGAAACATGCATAAATATGCAGAAGGTCATGCAGATTTACATCTCAAATAGGCACAGCGTACGTTGCGCCGGCATATGAGATCGACAAAATGCAAGTTACAAATATTTTCGGCGGCCTATAAATACTCGGCTTTTCCTCGTTGAAAATGATGTGTTTTAGAGTTGAATTTTGAGTATCAAGCAATAGTCACCAATCAATTGTACCACAATGACTGTCGCCGAAACCAACAAGACCAATTTGAACGTCGAAGAGCTCTCTAAAGAGGAGTTACTCGGATTGTTGGCTAAGATCACCACGATTTTGGCTGAGAAATCTGAAGAATCAGACGACAGTGAATCAGAGGAAGTTGAAGTCATTGAGAAGGAAGAAGCTGAAAGCAAAAAAGAGTCTAACAGAGGTGAAAAGCGCAACGCTGGTCCTCACAGACATCCTCACCACACCAAGTCGGCAAAGCATCACAAGAGCCACCGCCACCATCACCACAGAATGCCTTTCCACCAATTTGAAGAGGTAAATGTCTTTGGAGGACCTCAATCTCACCACCATCATCCAGGTCCTAGACACTCAAGAGGTGGTCCACGCGGTTTCAAGCCACACAGAGCTCCACCGCCATTCCATCAATTTGGTACTGAATCCTACCCACACAGCGGAAGAATGTCTTTCCCACCACCACCACCACCGCCACATTTCGATCAATTCCATGAGGCTGGTGTCCAATTTCAACACCCACCACCACCACCACCACCACCATCATTTGATCAATTCGGCGGTCATCAATTCCATCAACCACCACCTCCACCACCACCACAATTCGGTAAATATGGAGGATTTTCCAGAGAACATCATGCACCACCACCTCCATTTGGCGGATTCTCTAGGGATCACCGTGCTCCACCACAACCTCCTTTTGGTGTGAGAGGCCAATTTTGCGGATGTAGGGGACATGGCTCACAAATGCCACCACCTCCACCACCTGCACCAGCACCACATCACTACTACCAACTTTGGGAAGAGTGGTCCCAGTCAGAATCAGAGTCTGACACAGAGCCAGCTACTCCTTACTAAAGAGCTAGCCCGGTAGGCATAACGTTATTATTATAATTATTCATTTGATGCGCGCTTACTCTTTCGGTTATTTTTGTTTTGTTTTACAAGGTTCAAGAGGTTTTCAATCAAAAAAGTGCGTGGTACCACTCAGTATCACATAGTGAAACGTTTATAGCGGAGAAATATCATTAATAGAGATCAAAGGTTTGAAAATTTCATTTGTAGTCGCGTAGTCGCGTAACTCGACCCAGAGGGGCTCATAACCCATTTGCCCGTACGACTAGGTTGGGGAAATCTGGGCGCGGGTAGCCCGTCATGTCACTCATGCGCGTGCATAGAGGGGAAGAGCAGATATGTTTTGTAGGAGTGTTGATTGACAGCCAAAGTCAATTTACGGACTTTAGAAGTCCAGCATGGTCAGGATTCCCGTTTGGACGAGTGAGTGTCTAGCTCCAATCGTATCATTCCCAGTGGTACGATTATATTGCGCGGAATAAAAAGTTGGTCCGGCAGTGCGACACCTCACACCTTAAAATGCCGTTAATACCGTTAGAAGGTGCGCAAGGGTTCGACTATGGGAAGCCGTAGTTGATCCGACAATAGGAGAGCCGCTTGGAGTGCTAAGTTGACGACTCCCGTTGTACGGTAGATACCAATGCTAGTAAGACGCTTTGTTTCGGACAAATTCATAGTTTTGTAAGATCTACCTGCGCGAGCACCTCATTTACTATGAAAAAGGGGCTATAAAAAAGTTGGGGAAAAAAAATAAGTAACGAAAACACAATTTATGTTGCAAACAAGCAAAAATTAGACAGGTTCGCCGTTTGGTTTTACCCATTTATTGTGTTTATTTTTTCCACACGGTTTATGGCAGAGGAAAACTAGCAGTAAAGCGCAAGGGTTCCAAGAACTACACATATGTCCAAGCGAAAAGCCACCTCTATCTCTTCTGCTGCTTTATCTGGGACTCCGCCAATTGCCCCTAGTTCGGCATCGATCGAGAAATCGAAGCAGCCTCTTATGAAGCAGGAACTTTCAAGTCTACCCAAAATCATTATGCCGTCGGTCTCTGACGGATCTTCAAACATCGTATTACAAAAGAAGCGCAGAGTTGTCAGGGCTTGTGATAGATGTCGAAAATTGAAAATCAAGTGTTCGGGTGATCTCCCCTGTATCCACTGCACAGTTTACAGTTATGAGTGTACGTATGATCAGCCCAATCGATCGAAAAAAAAGAGTTCAACAGCCAATACGCAATCTCCAGTATCTACGGGATCCACCGTGTCGTCATCCCCGCAAATATCCACGTATACCAACCATGAATGGATGGCCAAAGTCACTGATAGATTGAAACTTTATGATGACATTCTTCACAGATTGCTGCCTGATATAAAACTCACAGATCTCAATGACAATCCAAAGCCCATAAACCCAGGAAGGCTCATCTCGGCACTCAATAAAATCAGAGAAAAGGGAGGAGATGACTCTAGAGATTCTAGTAAAGTAATAGCCCAAGAGTACTTAGCATTGCCAGAAATGCCACTTCCACACATCCCAACTGCTCCTAAATTGCCACCGAACGTGAGCCCTTCAGCTGCCACTAAACAGCAAACGTCAACACAATCTAATCCATCTCCGTTATCGGAAAAGAATTCATCAAGTAGTCCCAATGGAGTTCATCCGGGCATTGATGGTTCTATTGAGTCGAGTATGGGCAAAGAAATCAAAATTATACTTCCGTCACGTGAAGTTGCTCTTCAGTTGATTACGAAAACATGGGAAAATGCCTGTGTTTTATTCCGCTTTTATCACAGACCAGCTTTCATTGAAGATTTGAACGAGCTATACGATACAGATCCAGGTCAATATACTAACAAACAACAACGGTTCTTGCCATTGGTTTACTCTGTGATGGCGTGCGGTGCTTTATTCTTCAAGAGTGATGAACAAACGACAGGTAGAACGGCCAGCACCAGCGATCTCCAAAGTGAAATATTCGAAGACGAAGGTTACAGGTATTTCATTGCAGCAAGAAGACTCATAGACATAACAGACACGAGAGATACTTATGGAATTCAAACGATTGTCATGCTAATCATATTCTTGCAATGTTCAGCTAGATTGTCTACATGTTATGCTTATATCGGTATTGCTTTGAGAGCAGCACTTCGTGAAGGATTACATAGAAAATTGGACTATCCATTCAATCCAATTGAGCTTGAGATCAGGAAAAGATTGTTTTGGACAATTTACAAGATGGATATCTACGTGAATACAATGTTGGGTCTTCCGAGAACTATCAGTGAAGATGATTTTGATCAGGACATGCCGTTAGAACTTGACGATGAAAATATCACTGTTGATGGCTACAGATTTGAGATGCAAGGTGACAGATTATCAAGTTCTGGGATTGCCAATGCACACACTACTTTGATTTTCATAATGAAGAGAATTGTGACAAAGCTGTACCCTATCAAACCTAGAAAAGTGGAAAATGGCCGAAGACCAGAACTTTTGGCTCACGATATTGTGTATCAATTGGAGCTAGAATTGCAAGATTGGATGAACAGTCTTCCATTGGAGCTGAAACCTGGAGTTGAGCCGCCTGGACAATATCTCAAGGCCAATCGTTTACTGCACATTTCATATTTGCATGTCAAGATTATTCTTTACAGGCCATTCATCCACTATATTTCAGCTGATTTTTCGAGTAGACCACGCTCATCGAATGATCTCAAGTGCATTGATAAGGCTAAAAATTGTATCAATGTGGCAAGAATTGTGGTCAAATTGGCAGAAGATATGATTAACAAGAAGATGTTGAGTGGGTCTTATTGGTTTTCTATTTACACGATATTCTTCTCGGTTGCATGTTTGGTCTACTATGTTCATTTTGCTCCTCCTATAAATAGCGATGGAGAATATGATCGTGAATATATTGCTATCAAGAAGGATGCCGAGAGTGGAAAGAGGGTTTTAGACATTCTCAAAGATAGCAGTATGGCAGCAAGGAGGACATTCAATATATTGAACGCTTTATTTGAACAATTGAATAGGAAAACTGCAAATGCAAGCATAAATCATGAAGTCTCAGATCCTCAATTTATCACGCCGCAAGTTGGTAAGAGCCAATTCGAAAGAGAACAAAATAAGCAAAAAGCAAATGTTGCTATACCACTTCCACCTCAGCACACAAGGGGCAACCAAGTTCATTATAAGTCAGATTCAGACACTTCACCAACTCCAAAGATGGACAACTCTGAGCTCAACAATATCGTGAATGGAGTGAACTTCATTGATGGTGTTTCTACTGGAATTAATTTGAATGTGCCTGCGCATCGGACTCAGCAGGAACGACAAAGAGATTACGAAGCTGCTCAATTGCAACGAGATTTACAATGGCAAGCACAAAATCAAACGGGAGAATCCGTCAGCCAAGACCAAGTCAACAAATACAAGTATGTACCTGGAATCATGGATCAACTGGATATGAAGATTTTTGGTAGATTTCTACCTCCATATATGCTGAATCAAAGAGGGGAGAAACAAGCCGAAGGAGATGAATCAAACACCAAAGAGAATGAACATCAGCCACCGCAACAACAGCCACAAGAGCAAACGCAATACTCCATTCCTCAGCCACCACCATCTCGGAATGCTTATACACAGGCGCAAGGACAACCTGATATTTTTGGAGTTTTGAGCTCATCGGTCCCATCTGGACTCTCGACTGTTTCACAGGCCCAAAACCAATCACAAACGAATAGAGTGTTTGACGGAGTAAACGCTACAACGGGTTCCATTGGTGACTATCAAGACTCTCCTGCCGATAAGAAGTACGAGTTTGATGATTTCTTTTTTAATGATTGGTCCACCGGGTTCCCTGAGAACTTCAATCCAAATGGACAAGTGAATGAGTGACTCATGCGAAAGAGCTACTGAGTCACATCTCCCGATGATTTTCCCATTTACCGCTTTTACTACCACTTTTCTGATGACTGTGTACCATATTTAGCGAATTTTCTTGCTTTAGTTACCATGAGCAAATGTCAAGACAGATACGAGCTACGCAAGTTTTTTTTTTCATTACCTTGTTCGTTACTGTAGTCGATAGTCCGCCAGACAAGATCTGTCTACCACCACAAAAGTGTTACTGTGACTTACCCATGACCGCTTAGGTCATCGTTCGGCTGGTTACAATTTCGCTCCTCCTTTATCACTAACCAAATACAAACAAAAATTATACATAATAGAAATCCAAAAAAACAAAACAAGCAGCATTAACGAACAACGTTTCGACGATGAGCGCAAGTAAAAACGTTCGCTTATCGGTTTCTGATTGCTCGTATTGTCATAACCAAGCCACCTATATCTGCACGACCCGCTTCGCCAGTCGGTCACTGGTCTTTGTCGTTGTCAATCGAGTCCCGACAACCCAATCACATCCTATGATTCACACTCTGATGACTCACACCATTCGGATCAGGCGATAAACTGCCTTGACCTTTGATACCCTTACCTCTACCTCTGATACCCCTATTCAAATTTTTGTAGAGATCTGAAAAATAGAGTAACAAATCACGTTCGGCTTGAGGTAGTGCATCAAATGAACTAGCTGAAGAAACATGCGCAAGCTTATTTGTTAACTCATTCAATGTCCCCAAATGAAACCTATTCTGATGTGCTTTCAAGTTACCCAATTGAGTAAAGCTCTTATTGCAATTATCAAACTTGCACTGATAAGGCCTCAAGTTGTTATGAGTCAACATATGAGCTTGAAGATTTCCCTTTCTCGAAAATGACTTTTCACAAACCTCGCACTTAAACGGTTTTTCCCCCGTGTGTAATCTCAAATGGGTACGCAGATTTCCTCCTTGAGTGAACCTCTTTCCGCAATAGGAACATTCGTATGGCTTTAAGCCGATGTGTGATCGTATATGGACCTCCAAATGTGTAGATTGCGTAAACTTCTTAAAACAATATTGACACTGATGTTGTTTATGACCTCTAATGTTCGGTTTTTCAACTCCTCCGACCAGTTCAACAGGATTTGGTAGAACAGAATTTGCAGATGACGTCATGTTGGGTAACGAACCGCTGGGATTAACTTCTTCCAAAATCGTTCCATCTTCAGCCTGTTTGATATCACCAGTTAATCCTTTCTTTCTAGCTTGAATCACAAGCATTAGCTGATCGACTTTGGTGGCTCCTATCAACGGTCTACCATCTTCGGTGTGCATAGCCTCGTTTGCGGGCACAAGGTTAGGTTTCAAGCCCCCTTCAGTCTTGATTTGGGGAACTATCTGTTGATTAGCAACTGGTAATAAGTTTCTAAGATCAGATTGTGGTGGCTGCTGTTGCTGTTGTGGTTGGTGATGGAATTTCTTCTCTGGAACAGGAGAATTTGAAAATTTCATATTGGAATTGTCGACAATATTTTGAGCATTTGAATTTAAATCTGCTTGAAACGCAGTTCTCTTTTTTCTATTACCCTTCTTCTTACCCTCAGGGCCAGCATCAGCATCAGAACCATCTCCAAGATGAGACTCTGTCTGAGTTTGGTCGTGTCTTTGGGGTATAGCCGTGTGTAACTGTTTTTGTAGACCTCCGGAATGTTGAGCGTGGTGATCAATTCCTGGTGTACCCGAAGATTGGACCAATCTGGCCGGAATCGGTAGAACCGGTGCACCACTTGAATATATACTACCAGATCTGGAATGGCTCGATCCTGGGATTTGTTGTTGATGTGGACCATGTGAGGCATGTGGTTGTTGATGATGATCTTGATAGTTAGGTATACTATCAAGTAAGTCACCACTTTGATCAAAAATTCTTGAAACGCTATCTCGTTTCAAAAATCCATCCATATCATTTGGAGGTATTTCAGGGTTTGGTTGACCTATTGCCGGGAATCGTTTGAAAAAGTGGCTGTTTGATCTGCTACGTGCTCCGGAGGCGACGGTTCCGCCAGGCGCTCCAGGAGCGCCTGGTTGAAGCTGGTGAAGCTGATATTGAACCTGCTGCTGGGGCTGTTGTTGCTGTTGATTTGCTGGGGCAGCGACAAACGGTTCCAACTGCTCACTGGGCCTTCTGCTAAGCATGTGGTTGCTACCCGAGTAGAGCATACGCTCCGAGGAGTATGGCTGCAACAGGTTTTGTGCCGACCCGCTATGGCTGTTTGGAGGATACATGAACGAATATTCACGCTGCATGTCATTATAAGGGAATCCCTCGGGATTGGACTGGCCATAATTAGGGGTTTGCGGATGAACACCTGCACTGGCTCCACTGAAACTTCCCCCTGTATTTGTAGCGTCGAATGAGAACCTTGGGAAGAAAATGCTGTCTTGACGAGGGAAAATACCACTGATTGAGTTGTTGTGTGCTGGCTCTGAAGGAGCTGCTGATGTTCCCGATTGGTAGTAATCATTTGCTGCTGGATTCGATGCCGAAAGAAGTGAGTCACGTCTGTTTGGGAAGCTGAAAGACGAGTCCTCTGCAACAGATGATAGTCTCGGATAAGTTTTGGTGTTGATGGTGTCACCGGAAGACCCATGGCTTGGGTCTGGTGGCTGGGATGAGTCAATCATCGGCATAAATGGTGTGTGAATGGTGTGATAGCAAAAAAATCTAGTGGGATAAGGGATAAGGGACAAAGAGGCAAATAGGGCGCCAAATGGAGTTTAAGAAAGGATGAAATTGGAATCAGCGGTTGCTTAGTAATCACTAATGGATAAAAGGGTTTTGTCAAAGAATTGTCAACAATAGTTTCCTTTCAACAACGCTCAAATCCAAATCAATCGGTTCCTATTACGCCTCTTGAACGCAATTATTTAATAGTTTGTAGTACTTGTTTTGCTGTTTATCGCTGTTTCAGAATCTCGATCACGTTTCTGACCGTTTCTGTGCTTGTTTAAGCCTATGGAGACGTGGTGAACTTGGCGGTCAACACCTTTTGGGGTTGATATTTAATATTTAGTAACGGTGTTGGAGGAACAAAGGTTTGGTATTCCATTTGATTTTTTTTTACTGAAGCAACTGTTGCAGAGGAGGAAGGAAATTTACGGGGGCGCACGCTGGAGCCTGTGGGAAATCCGAGGGGGCACACTGCTGGGGCGCGCGGGCGCGGGCGACGGGTCGATTGCGGTCGCCTCCGGTCATCTGAAAGAGCTTGCTGGCGGGCCAAACTACAGGAAACTACAGCCGATGCTGACGCTCAGAATACTCCATCCCTCCGAAACTCGTATCTTCCATCATTGCTATTTGCGCATGGAACATTCGTTTGTGGTACGTGGTTGGTTCCAAACCTTCTTTGTAGGGTAGTAGCAATCAAACACAAAATGGTCATGTGATGGGAGTCATGCGACGAAAAAATAATTTTCAACTCTGGAAAAAATAAATTAGAAAAATTTCAACATCCCCTGTTACATCATCTCATTAGCACCATTAACACCACGACAGCATCCCAACATGTCTGCACAAGAGAAGGTCGACGTTTCAATGACAGATGCCGACGCTGCACCTGCACAAGCCCCAGCTGTGGACGACGAGTCCATGAGCCAAGAAGAACAAGACCTGGACCTCGAGAAGATCAGACTCCTTCCTGGGGGTTCTGAAGACGGAACTGCTGCTTCGTTCCAAATCTTGGACGAAGATCACACGCTAGGTAATGCTCTTAGATACATCATAATGAAGAACCCAGAGGTTGAATTCTGCGGTTACTCGATTCCACATCCATCTGAGTCTAAGCTCAACATCAGAATTCAGACTTACGGAGGAATGTCTGCTGTGGAGGCATTGCACAAGGGTATGGATGATTTGGTTGCTCTTTGTACGCATGTTGAGGATACCTTTAGTGCCAAGATAAGTGCGAGGGACTATGCCGTTGAGGAGCCATGAATGGACTTAGAAGGTCCCAAGGGGGTCCGAGGGGGGCTAAGGGGCCGTTTTCTGGGCCACAAAATAGAAGCATGCGTGGTGTACTGTTGGCACAACCGTTTGCGTTTGTCTATACACTAAATACTGTTCAATTCTGTACAATAGATGATCGTTTGATTTGATCTAAGAGAGCCACAATTAGGCCGGGTAACTCCATTAAAAATTTTTTTTTAGTAAAAAAAAAAAAAAATTTCTTTTATTTTTTTATCAAATTTTTTTTTATCAGTGGGAAAATTTTTTTTGATATAAAACTGATCAAAACTGCCCCCTTCTTTGTTTCCCTCTTTCTTCTTTCTGAAAATTAAGAGATATATATTATAGAATGTCTTACATGAACAACAACAGAGACGGTGCTCGTTCTTACGGTGGAATGGATAGAAACAGATTTGGTAGAGACGACCGTAATGGTAACTACGGTGGAAGAGGTGGTGGATTCGGTGGTGGCTTTGGTGGCGGAAGAAGAGATGAAAGGGAATTAGGTGCATCTCTTGTTAAACAAAACTGGGATACTGAAGTTTTACCAAAATTCGAGAAGAATTTCTACAAGGAGGATCCTGCTGTTTCCGCTAGATCTGAGGCTGAGATTGCTGCTTTCAGACAAGAGAATGAGATGGTTGTCAGTGGTAGAGATATCCCAAGACCAATCACTGGGTTCGATGAAGCTGGATTCCCAGATTATGTTTTGAAGGAAGTTAAGGCTGAAGGTTTCGCTAAACCAACTGGTATTCAATGTCAAGGTTGGCCTATGGCTTTATCTGGTAGAGATATGGTTGGTATTGCATCTACCGGTTCCGGTAAGACTCTCTCATACTGTCTTCCAGCTATTGTTCACATCAATGCTCAACCATTGTTGCAAGCTGGTGACGGTCCAATTGTTTTGGTCCTTGCTCCAACCAGAGAACTTGCTGTTCAAATTCAAAAAGAGTGTAGCAAGTTTGGTAAGACTTCTAGAATCAGAAACACTTGTGTTTACGGTGGTGTTCCAAAAGGTCAACAAATCAGAGATCTTGCAAGAGGTGCTGAGATCTGTATTGCTACTCCAGGTAGATTGCTTGATATGTTGGAATCTGGTAGAACCAACTTGAAGAGAGTTACTTACTTGGTTTTGGATGAGGCTGATAGAATGTTGGATATGGGTTTTGAACCACAGATCAGAAAGATTGTTGACCAAATTAGACCAGATAGACAAACCTTGATGTGGTCTGCTACTTGGCCAAAAACCGTTCAAGCTTTGGCTAGAGATTATTTGACCGATTACATCCAAGTTAACGTTGGTTCTTTGGACTTGGCTGCTTCGCACAACATTACACAAATCATTGAAGTTGTTTCTGAATACGAGAAGAGAGACAAGCTCGCCAAGTACTTGGAAGAGGCAATGGAAGACAAGTCTGCCAAGGTTATCATTTTTGCTTCCACCAAGAGAACTTGTGATGATGTCACTTCATACTTGAGAGGTGAAGGATGGCCAGCACTTGCCATCCATGGTGACAAGGAACAAAGAGAAAGAGATTGGGTTCTGAGTGAGTTCAGAAGCGGTAGATCTCCAATCATGGTTGCAACTGATGTTGCTGCTAGAGGTATCGGTAAGTTTCAACATTTTCATTTTACTAACAGGGCTTTTTAGGATGTGTGCTGGGAGAAACTGCTGGATTCAGTTATATCCCGGACCAACTCATAAATCGATATGAGTAACAGCGGCATATTAAACCTTGTTAAGGTTAGTATGACACTGATGAGAGTTTCACGAATTTTGAAACAATAAAAAAAGGACGAATTTTTGATTAAATTCCTCTACTACTGCATTTGCATTACTTCTACGGGTTTGGAGGTTTGCATTACTTCTACTGGATTAGAAGTTTCAAAATTAAAATTTTGGGAAGAGATGATTCAGGGAATTGAAAAAACGTGGATGGGGCTATAGATAACTCCATTAGAGACCACAAAGATATCACAGTGACTGTGATAATGTGCTGTGGTTTTCTCTCGATAATTGAATTCATGCCGTTTTAAAACGCTAAGATGGCTGGCTTCAATTCACTTTTATTCAATTTCTATAATTATTGTGCAGTAACTGAGGATCAAGAGATTCAAGCCTTTTTTTAATTCAAAAATGTTTATTACTTCATTAGTGTAGTGTTGTTGCGGAGAAAAGCCTTGTACTGATTTAGAACGCATACTAACTATCAATTGTAGATGTCAAGGGTGTTACCACTGTTTTGAACCACGACATGCCAGGTAATGTTGAAGATTACGTCCACAGAATTGGAAGAACTGGTAGAGCTGGCGAGAAGGGTACTGCTATCACATTTTTCACTGACGCCAACGCCAACCAAGCTCACGATTTGATCACCATTTTGAGAGAGGCCAAGCAAAACATTCCAGACCAACTCCAGGCTCTTGATAAGAAGGGCAACAGAGGTGGATATGGTTACGGTAGAGGTGGCAGAGGTGGCTGGGGTGGCAGAGGTAGAGGTAGAGGTAGAGGTGGCTGGGGTGGCAGAGGCCGTTCTGGTGCTAACAGCCAACCAGTTTCCGGGGGTAGATGGTAAGCACGCAGGTTTACCACGAGCGAAGCGGATTGTGAGTGAGTCTTAGTGATTGAGCGATCGCTCACCTTTATACATTAATTTTTTTAGATAATATTATAAATGAGCTTTGAAAACGACACAAAGTTGGTGATTACCAATGAACACCAGTGAACACCCCGGTGATCACTACTTCTCTCACGAAAAATGTATACGTTATTATGTACAATTGCGATCTGACGGTTTACGTCATGTTGGTGGGTTTGAGACGACCAGCGTTCGGTGCCTGTCGCCGGCAGTCACACTTCACCGGGAGCCTGCTGTACAGCTTGCTTGGAGGACTCGCCCCGCTCGTCGTTCTGCTCTCCATTATCCTCAACAATCACCGGCAGCTTTGGAATGTCCCTCACCAAATACATCGTATTGGTCAACAGCTGCAACCTGATCCAAGGATGGTTTTGGTTCCAGAAGTTTTCGACGGCTCCGTCGTCTTCGAAATCAACCTCACCGCCCGACTTTGCAAACCGGAACTTGACCTCACTCTCAGGGATCGCCTTCATAGTCGCAGCCCCGTCCATCACCTGCTGGACCCTTTTTCCCAATGTAACGTTGGCCTTGAACGTCTCTCCCTCCAATTTGTCTAGATAGCTATCACGCATATCCACGCACTTGTTGAAGCTCTTACTCTCGTCTTCATACAAATGCAACGCTTTTTGAGCTTGCCAGTAACGTAACTTGACCAGCGCATATTGTTTGACACTCATTGGCATGAAATTGGATGGGCCGTAGAAATAGCCCGGATCCTCACCATTACTGAGAGCAGATTCACGTGCAATGCATGCCTCAACATAGTACGGATTGGATGTCGGATATTCAATGTCGATTCTTTCGTAGACTGCACCCACTATCAGCGCAGTACCTGCCGCAAATCTACCGGCACCGGCAACAAATCTGGCAAATGGACTCCGCGGAGCTGCAAAAAACCTCCCACGGCCCAAAATAAGATTGAGTCCAACTCCTAACTGCATTGCTGCTATGACTTTTCTGGTTTGAAGACAGTCGTGAGCTGGAACCAGTGGACCGAATACTGCTAAGTATGGTCCTGTAAAGCGAAACCAACGTTTTCTGAGTGATGTGGTGAACGAATCGTTGTCGTCAACAAGTTTGCCCAGTTCCCATGGGGGGAGTTCAGGTGGTGGCGTCGGAACATTCATGGTTGTTGGTGAATGGATGATGGTGGAGAAGAGTAGAAGAGTACGAGATTGATGATTTGAGGCCGGGGTCATTTGATTGAAAAATTTCGCGAGAACGGCGTCGGTAAACGTCGATCGACGTAAGAGGTGACGGATGACACGCTTCGCCCGTCATTCGCTGGCACTAGTTGTGAAATACGAGTCGACTTCAGCTGGCCAATCACAAGAAGCTAGCAGATCTTTCAAGCAAACCGATTCCAGCAGGTAACCTTAGTTAACTCAAACCAACATGTGTTTACGTGCATAAACAGAGTTACCGAGGAGGCTGTAGGGGGTGCGGTGTTGGGATGTCGGAGTGAGGGGGACGCGCCCGGGAGGGGTGCGGAGTTATGGGGTGCGCTCGGAGAACAATTACCAAGCGAAAGGGTTCTTTTCTGCCCGTTTGGTCTACTGTAGTTTTTCACGACAACTCGTAATCATCATTCATGGACATACATAACCATACAATCATACTTATTTGGAAGTATCCAAGACATATCTTCCAAGAATCTTACCTTGCTCCATCAATTCGAAAACAGATGGAAGCTCGGACAAACCGACAACCTTGAATGGGGACTTGACCAAACCTCTAACAAAGAAGTCAATGGCCTCTGCAGTATCTTGTCTGTTACCGACGTAGGAACCCTTGATTTGGATGGACTTGACAACTTGAGAGAAAACAGCAGATTGACAAACGGCACCTGCTGGCAAACCAACAAGAACAACAGTACCAAGAGTTCTGACGTACTCAGTAGATTGGGAAATAGCCTTCTCGGAAACAGAGACGTTAATGACACCGTGTGGACCACCTTGGGTCAACTTTTGAATTTCTGCGACAACGTCTTTAGTTTGAGTGAAATCAACGTAGAATTCAGCACCGAGCTTCTTGATGAGCTCACCCTTGTCGGCACCACCATCGATACCCAAAACTCTGAGACCCATGGCAACGGCGTATTGAACAGCGAGGGTACCCAATCCTCCACCAGCACCAGAGATGGCAACAAATTGACCTGGACGGAGGTCAGCAGTCTTCAATGCCTTGTAAACGGTGACACCAGCACACAAGATTGGAGCAACGGCAGCGAGGTCAGTACCCTTTGGAATCTTAGCAGCTTGCACAGCATCTGCAGTAGCGTATTGTTGGAAAGAACCATCGTGAGTGTAACCAGAAAGGTCGGCATCTGGACAGTTTGGTTCGGCACCCTGTTGACAGAATTCGCACCCCATACAAGAACCGTTCAACCACTTGATACCAGCGTAATCACCAATCTCAAAGTTGTTGACGTTTTCACCCTTTGCGACAACGACACCGGCACCTTCGTGACCACCGACCAATGGGAGCTTAGTGTCCAATGGCCAGTCACCCTTCCAGGCGTGCAAATCGGTGTGGCAGACACCAGAGTACTTAACGTTAATAAGAATTTCGTTTGGCTTTGGCTTTGGAACTGGGATGTCCTCGTATTTGAGTTCACCTCCGTTCTCGTAGAAGACGATGGCTTTTTGAGTTGCTGGGATAGAAGTAGACATTTTGTTTTTGGTAATTGATGCTTTTCAGGAAGTTAATTTATTTCTACAAACTAGTAGGAATTTGGCTCCCTATTTATATTGTGAAACTCGGACTCAATCTGTGACAAGGTGGGGTGAGTTTAATCTATCATCACGCCGTCACTGCAGTTGCACGCCACCTCTGTGCGGCGCATTCTAAGTAAAATTACCCAAGTTATCGGGACAAAATGGTGCAGTGCATAGAAGACGCACGATTTTTCAAATTTAATCTGCCCACTCCCAAGGCTTCCGCGAGTTTTTTTATTACAGCACGAGAAGGGGGTGGAGCACCCCGTCGGAGGGGTGAGAGGAATTAGAGGGGTGGTGGAGGGGGTAAGAGGGTAGGGGTGTTGAATGACTGAAGGAAAAATTGTCGGATGAAGGTCCGAACGGGGTCTGTGTGCATAGAATTGTTGCACAGAATTACCGAACAGAATGTTAGTGGTTGGATCGGCAACAAGTTTTGTCGATGCGGAGTTTGTGAAATAGAGTTCTCCGCACATGTCCCTCCGAAGCTGGATGAACTACGAGATTAGGGGAGGGGGGTGTTCCAAATAGAAGGCGTTGTGCCGGTACCCCTCCCCACACAGGGTGGAGAGGGGCACGCATGTAGCCGATAATCACGAAAGAATGGTGAGCGGAGAATACGGACGAGGGGCTTTCCGCCTTCGGAGTGGGGATTGGCATTCTCCGTTTCAGCGGACTCCTTTATTGACCAGTTGTACGGAGTTGTCCAAAAGAGGGGTTGCGAAAAAACAAATAGGGGTGCGCGAATGCAAAGAGGGGTAAGCAATCCCCAGACATGCGGGGTACTCCGCTATTGTCTGGAGTCGGCAACGTATCGGACCAAGTAATTATTTTCCGTAGGAGGTCCGAAGGACCGAAAGCAATGACGAACAAACTACGAGGGAAACTAATCATTCGTGAGGAGATGACTGAAAAAAAAGTAGGGGTGCGGTCGTCGCGACGGATCGGAATGATTAGTTTGTTTGTCTTTGCAACCTCAAGTGATTCCAATTGACTCCCATTCAGATCAAGTCGAGTCAATTGACCCCGATGAGTTGAATCGAGCAAATCCGAATCTGTTCCGAGCACAATTGTCCCTCCCACTTCGATTGAATTTCATTTCGAGACGGTTGAATAAAAATGTTCGAATTTTTTTTGACGTCATAGAGTGAGTAAGCCACGAGCGAACGGCTAGCTCCGCTTGTTGCTTGTCTGCGAATTAGTACTTATTACCGATCTATGCTGTGGTTTGCTTAGTTATTACCATACACGCATTGTTTTACTTTCATTCATATAAATAAAGACTAGAATACTAACTTGGTGTGGGGTGTGAGGGGGTGAGGGGGTGGGCGAGGAGTCAATCAAACTAGCAAAAGCTCTACCAGTTGGTAGTCCGTCCCCATAAACATTGCCCAACCAGAACATGAACATGAACATGAACATGATACCACTCGCAATACTCGAGCATCAACCTTTGCCCCACTTGCACAACTAGCTTCGCTCGTCGGCTGGGTGGTGCTAGTTTATTGCTCCTTATTTTGCGCATAGAAAAAGTTCACCGCCAATAGCTCCAAACCCAAACTCTCACTCCATTCGTGAGCACCCGAGCCCGGAACACCTGTGCCCCAACAAGGCCGGTCCTTTGGTGCCTCCACAGTCAAACCTTCTTTCTGTCTATACAACAAGAAAACGTACCTGTGTTTGCCGGTCTTTGGTGGTGGGCCTGGACCCATGTAAGGAACCAAGTCGTGACCTTTCAAGTCTTTTGTAGTTAAGGAGTCTTCGATTTCCGATGGGGCAGCCAATTTGTCTTGGTCGAAGCCGTTCAATTGGATGTCTTTAGAAACATAGTGACAGTATTCGGACCATTTTTCGTCCCCTTTTGTTGGTGCGTCAGGGTCGGTCATGACCAAAGTGAACTTATCATCTTTTGAGATCTTGAACTCGTTTTCGCCTTCCTCGTAGTTGATTGTGAAAGCGATCGCTGGTTTGGATTGTGTTTCTTCTGGTGTCAGGGTGTTTCCCATAGCGACTTCTTTATCCTCACCGTACGAGATGATCAAGAATCCCTTTGGCACGAAGTCCTTCTTGTGGATCACCGTTGGGATGATTTCGTTCTTGACGAGGGCGTCTTTGATTGAGCTCGAGATTGTCACCAGCTGCATTTTTTGAGTAATTGAAAAGAAATTCGAGTTTCTTATCAGTGTAGGCGTCGATGGCTTCAATTTCACACAGCTTCGGGTGAGTTGGTTGAGGCCAATTCTTGCTAGAAGGAAGGACATAGGGTGGCGTGGTTGTGGGGACGGGAAGAAGCGAGGTACAAAGGGGGAGGGGTACGGCAGGAGGTGAGGTAATTTGTTCGCGAAAGGTGAAAGTGCTGGAAAATAGCAAACGAGACGACGGGGACGACGGGGACGATGGGGACGATTCATGCGAATAGCCGGCAGGTCGATTGTCTCTAGAGGGCAATTGATCCTGGTGGTTTGAGGGTCACCAGTGCGGAATCTTGCTGGTGTCTGTTTCTGTAGTTTCAATTGTATCGACCAGTCCGCAGCGATGAACACTCACACCCATACTGACCGCTGATTACAATTACTGATTACGATTACTGATTACGATTACTGATTACGATTACTGATTACTGATTACTGATAACTGATTACTGACCGCTGATTACGATTAGCTATGGCTGATTGCCGACGGCCCTCACTCTCACTCATTACTCGTTCTTGCTGTTTGCTCGTCGCTCATAGTATACGTAAATTATTCTGTACCAAACTTAAAAAAATTGACAGCGAAATAGACAGGTAAAATATTGGCGGCCAGAAAATGACGGGATGGCGCATTGACGGGATGGCGCATTGACGAGCAACGTCTGTTCGTCTCATGACTCAACTGATCAACGAGAAGAACACGTCACCCCTGGCATGCGAACATCACATCGCGGCAGCCAGTCACTGGCCTGATGCTGGCGAGTGACTCGCAGATGACTGGCCGATTACTCGCACGACTCGCCTCGCTCGTCGTCCCCATCAAGCTCTCTCCCACTTATCATCCTGGATAAAACTAATCAGCGTCTTACTCCCCGTCTGTAGCAATGGATGACCCGCGACAATATTCAAAAACTTCTCCAAACCCTTTCTCCTCTCTTCAATAAAATCGTCGTTGAATCTCTGAGAATAATTGAATAACGACTTATCAGGTAGTTTCGGAATCACAACTCTCTTACTCTCGCTCTCCAACATCTTTCTGAAGGAATCAAAGTCGCTGTACCTTCTTCTCACCTTGCTGAACTTCTTTTTGAATGCCGGAATGTTGGTCCGGCAAACTATCTCGTAGTCAGTGTACATTGAAGTTGGTTTATTACCATGTGTAATCGGATTCACAACTTCCAGCTCTAAAAAGTTTTCTGGTTCTCCATAGAGCTCGTCGAATGTCTGTTTATGTTCTTTGATCGGCTTGTTCGACACAGCCGACGAAAAAGACTGGAACGGATTGGCTGTTGGCATCTGTGGTGGTGACCGGAGTGGTTGTAGTGGTGAATCGAGTTGGTTTATTTTAGTTTCCGATAAATACTGCCGAGCGGTCGATCGGCGCGTCGACAGGCAGTTGGCACGTCGACAGACAATTCGAAAGCGGTGCGGGTCGTGCGAGTCGACCAGCCTCTGGCCAGTCTTTGGCCAGTCTTTGGCCAGTCTTTGGCCAGAAGTATGGCCGTATTCGTGTAGATCAACTGCCCTGCTGCCTCGACGACCCAGCTCCCTGTTTGTCTGGGACCTAGCATCGCTGGTTTGCAGGTAGGGCACCGCGTCGATCGACGGAAACAAAATTCCGGTGGGCTCGGGGAACTAGGAGGAGGGGAGACGGGAGAGGTAGGGAAGACAGGGAAGGGAAAGAGACGGAGAGAAGGTGTGATGCCATACGTATTGCTGGCCACCTGGGTTTTCCACCACGACTAACGGGGGACGACGACAGACTCGCTTCGTCCCTCTGGCCGTCGCAGGCCGTCGCGGGCCGTCGCAGAAGTCGCTCGTCGCTCTCTCGCAAAATTTAGTCCGAAAAAAAACAATCTCCACCACTTCAACACCTTCCTCAGCAACTGAACCAGTCAACCAACCAACCCACACACCACGTCTTTTAACACCCACACGTGTGAAACCGATCATCTCTACACGCTACACGTCATCGGGCTGACCAAAACACCCCGAACACTATTGTTGCGCACTCATTCACTAATACAAATATGGACGGTAGCACGACGCACCCGTCGGTGACGGGAGTAACGGGAGATTCAGGCGCGACGGCTGGAATTCCGTTTGATGCCTTTAACGACGCTGAACAGTACCAGGACGAGATGGCGTACGGGTCTGTTCCGTACGAGGGCGGCCAAAATGAGCTACCACTGGAGGAAGGGGAGGACGAGGAGGACGAGGAGGACGAGGAGGAAGACGGAGACGAAGAGGGAGAAGAGGAGGGAGAGCTCGTTGAAGAAGAGGAGGACGAATTTGGCGGGCCGGCAGGTGCTTTCAGCAACGTTGGCCAAGGTCTCAATGGGAAATACAAGAACATGATGATGCAGTATTGGCAGGAGACTATTAATTCGATAGAGCACGACAACCACGATTTCAAGAATCACCAGCTGCCGCTCGCGAGAATCAAGAAAGTCATGAAGACCGACGAGGAGGTGAAGATGATCAGTGCGGAGGCGCCGATTCTGTTTGCCAAAGGCTGTGACATTTTCATCACTGAGCTGACTATGCGTGCGTGGATCCATGCTGAGGAGAACAAGAGAAGAACGCTGCAGAAGTCCGACATTGCTGCTGCGCTGCAGAAGTCCGACATGTTTGACTTTTTGATCGACATTGTTCCGAGGGAGGAGGAGAAGCCAAAGAAAAAACACTCGCAATCGCACTTGTCCAACTTGCAACAGCAAGGCGTTGTCCAGCCTCCGGCCGGCCACACTGCTCCTCAGCCCGCAACAACCGGGGCGCTGTCGCCGTCTTCGAACTCACCAGCAGACGACGCAGAGTACCAACAGCAGTATCTGAGGTATCAGCAGCAGACCGTGAACGATCAGATTCTACAACAGCATCAGTACTTGCAGCAGGTCTACCAGGGGGGTCAGCAGATGCAGGATCCAAACTATTAGTACCAAACGCCGAGCGAAGCGAGTTGTTCGGGACATTTTCGCTCCGGGTGCTACAGACAGAGCACAATGCGCCGAACATGAGCGAATGAGAGCTTCGCTCGGGCTCTCTAATGATGAAACGTCTTTTGTGTACACTCTCTTACTATGGCACGTACAATTTGACAAGATTTTGTGTGTGTATTTTTCTATGTATTTATGTATTTTTCAGTTAAGTTGGTGACCAGAAAGTAGCGGGCGGCGTACGGGCGGCGTACGGGTCGTTTACAGGCCGCGGCCGCAGTCCCTCACCGGTCTTTGCGTCCCCGCTCGTTCTTCTTAGTTACTTCTGCTCCGCAACCACCTCCAACTCGACCAGCAGCTTCGGGTTTCCCAGAGTCACAACAACACAGGAGCGAGGCGGAGCATGGGGAAAATAGGAAGGATAAACAGCGTTGACCTTTGGAATCAAGGAGACATCGGTAACGAAAAGTAAAACTTTGACGACCGACGCGAGCGACGCGTCGGCGGTCTCGAGGACGGTCGATAACGTTTCAACAGCTATTTTGAACTGCTCTTCAACAGAGTCAGGAATTGTTCCATCCTTAGCCACTCCAACGGACCCAGAGGTGTAGACAAGTCCGGTTTTGGTGATGGTCGCCGCTTGGAGGATGGGAGATGGTGATGGCAGGCCACAATCGGCCCATGTGAGGATTTGCATAGCGACAAGTGACAAGCGAGCAGAGTAGCAACAACGGTGGTCTCAATGGCCTTCGGTCACCGCCTATAGTCTCTGGCTGCCATTTCTGGGTTTTGTTCCACCTTTTATAGTCTGCTTGCGACCCCCCCCCCCCCCTCGGATAGATAGCGGTAGTTGCCGCGATAGGAAATATAATCTACCCGTGAGGCTCGCTACGCCGATCCGAGAAATTGAAGACGACGAAAAGCCCAATCACCCGATCTGGGATCACGTGACACAAAGCACGCGAGTCAAATTTCATTTTTTTTTTGGCAGGCACGGATTACCGCGAAGTCCACCCGCCAAGCTAATTTAGTATATTTTTCGCAACCCCCGACCCCACGTGGGTCAAATTGGCTTCGACATTAACTTCTCAATACGGATATTCTGCACACGAGATCACGATACCGGCACACGATCAGTGAAAAGTGTGCACACGAGAGGTTTCCGAATTCAAAAGCCAAGACCAGATGTCATGCAGGGGTGCAAATAACGTCGTCGTGTCTATTTCACTCGAAGAACAGCATGCCAGCTCGAGGACCGCTATTTGATGAGTTCCCCAGGTAAAAAGCACAATTAATTACCGTTAGGTAATCCAGTTTTTTCCCCATATTGAAGGCCCCAATATGCGGAAAATCTGCAACGAGCCTGACAATTTCCGTTATTTCTTTTGCTGCATCTCTGCTGTTTCCGGTTTTACAGGGTTTTCCAGTGCTTTTTTTTTTTTTTTTCTTTTCCAACAAGTCACCGGCTTGGCTTGGCTATAGATAAAAGAAGATCTTTTTTATAAGAGCACCTCATTTTCCCTCATTTGTGACTTTAGTGTATCTCCGTTCTTAAGGTTGCACTAAATAACTTAGGTCATATCGAGAAACTCAAGATATCATGAAGTTCTCACACTCACTGCAGTTCAATGCGGTGCCTGAGTGGCAGGACAACTACTTGGCCTATTCAAGTCTTAAGAAAATCATCTATGAACTACAAGAAATTGTGTTGGAAAACAACGAAAGCGGAAACCTTTCGACGGCGGTTGGAACCTCGGATGATGGCAAGAGCGCCAACATTGAGGGCAGTCAAGGTCGTTCGAAGTTAGAAAGACTATTGTCGTCTCCAACTGTCAAGACTCGGTTCATGGACAAGTTTTCCGGATTGAAACCTGGCAAGAAAGAGGTTTCAGGAGTCGTTAAGGGCGACGAGGAAACTACCACCGAGGAATACGAGCTTTCCTCCGTTAGTAGCAGCGTTGATCGTTTAGACGCCTCTGATATCCGGAAAGTTGATTTATTGAAAGTTAC
The DNA here is from genome assembly GCA_030578575.1 of Ogataea neopini. Classification (NCBI taxonomy): domain Eukaryota; kingdom Fungi; phylum Ascomycota; class Pichiomycetes; order Pichiales; family Pichiaceae; genus Ogataea; species Ogataea neopini. The sequence continues at coordinate 397,193 of JAJMSO010000002.1, forward strand.
ACCACGCTCGTTTTTCGAAGCTCAACTTGGCAAAGAAGTCCGTCGTATTGACAAGTTCTTCGGTACTAAAGAAGAGGAGATTTTCACTGAGATTGAGAAGTTGTTAGATGAGGCTGCTGCCAATGATATCAAGGACTTGCAACGTATTCGGTCTGTCCGGTCTGCCATTGAGACCGAAGCCAGTTTCAATGTCGACGTCGAAGGTGGTAACACTGCCCACGGTCTCTATGGCGATGACGACGAGGATTTGGAGTCAACCACCGCTTTCTCGACTTTGTTAGGTGACCGCGAGTTGAACGCTTCTTTCCAACAAGAAGTCCAGTTCAAGAAAAGAGTGACCCAACTCTACATTGATCTGTCGCAACTCAAATCTTTCATCGAACTCAATAAGATCGGATTCAGCAAAGTGTGCAAGAAGTTCGATAAAGTCTTGGACGAAAGGCTGCGCGAGCCGTTTGTCAAGGAGTTACCCGAAAAAGCCCATGTTTTCTCACCAGAAACATCAGCCAAAATCGATGGTGTTTTGGAAGAACTTGTCAGAATCTATGCTGAGGTCACTGGCCAATCATGTGACCAAGCCCGTGCTTACTTGCGTTCTCACCTACGTGAGCACATTGTCTTCGAGCGTAGCACTGTCTGGAAGGAGATGGTTGGATTAGAGAATGCAAAGAACGGTACCAACACTGCTGCGCACGGATCGAGTGTTGTGGCTGGTGAAGAGGCTGAGTTGACAGACATGTACCATTTGGACTGTTGGAAGTGGCGCATGCCTTTCACAATCAATCTGAAGTGGACCACTCTCGAGTACTTTTATTTCCCTAAGTTCTTTATCAGTTGGACTGCCTTCAAGATTGCACTTGCCATTCTTGCAGGTGGTATCTTGCTTGGTGTCAAGACTTTGAATGATCGTACTCAAGGTAACTGTCTTGCCGTTGTCGTTATTTGTGCCATTTTATGGGCCTCAGAAGCAATCCCGTTGTTTGCAACCTCGCTTCTTGTCCCATTTTTGGTTGTTACCTGTAACGTCCTGAAGGATTCCGATACCGGTGATGTCATGTCTGCTTCTGATGCTGCAACATACATCTTCGGAACCATGTGGAACTCCACCATCATGTTGTTGATGGGTGGTTTCACCTTGGCTGCTGCATTGTCCAAGTACAATATTGCTCGTATTGCTGCTTCTTACATCATGTATCTTGCCGGTACTTCTCCTAGACGTGTTCTGTTTGCCATTATGCTTGTTGCATTGTTCTTATCGATGTGGATTTCCAATGTTGCAGCACCAGTTTTAGCATATTCTTTGATTTCTCCATTGCTCAAGAGTATCCCAACCGATTCTGGTTTTGCCCAAGCTCTTGTTTTGGGTATTGCATTGGTTTCCGACGTTGGTGGTATGACGACTCCAATCTCGTCTCCACAGAATATGATCGCCATCGAAGCTTTAAATCCTCAACCAACTTGGGGTAATTGGTTCTCATTCTCCATTCCATTATCTGTGATTGGACTGTTTGTTATTTGGGGTGAAATGGTATTAACTTTTAAGATCAACACTGTCAAGTTGAAGCCAATCAAGCCAATCCGTGGTGCTTTGACTATGAAACAATACTACATTCTTTTGGTCACCATTGTGACAATTGTTTTGTGGTGTCTTGAAACTCAATTAGAAGATAGATTAGGTGCCTCCGGTATCACTTCGATCGTTCCAATCATTGCATTCTATGGTACCGGATTGTTGACTGTTTCGGATGTCAACGCCTATCCATGGTCGATTGTCTTGCTTGCAATGGGTGGTATTGCACTCGGTAAAGCCGTCACTTCTTCTGGATTATTGCACACTATTGCCGTCTCTTTAACTGCCAGAATCGACACTTATCCAGCAATCGGTGTCTTGGCAATTTTCGGTGTGCTGTGTCTCGTCTTTGCCACGTTTGTTTCTCACACTGTTTCTGCCTTTATTTTGATCCCATTGGTTCAATCTGTTGGTGAAGAGTTAGGCCAAGAGTTCTTGCTCGTTTGTGGTATCACTCTTATCGCCTCCGTGGGTATGGGTCTTCCAATGTCTGGATTCCCTAACTCCATTGCCATTTCAATGACAGACGATTTGGGCAAACGGTATTTGTCAACAGGCTTGTTTATTTCTAGAGGTGTCCCTGCTTCTATAGTTATGTTTGTGTTGATTATCACGGTTGGTTATGGTATCATGTCGTCCATTAGTTATAATTAATGAAGAAAGGCGAACGAAAGGCGAACGAGCCGTTCAACGAGTATAACATGTCATGTATCGTTTATTGGTTATGTATTTTTGTATATTAATAATGGTTAGCATTTTGAAAAGCATCAGGCTACGAGATATCGCAGCAAACTGGTATTGTTCTACTGTCGTTGAGATGGTAGCACAGCTTGGTAGCACAGCCTGGTAGCACAATTTGGTAGCAAGAAACTTGGGGCAGAAAGCACGTTCGGTACAGGAAGGATACACCCTGTTGACCACAGAATGGGTAATCTACAAAACTTGGCCAGCACTATGTCGAGAAAAAGTATCCATGGCACCAGCACAAGACAAACACTGCTTCACTTACGGTATATCTAATAATTTTTTGAGGCGCAACGCAAAAATTAAAAAAATGTGCCGTCCCCTGGAATCGAACCAAGGTCGCTGCTGCCACAAAGCAGAGTACTAACCACTATACTAGAACGGCTGTTATTGATATAAAGTTAGATGTACGAGTTCAAAGGGGAGCTCTGCAGATTGTACTTGGGGACTATGAAGGCTCTTACAGGACTGATACAGGACCTGAACTAGTGACCTGCTACATGGGTGTCAATTATCGGATCTACAAGAATGGCCCACTCAACCGCCTTGCTCGAATGACTTGCGCGACCCGGGCCTTTCGCTTCGCTCGTCGTGCAATCGCTCTTCGCTCGTTCGCCTGATCTGATTAAATATTTTTTCCCCTGGATTTTCATAATCTTTTTCTTGTACACCTAACTGTCTTTCCTGTATATAACAAGAATATTTGCAGTATCCTCATTGCAATAGGGACCAAGACACATCAAATCAACAGGAATCACAACTTATCACGGAATTTCAGCTCTTGATACCCCAAACACCCGAAAAAAACATCTCCTGACACCACATAAAACCAACCTGTCTCAGAAGTAAATGAGATCATACTAGCCTTATACTTACACTCAACACACCCCAAATGTCGTTTTTATACTCATACGATCCTGTTGAAGGGATATATTACGAAATAAACCTTGAAAAACGGTATTCGTCCGCCGACGGCTGTGTGACTTGTTCAGATATAGCTGCCTGTCCAGAATGTTCAGACACCGAAGAGTGTGTCCAATCGACACAGACGTGCTACTCATGTCCGACTCGATACTGTGCAAATGTGACTACGGTAGCCTCTGGAAGCTCGAATTCTACTTCGTCAACGAATTCGCACAAGTCCGGGGTTAACTCGGCAAAAGTCGGTGGTATTGCCGGTGGAGTGGCAGCTTTTGTGTTCATTATATTGTCATTATTAGCATATCTGTTGTACAAAAAATGGTACAAACCTCGTTATCCACATGGGTTTTTCTATTACTATGATGACGGTGAAGACGAAGACAAAGAGTCGTTTATTGAACATGAAGATGGACAAACAAGACCACGTAGAAACTCTCAAGGGACACTGGGTACCGTGGCAAATTCTGTTCTCACAAAGGCTACCAATGTTATCAATGTCGCTTATATTCCTGGAGTGACAATTCGGGCAGATAGGACCCGATTAGCCAATCGTACGGGCTCATTATCTACCGGTTCAGTGTCAAGAGCAATGAGTGTTTATTCGAAAGAGACGTATTTCAGTGACTTGGAGGCAGCATCGATTCACGGAGGTAACGTTGCGACGCGAGGGGGAGTCCCAAAACTGGTGAATGTGGACGAAGATAGTTATGATTATGATGAGCCGGACAGGTCGGCCAAACCTCGTTATTTTGGTGGTCTTCAGAATGACATGATTGAAGAAGAGGAGGAGGAAATGGAAGAAATGGACAATAGTGAAAGTGTTGGCAAGACCAGCGGTGCTGGTGGGGCTGTGGCTGGTCTACAGACAGTTGGACGTACCATTGGTCCTTTGGTCATTCAAACACCTGGCGGCGATGTTGATGAAGAGAGCAGTTCGGATTCGGATCTAGGCGATTCTGACGAGGAGAATATCGAATATTTGACCACACAACATCAGCAGGGTAAGTTAGATCTGACAGGACGCCGCACTTCTGTTCCGTTCAGAAGGGACGAAGAAGTGGTGAGACATAAGGATATTCCGTTGCAGTTGTTCGAGGCAGAGAGTGAGGGAGATGACGATGATGTCGATGATGAGGAGGCGGATGAGGGTGAGGAGGTTTTCCTTGAAGTTGACCTTGATGTTGGAGACGGCAGGGATCCTTTTGAGAGTCCGTTTGACGAGCGAATCACGAACGAAGCGGAACACGAGACAAGCGAACCATGAGCCAACGGCGGATACGATGAACAACAATTACTAGGAATACATTTGTGGGCCACTTTAGGGCTGCTGCATGAGTGTGAAAAAGCCACTCGAGTACGACTTGGTTGGCGCGTTCTACCGCGGCATGTTGGCACGGGTAGGCCTGCTCGTAGCTCGTCATCGCTCATGCTGACACATATTTTATTCTGGCAGAGCGAAATTTTTAAGGTGTTGACAAAATAAAAATTTGGTAAATAATAACAAAAAACATAAATAAGTAAATAAAAACGCCGACAACAGAACAGTCAACACACTGATTGTCTTTGACGATAGCAATAACCTGACACCAGGTGAGCAGGCGGTTAAGATCACCACAACAGGCTGCACAGCAAGTTCGCAAGCAAAAAACGTCATAACAACAGTCTGCAAAATGGCAAGCGAGCGCAAGAGATACATGGACGATGGTACAAATGAGGTAAGTAATAATTTTTAAAAAGAGGTGGCTCTACAATGGGCGAATTAGATGGGTCCACAGATTGTTTGAAGGGGTTGTTTATTGATTTCAATAGATTTCCTACAACATGATAGGGAAATTTCATTGACTATTAATTTTGCCCTCAAAAACAGCCCACCAAAACTCAAATGAAATTCACTATTGTATGGTATCACCTAATTTTTTTTTATCAACACTTGCTAACAAAATTAGCTTCCATACGATGACCCAAATGAGGTAATCAATCAGGTGATCCGAAACCTCACCGTTCCTCCTGATAACGTTCCGACTACAGTGTCGAGGATGTATAGCAATGACATGAACTTAAATAATGAAGTGAGGGCATATGCTAAAATTTCTGGTAGGGACTGGACTTTTTATGTTAAAAGTTTGAAAGTGTTGATTGGCCGGAACACCGATTCACATCACGGTGACAAAAACGAGGAACCGGTGGATATTGATCTGGGTCCATCAAAAGTGGTTTCGAGAAAACATGCCTCAATAGCCTACAATTTGGAAGAACGTCGTTGGGAACTGATGATTCTTGGTCGTAACGGATTGAAAATCGATACTCAAAAAGTTAGTTCAACGTCTAATGGTTCAGGCCCAGTTTTCCTCAATTCTGGAAATGTTGTTGATATTGGTGGAACTCAAATGATGTTCATTCTACCTGATGCCGTCCCTGTTATATCTAACATTTTTTTGCAGAATTTGAAAACCAAAAGACCCAAATCAAGTGTTTTTGAGCAAGGTCATACAGGTGTGTATTCAGGCGAACTGTATGCCAATAATAACGTCAAAGGATTCCAAATGTACAGCAAGAGTCCAACACAAGCAAGTTTGGCAGCACAGTCTAGCGGAGGTGGCAACATTAAGGGCTACGAGAACGAGCAGGACTTCTCTCGTGACGAAGCGAAAGATCTCAAGCCACCATTCTCGTATGCAACGATGATTACACAGGCAATTTTGTCTAATCCACAAGGAATTTTATCATTATCCGAGATTTATGAATGGATCTCAAGTCATTATGCCTATTACAGACACAGCAAACAAGGCTGGCAAAACTCAATTCGTCACAATCTTTCATTGAATAAGGCGTTTGAAAAAGTTCCTCGTAAGCCAAACGAACCTGGTAAAGGTATGAAATGGCAAATTAGTGAGAACTATAGAAAAGAGTTCCTCAAAAAGTGGGAAGAAGGAACTCTTAACAAGATCAAAAGAGGCAGTAGCGTTTCGCGACAGTTGCAAATGCACTTGATCCGCAATAAAGGCTTACCAGATTCTGGTCGTTCTGCAATTCAATCACTTGGTCCTTCTTCAATGCAACCAACTTCACCTTCAAAACTGCAACATTCAGCCGAGTTAAGCATTTATGGAAGACCAGATCTTCAACAGCATCAACTTCAACAGCATCCTCATCCTAATCAACATCCAATGGCTGCACAACAGTCCATTCATAACCCATATTTAGCTGGAGCACCTCCACACTCGGCACTTGGAAAGCCGCAACTTCCGCTATTGCCACCACATTCTTCTTCGGTGATCCCACAATCGACTGCCACATCTGTAGCTTCTACAGTGGCCAAAGGAAGACCTTTACCTTCCGATTCGCACGATGCTCTCAATTATATTACTGCTGCAGCCAGTTTGTCAAACAGCACACTCCCATCGACAAATCAATCGCTTTCGACTTCTGCTACATCTGCTTCGTCTAACCCTGCAATCAAAAACGAACTTTCATCTCCGATCAAAACTCAAGGTGTTGAAGAATACCAAGGAGGATCTAGATCTGGATCTGGATCATCAGAGTCGGGACCAGTAGGTGCGGGGAAAGATGCCGGAGTGTCGGGCCAACCATCAAATTCCGAGAGTAGAGATACGCAACAAAATAGCAATGGACAAAAACAGGAGAGCAGTGCTAATGCCACCATTTTCCCAGCAAGTCCTAAAAAATACCAAGTTAGTGCTCTAGAGGCTTACACTCCAGATCGAGGAGTCTCTAGACACCAGTTAGACCCACCATCATCATCTCAATCGCATCCTTCGATCAATTCGTCGCCAGCTTTGTGGAACTACGTTCAGTTTTCTACTCCATTGGGAGGGCCATCTTCTAACGGTAATGGTCATCAGCAAGGCACCACCACTGGTCCGAACAGCAGTGGCGATAAGTCATTGAAGGGCGAGTTGGAGAGTCCACTGAGAGATAGAAAACCTGATTCCCAAGTGGGTGATTTGAAAGATGTTGATTTGGTTAAGGGTTTCAAAGGGTGATGATAGACATGGATGAAGGTGATTTGAACGTTTTTTCTATTCAGTTCTGAGATTGATTTTGATTGTTTTTGTCAACTCTTTGCAATTGCAAAAGATGTGAGTAGTGAGTCGTGAGCAAGCTATATGCGAGTGAGCGAGTATTTGGTTGAGGGAGAGAGAAAGCGAGCGTACTCGAGTGACTGATTAAATGATTAAATGATTATTAACGACATATGACTTTCAGACGACATGCGTTGCTTGTCATTTGCCTGTTGTTCGTCAAATATATAAATATAAATTGAATATCGAGACCCGCCGGGGGTGAGAATCCTACCTTTATGTACAAGATTATTTAGAAAGTTTCATGTTCAGAATGACTCAGCTCTGTGCCTGTAAACCGTTTCAGATCCCCAAGAATGAGTGGCATTTCTGCTGCCATTGGTGTAAAGCTGCTCCCAAAACTCGACAATTCGACGCCATCTGATATTAATGAGCTGAATGGATTCAAAACAGGTTCAGCGCAATCTGCCCATTGTTCTTCCAAATCACTCTGTATTTGCGGAGAAATGGTTGATTTTGTAATGCAAATCGGCTTGATCAAATTGGAGTCAACCACGGAGCATGGAGAGGTGACTTCTTCTTCTGCTGAAGTTATTGATCCTAAGACGGAGCCGGCTACGTTCAATTGATCTAATCCGGACGAAGCAGTCTTATCAACAGCATTTTCACCCAGAATTTCAGTGAAGTCGACTTCTGTTGAAAAATAGAAGTCCTGTGAACCATGCTTTGCTCTGAATTCAACAAGGGAATCAATTTTGACAGCCAGAAAATTCAAAAGGTCGGTATCGAATTTATAAATGGTAGCAACTTTTTCGAATTTTGGCATAAGCGCACTCAACAAGCGAACATCAATTTCTGGGCAGAATAGAATTGAATTGAGAATTAGGAGTAGATCGTTTACCATCATGATGATACTTGTCCTAACCGGTATACAGTTGGACGAATCGCTTGCAAAATCGCGAAGAGAAACAATCTCAATCAGATAATTGAGTGTTCGAAGAATGTATTGGAGAGAACTGTTTGTTGAAGCGGTGTGACTGGAAACTTTCAAACAGCAATAGTGGAGCATCATAAGAATTGTCGCCTTTTCCACAATGATATCGCTAAAATAGTCATATTTTTCAAGATTTCTGTCTCTAGTATCATATAAAGCTTTCAAATCAGCCTCGAATTTTTCAGCTTTCGAAAGCAAATCAACATGAAATAAGTAATCTTTCTTCAAGTTGAGACAAATGTCAATACATCTTTTTACAACTCTGTTCATTTCTGTGCAACAAGACGGCAGTTGACTGAAAATGTTTGGATTTGAAAACGTGGTGGCGATTGTTGGGTTATCACCTAGAATGAGACATCTGAGATGATAAAGATGATCGAACTTGATAAAATCATCAGCGAGGGATGGTTGTATGGCAAAAGAGCTATAAAGCTCCAAATTAATTGAATCTGTGGTTTCACGGTCGATAAAACGATTCTCCAACATAAGACACAGAGCCTGAAATTTGAGACGCCCTCGTGAAAGTTTGGAAAATCTGCGACAGTCTTTGAACGACTTAGTGCACCGTTGAACCATTGTTTTGTAGTCCACAGTCGAATCGAAGTTCAGTCCAATATCAACAGGATCCAGCGAACGGTCAAGTGTCATGAGAACAATTGCCGAGACGAGCATCACTAGTTCCAGCGATTTGTAATCGTTTTTCAAATGATGTAGTTGAAACAAAACATCCGTTTTGCTCACATTGTAGTAGGAATCTGGATCGTGTTTGAAGAATGCTTCGACTAATTGGACAACAGTTGTCAAATTATTGGTTTCGCTGAGTATGGGCAGTGCGACGGGGCGGTGCAGTATACTTTTGAAAACTCCACGGACTACTACCGGGTTGGTGACATAACTAACATCTGAATGGAATGGTGCGAAGCCTTCAAGTTGACGACATTGAGGTGTTGTTGGGAGGGTGCTGTTTTGCAAGTGCGCTGTCTGAAACTCATTGAGTTGACTTGTACCGGACTCCTGAGAGGATTTAAGCTTTGCAGGCTGTGCAGGCTGTGAAGGCTGAATTAGGCCGAGCTCAATTGGGATGGATCTGAATGTTTCTGGGTATTCGCAAGCAAGACCCTTTTTCAAACATGATTTGCAAGTTGCACTGCGGTCGCACTTGATTTTACGACGTCTGCACTCAAGACAGGACACTGGTAGGGCCTTTTTAGGTGGCTCTTCAGGCAAAGCTCTTTTCACCATGGGCGGAAGGCGGTTATGCTGTGTAATTTATCCAGTTCAATAGGTTCAATAGGTTTAGTTATCCAATTGGAAATTCATAGAAGACTCAAGATATTCTTGTTTACAAATACACGGTAAGCTTTGCTTATCGTGCTGAATGTTGGGGGATGGCCCCTTTATAGCTTTTCTTAATGCAGATAAAAGGGTTCGTTTGTCGTGTTAGGCCGGAGATACCAGCTGCTGAGCCGCGTATAAAGAATGCTTATTTGTGCGGCTCGATTCTAGGCGTTGACTTTTTGATTGTTTGAACGCGCGGCGTTAAGCAACAACGGGGTAATTACATCGGACTTATGCGGAGTTTTGTGTGTACCGATTATTAATTCGGTGATAGGACATATTTTGTTAGGTAGAGTCCCTGCAAGTGTCGTTTCACACTAATTCTGCAATGAGTCATCTGGTTCGAGGGTGATTACTAAAACAAAAAATTATTATTAATGATGTCCTGTTAGGCAATTGCTGGGGAAGCAGCAAACGAAGTTGCTAGATTGTTACTGGTCATACTCACAATAGCGTACAAGTGGTGTAGCAGTAGCTTATTTGTATTTTAGTTGCATCGGTGGCATCGTGATTAGAGTTTTAGCCAAAAATAGATCACCCATGCCCCGCGTGCCGGTCTGGAATGCTTCCATTTGTTCGAGCGCGGAAACCAACAACAACGAGCTAGCCACTAATTGACGACTTACCAAGCTACAGGTTACGCCACCCTCGGAAATCAACTGATCAATTAGATTAAAATAAGCTCACAACAGATAGATTAGATTAAAATAAGCTCGCAACAGATAGATCAGTTCGTTCATTAATTGACCTATTTCGCTCTCAATCAAGCTCTCTTGGTTGGCTTGCAAAAATTCTGACACGAGCGAAAAAACTCGCCTCGTATTGAAAAATATCGCCTCGTATACGAGTTTTACTATGTTAATTGTCTGATTGATTAGGAAGTTTTACCCAACAGCAATTTGTGCGGCACACCGTTCACATGCTAATATGTCTCGTATTCACATCCATCCTCGTATTCAAAATATACAACTGTGAGCGACTCGCTCTGTCTGTAATTTGCTCGGGGTTTGCCCAAGGCTCGTCGCTCCTATACAATCTCTAAATTAAAGTTTCACTAAATTTTTCATCTGCTTTAATTGGCCCGTTCACCTCAGTTTTTTCCGGCTCTTGAGACACTGCAGGTTCAATTGGCTCGCTTATTTGAACCGAACCAGTTGGCTGAGCTGGTTCAACTGGTTTGCCTGGAGATAATTCCACTTGCTCGGATGGCACTGGTTGGGATGGCACTTGCTCGGGTGGCTCTGAATGGGATGGCTCGCTAAGATCACCTTCACGAGTATCCTCTGCCTTGCAAAATCCACATTTAAACCCACCTTCTCTACTGTTCACGTCTCCTCCCTGACAGTCGTAATGCTGCCACCGACCACACTCCTCACAACTAATCATCTTCCTTCCATCGTCATAATTCTCGGCCTTGACACCACAAACACACTCAAACTGCCAGGAATCCTCCGCACTAACATTCGCACTATTTTCCATCGCATGTCTTCTCCTTATTCTCTCTTCACGGGACTCAGAAACTGGTGTTGGTGATGCGGAATACATCGATTCCTTCAACTTCATCCGTTTAGCAGCACGAAGTTCAGCAGCGTGTTGTCTATATTGCTCCTCTTCTTCCCTCCTTCTCTCTTCCTCCTCACGTCTCTGTTTCTCCTTGGCTTCCAATCTCGATGATCTCTTTCTATTAGCTAACAGTGCTTGCATTTGGACTTCTCGCTTTCTTTGTAATGCTTGTCGACGTTTTTTCAAATCATGTTGGATCACCTTATCAATGTGTGTCTTCAGGTTCATATAAAGCTTGTATTCGTTGGATGCAGTGCGTTTGCCGGCCCGTTGTTTCAAACCTTGCAAATACTTATCAAATTCATAAATTCCAGCAGTCAGGCACTTCCATTCGATCACAGCAGGCTCAATGTCAGGAAAAGCATCCAGCGGATCTTGTATTTGTTTCTTGTAATCTTTTCTCTTCTTTGGAATCTCCATCAACGTGTATTCAAGCTTTCTCGTGTATAACCTAGCGTCTTCTAACAATAGATACTCTGTTTTCACGTTTCCTTCCGAAACTTCAAAAATTGGATTGACACGAACTTCCTCGTGTGGTTTTGGATATTTGTCCACAATCTTGCGGAAATTATCAATGCTCTTATCATTAGCGACTTGGACCAAATCGTAAAGTATATCCATTCGTCCCGAAAGGTCCTGCTTCCAGTAATCTATAGGAGGGATGACGTCATCTTCGCTGCCTTCACCAGCATCTTCACCTGTATCAAATATTCTATTCAAACAATCATTCAACTCGAATTCAACATTTTCCATCTTATGATTGATCACAAACTGAACCAATTTGGTAACAAAATTATTGAGAAAAACAGGACTGGCAATTCCTAATAATTCCTCCTCAAAAGTTTCCACATCAAACGCATCCCCAAGCTTAATCACATGCTTCATGAGATACAACCATTGGATGATATAACAGTAGTTGATATTGTTGCGTAATTCACTTAGTTTCCCAGCGTGAACAGGATCTTCAATCAACAGACTTGGTGGTGTTTTGAGCAAGATGGCTTTTGTCTCAGCATCCACAAGATTCGAAAGGCTCTCGGCCGGATGGCTTTTCTCGTGTACAGATGGCATCAGTGGGAGAAGAAGTCTTTTGACTGGAATCAAATGTGTTATATCATAGCTAGACGTGTCTGAGAAACTTTCAAGTTTTATTTTTTTGGGATTCAGTTGGCAAACGCGCGTCGCGACGACGCCCAACCATCCCCTGCGTCTATAGGCGTATCGACGCGACGAAAATTTCCCTTGCTTCCAGAACTTTCGTTGGGGCGCAGCCGCTGAATTTGTAAGCATTCACGCGCGCCCCCTCCCTCCCTCATACTTCGTAGGCTCGCGCCAGGTGACTCACTCGCAACTCTCGCTTGCGCGCGGCCCGCACTTCCGAGTAAGCCCCGGAATCTCCATGTCAAACGAAGCACAGCTTGATATTAAGTAGTATATAGCTATCTACGTGGTCCCATCCTAATGCCACATAATACTCACAGTCTAGCACAAATTACTAAAAATTACTCAATTGTGGAATTCCATTGAGACTGGCAGTTTCATTACCCTACATTTATCCAATAAAAACTCCCACAGTTTCCCTCGTGAGCTCCACACTGCGAAAGGAAAACAAAACAATTTTTCCCTGTGTTTCAGTAACATTATTAATAAACTTGCGAATTTTTAGATTACTGCAGCATAAGAAGCAATCAAGTTTTTTTACTATATTTATTTGTTTCTCTTCTTTTATACTTACGGTTGGTTATATTTATTAGCCGCTACAAACAACAAAGAAGCAAGCATACTGGTCCCAAACCGTTGGCATCCAAGTCAGCATACGCAACCAACACATAGATACCTTTTTTCTCAACAATAATCGCTGCCTTCTTTCCCACCATAGAAAAAGAGGGCTCTCACACACAAGTTTCAAAAGATAAAAAAAACAAACACATCTCACAACAAAACAACAAACAAAGCAAGCACAGTTCATCATCTTTTTTAGATTCATCCATTATGACATCCACGTTGAAGCGCACGCTCACAGATATTATGGAAGACGAGTTGTATACTCTGCCCCAACAACAACAACAGCAGCAGCAGCAACAACAACAACACAACAGTGACGACATCTCCGATTATCTGTTTTTAAACGCATCACAGGAATCTGTCACAAGAATCACAGAAGATGACAACCGCTCGCAAGAAGCTCAACCTTCAAATTACTACACTCAGTCATCTCAACCTTCTCATTACCTCGACAACATCTACAACTCATATGCAAATCCAAACCTTTACACTAACGTGACTTTTCCTGACGACCTTTACGACTATCATCATGTTTCTCATAATTCCTCAAGAACATCAGCAGAGCAACAACATCCGGCCATAATCGACCCTAAAGCAGCCGTTTCGGTTGCTCCGGGTACAGTGGTACCAGATGCTAAACAGTCTGCCACTGCCGATCCAGATGTTCTACTTGTTCCTCAGGATAACTACTTCATCTATGATCCTGCTAATGTGGACCCACAACAACAGTTTTTACCAGAACTTTTGCAATGGGAACTCAATAGCAAGTCGTTCCCTCAATCCAACGAACTCAACATCTTCAAAACAGATGATGTTTATCTTGATGAAGAGTTTAGTGATGATGATGATGAAGAGGAAGATATGGAATGTCAGAACAAGCTCGACGAAATGGAGATGGATCTTGATGACTTGAGTAGCGAAAGTAGTTTTGACGATGAGGACGAAGATTACTTTATGAACACCGAAAACAGATTCATTCCTCAAGAAGATCGCTTTATGAACACCGAACAAGACAGCTCTATTTATTCTTTGACTACGCCGCAAACCATCAATCCTAGATTGGTTCATTACAATGATTCGATTTCCGTTGCTGCTGCCGCCGCTGCAGCAGCAAATCCAAATTCGAGAGACACTAGCCATGATGCTGTGTTTGATGATGAAGATTTGGAAGAAGAGGAAGAAGCTAATTTTTCCGACGCTAGCGATGATTTGTACACTCCTGCGTTTGAACAAAGACGTGAGAGTGTTGTCTCTGAAAGAAAACCTCCGGTGTTGAAGTCTGAGAAGCAAGAGCCACCTCTTCCAAGTTTGCGTAAGCTCAAGACAACTTCTAGAAGATCGTCATCTCCACAATCTGTTGGAGATATGACTTCCACCAATACAACTCCTCTTGATTCATCGGTACTGAGTGCTCCTGCCACAGTTACAAACACTCAAAATTCCGATCTTACTTCGACGGTTGCAAGCAACAAGGAGGAAGGTGATGATGAAGAGCACGTCTGTTTGATTGCTAATCCAAAGACGGGTAAGCCATGTAACAAGCGGTTCTCCAGACCTTATGATTTGGTGAGACATCAAAATACAATTCATGCGCCAAAGAGATCATTCTACCGTTGCATGTTTTGTGAGGATGATTTAAGAAGAAGAAATAATCTTGAGCCAGATAATGAGATCGTTATAGGATTGAATTATCGTTCGACTACGTTTTCTATTGAAAACTCAAATGCCAATGTTGCAAATTCTCACAATTCTAAGAAAGTGAAGTCTTCTGCATCTAATGGGGAGTTTCTCAGTAACAAGACGTTCAGTCGTTGTGATGCTCTCACCAGACATTTGAGGTTCAGACACGGTTTGAACAACCAGCAGGTCAATGATGCTATGGATTTCGCTAAAAGACATGTCGAGTACTACGAAAACTGATACTGCTGATTTTCACACACGTGTTAATGTGGGACTTGGAATTTGTTTTTGCTTTTGCCGGTCTAAGGTATTTTTATCATGTTTGTCACTTTCACAACATCTTTTCTCCATTAACATTTACTATAATCTTTGCATATATAATAATTTTTCAGGAATGGATA
Source organism: Ogataea neopini (assembly GCA_030578575.1). NCBI lineage: Eukaryota > Fungi > Ascomycota > Pichiomycetes > Pichiales > Pichiaceae > Ogataea > Ogataea neopini. The sequence goes on from JAJMSO010000002.1 coordinate 412,232, forward strand.
AACACTTACTATTATTGATTATATTTTGCGAAGTCTTGGATAAATTGGTAATTTACATAGTTTATTTAAATAATTTAAAATGGATAACTACTTTTTTCGACGTCTGGAGTGTAACCCAATTTTGCTTGTTCATCGGCTTTCTCTTGCAAATAAGGCATGAGAACGTCTTTGAACTTTTCGTAACCCTTGTATTCTTTGACATCATCTTCCCAACTGTTAATTCCATTCAAAAGACGAAGTGGAATGAAAGGTTCTTTGCACAACTCGACAATTGGCAGGAAGTATGTTCTGATGGTGAAGATGGTGACTCCAGTAATTGGTAATCTTCTAACAGATTGTCTCTCTGATCTAAAGTAAACTTTATTGATATCAGTGGCAGGAGAAGCGGTATACCAACCAACCACTTCGTTATCTTCATCTCCGATAGATCTAGACCAAGCAAGATCGTCATCTGTTTGCAAGAAATAATTGTTGCGAACCACCGGTTTATCAACAGTTTGTCTGATAAAAAACTTCTCCATACCAGTCTTGAGTTTTTCGTTATATTTCGGAACATCACCAGTTGTGTGAATAGCCGAAAGAGGCAGGTTAAGTTTGTCTCTAAGTCTCCAGAAACCAGCCAACATGATTGATCCTGCCTTGAGAACATATTCTCCCTTTTCATTTTCCACCATGACTGCGAGATCATCTTGTGTCATCAAAGAAGCCATGAGCATTGGATCTTGTTTGAATTCAGATTTTGGAACACCAATAAACTCGAAAATTTCACCAGTTTGCAGGTTGTTGATTCCCTTTTCAGTTTTTTCAAACAAAGTTGGGTATCTTTTAGGTAAAAACTCTCTGAATTCCATAAGCAGCTCAATAGCACCATCCCAAGCTTCTGGAGCAGTTCCATACAATTCATTACCTTTTTCGCGGACTCTCTCCAACTTTCTGTTGTGGTACTTGAGCCACTCGTTATCGAGCTCAATCCAACTATTCCAATCCATGGATCTAATTCCCATGGTGATAAAATAGGTGTGTTTGAATGCTCTGTATGGCAATGGACGGGTCTCAGTAATAGACCAGTTCTTGTATTCTTCAACTTCTGGATATGTGAATTTTTCAGCAACCCATTGACCATATTTTCTGTTCTTGTTGTTGGCTTTTGCTGGTGGTAAAGGCTTGTAGGTGCGAGTAAACGAAGGTTGTGACTTTGACTTTGATTTCAAAGCATACACAAATGCAGGAACTAATAGCGAAAGAAACACGAGCACAATCATTGTTGAGCTCAATGAGCTCGAAATGTGCAACTCCTCGCACAGAGCTTCAAGACTGTTCAAAATGAGTGGCATCTTACTTACAAAACTCTTTGTAGTGTATAGTAAAGCTTACTTCGCTGTTCTTCCATTGGATGCATTAATGCTTTTATACCTCCGAGGATAAATTTCCCTTCTGCAATAGCTTTAGATAACGATGCTCCCAGTTTCCCAAACGGGAAATATTTTCCAAAAGATAAATTTTTTTTAGCTCTGCCTTTTCAGTGTGTTTGCTTTCCCCAAGTTTTTTTGTAAACAATTTTCTATGTCAACTTGTATTATTTATCCCTTTAAGGAGGGGATAAACACACAGGAGGAGGAAATTAAATGGTGTCACTTTGTAAACTTTGTAAATTGTGGCGTGTTTTGAGTTGAAGAAGTCGATAATTCTGGGATTCGCAAAAAATTGATCACTCAAGCGTCGCTCGACCTTTCAAAAGCGTCGATTTCGTGATGACGTAAAACAGTCCACGCCGCTCCTAATCCGGGCAAAGCACGAAAACCAAAATTCCAAGGATAGTTTCCGAATTTGTCAAAATATTATACCAGAAAGCTAGTGGTAAACGAGAAAATATAAGGGTCTTCGTCACTAACATTGACGTTACAAATTGTACAAAACCAAGTTAGACTGCTCTCAGTCATCTTTCACATTAGTCCAAACCACAAACATATCCAGTGATGGGTCTCTCGTTTTCCAGACTCTTTGTAAGTCAAGTTGAAGTATAAACCAGTGAGGCGGGTCGACTAACAAATACCATTTAGGGTTCAAAAACCAGAGAAATTCGGATGCTTATGCTTGGATTAGATAACTCCGGAAAGACAAGTGAGTATAAAAGTTTGAAGTATTGAATAAAGACGCGTCATACTAACTTATTTTAGCCATCTTATACAAGCTTAAACTCGGAAAGACAGAACAAACTGTTCCGACAGTTGGATTTAATGTTGAAACCATCAAATACAAAAACATGGTGATGAATACATGGGATGTCGGTGGACAAGAAAGAATTAGAGCACTATGGAGGCACTATTTTACTGGTACAGACGCGCTCATTTTTGTCATCGACTCTGCTGACAGAGATAGAATGGCGGCAGCTAAAAAGGAGCTTTACAAAGTGGTCAATGATAAAGAATTGAAAGGATGTTTGTTGACCGTGCTCGCTAACAAGCAGGACTTGGAGAATAGTTTAAAGCCAAAAGAACTCATTGAATACCTTGACCTTCAAAGCTTAGAAGGACACAATTGGTGTGTCATCCCAACAGTTGCGATCAATGGAACAGGACTTACCGAAGTTCTCAGTTGGATTAGCAATAATCTTCCAAAATAATCAAATTCTCCCAGAGATAACCTAATATGATTAAAGTTGAACAAACTTTTCTCCCCTTGAAGTTTTTTTTTCGCGTTATACATAAAATAAAGTCTCCGTTATATAAATTACGATCTTATTAAACAGTGAGCGTAGAAACGGTACCGTCAGCGTTTCCAATATAAGCCTTTTCGGCCATTTCAACAAACAAACCAGTCTCGACAACACCAACAAGAGCTTTGATCTTATCGTTCAATGGCTTGACATCTTCAGCCTTGATTTCACCAAAGTCACAGTCAATGATAAAATTACCATTATCGGTAACAACCGGACCAGCTTTAGCTGGTAATCCTGATCTCACAATTGGTTTACCACCCAACTTGGAGAGATCTCTGATAATCTTGGTGTAAGCACCTGGAACGACCTCGATTGGAACACCTTTTTTCCATCCTTGACCCAAAACTCCAGTATTCTTTCTGTAGTCAGCCACAATGACAAATTTCTTTGCACAGGCGGCAACAAGTTTTTCTTGCAACAAACATGCTCCACCACCTTTAATAAGTCCTAAATTGGTGTCAATCTCATCAGCACCGTCGAAAGCAATATCAATCTCAGAGTATTCCTCAATCGAACCGAGTCTGAGACCGTTGTCAATGATAAGTTGTTTAGATTGGAATCCAGTTGGAATGCAAACCAATTGATCCTTGTTCTTTAATTGACCAACTCTTTCAGCAACATAGACAACAGTAGATCCAGAACCAATACCAATGATTCTGTGCTCTGGCTTGATGTTCTCATCGACTGCAGAGTATGCTGATTGTTTCTTTGATTGTTCAACGAGATCTGCTGACATTTTGCTGTATAATCTAGAATGAGTTGACAGTTTACCCGTGATGAGTTTAAGTTGATGATTCCTCCAAAATAATCTACTTGACAGTCGCCACATACAATTTAAAGATATGGTCACGATATATTATCACTACCAGGGCACATACAATCAATCCTTGCCCATCATTGGACCTGCTAATCCCTGTGTGCATTTGCCAAAACTCTCACCGAAATCCGCGCTGCCATCCCCAAAACGTGCGAATAAGAATATTAGTTAACTTGGACTTTTCAGGCAGTGCAGCTCCATTCGAATTTTTCAAAGTTTAGACTCATTTCTCTTTTGAACTGAAAGAGATCCATCAGCGTTGCCAATATACGCTCTGTGGGCCATCCCCACAAATAGTCCTGTTTCCACTACACCCACAAGCGCCTTCAAATTGCTATGTAGTTCTGCAACCGTCGTCGACTGAATTTCCCCAAAATCACAGTCAATCACAAAATTGCCATTGTCAGTCACTACAGGACCAGCCTTGGCTGAACCAGCATCACGCAACACTGCCCGACTCCCCAGAGCTGTTAGCTCTTTCAAAAGTTTAGTATGTGCAAGAGGAACAACCTCAATTGGAACACCCTTGCGCCAGTCTCTGCCGAGCACACCAGTGTTCTTGCGGTAATCAGCAACCACAATGAACACACGAGCTGCTGAAGCCACCAACTTCTCTTGAAAGAGACATGCTCCTCCTCCCTTGATTAAATTGAGATCGGAATCAATCTCATCAGCTCCATCGAATGCGATGTCAATTTCGGTGAACTCTTCGATACTCCCAAGTCTTAACCCATTCTGAATGATAAGATCACGTGCTTGGAAGCTTGTAGCCACACAAACAAAGTCTTGTTTGTTTTCCAACTGGCCAAGTCGCTCTGCAACGTAAACTACCGTACTTCCAGAGCCAATCCCAATCACTTTGTAAGATGGATCTAGATTCTGGTCTACAGCTGCATAGCCAGCGAGTCTTTTTGATTCTTCAATTGCAGTGGTCATCTCCTTGTGATTTTCACAAAACTTCGCATTTTGGACAAAAAAAATGTCTTCAACCTCGATCTTGTCTTATATATCTGGGAATCACCCTTAGTCATAGGCTATCTACCCCAGATTTTAAGATTTCTTTATTATTTTATCCTAACTTTATCGGTTATGTCAGCAATAGCCTGGTCACGTGTATTGACATAGGGTTGTGATAAACCCTCGCGAAATTTACCACGCGCGAGTCCCCCTGGTAGATTTCCCACTCACTCCCGGTAGCTCCACACGGCGAAAAAATTTCGTCGCACTACCGTGAAAAAAAAAAATTTCAAGTACTCAGGCTTTGGGGAAGATTGTTGGATTGGGTTACCTCATTCTCTTACAAGTAAAACTATACAAATTTCTGCTTGAAGAGTTTGCGAAAGGTTTGTTACTAACTAGCACAGCAACAACAACAGTGAACATGTCTGCCGCATCTAAAGTTTTGTCCTCAGAACCAACTGAGCTCGAATTGCAAGTCTCTCAAGCTTTGATTGACTTGGAAGCCAACTCTCCAGACCTTAAGGCTGACTTGAGACCTCTCCAACTCAAGTCAATCAAGGAGATTGAGGTTTCGGGTAACAAGAAGGCTATTGTCATCTTTGTCCCAGTCCCATTGCTCGCTAACTTCCACAAGGTGCAAATCACATTGACCAGAGAATTGGAAAAGAAGTTCCCAGACAGACATGTTGTCTTCTTGGCCGAGAGAAGAATCCTTCCAAAGCCAGGTAGAACCTCTAGACAAACTCAAAAGAGACCAAGATCTAGAACCTTGACCTCTGTCCACGACAAGGTCTTGGAGGACTTGGTCTTCCCAACCGAGATCATCGGTAAGAGAGTTAGATACCTCGTTGGTGGTAACAAGATCGCCAAGGTTCTTCTTGACTCCAAGGATTCTTCTAACATCGACTACAAGTTGGACACTTTCCAATCCATCTACCAAAAGTTGACCGGTAAGCAAGTTATTTTTGAAATTCCAAGCGAAACCTTATAAATATATTAATATAATTTTTGTACAATTGGTTATTCAGTGATGGATATGTCCTCATTCGAAGTAGCTTTTGTGCAATAGTTGTGGTCATTATTGTCAAAAAATTCAAATAATACCAGGTAGTATCGTTAAATTGTGCGAAATAAATATACTATATCCATTAATTATGGTAAGTCCTAGCCCTTTCAACAAATCCTTCGTATCTAAAGCTTTCACTTAGACCGATATTGTTGAGATCCTCCTTGTAAATGTGCTCATAAGCTCCACCTATGCCATTCTTCATAGGCTCCACAGCCACTGAAGTTTCATTTCTCTTTGGACTTAGTCTTAATTTTTCAAACAACTGCTCTTTTTCATCATCAGATCCTTCTTGTATATTTAAAGCAGGGTTTGTGATTTTCGACGGTGTAAGGGTGTTGGAGCTTCTTCTTCTTGGTTGTCTATTCGAATGACGAACTGGCGAAACTGACGATCCTCGTTTGTAAGGTTTCTCTAGATTCGATGCTAAATTGGTAGCTTTTGATTCTCCTTTCATGGAAGAATTTGCTCCTGTGTCCTCTTCTGTGGCAGCAGTACTTCCCCTCAATGCAACAACTACGAATGATAAAACTCCCAACACTAGTAAAAAGTTGAATATCTTTGAACCACTCATGCCACCTTGGGTCCTTTGTGGCTGGTAGTATTGTGGATAGTCCGATGTTGGACCACCAGAAATTGTGGCGGAGCAGATCACATACAACACAAAAAGAATCAATGCAAGTGATGGTATATGTAATCTTGTTGTGGTTTCTTTGGATGTAGCGATGTTAACGAATAAATCAAGATTCCAAACTGTGATGAGTAATCGATAAACGAAATTTGCCAGTACTAAAACTAGTTCAAGCAAATCTTTAGAAGCTTGGGTGGCAGAAGGATCATTTAGTTCATTCGATCCTCCCGGAAATAGCCGCTTTTTAGCTGTTTGTAAAGGTTGATCTAACGGATGCACATATTTGGTTGGTGGTATTTTAGGCCCTTCTGTCATATTGACTTCGAATGCTATATCTTTCATTTCTCTAAGCTTTTCGGGATCTCTTTCCGGAATCTTCTGAACAACAGGGATGATGATGTCGTTGGAATTCGAATGCGATCTTACCCTGAAAAAACGTTTAGGTGGCTGTGAAGCAGCCGTAGCTGTCGTTTCAGCAGACGCTTCCGAGTAGATCGTAGATTGATCAGATTTTACCGTGTCATTCGTAAGTATCCTGCTTAATCTGTTTGGAATTGTAGTAACTGTGGTGGGGTTTTTCCTGAATTTCGACAATAGTTTTGGTTTCGGTGATGCAGGTTCATTCATGTCGAATACGTCTGACTGGTCATTAGTGAAGAAATGATGTGTTATATTGGAGTAGCAAAAAAACTAAATTTGATAACAAAAAACTACTCAAGAGGGGGTGTTTTGTGTGGCTTTCAAATCAATCGCTTATTAGCCAATATTCTTCCCGTTGTCATTCTGGTACCTGACAAAAACGCTTGGAGATCATTGAAAAGACTGAACAGATTTGGATAAAAATAAACAACTCCTGCAGTGTAAGGATGTTTCGTCAGAGATAAAAAAATCTCGCGTGCCCGACTTGACTTATCTTAAAATGAAGCCCGTCACTTACTACAAAAAAATTCTTAGCGGAATTCATGTCGACTTTTCATTTCGGTAAGTAATAAATAGATCTACTTACAAAAAACTTAATGATCACACTAAATATTCAATTATAAACAATTAATCTAGAAACAGTAGAAAGAATAATCAATTGTTCAGGTAGTAAATAAATTACAAACCATTTCACACTGAATTATTCTTAAATCTGAACAACTTCAATCAAATTGCTTATTTGAACTTCTTACCGAACAAGATCATTTGGAGTTGATCGTACATGGAGATGACACCAGCGGAAGCAACACCTCTCAAGATGTTAGCACCACAACCCTTGAACAAGGACTTAACACCCTCAGCAGCAACAATTTGCTTGAAAGCGTCGAAAGCACCGTTGTACTTAACGGCTTGACCAGAGGTCATCATCATTCTTCTTCTGACAGTGTCCAATGGGTAAGAAGCAGTAGAAGCACCAGTAGTAACAACCCAACCAAGGAGGAAGGAAGCAAGGAAGTTACCTTCCAATGGACCAACAAGAACAACTGGCTTCAAGGAGTCGTAAAGACCGAAGTAAAGACCTCTGTAGACAACAATACCAACAACGGATGGCAAGAAACCTCTGTAAAGACCGGCAATACCGTCGGAAGCCAAAGTCTTCTTGTAAACATCAATCAAACCGTTGAATTGTCTCTCACCGTTACCCTTAGCAGACTTAGCATCGTTAGCCAATCTGGTTCTGGCGTAATCCAAAGAGTAGACGAACAAAAGGGAAGTGGCACCAGCAAGACCACCGGAAGCCAAGTTACCGGCCATCCAGGTGAAGTAACCCTCATCCTTCTTGAAGTTGAACATCTTCTTGAACTTGTCCTTGAAAGCAAAGTTCAAAGCTTGGGTTGGGAAGTATCTGATGACGTTAGCAGTGTTACCCTTCCAGAAGGAAACGACACCTTCCTCAGCAGCGGTTCTCTTGAAACATTCAACGATACCGTCGTACTTTCTGGAAAGTCTACCTTGCTTGATCATCTCATCTTGGTTTTGGATCAAAAGCTTAACTCTCTCAATTGGAGCAGCAGCAGTCTTGGCAACAGCGGCCGAGACACCACCCATAAGGAAGTCGACAAGGAAAGAAGAATCAGACATCTTTGCTATATTTATAGGAATAGTATACTTGAATCTATGCACACAAATACACAGGATAACAAGAAAAGCAGAAACAAAAGAGAAAAGTTGGCAACTTTAAACAACCTTTTTTGTGTCTATTGGAATTTATAATTCTTAAATACTTGTCAACTTTTTGGTCGAAATTAATTTCTCATTTTTTCAGCGTATTTTCAGGCCGATTTCGATTCGTTGATTGGCTGAGGATGCTCGCTGGATGTCCGGAAAAAGAAAGGTGCCGACAAGATTCTTGTGCGGCTCTCCCGTACAGCAGGACCTACACCGCGAGCCAAGGCTAGCAAGACGCGCGAAATTTTTGACTTCCCCAGGGGTCCCGGGGAAAATTATTAGTGGAAATCCCAGGGGAGGGGGGGCGGCCAAGTAAAAAAATTTCTCGAAATGTCGGAAACAACGGACAGAGCCGGAAATATACGGTCGCCTGCGCAACGACAACCCCGTTCGTCTACCGTTTGTTTTCGCGTTGTGTGTGCAAAGTGAAGTAAACAGGCATTCCACTAAACCAATCAGTTTTACTCTACATGAAAGCAATCATCATCCGGATGCACAGAATGTATGTTTCGTAGGAGACTTGCCTCAGGAGAGGCGAAGGAAAGCAGTTTGGCTGTCCCTTTTGCCATATTCAAATCCTACAAACACCAAACAAAAACTAAACAGCTCTTCTTTAGTGTGTCTATTGTCTCCCGCAGCTATTATTGTTTAGATGATTCCGGCAGTTGTACTCACGAAATAGCTTATTCGTGTGCCTCCTCCCTCAATACTTTGGCCGGCCAATTGTGAATTTTTCTTTTGTGCAATTCTTTGTGCAGTTATCAAAGGCAACAATCAAATGCACATTGGCTTATCGTGTGGTACTCACTAGGTTAAGTTGGCGTTTGATCAAACACAATTGTCAACTTGGTGTGAAAAAAAAAAGTGTTCAATGTAAACGTGTTTCCGGTTTCCGCTAAGCTGCCAGGATCGGCCGGCATCACCGTGCATCGAGCTTTTTAACAATTTTGATTAAGTGATAGGCGATAATATCGGCCTCATAGCTTCTCAGATGTCTCCGACGTGCTAACCTACGTACGCTCCAAATAGGGAGTGGGATCGTACGTGATTCTGTAGCTGGATCAGCGGCGCTAGTAAATTTGGTTTGGCTCTGAGTCGGAAATAATTTCCGGGCGAGGCAGAATCCCGGAATGGAAATGCATTCGGAGCACAAACAGATTGTGTAGTATATGTTGCGAGACGGAACCCGAATTTTTCGGGGTGTACGGATGTCTTGGGTGAAAAAAATTATCAGTGAACCCATCCATAAGCAGTCACTTTACCCTAGCCTAGTCTTTTATACCACATACAAAAATGTGGATCACTACACCAAGTCGTTATGGCATCTACAAAAGGCAAATGTGATCAAGATAAATTAGAAACCCTTTTATTTATTATTTGTAGTTAAGATGTACACATTTAATAACCCAAAGCGGCAAGCTTGGCTGAGGCTTCAGATTCAGCAACGGCGGCCTTGGCAGCAGTAGCCTTCTTGACTTGTGCCTTCTTCTTAGCGTAGTACTCAGCAGATCTGACCTTACGCTTCTCCTCCAAGGTGTCGACAATAGACTCGTATTTCCAACCAACAGCAGATGAGAGCTTACCAACGGTGGTGTACTTTCTACCTGGCTTCAATCTGAGGACTCTCAATGCTTGAGGAACGACAACTCTCTTCTTCTTGTCGTATGGTGGTGGAACACCCTCAAAGACCTTCAATCTCTCCAAAGCGGCCTTACCTCTGGCAGTCTTGTGGGAAATCATACCTCTAACAGCCTTGTAAAGGATTCTAGATGGGGCTCTGAAGTGGAATGGACCTCTCTTGGTGTTGAATCTGGTGGCCTTTCTCAAGTAGTCGTGGTACTTCAACTTGTTTCTGAAGAACTCACCGGAGATGTTAAGAGCCTCAGCTCTAACAACAACGATCTTTTGACCGTTCAACAACTCCTTGGCGATGGTGGAAGCCAATCTACCGAGCAAGTGTCCCTTACCTATATTGGTTACTTGTTAGTATATGGTCACAAGGGTTTGTAACTATCTAAAACGAGTGCGAAACAAGTAACAAATGATCCTCAACTCATGTGAATGTTTGTTCTCTTAATGACTTTGTGTATTGGCTCATTTTTTGTACTGTTGTCTCTGTCTGATCATCGTTGTTCCACTGATCAACGTCGTTGAAATTTTCCTCGTTCTGGATATCTTGTCTAAAATAACATACCGTCAATGACAACAACTGGTTCGAAGGTGCTCATCTTTGTACTTTAATGAATAACTATCAAGTGATGATGATATCTCTATCAACTCTTCGTCTTGTTAAAGCTTGTTCAAGTATATAAGTTTTCACTTTTCAAAAAAGTTGTGCACTAAAACAAGATTTCCAGACTGTTTCCCCCAACCACTCACTCACCTTTCCCTGCTATCCCCGCCCGCCACCAGGTTTCCCGCGCACCGTGAGAAAAAAAATTTTCTCGCGCACCCGTAACAAAACCGGGGGAAAATTACTAGGGGAATTTTTTTCAAAAACAATTCGCAGTCACAGTCACATCGTCCATATGAGGAAATATTTAATGCTCAGTACATCCTTACACGTTCCCCGTTAAACTGAAAAATATTTATCGTTATCGTTATCTAATATGTTAGCTAACTACATCGAAACCTCTAAAACATCATCCCCAATGTTTCCGTATGCGAGTACCTGCACTTGTGATGGCAATTTTTGCGATATGATCAATTCGTAGTCGTAAAGACTCCGTATATACAACCCGATTGGTTTAGAATTAAAAGACGCATCCACGTTACGCTCCAGTAGCTGCCGTATTGTTAGTATGTATCTTAACATGAACTCCCTTATTACTTACGACGACAGGTATATGTTTCAACTGAGCAAGCTGTCTCAGCTTCCGTATTATTGTTGTCACCAAAGAACTCGCTTTACAGTGTTAGTATCTCATCGTTCTCTGCTTCATTTATTTCACTCACCATATGTGTAATTTTTGAAAAATTCAAGATTGAAACTCTCACAAACATCTTCTATGACTAGCAGGTCACAGACACGAGTGGTTGACTCTAATATGCTTGTAATTTCTTCCAACAGCAATTGTAATGTGTAACAACGCACATATTCGACTTGTTCGAGAACCAGCTCAGACAGCCCCAATCGGTTACTCACTCTGATCAATGTATCAACATCGAACTCGTATGAACTTGTGATGTGTCGGACCTTAAATGATGGGTTTTCAACGAGTTTCCGTAGGTAGAAATCAATTGTGAGCTGAGTGGTGTTAGTGAATCAGGGTACTCATATTTGTCTAGTTTTACTCACCGATAAAGATGTGACCATTTGACCGGAATGATCTCTAATTTGTTTGGAGTTGCAGACAATGTGACTGACATTATTCTCCAGTAAACTGTCAAGTGGAGGCATTTCAAAAGCCCTCGGGTATCAGGATTCGACACGTTGATTCGCATGTGTCAACGCGTAGATCTGATAAACCCGGTTGGTGTATATTTTTTTTTCCGTGACACATACATCTCTACACCGTCAGCTCCCCCACATGTGCCGTTTCTGATAAGAATTATATCGATTTAAACGGTCCGTTTAGCAAAACAATAAAATTGGTTTTATTCATGAGTCACACGATGAGCAAAACAAGTCTACCGTTATCTTCAATGTGTAATCTCTTGTGTCGTTACATGACTCGCTTCGCTCGTCCTTACTTATTTTATCTACATAATTACGCAGCAACCTCCATTCTTAGTCTCCGGAGCAACATGAGGAGGCTCTGGACGATGTGGTTGAGACTCTATTGGTGCAGACTCAACGTTTGAAGTCGCTTCCCCAATGTTGACACTCTTCCTTCGATTGGTTGTTGAACGTGCTGCAATACTATCTTTGCTGGAAACCTCCTCGTATTGATTTTCTCCTGCTTTCGTGAGTTTGGAGTCATTGTCGTTAATATTTTGCTGATTAGCAGATGTTGTTTTAAATGCAGGAACTGGCGTATTTGAAAACGAACCTCTTCGTTTATCTGAGCTGCTTTTTCTTCTTCCGCTAGCCAATCTAATTTCGAACTTCTTCTTCTCTGACGGATAGTTCTGAACTTGTTCTATTGGCCTTATGATAACATGAATAACTGGAGAAGTATCCAAATTCAAAGTTTTTATGTAATCATTGGGATCCAATCTGCTGCCTAGATGCAAAAGTTGTATTTGTTCATCGGTGCTTGGAGGGTCAAAATTGCTTATACTTTCAATTGCACTTGTCTCTTTTTTGGATAAAAGATCCGACCAATTGTCAAAGATATAATTTCTTAGATCACCAATACGAAGCAACTCCGGATTTGATTCGATGCCACAAACTCTGACTAATTCTTCATCAAGAAGAACGGGAATTCTAGTCCCGTCAATACAGAGAAGTTGAAGTTGTGTATTTATGAATGACATTTAGTAGTTCTTGTATTTGTTGTTGCGAAAAGGGTACAGATCAATAAGACTTGGCTTTGGTTGGTCCCATTAACGACTTCCCAGCAGTTTTACAAGAGCAACCAATACTCTTAGTTTTATCGGATGATGTATTGTGAGCGTGATTTTGCTGTGGTTGGGATAACGGATGTTGGAGTACAGAAAATAGTGTGGTAATTTTGATAAGATATTTTTTCTCAGCTTTAATCTTTACAAGTGTCAAGGCCGCACATCAAAAATTGCGAGATAATATATGGTGTAAGGGTGTGATATGAGCAAGCCAAGACACAGTGGAGAACTACAACAGAAGCAAATCGGTTTGAGTGACTGATGCAGGTCGTGCAAGTCTTACTACAAGTTGTTTGTATATCTATAGCAATAATAAGCCACACGAGGCTGCTCTTGGACACTTATCAGCTGATCACTATAGATTGATTTAACTTTTTAGGAACCCAGAACAACTGACAGTTTTAGTATTCAGTTTCCCTAAAGCAAAAATTATAGCTAATGCAGTAACCAGATCAGTATAGAATAACGCAAATATTGTGAACGATTAGTGTGGTCAAACAATTGAAATCAACCCGCCAACCCATCCAAAACCCAAAGCACTCTTAAAGCCATACGTATTCAAATTCCCAGTTATGACTAGTTATTCTCAGTATTATTAATAATAATCAAAGCATCAATGGCCGAGTGGTCTAAGGCGGCAGACTCAAGTTCTGTTCTCGGTGACGGGACGCAGGTTCGAACCCTGCTTGATGCATATTTTTTTTGCAGAGCGAGGGAATTAAATTTAATTATGTTTTTTGGATACATATGGATGTGGGTTCGGAAGAGGTTTATCGAACTACAAAACATCTCATGATTTTTATATTCACCTTGCTTTGTTCTTGATAGTTGCTCGTGCAATAAAATAAATTAATGGCTAATTATAACAAAAAAAACTCGTATATCACAAATTGAGTCTGTTCAGAATCTCACTTGCCAATGATTTGTACAACCAGGTATTACCAGTGATCTTTTTGAATTGTATACCATATAATCCAACCAATGGAACCTTGACGATGTGAATTTCGAATTTGAGAGGAGTTTTGGATGCAGCAACCTTCGTCGATGGTTTCTGTTGGTTGTCCTCTTTGTCAAAGGCAGAAGTGGTGACAACTGTCGGAGACCTTGGATGGTTTTGTTGTTCCAACCTACTCGAAACCAACATATCGGAACCACCATTTGGCTCCTCAAAGGCAAGAGATTCAGAACTATCATATGAGTTCCTGCGAATAAAGTTCGAAGGAGCTGGTGTGGTTGGATACACCACATCATTATTGTTTGGCAAGTTAGTTGTCACTGTAATCTTATCCTTTTGCTTGCGGTAGCTTCCCAAAAGGCCGTTACCCAAGGAGAACTTTCTTCTATGACCATTTTTGGATGGAGTTGATGTATTGGATGTGGCCGAAATAGTACGTTCAGCAGCTGGCTCAGGAGTGCTGTGCTCCTCAGTATTGGTTTTTTGTTTTTCAGCAGAACTCGATGATGAAAGTGAACCTCTCTTGGTGGAAGTTTTCTCCGACGATGTTTCGCTGGCACCAGGAGTTTGGACTTCTTCAACTTCGACAACGGTTTCGTTTCGGCTTTCAGCATCACCGGATGCAGTAGTTGCTGCTGGTGGTACTGGCATATAAGTCACGACTGGAGCCGTTGCAGCTGTTGGAGCTGCTGCAGGAGTTGGGGATGCCACAATTGATGGATAATGAACACAGACAAAACCTCCTTTAACCTCAGTAAACTTAACACCCAATTGTGGTAAAACCGAAATTATGTCATGACGAATAATAGGCAAAGGTTTGGTAGACGTAGTTTGAACAGAAAAGAATCCCTTTAAGAACAAAGTCTTTGGATACTCGATCGATGGCATTGACCCTGGAGCAGCGTGTTCGAATTGAGATATTATAGCCTCATCAGACATCTCTTCCCTTGGTTTAGAGAAATCTTCGTCGAACGTGACTTCATCCAAATCGATATGGTCAAAGAATCCATCATCCATCGTTCCTGAAGGAAGAGCAAGATGAGGAACAGGAGGAGCATCGGCCGCAAGTTGATAATTATTGTTCTTTGGAATATTGAGCGAGTGTTTTCTTGCGTGTCCCATGGACTTTGCTCTAGCTGATGGATGGAATTTGGTTGGACCAACATCGCTTGCATGAGTCTTTTGTCTAGCTGAAGCTTGATCAATGGACTCCACACGATTTCTCGCAACATCGGAAGGAGTGTACGCAGAAGCAGCACGTTGGTGGTGCTGAATTTGTTGTTTCGAAGTAGATGGTAAAGGTGGTAGTTGCAATTGTTGCTTCTCCTTGGTTGTGATTTTCAAGCTTCCAACCCTACGAACAAGATCACTATTCTGGCGATGTGGGAACTTTTCAACACGTAATTCGACTGAATCCTCAACAGGAGATAATTCTTCTGGTGCTTGATCGTTCTTAGGACGTTTAGCACTAAGTCTTCTAAACAATGAATTAGTAAATCCTTGTTGTTGATCAGTAGGTTGTTGTTGAGCAGGTGCTTGCTGGAATGGTTGAGGGGGAGTAGATTCGACACCTTGTGTAGAAGCACGTGTTCTTTGAATTTGTGTAGCAGGAACTGAAGTTGATTGTTGATGAGGCGATGTGTACGCAGTTTGAGGGAATGCAATAACAGGTGCTGGAAGAGCTGGAACCGCTTGGTCATGTTGATGATCATGAGGTAACGGTTGACTAACAACTCTTTGTGGCGATGTCGATGAATGACCTTGTTGACTGAATGTAGACTGTTGTAACATTTGAGGAGTAACGAACGGTTGATAAGCTTTGGGTTGTGCTCTGATGCCTGACTTCTCTTCTTTAACTTTCTTTCTCTTCAACATCTCGTCAACCAAATGATAGATTGAGAGCAATGGATGATAACCGACTGTTGGGTCTGGAATCGAGCTATCGTATCTTCCTAAATCATCATTCATGTTCTTAATGTACCAGTTTTTTGTAGCTACTTGATATTCTTCAGAGGATAAAATTTCACTCAATTGACGAACCACAGTCTCTTCACTTCCAAGCTCGTAATTCACAATTGTCCTAACCACCTCGTTGTCCAATGGCAGCTCTATTGGAATACGGTGAGGAAGATAACTTGATGGTGGTCCTTCGAATCCTTTCACCATCCAAGGGTGACACATCACCTCTTTAAGCGTAGCTCTTTTAGTTGGATCGACAACTAACATTCTTGACATTAAAGAAACACATTCTTTCGAGATTGTGTCAGGATACTCCACATGTCCTCTTTTGATCTTCTCATGCAATGCACTAACGCTTTGGTCATCGAATGGAACCTTACCACAAACCAAGACATAAAGAACCACACCAAATGACCAAACATCAACTTCAGGTCCGACATACGGATGAGCTGATAATAATTCTGGAGCCGCAAAATACAATGATCCACAATAAGTTTTCAACAAATGCTTATTATCAAACATATTGGAAAGTCCAAAATCAATAATTTTGATCTCACCATTCTTTCCGATCATTATATTTTCAATCTTCAAATCTCTGTGAACAATGTTATTCGAGTGGCAATAATCCAATGCGGACGAAATTCCCCGACAGAATTTACGTGCGTGTCTTTCTTTAAGTGATCCATGCGAAACAATGTAATCTAACATTTGACCACCAGAGACATACTCAAATAACATATAGTAGTGATTGGTCATTGGGAACATCTCATAAAGCCTGCAAATATAAGGATGGTACAAGATCCTTCCCAATGCACCTTCTCTGATGGTTCTTTTATCTCTTGCAACCTCCTTGTCGAACTCTTTGCGTCTCTTTGCAATTTCGTTTGGATCGTTGGTTGGAGGATCATTAATATGCTGTCTTTGCCAAATTTTGGCTGCTCTTGGAACCACTTTAACTGCACATATTTCTCCAGTTACTCTATGTTTGGCCAATTTCACTTTACCCATAGAACCTGCACCGATTGTTTTAGCAAAATCCCAATCACCAATTGCTTTTCTGTGGAATTGTTGCTGTTGAGGCTGTGATTGTTGGGGTTGAGGCTGAGGTTGAGAAGATTGTAATTGTTGTGGTTCCTGAGGTTGGGCTTGTTGAGAAACGGAGCGACGTTGGGATGATGATCTCGAAATTGGTTTCTTCGAAGGGGTTTGCATCGAAGTATTCTTTTTTGGGTTGATAGGTGAAGCATGGAAGGGACTATCATGGAAATCTACACCCGGAAGCAATCGTGAAGTATGTTCCGAACCATCTGCGGTTGAGCCAACAGATCCCACTGGCCTGTGGTGCTGTTGGGGAGTGTTGAGATTCAATTTCTTAGTTGCGGACTTCTGTTGTGACATGAAATCAGGATTAATGGCGTACTCATCTGCTATACTATTGGCATTGCTAGTACTCCTCAACATTCTCGGGGTTGCCGGAGCAGCATTAGGTGCAAAACTTGAATCTTTCTTCAATGATCCGGACCTTGACAAGTTTGGATGTCTCACTTTCGGTAGAATCATTGTTGGTTGCGTTTGTTGTAAATGACTTTGTGATGAATGAGTACCTGAAAACCCTTGAGGAATTTGTTCCAAACCTCTTGAAACAACTCGACTTCGGTCACCACGAACACTTGGAGACCGTTCTTCCTCAAAAGACATGATTTTATGCTTGATTTGATTGTAATTGGGTCAATTTAACAAGATGCGTTTGTGAGGGCAAAATCGCAAAGTGTGGCGCTCGACAATCTTCGCTGTGTGCTTTGTTTCCAGTGTTGACTGTGTTGGCACTCGCACCCACGATCTTGGGGCTCAAATTAAGGTGCAATTGATTCGTGTAAGGCTTTGAAAGCGGCGTTGCACAATAATCCTGTATAAAATTGCTTTATTCTAGTCTAAAAGCTCAAGAACCTATTTTTTTTGACTCGCCTTTTCTGCCAGATATTCGCCAAGCCACTTGTGGCGAGTACGTCCGGGTAACCCATCCTTTTCAAATCATGAGCAAAGATTATCGAAATACAAGCAGGGCAGGTGGTGATCGGAGCAGATGATAAGCATCTGACAGTCAGATGATGACCCACTCCGCATGTCTTGAAAAGCAATTCAGCCTATCGTCATTATTCACCATACATAGCCACCCTCTACGCATAATTTATACAGTCGTTGGCTGTGTAAAAAACAAGGCTTATTTTTAAGCCCTTGATGTGACTGACGATTACATCATTAAATTTCACAGAGTCTTTGAGTTGAACGGTTGCGATCCACAGATCTGGTAAATCGATGTCACTTACCGACTCAATGAAGCAAACTCACTCAAAGCCGCACAGGATCGCGGCTTGAGATTCCATATGGCTGGACGGCTGGACGTGTATGCCCAACAAAATGAATCGACCCGACGAGGAGAGTCGGTGAGTGAGTCGGCAAGATAACGGCCAGCAACGGGCGGCAGTAAGCGGGAGTGGGTAACCGCGATGCGCAATCGCCCCACCACAGTGAGTCAAGTTACCGGTGTTCGCGATTTAGCATATTCACGGTCAGCGATTCCCGTCGGCCGGCCGCCCGGGATGTGTGCGCGCACGCGAACGCGGACACCATCATCCTTTAGACCGGGTGAGAGCTGGTCGCCCGCCTCACTCGATTGGTAAATCACTACACCCCCACACCCCTGAAATATTTCGCGGGGACTGTCTCGGAGCAAGAGACAGCAACAAGTAAGTACAACATCTCCGTTGCTCCCTCTCCGATTCTCCGCTGCCCCGTGTGTTATCTGAATCAATTGCGTGATGACAATTACGAGCGATATTGTGAAGTTACAGCAAGGCTAATTAATAAGTTATATATACACAGTAATAATCCCTCTCACCCCCCTCGCGTTGATTCAACCCAACATTTTTTGCCCAAAAAAAAAAATTCCAGGGAACGGCTTGGACGACATCGACACCAATTCTCGCTGACTCGCTGGTTTGTCCGTTTGCACACGCATCGCACGCGACCGTTCCTCACTGAATCCCCGCACGTTCACTCAACGCTCGCCTTACCGGTTCCCGCCGAGACAATCACTTGCTTCACCTTCCGCAATTGGCTTTCTGGTGTATATCCGCGGATTCGTATAATCTGTCGTATAGGTGAGATTTGCACGAGAGGGTTTTTTTTTTCAGTGGAATCGCATTTTTTTTCACACAAAACAATTGATTCTTCCTTTTGTTGGATCAACTAGCAGACAACAACAAACACCAATGACTCAAGAAAAAGTGCACAGTGTTGTCCACGAGGCCAACAATGTGGAGGCTCGTCCAACTCCAAAGGCTTTTTTCGACAAACAACCATCGAAATCACTTTCGTCCCTTGAAGAGTATAAAACTCTGTACAAGCAATCTATTGAGGACCCAGAAGGATTCTTCGGTCCTTTGGCTAAGGAGCTTCTTGATTGGGACAAAGATTTCACCAAGGTTAAGGCTGGATCACTTGAAAATGCTGATGTTGCTTGGTTCTTAGGTGGTGAACTTAATGCTTCTTACAACTGTGTTGATAGACATGCTTTTGCTAACCCAGACAAGAAGGCAATTATTTTCGAAGCCGACAATGAAGAAGAATCACGTACCCTCACTTTTGGTGAACTCCTCAGGGAAGTTTCTCAAGTCGCTGGTGTTTTGAAGTCTTGGGGTATCAAAAAGGGAGATACTGTGGCTATCTACTTACCAATGACTCCAGAGGCCATCATCGCTATGCTCGCAGTTGTCAGACTCGGTGCAATCCATTCGGTTATTTTTGCTGGTTTCTCTGCTGGTTCAATCAGAGACAGAATTGTGGATGCCGGTTGTAAGGCTGTTATCACTTGTGATGAAGGTAAAAGAGGTGGTAAAACTATCAACACCAAAAAGATTGTCGATGAAGGTCTCAAGGAATGTCCAACCATTGAGAAAGTTTTGGTTTACAAGAGAACAGGTAACTCTAATGTGCCGATGGTTGAAGGTAGAGATTTCTACTGGGATGAAGAATGTGCTAAGTTCCCACGTTACATACCACCAGTTCCTGTTTCATCTGAAGATCCACTTTTCATGCTTTACACTTCTGGTTCAACAGGTGCTCCAAAGGGTGTTGTCCACTGCACTGGTGGTTACCTTCTTGGTGCAGCATTGACCACAAAATACGTTTTTGACGTTCAACCAGAAGATATATTATTCACTGCTGGTGACGTTGGTTGGATTACCGGTCACTCTTATGCTTTATACGGTCCTTTGGCTCTGGGTACTGCTACCATTGTCTTTGAAGGTACCCCAGCTTATCCAGATTATGGTAGATTCTGGAAGATTATTGAGAAGCATCGCGCTACCCACTTCTACGTTGCTCCAACTGCCCTTAGATTACTCAAGAAATCTGGTGAAGATGAGATTGCTAAGTACGATCTTTCCTCTCTCAGAACATTGGGTTCCGTTGGTGAGCCAATTGCTGCCGAAATTTGGGAATGGTACGATGAAAAAATCGGAAAGGGTCTTTGTCACATCTCTGATACTTACTGGCAAACCGAATCTGGTTCTCACCTCATCGCCCCATTGGCAGGTGCCGTTCCAACTAAGCCAGGTGCTGCCACTTTGCCATTCTTTGGTATTGATGCTGTCATCATTGATCCTGTCACCGGTAAAGTTTTGGAAGGTAACGACGTCGAAGGTGTCTTGGCCGTGAAAAACTCATGGCCATCAATGGCTAGATCCGTCTACAAGAACCACCACCGTTACATTGACACTTACTTGAAGCCTTACCCAGGTTTCTACTTCACTGGTGATGGTGCTGGTAGAGATCATGATGGTTACTACTGGATTAGAGGTAGAGTTGATGATGTTGTCAATGTCTCTGGTCACAGATTATCAACTTCCGAGATTGAGTCTGTCTTGTTGGAGAACGGTGAGGTCAGTGAAGCTGCAGTTGTTGGTATCAACGATGA
Source organism: Ogataea neopini (assembly GCA_030578575.1). NCBI lineage: Eukaryota > Fungi > Ascomycota > Pichiomycetes > Pichiales > Pichiaceae > Ogataea > Ogataea neopini. The sequence goes on from JAJMSO010000002.1 coordinate 432,971, forward strand.
CATCACTGGTCAAGCTGTTATTGCTTTCGTCCAATTGAAACAAGAAGAAGAAATCAATGATCAAGACGCTTTGTTGGCTTTGAGAAAGTCGCTTGTTATGCATGTTAGAGGTATCATTGGTCCATTTGCTGCTCCAAAATCTATCATCGTCGTTAGCGATCTTCCAAAGACCAGATCAGGTAAGATTATGAGAAGAGTTTTGAGAAAGGTTGTCTCTGGTGAGGCCAAGGGTCTTGGTGACTTGAGTACTTTGTCCAACCCTCAATCTGTTGATGGTATTATCGAGAGCGTTGAGGTTCAATTTGGTGTCAAGAATTAGATGGCTAGAGTTAGAGGGGAGCTTAATAAATGTTGCTTCAAATGAGAAAATACGACAAGCAAACGTTGAGTGAGGAATGACAACCCAAGCGAATCATCCTGGCAATGTGTGCAACTCGTACGTGTAGTGCGTAGTGTAACCCATAGTAGCTCGATTCTAAAATAAAATGCTCCCTTTAAAAAAACAAAACGTCGATCGACGCGTCTGTCTTGGTAGTGTAACACCCAATGTCTCCGATCCATTCAAGTGGCAAAAAAACTATAGAAAACTAACCATTTACATACCTTTAATGACTTATCAACCCTGGTAATTGGCATCTCACACTTCATTATGTCACTCGAACAACTCACAACGCAATTAACCACGCATTTTAATGCTGACCAATATGAAGAATGCTCTAAAATCTTGCCATTAATCAAGATTGAACTCATAAAGAAGAACTTGCTTGTTCCTTCACTCGGAACCAAAACAAATCCAAATGACCTTGTGATCACAAGAGCTATTTTAGAAATAGGAGCTCTCGTGAGTATCAACTTACAAGACTTACAAGGTTTCTCCAGTTACATTACTTTGTTGAAAGCTTTCTATGAATTGAACGAGTCAATCCCAGAATCACAAAATAAGCACAAATTACTCAGTTTGTATTTGCTCTTGTTACTCACACAAGGAGACTTGGCTCTTTTCCACATAGAACTCGAAAAATTCAACAATTTTGGTCTCTCAGTGGATGAACTCGAAAAAGATCAATTTTTGTCTGTTCCAATCAAATTCGAAAAATGGATTATTGATGGAAATTTCAATAAAGTTTATGAACTACTTTCATCAAAGCATAACTTCCCTTGTAAAGAGTTTAATCTTTTTGAGAAGGAGCTTTTGGATTCCATTAGAATTGCCATTGCCTCAAATATTGAAAGTGGTTACAATAGCTTACCATTGGAGAATTTGAAGTTGCTTCTTTTCTTGAAGAACTTGTCAGAAGTGAACATTTACATTGAGCAAATGGGCTGGACCGTGGAAAATGGCGTTGTTTTCTTTGATAAGAAATCTACTGAGCTTCAAGAGGAGATTAATGATGAGAAGCAGATCATCAAGAATGCTCTCGCGTATGCTAAGGAGATGGAGAGTATTGTGTGAGCGAGCGTACGACACGAGTTGGGCGAGTTACTTGCGATTTACTTGCGACTTATTTGTGACTATCGACAAGCAAACAACGACGAAACAAATAGTTCCATTCGTTACGATCGTTATTTATGGTAGGGTTTGGAGTGTTCTCGGACCACAAATGAGTTGCGTCGCTCCCCATATGCATAGATTCGTATAATAAAGAGTAATTGGTGGATAAATCTGTAATTGGGCTTCCTGATCACTCACACCTAATCCGTAACTTTTCACGAAATTGATAAATATAAATATTTTTTCAAAAGTACGCACCGTAAACTAAAATCCCTTTTCTTTCCATACACACTGATAACACTTAGCAATGAAGACGGTGGAATTACGAAGAATCCTCCTTCTATTTCTTATAGTGAAACTTTTACATTTTTTGATCATCTACCTCGCCCCCATACAATTTGATACATCGTCACAACTCCTCCTCCAAAATCACGTCAATGATCAACACGTCTTTGATGCCCATGTCATCGAGATACTAAAGAAGGTAGTTGTTTGGGACGCTGTCTACTTTATCAATTCTGCCACTGATGGCATTGTTTTTGAACACGAACGAGTTCTGGGACCATTATGGTGGAGGTTGCTTAGTATCATTCCAAGTGAAAACTTATACATAAAACTAGCTGTGGGGCTAGTAATCAACAATCTAGCTCATTTTGGAAGCTCAATTGTCATTTACCATCTGACCAAACGTGTATTCAAACCAGAAAAGTCCAATTACGCTTATCTCTGCTCAGTTCTCGTGATTTTGCAACCTGCTGGAATCTTCACTACTACCATTTACACCGAATCGATTTCTCAATTCCTGTGTCTCCTGGGTCTATACTTGAGACAAAGGGAACTGACACCTTTGTATCTTCTTAGTGGTATTGTGTTTGCAGTGTCTGCTGGATTCCGGTCCAATAGCATCTTGTATGGAATCGTTTATTTGTTTGATCTCTTCAAATGTCTACGCCACAGAAAGATTGCACGCGCCGCCTTGTGTGTGGCTGGTGGATTTCCATTGGCAATTTCGTTGGCCTTGTCAATCTACCTACCATACCAACTATACTGTCCAGATCGTGGTGAATGGTGTCACTCCTACACAAAATCCCTGACTTCGTACGCACAGTCACATTATTGGAATGTCGGGTTCCTTAGATACTTCACTATTGGAAATTTACCACTTTTCATCATGGCAGCTCCAAGTCTCACCATTTTGGCCTTGGCTATTGCTCATTTTAGGAAAGATCCGCGCGTCGGTGCTGTCGTCTTGATGTCTGCCGTCTATTGGTTCTTACAATTCACATCTTTCCACGTCCAAATCGTCAATCGAGTCATGAGTTTCACTCCATTGCATATATGGTTTGTTGCAAAATTACAATCAACTCATCCACTAGCGGGCAGAATTATCGTCCAGTGGTGGATCGTTTGGACTTTAGTGCAAACGGGTCTCTATGCCTGTTTTCTTCCTCCTGCATAACTTTTTCAATCTTTCTATACATCTACTCAGTCATCTTACCATAACTAGTTGGGAACAATCCACGAATTCCTTCGATTTCTCCTTCGGTCCATCCTGATCCGTCATCCTCAGTAACAACCATCACTCTGTCACCCACAGCCACACCAAGCTCGTCATCTCCCTGTGGCTCATAGTCGTACAAAATTTCCATATACTTAACTCTCTTGGCACCTTTTCTTGGAGCCACTTTTGGACCTTGTTTCTTTGTTGGGGATGGTCCAGCTGAAGACTCCATCATCTGGATATATGACGAAGGAACCAGTCCAGTCTCACCATGAGGGGATGTCACCCGTGTCCACCCAGAGCCAGTATCTTCTTCTACAACTTGTAGGACGTCTCCAACAGTAATAGACACTTCATCCTCATCAACAGGAGTGTATGCATACAAAGCACGGGCATTTTTGGCACCAGAGCCACCAGCAGCTCTTGTAGCAGCATACTGGTCAGCAGGAACAAGGAATGCGTCCGCAATCTGACCAAAAAGCCGGCTCTTCGTAGACGCAGAATTGTGTGTATGAGTAGTGAGCTTGCTGAAGCCGCTCGTCAATGACATCATATCGCTATTGTCGTTGTCGCCGCCGTTTGCATATTCATGAGAACCGCTTGATTTGCTAGAAAGACGTAAAAATCCAAGAGCTCCTTTCTTCTTCTTTTCTATTGGTCTTGAAATCGTCAGATCCTTGCCACTTGCCGCGGTTTGAATCGTCTCCAGCTCAACTTCGGCAATAACACGAGTAGTATCATCATTGGCAAACTTCTGTAAACTAGTCAAACTCTTGCCTAACAGACTTTCGAATTTGAAGTACTCATCGCGAGACTTCACCTTAACTTCATTGAAGGTGTCGCCAATTAGCTGTTTCCTTTCCTCCATCAACTCTCCCAGTTGTTGTTTCTCGTCCGAACAAATCTGCTCATACTTCTCAAACGTTATACTGGACGAATTGAGCTGTTGTTTCAAAACTTCTAGCTCTCTATCCTCAGTGATCATCGTCTCATCATCGTGCCATATACTCGACGGAATGTAGTAGAAGTCTTGCGGCTCTTTCCAATCTTTCAGATTATGCTTGACAAACATTGCAGTGTCCAATTTAGGTAAATTTTGTTTCACGACTTCATCCATACTACTGACGTATCCAATGATAGCCTCATTGGCTTGCTTCTCGAGCGCAGAAGCACTGAGCCAAAAACTGTTCAATTTGCTCACACGAGCCTCATTCAAGCTCTGGAAACCGTCCAAAACTTCTGGTAAGTCTTGATAATAATATTTATCTTTCAATCTGTTGGCAACATTGATTTTGATTAGATAAGCATTCTTAGCTACATTCATCTCAAACTCACGTTTCTCATATTTGTGTTGAGCTCTTTCACCACTGGATTTCTCGGATTTGGCACGTTGGTTCTCCATAGCTTGACACGATGAATCATAATCTTTCTTGCTTTTGGTAACCTCGTCAAAATGTTTGTCTCTGATACTGACCAATTCATCGTTAAATTGTTTCCATCTGTGCCTTATCCCGTCGTATTTCACTTGCATGTCCGCAAGACCCCCAGCAACTCTTTTTTCAAATTCGCCAGCCAACTTTCTTCTCTCTCTGGCAATTTGCTCTGTTTGAGTCAAAACTTCAGTCCACGCAACCAAACTTGCACCTTCCAATGAACCTGGTGTTATCGTGGGATCAGGACCAACACTTAAAAGGGCAGACACTTTGGCCTTTTTTTTGAATGATTCCGTGCATAGAAGTTGTAATTTCTCTGCATATTCATTCTCAATCTGTGCTCTTTGTCGATAGAACGACTCTAGATCCCCTAGCCAATCAACTCCAGCCTTAACCCACTTATCTGTTGGCTTAAAGGCATCTTTGAGCTCATTTCCAATACTAATGTCCGTCATCGGAACCAATTGAGTCAAATCTCCGTTGTATCTAGAGAAATCTCCTTGAATGCTGCTGTTGTAACAGTAGGTTTGGCCTCTCCTCCTTCATCAAATGGTTTTTTTCGTGCTCTCTCCATTTTCCGCACTTGAGCCACTTGGTCTTTGGACTGTCAAAATAATTACGGGCGCCTTATCATCATAAAATTCAATTTTTCATTTATATCATCTACTTTTACTCTCTATGCAAACTGTTCAATGGAACAAGAGCCTTATCCTGAACCCTCTCCTTTAAAATTCTAGCCAACAAGTTGTCAATCCGGAGCTCACCAAAATCTCCACCTAAATCAACATTTTTTACCATGCTAGCATCCAGTTTGGGTATATCCTCCTCCATTCGTTGCTTATGTGCCTCAGTATAACTGTGAGTTAACGTAAATTCCATTCTAGATAGTAAGTCCGTGCACGTATTCCCATCAACATCTTCTTTGTTGCAACGTCGGTTGGGAACCCATGTCTTCAGTTTCTTTCTGAAAGTGTACCCCTCATGAGTATTCTTGACTAAAAAGTTGGGATATTCTCTCAATAAAACTTGCTCAAACTTGTTCGGAATGTATGCAACAGAACCTTCAAATAAAGTAGGAATCAACGGAGAAATCTCGTCATGGGTATAATAGTGTTCGTTTCTACAGTGATACAAACCGTTACCATCCTGAGAAACCCATTCATTCTGATTTAGAAGTGTTTGAAATTCTTTCTTGGTCTTCTTTCTTCCGATCTTAACAGGCTCTTTAGTGGCAGTCAGAGCAGTGATATCAATGTACAGCCCTGTTGTAGTGTCAATAAATCTAGCATCAATAGCATTGTTCCCGTTTCCTCTTGATCTATCAATAAAGTATGGATTCACATCAAGCAAATAATTACCTATTCCAATATGTCCATGTTTCTCATCCTCTCCAACAGATTTAGTAACATCAACAACAAGAGTTTGGTTGTAGTTTCTTGCTAGTTCATACAAACTCTCTTGAGTCATTTGAACATCGCCATCAAAATCCCAATTCAAAACTAATCCATTGAAATAGTATCCTAATAACGATCCATGAGCTATCCATGTATTGATTTTGGCAGCAGATGCAAACCTTAGCCACGCTCGAGTCATTCTATTCAGAATCACACGATGTTCATACTCTTTCAGATTGTTATTGTTGAAAAATCTCCAATCAAAATGTCCTCCGTTGACTTTCTTACTGAAACTGTTAGCTTCATGGAAATATTTGGGAAATCCATGATTTTTTGATTGGATATTGACACTTTCCTCTAATTTCTCCAACATTTTCAAATCTAATAGTGTACTCAATTGAGAATCGGGATTTTCTTGGTAAATATCAGTTTTGTTTTGTAAACGTTCTTTCAAATGTTGAATTTTTGCCTTTGTAGTCCAGTTAAATTCTTCTGGTTCTAAAATATTCAAAGAAAGCGCTTGACTTGAGATGGGGACACAATCATCACAAAGAAACCTTGAAGAATCCCAATAATTTTCTTTATCACTTCCATAGCTGGTACAAAATTCCAATTTCAGCTCTTGCTGCAACTGATTTAACTCATCTATGATGGAGATACCATTCTCAAGTGGTTGATCAAAAATACCAGAAGCACGTTGTTTTTGATGTTCATATAGAGTATAGTCTTTAATCAATTGCTTAGCAGAGGATTTTGCTCCCAACGGTGTTTGTTCAGTTAATATAATTATTGCATCATCTGTTCCATTTATAGAAGACAAAAACATCACACGCTCTGGGATAGGTGCCTCATGATAGAGATAGTTTGCTCCATAAACGATCCTAGCATCTATAGGCATTTTATGAGGGTATGGTCCGTTTATTTTCAAATGAGGTAAAGAAAGTTCTGGTAGATCTAAAATCTCAGTTGCATTAAGATCTTTGCAATGTTCCAAATTGTGAGTTTTTAACCCTATCTGATTTGCAAAAGTTGTGCATGTTAGACTTTTCATATTATTAGACATCAACCATTTGTCGCTCGGTCGGAGTCTTTCTTCCACATTAACCCAGTCTTTCCAAGTGAAAGGTAACTTGAACGAAGGAGAGATATTAGATGAGTTTTCCTTAATATGCTGCCTTATTTTAAAAAGCCATAGCGCGGTGATCATGCGAGTGTCAAATGTCTGATAGAGTTTAGAAGGGAAATACGATTTTGCCAGTTCTAGGCGGGAAGCCTTCTCGCTGTCAAGCGTGTAGACCGTTAAGAAGTCGTCTAAGGTGAGCAATGGAGTTTTCTTCAAGTAGGACCATGTTGGAACCAATTCTGAGTTATTAGTGAAAAAGATCACAAGACAAACAGAAATTAGAGACACTGAGATCAATTTGAGCGCTCGACGAGTTGCAAGTTTAGGGACTCTTAATGCTAAAGCAAGCTGTTTTGTGATGTGACGGAGGGACCTTTTGGGTTTCTTTGTCGTTTTTTCCTCGAGTGGTGACAAATAGCTTAGTGGTGAGTAGGGAGTGAGTGATGAGGGGGACAAAATAAAGCTTGAATTCGGCGCGTTGGAAGAGAATGAGGGACTTGAACCGCGCGGGGAGGTGGAGGCACGAGGCGACGAGCCAAAGCTTAACATTTGGGGCTCAAATGCAGGCATGTGGCTGGATGGAAAAAAGGGAGGTTAATAGTTTTTTGAATGATGGGTTCAGCGGGTAGAAAGAGAATAAAAAGGGGATAAAGAAATACTCTTGAGAATATTTTTGGAGGATAAAATAAAGGGCTACGTGGTGTAGGGATGTTTGTTTGAAACCAATCAGGGAAAATCCCCGAACCCCCGTATCCCCGAAAAATAGCCCAGGCTACTCTGGGTTGCCGGAATATAAAAAAAAAAATTGGCCGATGCGCTATCGCTTATTGTGTCTGCTTCAGAGCAACTCGCGAGATTCAGCCGTTAGATTTAAAGATGTCAAGCCTCGTTTCGAGGTCCGGACCGCTAACAGCCACTCAGACTTCAGAAATTTCACTTGGTGTCGGGTCAGTCTGCTTAGAGTGCAAGGGTGGGTGATTCATCATTGAGAGGCGTAGTTGAGATGGGTTCGTTTCTCAGCAGCTCCAATCCTGTATACTGTTTTCTCCTTACTTGTACTCGGTAATTTGATCGCGGACTTTAGCCTACTTGCCCTCAAGACTTGTAGTTTGCCTTAAAACGAAACACCCAGAAAACTATTTTTCGAAATTGGGAAAGTTTCGGACCGAAATTTCCTCGTTTAATATACGAAAAACTAGCATTAGTAACAAGAAAAGTGAAAAAAAAAAACGGACCGAGATTTGCCTGATTTGGACAAGGAATTCTAACATAGTTAAACGGAGCTTATAAATATATCAATAAATGTTTGCCTTCGAAAAAGTGCGGCGCAGAATACTATTGACATTTTGCAAGAGAATCAACAACACCAAGTATGAGCGATACGGATTCGCGTTCTGTCGCAAGTAAGGTGGAATCTTATCATGTGTCGCCTGAACAGACTCAGGCTGGCAGAATGCAAGGTCTTCACGAAGCTATCAGCAGTTCAGTTACTCAGAATCCAGAAGAAAATGTCTTAACAAGATTATCAACCCTTTCTCGTACTTTGTCGCGTATGACGGCTAAAGATATGAAGAAATTCGAGGTTGATCCAAACGATTTCGACCTCAAACGTATTCTTAACTATATGGTTGAACGTTCTAATGAACAAGGTATTGGTGGTACCGACACCGACATTATTTTTGATGACTTAACTGTGATTGGTAAAAATACCTCGGCCTCCATTGTCAAGACCGTCGGTGACGTTTTTGGTGGTCCATTGGTCGTTTTGAAAGATCGTATTTTTAACAGTGAAGTTACCAAGGCCTTTCATAACATGGAAAAGACGAGAAAGATCATTAGAAATGTTAATGGTTATTGTGAGGCAGGTACAATGACCCTTGTGTTGGGAAGACCAGGTGCGGGTTGTTCTACCATGTTGAAAGCTTTATCAGGTGAAACTCAAACATATATTGGAACTGAAGGTTCAGTTGTTTACAATGGTATTGAACAAGAACATATGATGAAGAACTTTAAGAATCAAGTTGTTTACAATCCAGAGTTGGACGTGCATTTCCCATATCTTACAGTGGAACAGACCATCAACTTCGCTATTGGTTGCAAAACTCCTGCTGTTCGTATCGATAACGTTTCAAGAGCTGAGTACATCAATACAATCAAAGACTTGTATCTCACTTTGTACGGTCTCAAACACGTTGAGAAAACCCTTGTTGGTAACGATTTCGTGAGAGGTATTTCTGGTGGTCAAAGAAAGAGAGTTTCGATCGCTGAAGCTATGGTTACCAGAGCTTCTGTTTACTGTTTCGATAATGCTACCAGAGGTTTGGACGCTTCGACTGCCCTGGAATTTGTTGAATCGCTCAGAACATCTACCAACATCACTAAAGCAACTTCCCTTGTCACTATTTACCAAGCTTCTGAGAACATCTACAATCTGTTCGATAACGTCACCGTTTTATATTACGGTAGACAAATTTATTTTGGTCCAGTTGATCAAGCAGTTGCTTACTTCAACAAGATGGGATGGGAGAAGTCAGCCAGAGAGACGAGTGCAGAATTCCTTACTGCAGTCACCGATCCTCTTGCAAGAACTGCAAGAAAAGGTATGGAAAATAAGGTCCCACAGACTGCTGCTGAATTCGAACACTATTGGCTCAACTCTCCAGAATACCAACAAGTTAAACAGAAAATCCAAGAGAAACTCAGCTCTTACAACGCCAAAGAGGCTCATGACAACTTTTTCGAAGTCCGTGTGAAAGAGAAACAAAAGATGTCAAGACCTACTTCCAGATACACAACAAACTATTTGGAACAATTCAAACTCTGTGTTACGAGAGGTTTCCAATCTATCGTCAATAACAAAGCATACACTGTTACATTGATTGGTGCATCACTTATTCAATCTCTTGTGGTTGGTTCTGTTTATTACAACACCACTCAAGAAACAATTGGTGCTTTCTCTAGAGGTGGTATCATTTTCTTCGCATTGTTGTACTACTGTATTATGGGATTGGCAGAAGTTTCAAGTATCTTCGAAAACAAACCAATTTTGAACAAACAGAGAGGTTATTCGCTTTATCATCCATCTGCTGAACTTATTGCAGGTACCTTTGTTCAATTGCCTGTTAGACTGGTTGCAATTCTCATTTTTTCCATTATTCTTTACTTCCTTTCCAACTTGAAAAGGGAAGCAGGTCCATTCTTTGCTTTCGTTTTGTTCATCAATCTCACTGTTATCTGTGTCAACTGTTTGTTTTCTCTGATCTCATCCTTCTGTCCAACCTTGAGTGCTGCAAGTGGTGTCACTGGTCTTGTCATGATGGCTGGTGTCATTTACAGTTCTTATATGATCCAAAGACCTTCAATGTATTGGTGGGGTAAGTGGTTCTCTTACTGCAATCCGATCTTGTATGGCTTTGAAGCTGCAATCACCATGGAATTCAGAGGACGTAGAATGCCTTGTGCCGAAAGTGAATTACTTCCACATGGTACCGGATATGAGGATATCAGCACTGCAAATCAAGTTTGTTTGTTCGTTGGTGCTTCAAAATCTAGGGAGATTTATGGTGGAGATACAACAGATGTTTCGGGTGAAATTTATTTGGATATTTCGTTCCTGTACACTTTTGACCATTGTTGGAGAAATTTCGGTATTTTGATGGGATTCTTGGTGGGTTATTTGGTCATCAATGCTTTGGTTGTCGAATTTTATAACCCAATGGTGGCAACTTCTGATCAATTACTGTTCGTCAAAGGTGCTAAATTGCCTGAATCTGTCTTGGAATCTGTCGGTCATCCTTCTACAGAAGTCGATGGAGCTAATGCAACTACTGATCCTGAATCTACTGGAGCTTCTGCTGATTCTTATGAAGAAAAAGATCAAGTTGAACTGCAAAGGGGTGGTGTTGCCGACGCTCCAAAAGATACACTTGGTTCAAGTGATATTTTCATGTGGCAACATGTCGATTATGTTGTTCCGTACGATGGTCAAGACCGTAAACTGTTGGATGATGTTCAAGGTTATGTTTTGCCAGGTACTTTGACCGCTTTGATGGGTGAATCAGGTGCTGGTAAGACTACACTATTGAACGTTTTGTCTCGTCGTGTTGATACCGGTGTTGTCACTGGTGATATGTTGATCAACGGTAAAGCTATTGACTCCTCTTTCGAAAGAAGAACTGGTTACGTTCAACAACAGGATTTACATATTGCCGAACTGACTGTTAGAGAGTCTCTTATTTTTGCTGCTAGACTGAGAAGACCTGCCAGTGTTCCTGATGAAGAAAAAATCGCTTATGTGGACAAAGTTATGGAAATTCTTAACATGGAAGAATATGCTGATTCTATTGCTGGTCAAACTGGTTATGGTTTGAATGTTGAGCAAAGAAAGAAATTGTCAATTGCCACAGAACTTGTTTGCAAACCTTCACTTTTGTTATTTTTGGATGAACCAACTTCTGGTCTTGATTCCCAATCTTCTTGGGCCATTGTTCAAGTTTTGAAATCTCTTGCCGCTGCGGGTCAAGCCATTTTGTGCACTATTCACCAACCTTCTGCTACATTGTTTGAAGAATTTGACAGACTTTTACTGTTGAAAAGAGGTGGTCAAACAGTTTATTTCGGTGATATTGGAGAAAACTCGCGTGTCTTGTTGGACTATTTCGAAGGTCAAGGTGCTCGTAAGTGTTCTGACGATGAAAATCCTGCTGAATACATTTTAGAAGCAATTGGTGCTGGTGCTACTGCTTCTGTTGATGAAGATTGGTATGAAAAATGGTGTAAGAGTGAACATTACAGGAAAGTGACACAAGAAGTTGAAGATTTGATTTCTAAAACTCAACAAATTCCATCTAGTGACCAATCTGATCTCAAGTCCAAATACGCTGCTCCATATTTCTATCAATTCAAGACTGTTTTGAGAAGAACTTTCACTCAATTTTACCGTGACTTGGATTATATCATGTCAAAGTTCATGCTCATGCTCTTGGGTGGTATTTTGGTTGGTTTCTCATTCTGGAATGTTAAACACACAGTTATTGGAATGCAAAATTTACTTTTCGCTGCTTTCAATGCCGTTGTTGTTTGTGCACCACTTACAAATCAAATTCAAGCTCGTGCTATTCAATCAAGAGAACTTTTTGAAGTTAGAGAATCTAAATCGAACACTTTCCATTGGTCATGTCTTTTGATCAGTCAGTACATTGTCGAAATTCCTTACTCCGTTGTCTTTGGTACCATTTACTACATTGCCTGGTACTTCCCAATTCAATTAGATAATGAAGCTTCTAGAGCTGGTTTATGGTGGTTCACTCAATCCATTATGTTCCAGCTTTACTATGTTTCTCTTGCATTGGCTGTCGTCTACATTGCACCTAATTTACCATCTGCAAACGTTTTAATTGGTCTTGTTTTCAACTTCATTATTACCTTCTGTGGTGTTGTTCAAACTCCAACTTTGATGCCAGGTTTCTGGAAATTCATGTGGAGAGTTTCTCCTTTCACCTACTTCGTCGATAATATGGTTAGTATCTTGCTACACGATAGAAAAGTTCATTGTAGTGACTCTGAACTCAACTACTTGGATCCCCCATCTGGTCAAACTTGTGGTGATTACTTGGCAAAATACTTTGAAAGCAATGCCGGTTACGTTGAAAACCCTGAAGATACATCCAACTGTGGTGTTTGTCAATACTCTGTTGGTGATGATTACCTCAGTACTGTCGGTATGAGTTACTCTCATAGATGGAGAAATGTTGGTTTCTTCTGGATTTACATTTGTTTCAATGTTTTCATTATGGTTGCTCTTTACTATCTGTTGAGAGTGAAGAGATTGACACCTGATTTGACAAAGTTGTTGCCAAAGAAGAAGAAGAACTGATGAATTTTCTTCGTACAACTGTGTCTATCTTGAATCCTTAAATGATGATACCCTTTCATCAAGAATGCTGATATTATGGGTTTAGGTTTAATTTGATATTATTCATTTTTTATAAAGATCAATTCAGTTTAATTAATTATTTTATTATTTTATTTTAGTAGCAAAATTTGTTTGACACAACGAGAGTGATTAATTTAGCGATGAGGTTATATATATTATGAAATGAAGTATCGAGAGAATAGATCAAAGATTATCTTAACATTGAAACGCCAATTATTGCTCATCGTTCACTCACTCAGCAGTTAGTTTCCCATGACTTGCTACGCTTATCATTTAGACATTACAACAAAACTCGTGTCATAATAAGCGGTTGAAAAAATTAAAAAAATGTGCCGTCCCCTGGAATCGAACCAAGGTCGCTGCTGCCACAAAGCAGAGTACTAACCACTATACTAGAACGGCTTGTTATTGAAATGCTATCATCTGAAGAGAATCATATGGGTTTAGAATAAAAGTCAAAGTCAAAACGAACGCTGTTCTTACTGCCCTATCATTGCACTAAATTCAACTACATCCACTAAGGTACTCATTTACCTCTTCGTTTAATCGATTTACTCTGCCACTTCTTGCTTGGGTGAGTGAGTCGCTTCGCTCGTCACTCGCACATGTTCGTCATTCGCTCTTCATGCATTCATTTGTGCATCATTATATAAATCACTAGTAAAAGCAGAGAAATCGATTGTTACTTGTCGTCCACTCATTCTCCTCACTCACAACTACACCCACACAACTAGCCTTGCTAGTGGTGACATGTGTTAGTCACTTGCTTACTCTTCCATGGTGATCACAGCTCTGATACACTCACCACCGTGCATATCGTGGAAAGCCTTGTTAATATCGTCCAATGGGTGTCTGTGTGTAATGAACTCATCAACCTTGATCTTACCTTGGAGATAATCTTGAACAAGATCTGGCATTTGAGATCTACCCTTGATACCACCAAAGGCACAACCTCTCCAGACTCTACCGGTAACCAATTGGAATGGTCTAGTAGAGATCTCCTTACCAGCAGCGGCAACACCAATGATAATGGACTCACCCCAACCCTTGTGACAAGCTTCTAAAGCGTTTCTCATGACACCAACGTTACCGGTACAGTCGAAAGTGTAGTCACAACCACCATCGGTCATTTCAACAAGCTTGTCGACAATGGTTTGTCCCTCAGGAAGCTTGGTTGGGTTAATGAAATCGGTGGCACCGAATTGGAATGCCCAGTCCTTCTTGTCATCATTGATATCAATGACAATGATCTTACCGGCCTTCTTTTGAACAGCACCTTGGATAACAGACAAACCAATACAACCAGCACCGAAGACACCAATGTTGTCACCTTCAGAGATCTTGGCAGTGTTGATGGCAGCACCGTAACCAGTAGTGATACCACATCCAAGAAGACAAGTTCTGTCCATTGGAGCATTTGGATCAACAGCAACAACAGAAATGTCGGCAACAACAGTGTATTGAGAGAAGGTAGAACAACCCATGTAGTGGAGCAATGGCTTACCTTTACAGGTAAATCTTGAAGTTCCATCTGGCATCAAACCTTTACCTTGGGTAGCTCTGATCTTACCACAAAGGTTGGTCTTACCAGACTTGCAGAACTTACATTCTTTACATTCTGGAGTGTAAAGACAAACAACGTGGTCACCAACCTTAACACTGGTAACACCCTCACCAACAGATTCAACGATACCGGCACCCTCGTGACCGAAAACGACTGGGAATTCACCTTCTGGGTCGGATCCCGAAAGTGTGTAAGCGTCAGTGTGGCAAACACCAGTGTATGCGATCTTGACTCTCACTTCGTGAGCTTTTGGTGGAGCAACTTCAATGGTCTCAATAGAGAGATCCTTACCAGCTTCCCAGGCAACAGCAGCCTTACAAGTAATAGTCTGTGGGGAGGGTTAGTATGATTGTTTCTTTAGTCAATTGAGGTTCTCTTACTCACTTTTCCGACAGTAGACATTATAAAGTATCGTTGTTCAACAGATGAATACTCAATGGCAATGATTGATCTCGGAAAGTTAATTTTCAAAATAGTAACGGAGTTGCTCCTTTTATATGTTTAGTAAGAATTCGCTAAAATTTTCCGAAGGCTACCGTTTCCCCAATAGGGTATAAATTAGAGAGGGTCGTGCGTCTACCGTGATGTGCTCTCTACTAAACAAGCAAACTCCACGCACAGCTAAGGAGATGGAATGGCTGCGCTATATGGATCTAAAAAGATCTGATTGGCAGTGGATGGGTCCTAGGCCAATAAAGTAGTTGATCAGATTACAAATATGCTCGCAGACCAGGACATTACTAAGACGTTACTGCACAGCGCGAACTAAATGGTCCGGATAAAATAAATCGTTCCGCGACTTCTGATTAGTCAATGAATTTGGCCCCAGTTTCATGAAATTTCTTGCTCCTCTTGTTACACGTGATGATAACCCCGCAGTGTGAGAGATTGATCGAGCCAAATTGACTCGAACACAGAATTATACGTGCC
Organism: Ogataea neopini; assembly: GCA_030578575.1. Lineage (NCBI taxonomy): Eukaryota > Fungi > Ascomycota > Pichiomycetes > Pichiales > Pichiaceae > Ogataea > Ogataea neopini. The sequence goes on from JAJMSO010000002.1 coordinate 448,343, forward strand.
CGACTTTCTGGTAGGAAAAATATGCCCAATTTGGATAGCGAAAAAGTACGTGCACAGCCCTGACGAGGTCTAATGACTTGGAGCGACGCGTCGATAACAGGGTGACTAGCTCAACCAGCTCCGCTCGTCACTCTATTATCGTACGGGTCACTTTGAAAACAATCCGCCTTCTAAGCCATATCGAGCAACTGATGACCTCACATGTTGCAGACTTGAACGAATCGGAGATGACTCGCTATGGTCGTCATTGCTCGTCTTTTAGTTCTCCGTAAAATTTATCTCGCTAAAAAATAAATCCGTCATGTATAGATAAATACTTTTGTTTATTTCCTACTCCACATTTCCCCTCTTCTGATTGTTTTCTTATGAGTGTTTTACTTGAAACAACGCAAGGTCCACTTGTAATTGATTTGTTTGTTGACTCACGTGAGAGTTATTGTCGTGCTTTTCTCAAGCTTTGCAAGAACAAATACTATCATTATAGTCCTTTTGTCAATGTTCAACGTGACTTTGTGACTGAATGTGGTAATCCAAACTACCCAAATAAACCTCCGAAAACACCATTTTCATTACCTATATTGCCTCCCAATGACTCTATCAAACACACAGACGTGGGTCTAGTGTCGTTTTTGAGATCAAAGGATCCAGTTGATACTTCATTCACCTTTATTGTCACTCTAACAGACGATAAGACAGCGTTGAAAACACTCAACAACGAGGCCATCGTGTTTGGTAAAGTGGCAGAGGGCTTCAGCTTGTTAGATGATATTAACAATACTCCGACAGACGAAAATAAACGTCCTCTCAAAGACATTCGCATTATTCATACTTACATAATAGACGATCCATTCCCTGATCCAGAAGGATATGTTAGTCCTCCAAGTCCAATGCCAACTGAACAACAGATTTCCTCATTCAAATTGTTGCTTGAGGATGAAGAAGATGAAGAGACAAGATACGATGATCTCAAATCAACGTCTCATGCTATGACGTTAGAACTTCTAGGTGACTTACCATCGGCAAACATTCAGCCGAGTGAAAGAGTACTTTTCATTTGCAAATTGAACCCTGTGACGAACGACGAAGATTTGAAATTGATCTTCCAGAAGTTTGGAGAGGTCATTTCTGTGGAGGTGATACGAGACAAGGCAACAAAGAGGTCCCTTTGTTATGGGTTTGTGGAATTTTCAAGCAGAGAAGCCGTTGAAAGGGCGTATTTGAAGATGGATGGGGTTGTGATTGATGATAGGAGGGTGCATGTTGATTTCAGTCAGAGTGTGAAAAGGAGAACATGAGCCAGGTAAGTTAGTGGCTGGTTGATAAGGAAGTATCGAGTACAGCAAAGCTGCCAAGTTGCATTACGTTATTTCATGAATGGTACTACATTACTCTATTAGAGCTGGTCGTTATTTAATGCAACCAAATGACTAGCAATGACTAACACGCGAGCGAGACTCGCTTCGGTCGTCATTTGATTCATTTTTCACTTCCCCTGTTACTAATTTGACTCACCATAAAATCCTTCACGAATGGCAAATTATTGATCAAATCAACACCAAATGATCTTGCCATCACCACCGGAGCAAAATCTGTTGAGTAGATTTTGTGTAACTTATCAACAATACCCAGAAGAATATGATTTTCAGGGTATCTCTCACTGAAGTAAGGTTCCAGAGCCATTTTAGAGCCGATATCCAATCCTCGGGAAGCTGATTGTTCCAAAGTTTCAACCAATGACTTGACATCTCCTTGACCCATATTTAATCCTTGACCGGCCAATGGATGTGTGGTATGAGCAGCATCTCCAACCAAAGCAATTCTTTCATCAACATAGGTATCTGCATGACTCATTTTGAGAGGGAAACGACCTCTCGAACCTGGAATCATACTCTCAACAGCAAGAGGGAAGTTCTCCTCCTGTTGAGGAGTCAATTTCTTATTGAATAATTCAAGTCTCCAATTCACTTGCTCAACAAGTGATTCGTCTTTATTTTCAGCAAGTTTGTACAAAAATTGCATTTCATCTGATGGCAATCTCGCACCCGCATTGATCATGGCAACAAATTGTTCTTCTGATAATCCCATGAGAACATTAGCGAGTTCAGGTGTTGTTGACCAAACCAACGAAGCCGAATTATCAGGCAATGGTAAAAGAGCTAATGGGCCAGATTTCAAGAATCTTTGCCAACCGGTTGGGTAACGGAATCCATCGTCTTTGTATTTGAGAGTAGCAACAATTCCCCAACGGTTGTAAGACCAACCTCTACTCTCTATTTGAGCGAACTTACGAACAGGTGAATTGAAACCATCACAACCCACCAAAAGTCTTGTTTTGATGGTTTCACCATTCGAAAGTTCTAAGACTGGCCAACCTATAGTTTTATCTGAAGTGATTCCAGTAACTTTAGTGTTGTCGAGTATTTCGAGTGGATTTTCATTGTTCAATTGCTCTAAACGTTGTAGAAGGGCGGACTGAAGATTGAAATTTTCACACATAGTTGCAATCTCAGGCGAATCAAATTCAATCTTAGCATTTGTCTCTCCGTCGTAAGCTAAAACGTTATCGTAAGTTTCAATTCTCTCATCTTTGATGTAGTTCCAAGCGCCAATGTGTTCAAGATAAGAGATGGTGGCAGGTGTGAGACTGACAACTCTGTTCATGAAATTCTCGGGTGGTGAGTTATGAAAGTCTTGTAGAGGTGTCACTAAATTTCCTCCCTCGATCAGCTTACAGTTGAGTCGGCTGAGAACGGGGGAGTTTTTGATGGCTGTTGCAAGTGTGAGTCCTGCGGGGCCACCGCCAATGATCACAATGTCGGCCGAATTGACGACTGCATTACGTGCAGTTGCAAAAAGGCGTTTGAACAGCATAATGGATGGGTTGAGGTTGTGTAGTTGGCGACGCAGATGGTGATGATTATAGAGAAGTATTTTTCGAGTTGAAATTTTTCTGGGTGCGTATGCGTACATACATGATTACATAATCGATAGAAGAGACAGACAAAGCGAGTGGTGACTGAAGTGAAAGCAAAGAGGAGAAGTGGGAGGCAATGGCAAGTAAATGATTGTTATTAAACACAAACTAAAAAATCCGACAAGAGCGCCCCGGTAGCTGTCAAATGATTAGTTTCCCAACATTTGGTAGCGGTCAACTTCTTTATTATCCGTTATTTGGTAGCAGGGTTCCAACAACCATTATATAGCTGATCGCACATGACTGACCTGGAATGGTAAACTTATTAAGGCTACCATGACTACTTTGGTCTTTGTTGTTCGACTTTGAAGAAGACGGTGGGAAACATGAACAAACAGCTTTCTTCCCTCATTGAACGTTTGCTTCGTTTGTTGAATGCTCGCTTACTCAGCAAAAAATATTTTTTTTGTTTGATTAAATATTTTTAATCTGTTTTATCCTCTTTTCCTTAGTTCTTCGTCCCTCGTTCTACCTTTAGCCTTCCCGGACGCCTTGCGACTCACCATGCTATCTACAAGAGCATTCCAATTGGTGGCCCCGTCGTATTTTGGGCTTTCACTGACCGGATCTGCTTTGATTCGTTCTAGATCAGTCAAATGGGAACGGAACTTTAGCACCAATACTGCTCCACAGGACACAGTTTCTGTGAGAAATATCCGTTATACATCGCTCATCAACCAAACTTTGCGTGATTTCCAGATATCGGTGGACCTTGCAACCTCTTTCGCAAAAGCGAGCGAAACAGATGACCTCAAATATTCTATCAACTACGCTGTTCTTTCAAGACAATTTTTTGACTTTAGAGATCATAATAAACAGCGTAATTTCCGCTCATATCATGATCTTGGAAACGAGTTACTCAAGAAACTGGTGTTTACAAATGAAAACTGTTCAAAGGCAACTCTTACTTTTGAACAACCTCTCCCTTCTGGAACATTAGTTTTGGAGCTCAATAAGACGAAAGGAGACAATGCGGTGTGTCAACAAGAGGGAAAACCGGATAGATTAGAGATCCGTGAACTTCGACTCATGACAATTATTGGTGTGTTCACCGAAGAACGTTTTGCCAAACAACCGGTCGTTCTTAACATTTCAGCTCCTCTTTCACAAGAGACCGTCAATGGTGAAGAAATAGCACAACGTGTTGCGGAATATGTGGAAAACTCCAATTTCAAGACAGTTGAAGCTTTGGTGACAAACGTTTTGAAACTCGTGGTGGCCTCGTCTCCGGCGATTGCCTCCTGCGATGTTGCCGTTGTCAAACCAGACGCGGTGGATCAGACAGATGGCGTTGGTGTTTCTGTTCGCCGTAACAGAACGGAGGCTGAACAAATTCCGGAAGTAGTGGAATTTGACTCTGAGGACATAACTACAGATAAATTTGTGATTCCAAATCTCAACAGTGAGACTCAAGAATTACAATTGAATACCAAACACACAGTTTATCTTGCATTTGGATCCAACAAGGGACACCATCTTGAAAACATCACCGAAGCATTGAAACAACTGAATGAACGTGGGATTAAAGTTCTTGCCACATCGTCTCTTTATCGTTCAAAACCAATGTACTACACCGAACAAGCCGATTTTATTAATGGATGTGTCAAAGTTGAAACAACTTTAGCTCCACTAGATCTTCTAAAACAATTGAAGGACATTGAGTACAACGTCCTAGGACGTGAGAAACTGTTTGACAACGGCCCAAGATCAATTGATCTCGATATCATATTATATGATAGTGCGATTGTTAATCTTCCAACATTGAACATTCCCCATATCAGTATGCTTGACAGGACATTTGTTCTTCTACCTCTTTGCGAGTTGTTGGAACCTGGATTTATTCATCCGGTGACTGCAGAACCTGTGAGAGACCACTTGACTCAATTGATGGGACGTAATGTGGCAACCGATATTCAAGAGTCCAATGAGTTGATTAGTTTGATTCCGCTGCCATCACAATCGAAGAATCAATTCAAATTTATTGAGTTTGGTCCAAATTCTAAAACTTTGTTGATGTCCATACTGAACATCACACCAGACTCGTTCAGTGACGGATCTATCCAAAATCTTGATCTGAAGCAAGTCATGGCTAAAGTTGATGACATGGTGGCCAATAAAGTGGATATTATTGACATTGGAGGCTGCTCCACACGTCCAGGCTCAGAACAACCAAGCGAAGAAGAAGAACTGGATCGTGTTCTACCTGTGGTCAGATTGATCAAGGAGAAATACCCTCAGGTTTTGATCAGTATTGACACTTATCGGGCGAATGTGGCAGCCAGATCTATTGAACTGGGCGCTGATATCATAAATGACATCAGCGGCGGTATGTTTGATGCTGAAATGTATCGGGTTATTGCTGAAAGTGGTGTTCCTTACATGGTCGGTCATACGAGAGGAAACATTGATACTATGAAGACATTGACTAACTATGAGTCGACGAAGGAGGACCATATTGTTGTTTACGGTGAGCCTAGAAAGGAGGAAACCGTCGTCTACGAGGTTGGCAAAGAACTAGGAACTCTTGTTAGCAAAATGTTTGATGTTGGTATCAAAAGATGGCAATTAATTCTCGATCCTGGACTTGGATTCGCAAAAAATCTGGAACAAAATCTTGCTGTCATTAGACATTTACCTGTCTTGAAAGGTTACAAACAGTTCAACAAGGCGACTGATGAGTTTATTTCGTTTGAAGGTTTACCCGTTTTGTTGGGTCCTTCTAGGAAAAACTTCATTGGTACGATAACTGGTAAGAAGATTGCTTCAGAAAGGGTCATTGGGACTGTCGCTACTACTACAGCTTGTATTGGATTTGGATCGGACATTGTCAGGGTTCATGATTATAAAGAGGGAGAAGATACCATTAAGATGAGTGATGCCATCTACAAGAACGTGATCAATGAGAACTGACGCCTGGTCAGCTCATGGTTGATTCATCATCGACTCCATCGCGGGTTTACTCATTATTTTATGATTACTAGCTCACCAGCGAGTGGCTCGCTCGTCATGATTTGAATAGCAGACGACTCCATGTCTCGCATGACTCCTGTGACGATTCGCTTTGCTTGTCATTCAGGGAGTCAAGCCGGAGCTATATTACTCAATACACTGCAAAAAACTCACACTAAGAAACCTAATGAACAGAAAAAACACCTTCTTAGCTTACTCAGATTCGTAATCACAGAACTTGGAGATGTGACCGACACCACCGCACTTGTAACAAGTCTTAGCGTTGAAGTCAGCACCACCAGATTGGGAAGTACAATCCTTTGAGATGTGACCAGTCTTACCGCAAGCGTAACACTTAACGACACCGGATTGACAATCTCTAGCAAAGTGGTTAACGCCACCGCACTTGTGGCAAGTAACTCTAGCACCAGAAGAAGCACCAGAGCTAGCTGGGCTACCACCAGTTCTGCAGTTCTTTGCCAAGTGACCAAACTTACCACAGTTGTAACATTTAGTTTGTTGTTTCAATGGTTCTGGACATTCAGATTGAACATGTCCAGTTTGTTTACAGTTGTAACACTGTTTTTGGGTGGTTTGCTTTGGCTCAGGACAATCGGTAGATTCGTGACCTGGTTGCTTACAGTTGTAGCACAATCTTTGCTCTTCGGTACAGGCATCAGCAAAGTGACCAACCTGACCACACTTGTAACAAGTTCTTGGGAACACAGCAGACATCTTCGACTCCAAAAACTCTCAATCAATCAACCTCCTTCTGTAGGACACCCTCCTTCGTTCAGCAACTTCGCTAAAACAAGTAAATGATCGATGATGATTTCAAGTTGTTCATGTCGGTGGCCAATTTAAAAGAGATTAATTTTTGATAAAATTTTCCATTGTTGCAGGCTGTGCGGGTAAAACTGAACGACGAAAAGACGAGCGAAAATGCGAAAAAGACGAGCAGGAATGAGTTACCTGAGCGGCTCAGTGGTAATTAATCAAGGAGAGTGAGATAAACACGCGAGGAGAGAGTCACTTTTGTCACCCATCCGAGCTACCAGTTTAGTTGTCTCCGCCAGGGTTACAATTCGTTTGGAAGTCCCCTGTGGACGCTAGGGTTTATAAGCTGTGCAAAAAATAAATATCGACGCGACGATAGACGCAACCGCCGTCGTATAGTTAATAGTGGATTTATTCTCTTGGTATTAAGTGGTGATTATTCCCCTTTAATGGTGAACAAGCATAGCAAGTACAGCAAGCACAGAAAGCACCCAAACACCACGTATTCTGCTTGCGCTCTGCCCGCGCTCTGCCCGCGCTCTGCTCGTTCTTTACCCTTGCTCACTTGAAAATCGTATTCAGCCCATCATCCTCGTCATCAGAGGAGTCCTCCATATCCGATAGAAGTAGACGCGGTCGCGTAGACGATGAGTCTCCCCCGCTCGTCTTTGCCTTCCCGTCCACCTTCCCACTATTGCCTGGCTTTTTCTCCACCTCATCTTCCGCACCATTGGAACTCTCTTGCTCCGTCCGCTCTGGATCAATCTTATCCATCACATACAACCCATAATCATTAGTAGCCTCCATCATATCATACGCTTTATCCAAGTCGGCTCCAAATCCCTGATCTTCTGCCACGATCCGTGCAATGATCTCCGCCGTCAGCACGAATCTCGTAAAATAATTGATCCCCCAGAATTGAACAACTTTATTCGATCGTTTCTGTTTCAGCAAACCACTCAACTTGTCGAGGATATAGTGCGAGATTAAATGCGCTCTCACCGCCCCTATATACCCATGATACTGTTGTTTTGGCAAGTTTATCACCTCCATGTCGGTAATAAACATCCTGTGCGAGGATTCTGAATATTTCCGTGCAATCTCATAGAAATACGATCCTATCTTACCATTAAGAATATCTTCGGCAACCTTGAGTTTCACTTTATTAAGAATCGTTTTCTTCATCAAAACTGGTGGTTTGAACTCTCGATACTTCTTCTTCACCTCTTCAATCTTAGCAGAATCATCGTAAATGTGCTTCATATCATTTGTTTCACTAATTGTAAGAATATCCTCCTCGACTTTCTCAGTCTCTGTTTTTTGGAACAGTTTTTGAATATACTTGGATGATTCATCTTTATCATTTTTTTCCTTCATTCGATCAATCTGACTAATCAGTTTATCGGCATCCTTCTTGATTCTTGAGATGTCAAAATCTTTCAGTAATTCATCCTCACCATCCAATAATCTACGGTTTTCTTCTTCATCGTCATCAGATGGCATATCAAATATATCTGAGAAAGTTTTACGTGGTTTGCCGCTCGCTGCCACATAAACACCGCTTTTAGCACGCTTCTTCGCCTTACCACGTGGACTTTTCGTATCATTTTCCCCAGAAAGACTATCAATTGGTCGTCCCCTCTTCTTTGGAGGCGTAGTTGGCATCTTTAATAAATTATCATCGCTTGGAATCTGCTCGTTCCCCAATTTTCGGGGCTTCCGATTTGTGTGACAGCTCAGACTCGTGAACTTCTTACTACTCAAAAATGCCATCTGGAGTGGTATCTTCAACGAGGTTTGTCTATCTGTCAGGAAGAACTTGCTGGTTCCCTTTTTTTACGCGATTCGATCTGACTTTAATGTAAAAGACATTTATTTTTCTTGTGTCCAAATTAACTGACGTAATGAATTACGTAAGCAGAAAAGAAGTATGGGCTACCATTGTTCGCTGGAGACCAGGTAGCTTTCGCTGACTCTCACTAACTGGAACTGCTCAACAAGCCACCGTTTGCTCGCCACCTCCACTCGCCACCTCCACTCGCCATTTTCGATGTTACTTTAGTATATTAAAATCAGATATGTATGAAGTCCTCCTTCGGAAACCAGCATGCCCCGCATGCTCTCACCGACCATAATGCACAGCGTTGCATACTCCCGTGTGCGAAAATTTGAAATACAGGGAAAAACAAGCTTGCTACCGTACAAAGTACCATGCGAAGCCTCTTTGGCAGCATATGCTTGGCATGGTTAAAATTTCTCGATCAAGCAAACGAAGAGCAAATTAGCAAGCTCATGACTTATTTGCTCATCGTTTTGCTGGCTAATGACTTGTTTGTCACTAGCTCCGTTTTTTCTAGCTCATTCATGACGAGCCGAACGAGTCGCTTGTCAGTTGCAAGTTACCTCTTGCTCACCCACTCGCTGTGCTCGTGACATTTTCATCATCATTTGTTCGCTAAGCGTATCTTACAGAAATCCCGACAGGCCTCGCTCCTTTCAGACAGTCTTTCCTCCTGTAGCTTCCTCAATCTGTCTTCCACCTCCTCAACTCGCTTCAAATTCCTCTCATTTTCCTCCTTTAAATGAATCAAATACTTCGTCACAATGTCCAAGATCATCGACTTGTTCAGTCTCTTCCCATCCTTTGCATTCTGCAACATCTCAGCCTCCTGGACACCATCAATTTCAAAGGCAACGTTCTCGTTACTCATCCACGGAACAAGTTTCTGCAAATTAGCAATCTTGGAATTGATGTTGATTCTGTACTTTCTTTCAATTTTGTTATGCGCTTTCCTCTGTGTCACAGTCATAGGCTTTTTCACTTTACAAGATTTGCTGGCTACCATTGGTTCAGCTCTCACAGCAGTGGAACGCCTACTTCTTCTCTTTGGCGGAATCTTCTCTTCAACTTCCTTCTTCACCATTTTATAGTCAACATCATCATCGTCATCACCCGGACTAGTAACAACTGAGTCACACATCGACTTCTGTTTCATCTCATCTTTCTCATCGAACAACTCAAGATTGGGCTCATCGCGACTACCAACTGAGCTGATGGAGCCGTGTCCATGGTAATCGGGTTGTACGTGTTGAGCCGGAGGTTGACCCATGAAATGTGGGATGTCTCCTTGAACTTGGGTATATGGAAGTTGATTGGCCTGTAATTCATCATCAAAGTCGCAAAACCAGTCGAGTCTTTTAGACACACTGGCAGAGTCAACTTGACTATTAGACATCAACGTCCCAAGTGCAGATTCATCGATATATGGCATCCTTTGACCACTGGGTAGTTGTTGTTGTTGTTGTTGTTGTTGTTGTTCACCTATCGTGTTTTGTATCTGAGTAAACATAATGAGCTTGTAACTAACAAATCCGCTAGCCAGTCACTACTTTTGCAACGTGGGGTTTGGAATGCGCCCTTTATTTATACTTAAACATACAAATATAGTTTTATTGCTTTAGTTTCCTCTGCAAAAGTCGCTAGCTGCTACAAAATAAACGGTGCTACAAAATCATACTGCAGTATGCAGCTGCGCATATGCACTAAAATGCATGTTGGGCGCTGAGTGGGGCCTCAGTCCAGTATATAATGCACGGTAAGTTTCTGCAAAACTGGAATTGTCATTGCTACCTAGATTCCGTACAAGAAAAAGCGGGAATCAAGTAAAAACTCGATGGTTTAGGGATTAAATTGTTTCTTTGTGCAGGTTAGAAAATAACCATTTTTCGACTTTTCTATACCCCACCACAACAAAACACAACAAATAAATATGTTCTGTTATTCGCACATGCATTGCCGTGCACCGCCTTGCATACTATTAAGCGGTCTGCAAAACCAGGACTCCTATGCAATGTATACCAACTCTTTCAAATCCGGAACTGCTCAGTGCACGCACCTTTGCGAGTGAGCTCAATCTAAAAACCAACCCCTCCTTTCCCCCCCCTAGCCCCTCCTTCTCAAGTTGTTTTCCCCTCTCTAACAAGGATGGGCCATACGGGGTTAAGATCGCTTTTAATGTTGACCCACTTTTTTTGGGTACATTCTTGGGCTGTGACATACGACAAAAAAAACAATCTACGTAAATTGCAGTCAAAGAACATGATTAAGCTTTATACTTTGTTCTTGGACACGCCACTCGGACTGTTCACAATGCCTATGTTAAATAACATAAAATGACATTCTATACCGTCGGACACTATGACTTTTTGCATTGAGCATATGCGTTTCATTCTTATCGAAAGGCGGTGAATTTTTTTGAATAATAGATATCTCACTTTGAAAAGGACCCTATTTTACTCAAACGCAGCTAAACGAACACGCCCAATTCCCACAACTACACAGTTTCAATTGCCCCGTCATTTCAAAAACCGATTCCAAAATATCCTAGACCCTTGCATCGATGAGTTTTTTATACATTACTCTGATTATCCCTTCTCGTTTTTTTGGGAGATATTGCCTCGGTAACTTTTTTAGTTAGTGATGCGCAGTCTTACCGTGCGGCGCGACGCGGTATTAATTACGAGTGCTGTTTCCGGAACCAATGAGCTCTCGCTTGAACACACTCTCAATGTGTACTTTATCCATCAATCGGGTACATTATGTTTTCATGCACAAAGTAGAGTAATATTTTCAGGGACATGTTGTCCGTGGCTGGACCTAGGAAATAATTGTTTTGAGAGTACCGGAATTCTAGTACATTGAACACACGGGGCAGCGCCCGGTATTTCTTTCTTGATCAACATGAAACTCGACCCTTGCGATGTTTTGACAGAATGAGATGCCGTTCGTTTTCTGAGGTAGATGAAATTTCAGAATATGCTGCATTGCACTCAGCATCCGAGTTCGGATATGGTTTTTTAGGGCGGGAAAACCTTCTCGAATAAACGTAAACCTGGATCCGAGATGTTACTGTGGCTAATCTTGACTTACAGATGGCCCAGGTTCCAAGATACAACTTGCGCTATGATGTTAGCTTTGTTTGCAACGCCATCTCGATGGCGTGGCTATGATGACATACTGGGCTCAACATTGCATCCGGTTACAATGCCGAACTTGTCGGGGCTCTTTCGCTTTTTTGACGATGTCACTCCGTTGCTGGCAGTACTTAATGTAACATATTGCTCAATAAAGGATAGCAAGGTTCTATTATGTCGGTAGAAAACAAGTATTGTTCAAAGACAATGTAGGTTACTTTTTATCCACTTATGAAAGGTTTTGGGCAAGAGACATTATGCAAGGTTTATGCAAGACTATGCAGCCTTCTTAAATGTTCTACTGAACACTGATACTGATTTGGCACTTCCCGCCCTCAGTTTTTGAACAACAACCGTAATCAAGACCTGTCAAAACCCTAGTACTTCGGAAGCAAGACTTATCGGAATCTATACCGGTTTTTGGTCGGCTTGTCGCGCATGTTGACTACCTTGCTACCCGAACGTATCTGTAGAAACCGGTTGAACTTAACTCGATGTGCATCACAAAGTGCTTATTATGGTACGATAAATCTTGTGTAGACTCGCCTCTCATGAATAAGAAACAAGAAAACACTCGAAGCACGTCCTGTCCAAAACGAAAGTTGATTGTGAGCATTTTACCGGATCTTGATTCTCGCAGGCGTTGCCCAGGCACCTGCCAAAGTGCTTATCAAATTACCGAAAAGTTCGCTCTAAAAGTCTGATATGATGTAACACATAATAGCCTTCGGTAACATGGTACCTAAACCCGATGGTGTCCAAACCAATAGACTCACGGAATTGAGGTCCAGACTGCACCGTAGTAAATAATGTAACTGGTTCATCAAAAGCGTATTTAATTTTTTCTGATCAAAATTTGAGAAAGATTAAGAGCTCAGTTCCGTGAGCCGGTGAGCGTCACAATCGAACAGCATCAGTGGCTTGGACTCAGATATCCGAAACCATTGAACTTACGGAGTCAGCAAGTCTACAGTAATCTCGTCCTTCTCATAAATGCTCAGAATTTAATTACTAGAGAGAGTCTGGACCCGCGAGAAAACTAAGCGGACATAAAATTCCATTTGGGGAAAATACGGAGTACGCCACAAAAGGTTCTGCATCAAAGTTCGGCAAAGACTCAAAGCTACTGGCTGATTGAAAACACTGCAATTACTCCGTTTATAATGAGAGCAAAAACAAATAGGTAGTGTTTAGTATCTCAGTAGTTACCCTTGATAATTCAGGGGAAAATGCACTGAGTATTATCAGTGTTGATTAGCACTCAATTTTAGAGATTGACGTATACGTCTCTTATTACTTAATATACGCGTTGGTGCCTGCATTGTAAAACTTAGTATTGTATTTGAGGTGTACAGGATATCCTGCCCTATAACTTATGAAATTAACGGGATCTACAGAGGAGTTCAAGGTAATTTCGAATATAATCCGGTTACGAAGGGGGTTATCCCGTTTGAACATAAAACGATTCAAGACAGTTGAAACGATCTCAAAAGTGGGATTTTGGTAACTCGTACTGTAATGTAATTGGTGTACAGTAGTGTTCATCAAACTGGTCAACTAAAGAGTATTTCTTCTAGATGGTTTGCTCTGGCTATCCCTTGGAAGATAGATGCTCCTAGCCACATGGAGGTGTGAGAGTGTTTGGCCGGGTTAGTGGAACCGCTAGGTGATGTGGGACCGAGCTGTCAAATGACAGGCGACCTGAGTCACTTGAAGAGCTGTGAGTCGGTCAAACATTGGAAATACCTGTAACTTGCCTCGCTTGCACTTGATAAATTCTAGGTAGGAAGTCACGCGAGTTTGATCACATGACCAACATGAAGTAACGCGCATGAAAAATAAAAAAAAAAGGTTACGAGAAAAGAAAAACATGTTTACCTCTAATGATCACCAATAAATACATTGGATCAACAGAATAACTCGCCGACAACACCCAAATCACCCGGTTCAAACAGCAAATTTTGTTTCCAATATTTGATCTTAGGACGGGATTCTTCCATTGCAGTTTGTTGGGCGAAAAAAGCTGGTCATAATGGATTTTGAAGAACAAATGCAATTGAGAAATGCTCTCTCTGATAGTGCCAAAACATTACAGAGCTTGAACCTCTACAATGGAGCCAAGTGGTCTAGTGAGGCGCTTAATGGATTGACGGCATTGACGAATGAGGAGAAAGTGGCCGTGTTTCAACAGTTGCAACATGCGCAAAATAATGCTACATACACAAATCAACAGACTCAAGATGAGTTTCTAGAATTTGCAGAACAAGATAAACTTTTATTGGCCAATTCATACTTCAACTTCAAAGAATTCGATCGTTGCACATATGTTTTGAAAGACTGCGTTAGTCCCAAGGCACTTTTTTTGAAATTGTATGCGATGTATCTGAGTGGTGAAAAGAAGAAAGATGATGAAAGCGGTGGTATATTAGGCCAACAAGATGGGAAGGTCCATAACGCCAAATTGACACAGATACTCAAAGAGCTGACGAGTTACAAACAATCTTTGAAAAATCGACTTGAGGATCCATTTTTGCTCTATTTGAACGGAATAGTGGCTGCCAAACTAAAAGATAGTACCCTGGCACAGGAATGTTTTTACCAATCCCTTACGATATATCCGTTTAATTGGTCCTGCTGGTCAGAATTGATTGCTAGTTTGTCCAGTTTTAGCGAGGCTCTCAAGATGTTAAACAGATTTGCCAAAAACTCGAAATTTATGGATAACAAATTATACAACATTATGCTACTTTTTTTCAAGGTTACGATTAGCCAGGAATTTTTCCAGCAATTTCACGAACTTTACGACGATTTGAACTACCTGATGGAGATCTTTCCAAAATTCAGCTTTCTAAAGATCCAAAAAGCTTTGATTTCATATAATGCACTTGATTACATTTCTGCTGAGAATATATTTGATGATGTTCTTGTGAGTGATCCATTGCGATTAGATGACATGGACACTTATTCGAATATTCTCTATGTGATGGAGAAGAAGTCCAAATTGGCTTTTTTGGGTCAATTTGCTGCACAAATTGATAACTTCCGTCCTGAGACATGTTGCATTTTAGCTAACTACTATTCGTTGAAGTTCGATCACCAGAAAGCGATAATGTACTACAAGAGAGCGCTGGCGCTGAATCGGAATTGTCTTAGTGCGTGGACGTTGATGGGCCACGAATTTGTGGAGCTTAAGAACTCGCATGCAGCCATCGAGAGTTACCGACGGGCCGTCGATACCAATAACAAAGACTTCCGAGCATGGTATGGTTTGGGTCAAACTTATGAGGTTCTGGACATGCACTTGTACTCTTTGTACTATTACCAGCGAGCATGTGCTTTGAAGCCATTGGACAAGCGTATGTGGCAGGCAGTTGGAAATTGCAGCGAAAAACTGGGAGAATACGAGGATTCTATCAAAGCGTATAAAAAAGCTTTGTCGGTGACGAATGAGGTTGATCCAATGATTTTTTACAAGCTAGCAACTCTGTACCAGTCAATCAAGGACATTGAAAATGCTGCTGTGTATATGAAATTATGTCTGGATGAGGAGCCGAACGAAGGTGTAACGAATGAGACTTCGAAAGCTCGTCTATGGCTGGCCAAGTATGAAATGGAGAATGAGAACTGGCAGCAAGCTTACAATTACGCTGCAGAAATGACTCATGGTACTTCACACGAGATCGAAGAGGCTCGTACGATTGCTAGGGAGGCAAGGGTCAACTTGAATCACAGAATGGCAAGTGACTGACGAAGGCGTGTGAAGCGGAGCAGCAGCGAGACACACCATCTGAGTAGTATCGTCACTCACCCAAGTGGGTGAAGGGCGGAATTTGCTCGACTCGGTAACCTACAAGTGGTAACTAGTGATAACTAGATGATTTATACTTCACCCGTCATTATAACGAATTGCAAATATATTTTACACGCATCTGCCGATGGCAAACGACGTAGCTTGTTCATCTGTCACCTCGTTTTCTTGCGAGCTTGTCCTGAAAAACGAGATTACATAAGCAATACACTGCCTTGGATATTTTTTTTTTTAATGCGAATTTTTAAACAAAAACTTTACTTTATTGCCTTCACCTCAGATACTCTCGAGTGTTACGGACATTGGGACACCAGACTCGGTGTTGACGAATTGGAGACTACAAGCAGTTTGAAATAAGCACGCTAGTTTTAACAGAGTGGTTTTTCGTGCGTAGAACAACGTCTGACTGACCTAGATCGTCCAATAGATAAATATGCCTCCAAAACAAACACCACCGCCTCCACCACCTACAGGAGGCCACAATCGGAAGGCACCACCTGGTGGTCCTCCCAACAAACGGCCAAAAGGGTCTAACAACGGCGTGTTACCTCCGCCTCCGCCTCCGGGACTGAAAACAAGTGGCTCAGGCACAAATGGCCGTGTTCCACCACCACCTCCCCCGGGACTACCAGTGGGACGAAACACGCCACCACCTCCGCCACCGACAGAGAACAAGGAACGGGAGTTGCAAATGCGAGCACAAAGCTGGGTGCAGTTACAAAAAAGGCGGTACAGAGATTCTAAGACGCGCAAAAGTGGATTTGTTAGTTCGTCCAAAGTGGAGATGCCTCGGGAACATCTGCGGAAGGTTTTGAACGATCAAGGCGATTTGTCGTCGCGCAAGTTTTCACAAGAGAAAAGATCAATTTTGGGGTCGTTGAAGTACATGCCACATGCTATTTTGAAGCTTTTGGAGAACATGCCACAGCCATGGGAAGAATCGAAAGAAGTCAAAGTTTTATACCATATGAGTGGTGCGATCACGTTTGTGAACGAGATCCCAAGAGTTATTGAGCCTGTTTACACTGCACAATGGGCCACCATGTGGGTTCAGATGCGTCGCGAGAAAAAAGACAGACGACACTTTAAACGGATGAAGTTTCCTCCTTTTGACGATGAAGAACCACCACTCAACTTTTCAGACAACATCGAGGACATCGAGCCTATGGATGCAATTAGAATGGATTTGGACGATGTGGAAGACCTGCCGGTGGCCGACTGGTTCTACGATCCTCGGCCGCTGGTGGAAAAGTTGGAATTTGTGAATGGAGAGTCCTACAGGCGTTGGAACCTCAATTTGGAAATGATGGCATGTCTCTATAGATTGGCTACGCCATTGGTGGATGATGCGCATCGGACGCAATATCTTTTTGATAAAGAATCATTTTTCACAGCAAAAGCATTGAACGTTGCTCTTCCTGGTGGTCCAAAATTCGAGCCATTATACAAAGATGTTGATCCTGAGGATGAGGATTTCAGCGAATTCAACTCGCTTGACCGCATAATTTTCCGCAACCCAGTGCGAACAGAGTATCGTGTTGCGTATCCGTTCCTGTACAACTCACACGTCCGGTCTGTGGAGCTATCGTGGTACCACGAGCCACAAGTCTTATTCAGCAAGACCGAAGACCCCGAGATTCCTGTGTTCCACTACGACACGCAATTGAATCCAGTGATTTTGAAAAAAGCGAAAGAAGTCAATGAGTTGGAGGAGTTAGAGGAATTGGAAGAGTTGACGCCGTTTTTTGGCGACGAAGAGCTCGAACCTGAAGGTTCCTACGATGCATTACAACTTTGGTGGGCGCCATACCCATTCAATCGTCGCAGTGGGCGTACAGTTCGTGCAGAAGACGTGGCTCTGGTGAAAGAGTGGTATTTGCAACCTGCTCCACGGGAGTATCCCGTGAAAGTGCGTGTTTCGTACCAAAAACTGTTGAAATCGCACGTTTCGAACGAATTACACAAACAAAAGTCATCTTCACGGGCAAGAAATGTGAGTCTTTTGAAAGCACTCAAAGGCACCAAGTATTTCCAACAAACAACGCTTGATTGGGTCGAGGCTGGACTTCAAGTTTGTCGTCAAGGTTACAATATGCTGAATCTGATGATTCATCGTAAAGGTTTGACGTATTTGCATTTGGACTATAATTTTAATTTGAAACCAACCAAAACTTTGACAACCAAAGAGCGCAAGCGGTCGAGGTTCGGTAATGCTTTCCATTTGATCCGAGAGATTTTGAGAGTGGTCAAGTTGATTGTGGATGCTCATGTTCAATACAGACTGGGAAATGTGGACGCGTTCCAACTTGCAGACGGAATCTACTACGCTTTGAATCATTTGGGCCAGTTAACTGGTATTTACCGGTACAAATATAAGGTGATGCACCAGATTCGCGCTTGCAAGGACTTGAAACATGTGGTTTATTACAGATTCAATGCAATTATTGGTAAGGGACCTGGTTGTGGATTCTGGCAGCCTGCCTGGAGAGTTTGGATCTTCTTCATGCGTGGAATCATTCCGCTGCTGGAGAGATGGCTGGGCAATCTTTTGGCTCGTCAATTCGAAGGAAGACAGTCGAAAGAAGTGGCCAAAACGATCACCAAACAGCGTGTTGACTCGTACTACGATTTGGAGCTCCGTGCTGCTGTGATGCATGATATCTTGGACATGATTCCTGAAGGAATCAAGCAGAACAAATCAAAAGCGATTTTACAGCATTTAAGCGAAGCATGGCGTTGTTGGAAAGCTAATATTCCATGGAAAGTTCCCGGTCTTCCAGAACCAATCGAGCGAATTGTGGAACGTTACGTGAAGGCTAAGGCTGACGGATGGATTTCTGTGGCGCATTACAACAGGGAGCGTATGAAGGCCGGCGTGGCGGTGGATAAAGCTGTCGCAAAGAAGAATTTAGGTCGTCTGACTAGACTATGGATCAAGAACGAACAGGAGAGACAACAAGCTTTCCAGAAAGATGGACCATACGTTTCGCCTAAAGAGGGTGTTGCTATGTATATGACGATGGTTCACTGGCTTGAGAGTCGTCGTTTTGTTCCTATTCCGTTCCCTCCAATCAACTACAAGCACGACACCAAGATTTTGATTCTTGCGCTCGAGAATTTGAAGGAATCTTACCAAGCAAAAGGCCGTTTAAATTCTTCAGAAAGACAGGAATTGGCTCTCATTGAACAGGCTTACGATAATCCTCACGAGTTTCTGGCAAATATCAAGCGGACTATTTTAACCCAGCGTAACTTCAAGGAAGTTTCGATTGAAATGATGGACTACTACTCACACATTGTTCCTGTTTATGACGTTGAGCCACTTGAGAAGATTGTGGACGCTTATCTTGACCAATATTTATGGTACGAGGCTGACAAACGTAGTTTGTTCCCTAACTGGGTGAAGCCGAGCGATGGCGAGATTCCGCCGCTTTTGGTTTACAAGTGGTGTCAGGGAATCAACAATTTGCACGAGGTTTGGGACACAAGTTCTGGACAGTGCAATGTTCTTTTGCAAACGACACTGGGCAAACTTGCTGAGAAAGTTGATTTCACGTTGTTGAACCAACTTTTGAGATTGGTGGTTGATTCCAACATTGCAGACTATTTAACAGCGAAAAACAATATTGGACTGACTTACAAAGACATGAGTCACGTGAACCAACATGGGTTAATCCGTGGGCTTCAGTTTTCGTCTTTCATTTTCCAATATTACGGATTGGTTGTTGATCTTTTGATTCTCGGATTAGACCGTGCTTCAGAGCTGGCTGGACCTGCTGAACGTCCTAACGAATTTTTGGAGTTTACGGATGTGGCCACTCAGTGTGCTTCTCCCGTTCGGATCTACACAAGATACGTCGACAAAGTGCATATAATGTTCAGATTTGATAAAGAAGAGGCAGATGAGTTGATTCAAGAATTCTTGTCTGAAAACCCTGACCCAAACTTCGAACATATTGTTGGCTACAACAACCGGAGATGTTGGCCTCGTGATGCCCGGATGCGTCTGATGCGCCATGATGTTCACCTAGGACGTGCTGTCTTCTGGGAGATCCAAGGCCGTGTTCCAAGGTCTGTTGCTACGATGGAGTGGAGCGATACTATGGCTTCTGTTTATTCGAAGGATAACGCTAACTTGCTATTCTCTATGTGCGGATTCGAGGTTCGGATCATTCCAAAGTGTCGTGGCGGTGGAACCGGTGGTGAAGGCGTCTGGGACCTGATCGACGAGGCTACACGTGAACGGACCGCCGTGGCACACCTACAGGTCTCTCCTGAAGATGTTGAGGCGTTCAACAATCGATTACGCCAAATTTTAATGACTTCTGGCTCAACAACGTTTACCAAAGTGGCAAGTAAATGGAACACAGCACTCCTGTCGATGTTTGCGTACTATCGTGAGGCAGTGGTTGCAACCGGAGCTATGCTGGACTCTCTGGTGAAGAACGAAACGAAAATTCAGACTCGAGTCAAGCTTGGATTGAACTCCAAGATGCCTTCTAGATTCCCTCCAGCCGTTTTCTACACTCCCAAGGAACTGGGAGGTCTTGGTATGTTGAGTGCTTCGCACATTTTGATTCCGGCCTCGGATCTACGGTGGTCGCGCCAGACAGACACTGGAATCACACATTTCAGAGCAGGTTTGACTCACGAGGATGAAAGAACAATTCCAACTGTTTTCCGGTACATCACGACGTGGGAGAACGAATTTGCGGATTCTCAGCGTGTTTGGGCCGAGTTCGCCCTGAAGCGTGCCGAGGCAGAACAACAGCGTCGTAGACTTGCGTACGAGGATCTTGAAGATAGCTGGGATCGAGGATTGCCACGGATCAGCACGCTATTCCAAAAAGACAGACACACTCTTGCGGTTGACAAAGGATACAGAGTCCGTAAGCATTTCAAGCAGTTCTCTGTGGCCAGAAATAATCCGTTCTGGTGGATTTCAGACAGACATGACGGTAAGTTGTGGAACCTGAATGCTTATCGTGCTGATGTGATCCAAGCTTTGGGAGGTATCGAGACAATTTTGGAACATACGCTGTTCAAAGGTACCGGATTTGAGTCTTGGGAAGGTTTGTTCTGGGAGAAGGCGTCTGGATTTGAAGATACTTTGAAGTTCAAGAAGTTGACAAATGCACAACGTTCTGGTCTTTCGCAGATTCCGAATCGTCGTTTCACCCTTTGGTGGTCACCGACAATCAACCGTGCCAACGTTTATGTTGGTTTCCTCGTTCAGTTGGACTTGACTGGTATCTTTTTACACGGAAAAATTCCGACACTGAAAATTTCTTTGATCCAAATTTTCAGAGCACATTTATGGCAGAAGATCCACGAGAGTTTGGTTGTTGACCTCTGTCAAGTCTTAGATGGTCAATTGGATGAACTACAAATTGACAGTGTTGAGAAATTGGCTATTCATCCGCGTAAATCTTACAAGATGAGTTCGTCTTGTGCAGACGTTCTTTTGACCGGGGCGGCCGGATGGAATTGTACAAGGCCTTCGTTGTTGTACGATGGAGACAGCAACGAACAAGTTGTTCGTTCCGACAAGTTCTGGTTGGACGTTCAACTTCGGTATGGTGACTATGACTCCCACGACATCTCCCGTTATACCAGAGCCAAATTCTTGGATTACACTTCTGATAGTGGAAGTGTTTATCCATCTGCTACCGGATTGATGGTGGCAGTCGATTTAGCATACAACATGTATGATGCCTACGGAAACTGGTTCCGCGGATTGAAACCTTTGATCCAACGTGCAATGCAGACCATCATGAAAGCCAATCCTGCTCTATACGTCTTGAGAGAACGGATTCGTAAAGGTCTCCAGTTGTATCAAGCACAACCTCAGGAGGCGTTTCTGAGCTCCAGCAACTATGCCGAACTTTTTGGAAGCGACAACAAACTGTTTGTTGACGATGTTAACGTTTACAGAGTTGTTTCTCACAGCACCTTTGAGGGAAACACTGCTGTCAGCGTTCTCAATGGTGCATTATTTATGTTGAATCCTAGAACTGGACAACTCTTCTTGAAAGTTATCCATAGTTCTGTTTTCCAAGGACAGAAACGTCGTACTCAGCTTTCGAAATGGAAAGCTGCCGAAGAAGTTGCAGCATTAGTTCGTTCGTTGCCTCGTGAGGAGCAACCAAAGCAAGTGATTATCACCAGAAAGGGTATGCTTGATCCGTTGGAGGTTCACATGTTGGATTTCCCGAACGTTGCCATCCGTCCATCAGAACTCCATCTTCCGTTTGGAGCTGCTCTCAAGATTGACAAGTTACGTGAACTTGTCGATACAGCCAAAGAGCCACAAATGGTCCTGTTCAATGCCTACGACGACTGGACAAAAACGTGCTCATCGTTCACGGCATTCAACCGTTTGGTTGTGGTTATGCGTGCACTTTCGGTTGATGAAGCTCGTACGAAATTGATTTTACGTCCCGACAGTTCTGTGCAAACGAAACCTCAGCATTTATGGCCAACGTTGAGCGATTCACAATGGCGTGATGCCGAGGCCAAACTGGCCGATTTGGTCTTGGGAGACTATGCTAAGAAGTACAATGTTGATATCAACTCGCTGACCGACACGGAAATTAGAGATATTATATTGGGCCAAGACGTTCGTGCCCCAAGTACCAGAAGACAGGCAGTTGCTGAAATCGAAGGAGGCAACAGCAACAATGTTGGTGAAAGTTCTGCGTTGACTGCGGTCAAGACAACCACTACCAATGTTCATGGTGAACAAATCACCACTGTGACTACCACTGCACATGAACAAGCCAAATTCGAGTCTCGTGCCGATTGGAGAGCTCGTGCTCTTGCAACAGGCACACTCCACTTACGTGCTAACAAAGTGTTTGTTTCGTCTGGTGATTTGGGTGACACTGAAAGTATTGCCTTTGTTTTGCCAAAGAATGTGTTGACCAGATTTGTCTCTATCAGTGATACTCGTGCTCAAGTTGCTGGATATATGTTTGGACGATCACCCGAAGACAACGAGCAGGTCAAAGAAGTTGTGTGCATTGTTCTAGTTCCCCAGATTGGTGACAGCCGACACGTTGAGATGTCCAAGCTGATTCCGAAAAGCGAATACTTGGAAGGTTTGGAGCCACTCGGATGGATCCATACTGTTCCAACTGGCCAGGATACTGAGAACGAAGCAAGTGCCGAAGTTTTAACCCATGTTAAGCTGGCAAATACCCAAGGGTGGAATCAGAAGAGCGCTGTTTGTTCTGTTTCGTTCACTCCAGGAAGTGTTACCGTTGCTTGCTGTAATATCTCTGCAAACGGATACGAATGGGGCAGTAGAAATTCCAATGCCACCACTGGCTTGCCTGATTTCGAAGACGAATTCAGAAAGAAAGCACCTGTCATTTTGACCGATAGAATCAAAGGTTTTTTCCTTGTCCCAGATGGTGATTTATGGAATTATTCGTTTATTGCGAACGCTTGGAACGAAGATGACGAGTTTGGATTGAAGTTGGACAATCCGCTGAGTTATTATCATGAAATGCATCGTCCGGTTCATTTCGGTGGATTTGGCGAAGTTGAAGCAGGCGAATTGGAGGTGGGTGAGGAGGACGTTTTTGCATAATGGCAGTCCATTAGAGATCCTCGTAGGTTATGAAACTCACTATAAGAGAGGAGCAAAACAATTAATATCAGTCAATTACACATGGAACCAGACGTGGTTCCATTGACTCGCAAGTTTCCAATGTATAATCTAATGTACCATCTATCATATTTAAATTCTATTAGCGTAAATCTATTAATTCGGAGAGCGTGATTGGAGTGGATGGAACGGTTTACCTGCTAGTCCTGCTAGTCCTGCTAGTCCTGCTAGTTCTGCCTCAGTAGCTCGTAGTGGTGTTCCCATAACCTAGCATTTATCCGGGGTTACCCTCCCGGCGTGTCCATCCCAATTAAATTTTCACTATAAAAAGTTTGAAAATTCTCAACCTTAACTTAACCATATCATGACCCTTCCTCTTTTCTTGAATCAAAAATAACAAAACAGGGGAACATTGCCACGGCGAAGTAACGTAAATTGTCAAGTTATCTTCGTTGCCATATTAAAAAATATGAAAACGTTTGTCCCCGAGAGAAATAAGTCCCTTCAGGAAGTTTGAATTCTGGATGATGGAATTTGAATGTCAAGTTTTGGGACACATCACGACTAGCAATGCGAGTCATTTGTTTTCTTGGTGTAATATAGGAGTAATCTGGACATTTTCTCGCTGATGCGTATCAGTGATGAAGCGCCGGCTCACGGATGAGTGTCACGAGTGCCCGAGCAGGCCCGTGATGATTTCTCCCGAATGCGTAAACACCTTGACGATCTATCTCGAGAGACTCGATTTGCTCTTGTTTCGTTAGATCTTCTTATACTTATAGATCAAATTCTTCACATGGTCCCACAGCCTCAGAAACTTAACAAAGTCACTATAAGTAATTGCCTCACCGCTAAATCTCAGTCTTTCGTAGTGATTCAAGAATTCCCCGATCACCACAAGATCTTTCTCGGTCAAATCGTCTTTGATAATATCAAACTTTTGTATCATGATGTCTCTCAATGTCAGGTTCTTATCGACTTTTATTTGGAATGTTTTTTTGATAACCAACATATTCTTGTACTTTATATCTTCACCAATAATTCTGATGACATTTTCGTAGATCAGGTTATTCGGTAATCGGAGAGATCCCTCGTTGTCAAGGCCCATTTGGTGTGTTAGCTCATTATCCAGTTTCTTTTCAAGTTCATAAGAGTGATACAGACCCGGATGATTGACGTAGGTATTTGGACGAGCTAGACGACGAATCTGCTCGGATCGAAGCACTCCTTTATGAATGTAGTCTGATTCTGCTCTGGAAATGTCTCTTGCTGTGGTTGGAATGTATGGTTTTGGAATATCTTGTAGGTATCTTTTCAGCACCAGGATACGAACGATGTAGATCATTACCGACAGGAAGATGAAAAGGGCACATGCGCAAACAATGATGATTGTGATGATTGCCAGATCGGACGAGCTGTGTGAACGAATGATGAGGTCAAGTGGGATGGTAACGTTCAGGCCCAGAAATACAGCTCCAAAGATGAAAAGGGAGATTGAATAAAGCCACGAAAAGAGCCTTTTCGTTCGTGGTCGGATATGACCAGCAGCAGTTCCAACTGCCGCTCCAACAGCAGCACTAGCGCCACCACGGCCCCCGCTACGGCTACCAGTGGTGGTAGCGGCGCCCCTTGTCTCCCTCTGGTTTTCTTCCTTGCCATCGTTGGATCGATCTCGCCATCGCAAATACCTCGACAACTGTGTATTTGAGCTTGAGGGAGTTCCCTCTTTCTCTGTGTTCATTTTGTTGGTCCGGAGAAGGTAGTGACGTATTAAATTGGCATAATCGATGGCAACAAAGAGGAAAGTGTTTTGTTTTGAGAATATTTATTTGAATATTTTTTCTCATATATTTTTTTATCTTCAGTTCTTCAGCACCATACGTTATGTCATTGAATGACGATAAGTTGGTTGAGAAAGTTCGATTAAATCTCGTCCACCAGATCCTTTGGAGGAACGTGGAAGTGTTGGATGGTCCTGGATGGAAGTTGTTGAGGGGACAGCCACCAGATGAGGAGGCGACGGAGGTGGTTTTTCCTGTTGCCAAGAGGACCAAGGTGACGATGGAGATGCTGGAGGGGGTTTTCAGGTGGTACGCGACGATAAAGGCGAGCGAAGTGAGCAGAGCTAGCTCTGTGAGCGGTGGGTGGGCCTCTGAAGAGGCACCAAAGAAGATAATCATGGGGATATGTGACGTTGATGGGGCGGTCTTGTACTATAACGTTTATGAAGGGGTTCAGAAGCCTAGACAAAGTTGATCGTGATGCTCAGCGGAGCATTACGGGTCTTTTTGCATTTTTCGTGCCACCGGTTTCTCCCCGCGAGTCATGACAATTCGCTCCGTTCAGCCTTACAGTATCTTTTTCGCAATTGGTGATCAGTGGTGATCACCAACAGTTTGGGTGATCAAGGTCACACCAACAGGTAGCTGGTTGTATATGTACATATATTATAAACAAAGGAAAGTGAGCGAATCGTGGGCACTCGTCATTCGACTACCCCTGGTAATCACCGGAGTGTGACTCCTTACAACTCGGATCGCTCGTTGTTCGCTAATACCCCAACATTCCTCTCACCACTGTGATCAAATCCAATGCAGCGTCGCCACCGACACCATCACCAACAATCTCTTCACTCTTCGCCAACAACCCAGCAAACTCTTCCTTACCCTCCAGATAAACACTAATGAACTTGTTTTTCAACTCCGGGTTAATATTGCAATAAAGATGACTATGCAGCAGCACTTCTGCGGAAGAAGGACAGGTTCCAAACAAATATCCATCATTATTACCAGTTTTTGTAGTCTCCAAAACCTTTTCCAACAATCCGATACAGCGGAGATTGCTTAAAACTCCCATTTCCCCCATCAATTTCTGAACCGTCGTATCTCTTTGGGCCTTATCAACCGTAGATAACACCGGTGTCTCTTGTAATTGACGAACACGTTCACGCAGCTCACGTAATTCATCAGAGTCTTCTTCATCACCCTCTGTGAGACCCGCAGACTCGCAAACGTCGATTGCTCGGCTTCGGAGGTCTAATGGTGGCTTGTATTGCAATGGAAAGGGTAACAGTTGTTTAAAAAGACCACGCGAGTACCCTTCATAGTTTTCTTTGTTAACGAAAAGATTGTATGCTGTGACAATCGAAAGTTGTTCGCTAACATATTCCAGTAATCCTTCGTTCAAGATGGTATTTTCGGTGTTCAAAACCGGGTAGTCAACAAGCTGGGTATAAGTGCTAAGGTATGAAACAATGGAACGGTAACCTTCCACCAGTTGATCTTCTGTTTTGAGTAATGGAAGTTTTCCACTAGGTGAGACAAAGTAGTTTGAGTTGGCGATCACTTTTATTTCCGGTGAATATCTTCTGACAAAAGCCACTATTGCGACTGACTCGGGGTCAAACCGTGCAACAGTGTTTCCGTCGCCCCAAACCGTTAGTTCCATGCTGTATGAGATTAATGACTACCAGTGATTACCACTGACCACCAGTGACTACCAAAATCTTGATTTTTTTTCGAGCGAAAATAAAAATATTTATTTTCCCACAATCCCACTATCACAATCTCTTTGTCTCTTCTTCTTTAACGCCACCCAACTGATGACCTCCGAATCATCCCGCAAGCGGAAACTCGAAGATCCCAAAAAACCAAAAGAGGATTCTCTCGATCAACTCAAGGAGGATGTTCATGGAGCTGATAAACTGAACTACACCAAATGGAATACCTACCTACAAAAGACCACTGATACTAACGACACTAAAGCCCTTGCCAGCGCATACGAAGAGTATCTTTCCATTTTCTGCAATGATGGTGATGTCTGGTGCAGCTATATTGGCCTTGCGCTCGCTGAAAATGATCATAAGAAGGTGGAAGAGTTGTTCTCTAAGATTCTCACCAAAGTCTACCATGTTGGACTATGGCGTTTGTACCTTGAATACGTGAGGAAAGTCAACGATATTGTCACGGGAGGTGAACAGGCTCGTGCAGTAGTTACCAAAGCGTTTAATTTTGCCGTGGACACCATGGGAATCGATTTTCTGGAGGCACAACCACTCTGGAACGATTATATTAAATTTCAAAGTGAATGGAATCCAGTCAGTGCAACTGAAAATGCCCAAAAAATAGAACAATTGAGACTCTTATATCGTCGACTAATTGCCACACCGCTGCGTGAACTCGACGATAATTGGAAGAGATACTTGGGATTCGAAAACGACGCAGATCAGGCTAATGCTCGTAAACATATCAACGAAAAATCACAAGAATATATGAAATTGAGACCATTAAACCAGGAATTGATGAATATAGTGAGAAACATTAAACCTTCCGGTGATCGTGTGGCTCAACGAAAACAACTTGACATTTGGCGTCGGTGGATCAACTGGGAAAAGTCAAATACTCTTAACTTACCAACAGAATTACTTCAGAAAAGGGTCAACTTTGTCTACCGTTTGTCCACACAGTATCTCAGATTACAACCGGAAGTTTGGTACGATTATGCTGCTTATTTGTTTTCTCTTGGAACGGATCAGGCCACTCAGGACGCTATGGAAGTGGTTGAGAATGGTATTATTGTTAATCCAGAAAGCTTCTCTCTGACGTTCCTACTATCCGGACATCACGAGAAACAAGGGAATCATGAAGAAGTGAGGTCTACATGGACTCGACTCATAGAGACACTTACGGCTCGTTATGAGACCTCCAAGGGAAAAGAACAAGAACATGCTGCTCGGTGTGTGACCAGCGCTTACTCTTCACTTATGAAAGCATACAAACGTGTGTCTGGAACCAAGGAGGCAAGAAGTATTTTTTCAATGGCAAGGAAGTTCAAAGGAGTCACTTGGCACGTTTTTGTTGATCACGCGATGATGGAATATCGTTCGAATGATCTTAAAATTGCTTTGAGATCATTTGAATTAGCATTGAAATATTTTGCTAAGCAATACGGTTTCATTGAAACATATCTTGATTTCTTAGTTTCACAAAATGATCTCAACAACACCAAAAAAGTTTTGGAACTTTCATTGGAAAATTTCAAAGAGGATCGTCCGTCGTTATATCAGATTTACAAAAGATTCTATCAAATTGAACTTGAATTCGGTGATATCGATTCAATGAGAGCATTAGAACGCCGTTTTGTGGAAGCATTTCCTGATAGCAATGAATTCAGATTATTTTCTTCTGCTCATGACAGTCCTGATTCTTTCAACACCGTGAAACTGTTGGATGAGTACACTTTATCCACTGTTGAAGACAAATTTGAACCTGATGTGACGTCCAAAGCCGATAAAAAACAACGTGTTGATAACACAGACCTTGATCCGTCGATCTTAGACCCATTTGGTGAAGAAAATCAAGAACCATTCCAAGTTAGAGATGAAATTTACAATCTTCTGCGTGTTTTACCGAAACCAGAGTATTACGATGACAAACCTGGCATATTTGATGCCAAAAAAACGGTTGAGTTTTTCAAAAATATCAAAATTTAGTCTCGCTTAATCGTTTTGTACATGATAATATAAATACTAGTTAAATTGAATCATTGTGGCTGGGCAGGCAACGGTCTTTCAGGCAACGGTCTTTGGGACGATTGACTTTCAGGTAACTGAACATTGTTGTTGCGATGTTTGTGAGCCAAATGCTTGTCCAACAACTGGAAATTCCGCGTGTTTGCCTTGTATGCAATTGTAATAAAATCACCAACAATCGGTATTAAACCGATCAAAAAGTCGATAATGACATTTGCAACCATTTTAGCTATAACGTCATAAGGTAACCCGCCCATCACTTTTTGTGCTTTCTTGATCAGCATCAAGGATAAAGAAACATTGACGGCATCACCAGCAAAAGGAATAAGACCAATAGCCCCGCTGTAACCGACACGGATACCTAATATATCGAAACATGAATCCAGATGGTATGCCATATTACGGACATCGATCAAGATTTTGCGGTCACTTTCGGGATAATAGTCAGGAACTTGACGTCTTCTTTTGGCTCCTTTACGTTGCCAGAATTTCAGTTCTTCTTGTGGAATGGGTTCATTGTAAGGGTCTTCCAAGTCCCCAACCATTACAAGGTTTGAGAGACCAGTCTTCGGAGTTGTGTTAGTAGGATCCTGGTAAAAATAATGTTTTAATTGAAACTTACTTTCTTTAAAGCATACTTGTAGACGAACGATGTCATTGCGTACTGTAATTGGCAATAGTAGAACAACTGCGAGAGATGAGTCTTGGTAGATGCCAATCTCTTTTATACAGCAATTTTGACCTCAACCGTTTCAGCACAGCCCGGAGCAAATAAGATAGCTTCGCCGCACCCTGAGGCGCTGCCTGTCATGCAAAGAAGAAAATTTAGTGGCAGCCTCATGAGGCGCAGGTCAAATTAGCTGCGCCACAACTGATGACGATGGCACGACATATGAATTGTTGCTCCGGGTAACACAATATGAGTCACACACTACGTTTTATTTTTTTTCGAAAATTTTCAACGACAGAGGGAGATGAAAATTAAAGATCAGAAGACAAAGGGATGTTATAATTACTGAGGAGTGTTTCTTTTTCCATAGACAAACATGGCACCAAACATCATTCGCCCAGAAAACACGCTCAGACGTGCTGAGGATCTTATTGGCGTTGGTCAAAAAGATGCTGCTTTGCAGACTCTTTATGACTTCATTACATCCAAAAGAACCAGATCTATTGCACCATTGGATCTCGAGCCTATTGCTCTCTTGTTTGTTGAGCTTGCGGTTGAATTGAGAAACGGTAAATTGGTGAAAGATGGTCTTCACCAATACAAGAAGAACGTTCAAGCCAATGAACAAGGACTTGTTTCTGTTGAAAATGTTGTTAGAAAGTTCATTGAAGTTTCTGAAAACAAGTTGAACGATGCCCAATCCAAGGCTAATGATGTTGCTGCTGCTTTAGAAAGCGAGGCTACCAGTCTTGGTGATGACGACGAGGACGCTGATGATGAAGACGGACGTTTGGCTAACATTTCCCCAGAAGATATTTTGATGTCTACTGTTTCCACTGATGACACTAAGGATCGTTCCGATAGAGAATTGGTTGTTCCATGGCTTAGATTCTTGTGGGAAGCATACAGAACTGTGCTTGATATTTTGAGAAACAACTCTAAACTCGAAGTTTCATATGCCCATGTTGTCTTACAAGCTTTTAACTTCTGTCATCGTTTCAACAGAAAAGCTGAATTCAAGAGACTCTGTGAAATGATCAGAACTCATTTGCAAACTGTGACCCAAAAATCTACTCAAAAGCATCCAATTGAGAACCCAATCGATTTATCTGATCCAGAAACTCTCCAAAGATACCTTGAAACCCGTTTCAATCAACTTAACGTTGCCGTTAAGCTTGAACTCTGGCAAGAGTCTTTCAGAACTGTTGAGGATGTTCACACTTTGATGACCATTTCCAAGAGACAGCCAAAGCCAAGCATGATGATGAACTATTACGATAACTTGGCTAAAATCTTCAGCGTCAGTGACAACCGTTTGTTCCACGCTGCTGCCAGACAGAAATATTTCAGTTTGTTTGTCCAATCTCCAATTGCAACTGAAGAGGAGTTGAAGCGTGCTGCTTCTTTGCAACTTCTTGCAATTTTGGCTGTTCCACTCTCTTCCACTGTTAAATATGCTGACGACTTTGCAAAGAGAAAGAACAACAGATTGGCTGTTTTATTGAACTTGTCTAAGGTTCCAACTAGAGAATCACTTTTGGAGCAAATTTCTGCCAGAGATGTTTTGAACATTGTTGATCCATCCCTTGCCAAATTGTACCAATTGTTGGAGAAGGATCTTCATCCAATCTCCTTTGCTGCAAATGTTAAGGATGTTTTCGCTGAAATCGAATCAAACAAGGAGTACCGTCCTTACATTAAATCCCTTTTAACTGTTGTTTTGGACAAACTTTTTGAACAAATCTCTCAAGTTTATGAGACTGTTAAGTTGGATTTCTTGGTTAAATTGACTACATTTGAAGGTGAATTCAAGCTTTCACCGGTCGAAATCGAAACAAATTTGTTGAGATGCGCTTCTACTAAATTGTTGTCTGTCAAGATAGATCATGAGGCACAAGTTGTTGCATTCAAATCTGATCCATTCGAGGATTCGTTCTCTGGTGCCTTGACCCCATCTACTTCATCCTCCTTACAACTTTCACCATCTGATTTGATCAGATTCCAATTGTCCAGCTTGGCAAAGACCTTGTCATCATCTGTTAGATTGATTGACCCAACTGTCAAGGAGGAAGAGAGACAAATCAAGGAGAGAGCACTTGAAGCTGCCAATGCCGATTTCCAACAAGAAAAGCAAGCCATCTTGAAGCGTGCTCAATTACTTGAGGCCAAGTTGAAGGAGGTTGCCGAAATGAAACGTCGTGATGAAGAGGCAGCTGCAAGAGCTCGTTTGGAGAAGTTGGCTGCCAGTAAGAAGGCCGAAGCTGAACGTGCTGAGCAGGATGCTGCCAAGAGAGCTGAAGAGAAGAGAAGAAAGGAGTTGGAAGCCATCCAAGCAATGGAGAAGAAGAAGTTGATTGATGAAATCAACTCCAAGGGTATCATTAAGGTTGATATGGAGGATTTGGACAAGTTGGATAGCAAGCAATTACAAAAGATGCAAGTCGACAAACTCGCCCAAGACAGAAAGATCTTGGAAGAGAAGATTGAAGCGACCGCAAAGAAGTTCGATTACATTGAGAGAGCTCAAAGACAATACGAATTGCCAATGCTTGCTGCCGATGCAGAAGAACAAAAGAAGAAGGAACAAGAAGCTTTCGAACAAATGAAGGAAAAGATTGTTGCCAATGCCAAGAAGGAATGGGAAGAGTCTCTCAAGATTAAGAACAGACTCGAAAGAGTTGTTCCAGACTTTGAGGTGTTTGTTTCTCAATTGAATGAAAAGAGAGTCTCTGCATACGAAGAAAAGAAGGCTGAGGCTGCTGAGAAGTTGGAAGAGGCAAAGAAACAACGTATTGCTGAATTTATTGCTAAGAAGAAGGCTGAATTCGAAGCCGAGCAAAAACTCAAGGCTGAAGCTGAGAAGAAGAGAAAAGAGGAAGAAGCAACCTGGGAACAAAGAATCAAGACCATGTCATTCAGTGAAAAGATGGCTCTCAAGAAGGAGGGTAAATGGCCACTTGGTGGTGCATCTTCTTCACCAGCTGCCACTCCAGCTGCTGAGTCTCCTTCATCAGGTTTCATTGCTAGAGGAACCATGGCTGCCCCAGAATCTGGTTCTAGATTTGGTTCACCAGCTCCAAGAGGTTTTGGTTCTGCTTCACCAGCTCCAAGAGGCTTCGGTTCTGCTTCTCCAGCTCCACAAGGTGGTGATGACCGTGCTGAATACGAAGCTTTGTTGGCTAAGGAGGCCAGTGGTACATTGTTGTTCAGAGAGAAGAGGGTGTTGATGAAGTTGAAGGAGAAGTTTGCTTAAGGAATTGAGAACCATGACGAGCAACCCGAGTTGTGCGACTCACTTCTCAGTGTCGAACTTATAGAATGACAAGCGAAGCTAGTCATTTGATTCCCAAACAGGATGATAGTAACTTACTATACATTACATAGTTTTCAAGAATCCGCCATTTATTAAGAACTTTGCCAAATGACTAGCAAGAGGTCTGTCTCACTTGGAAGTAGCATAGTAAAAAAGTGCTGAGATGCAATCCTCGCATCTCAGACTATCAAGTCGTTGATTCGCTTCTCGGTTGCTACCAAGTGCTGGCAAGTTCTGAACTCCGCAAACTTTGATTAGATAGGCACAATTTTATCGCTTCTGTTTGCCTAGTCAGTAATATCACCACTTGCACGGTGGTGAACAGGTTTTGGAGTTCACGTGCCATTCGATAAGGCAACGTGTCGAAGAAGTAGCATGAAAGCTGGTTTGATTATGTAAGCGAGGTTTGCTACACCTGGCAACGTCGAGCTAAGTGAGTCATGAGACAAAAGGTAATCCAGAGCTACATTCCAGCTAGGAAATTTCAAACGGTGCCATTATTCCCTTAACAGGCGTGTCCAAATTATGACCCGTTTCGCTCCTCGTTCGTCGCCCATCTTTCGCTTACGACTCGCTTGACTCGCTTCGTTTATTATTAGTCGTGTCCCAACCAATTCACATATCATCGCGATTCAACGAAAGAAAAACACGTAAATTTTGCTGTTCTACCTACAACATTATTCTTCATCCACCATCACCATCACCATCACAACATGTCTACCTTCTTTGATGATATGAAAAAGTCCTATGTGGACGTTCCAGTCGTTGACGGAAAAGTCTCGACTGCCGAATTCTTGGAGGCCTCTGAATCATTGGTTAAGTTGTTTGGTAAGTCCACTTGATGAGCGGTGTCAGTAATGAGCGACCAATGATTCGTTTTGGTTGTCATTGCTGAGCGTATTCAACAACACATAGATTTCGTTGATTTGTGATACGGTCAGCTACTCGCGTTTCCCCTGTTTTCCCATTTTGTTACTAACAATTCAGACCTTCTTGGATCGTCTGCCTTCTCTGTCGTTCAAAATGATATGACTGGAAACATCACTAAAGTGAGAGCTAAGCTTCTTGCTTCTCCTGATCAAGCTTCCACATTACAAGATCTTATCCTTTCTGAAGCTGGTGAAAAGAAGAAGCCTGCAACCCAAGGTTTGTTGTGGCTTTCTAGAGGTTTACAATTTACTGCTGTTGCTATGAGAGAGACCCTTTCCAACCCATCGTCTGAACTTACCAAGACTTTCACAGATGCATACTCGAAGACATTGATCAAGTACCACACTATGTTGATCAAGCCAATCTTCAAGTTGGCCATGAAAGCTTGTCCATACAGAGCCGATTTCTTTGCTCGTTTGGGTGCTGATCAAGAGAAGGTCTTGAAGCAATTGGAGGAGTGGTTGAGTGCTTTAGAGGCAATCATTAAGAACATTATGGATTTCTTCGAGAGCGGTAATTATGGAAAGGGATTGTAAGCAAGCTTAACAAAGAGCGTAGCGAGTTGAAAAAAACAAACAAACGATCCGCTACGCTCGTCGTTCGCAAAGACAATTGATTTTATAGTTTAATTTTAAATAAATAAATTTTCAAGTATAAAAGTGATAAAAAATAAAGCAAGCAAAAACAACAAATTGTTTGCACAACGAAGGAAAAAAGATTCACTAAAATTAACGGCCACAAAGAGTTGTACTCTACAATGAGCGACAAAGGATAAAATAACTCGCTTTGCGCGTCATTTCATCATCATTTGTCCTGTATAAGAGCAGAAAATTTTAGGTAAACCTATCATGAAACTATGAAACTTACAACAAAGCGAGGGCCAAAGCGGCAACAGTTCCGAAGAAGGAAACAGTGTTAACGGAAGCACCTGCCTTGGAAGAAGAGGAAGAAGAAGCAGTAGACTCGTCATCAGAACCAGAAGAGGTGGCCTTAGAGGTGGAAGAAGAACCAGAGGAGGTTGCAGTCTTTGAAAGAGTAGAAGAGGTAGACTCAGTGGCAGCGGAACAGACGAAGTTGTCACCTTGGATAGAACCCTTGGAAGCAAGCTCCTTGAAGTCGGAACAGTCAAGATCACCAGTAGTCTCCAAATCGAAACCACCTCTAACGGAAGAGAGGTCTGGGAAAGTAGCATTCTCAAATTCACCCTTGAGGACGACAGCACCACCAACAGACTTCAAGTCATCGAAGTTGTCAATGGAAGCCAACTTGGAGTTGTTAACAATAACGAAACCACCACCGATGGACTTAAGACCAGAGAAGTCAAGCTCGGTCAAGTCATCGTTGTTCTCGATAGTCAAATCACCACCGATCTTAGTGATGCTTGAAAAATCAAGTTCTTCAACGTAAGATTCAAAGAAACCAACAGAAGAGTTGACGACAGTCAAGTTTGGCATGGAAATAGATGAAACAGAGTAGTAGGTGATGTTGTTGGCCCAAGAAAGCTTGTCGAAAACAACTTCAGTGTCCTCACCGTTGTAAGAAACTTGCAAAGCATTAGAAACAGACTCAATATCGGAGTTAATAGAACCCAAGTTCAAGTTGTTGTTAATGTCGAACAACTCAACGCTAGCTGGGTTAAGACCATCAAGGGATTCCAATTGAGTGTCAGAAATCAAAATGGATTGACAGTCAGAAACAGAGGCAGTCAAACCGGTGCTGGTAAGAGCTGGCAAAGTAACCCAGTTGATAGAACCAACAGAGGTAAGAGAACCGAAAGAAAGAGAATCCAAAATGTACAATTTTTGGAGCTCAAGTTGCTTGGTAATAGTAGTCAAAGAGTCAGCAGCAAAAGAGGTCAACGAAGAACAGTTGAAAATAGTCAAAGAACCGTAAATAGCCTTGACATTAGCGATAGAAGCGGTACCAAGGTCACCGGTAATGTAAATGTCACCCTCGACAGCGCTACAAGAGGAAAGTTCATCCAAGTCGGATTGGGCAGTAGCGGTGTAGGTCTTGGAGAACGAACATCCGGAAGCCACAGACACAGAGGTAGTGGAGGTAAGAGTAGAGTCTATTGGTATTTGTTAGTATTGTTGTTTTCATGTAAAATAATTTTTCAGATCAAGATTCAGTCGTGTGTGACCAGATCTGAGTTGCCCGAGTTGCGTCAAAAAATTCGCGATTTTTTCTTCCCGCTGTGCGGCCTTTTCAGCAAAGCCAGATCTCACGGTGCATGAAAATGAAGACTCCTTTGCACGATTGAACCGTGTCGAAGGGGTCACAGATCCACTCTCGCGGTGGCTTGTGAAACATAGACGTCACAAGAGGAACAAAACAACCCTTTGCAATAGCAAGTTTACAGGGCTCAACTCAGGATTCTCAGGACCCGCCATCCACCTGGGACCACAAAGCCTTCGGAGGATTTTTTTTCTCATCAAAAAAAAACTGCGACCGCGAATTCTATTTTAAGAAGCAATCTGATTCGGGGAATAGACTGATTCAACAACAAAATTCAACCAAATTCACTAGATCCCAACAGCAGAGAATGCCGAAGTTGATGTGACTCAAACGACACAACTAGGACAGAGAGCCTGTTTGTAGAAGTAATGAATTCCAACACAATCTAGTGAGATTTGCCGTGGCAATGACTGGAAAGAAGGCGAAGTTGAACAAGTAGATTTGACGATTGAATTCCAAGAGTAGACTGTTTGGTCCGTATGCCCAGGTCAATCAATCAAACCTGTGTCACACTTCTGTCACTGATCTAATATTAGAGTTATACTTACTGAGAGAGGTGGTCTCAGCCAAGGCGTAGCCGGCCAAAGCCAACAAAGCGACAGACTTGAATTGCATCTTGATACTCCTGTTGAATCCGAATTAAAGGCTATCTAGCAACTGTTGCTGTTCAAGTGATTTATTCAAGAGTAAAGATAAAGAAGGAAGAAGAGAAATATAAAAGAGTTAACGATTAGAAAAGAAAATAAAACAGAATCAAAAATAATCAAAGCTCGCTGCCAACCAGGACAGCACTCGATTTCGAACTTACAACGGCTTAAAAATCCACTATTGTGAAAAATTCCCGCCATAATAGTAATTGGTTGATCTACTACCAAAATACAAAGGATTTGCTCGCTTGACTGCCTAAACAAGCATTTTTACATGCAAATATTGCATATATTCCCCAGCAACTTTTGCCCACCACCATGGCTACACTGATCGAATCGGTGCGAAAAAACTGATCTTGACCAATCGCGCACAAGATTCATGTTTATTTTTGTTTTTCCTGCACAAAATCTATTGTCTCTGGGGGCGTAAGAGCTGCGCACATATTTACATTTTTCCAATTTAGTAATTGTAATTGGCAAATTGCCAGTGCTGAGATCTATTGTGCCACTGATTTTAGTTCGAGACCTGTGGAGTTGGCTGGTTTTTTCCGTCGGCCAAGTAATCGTCGGCCTTCCATGTCAGCCTCCAATGCGGGAAATTGTATACATGTATGTACACGCCAAGATCCGAGTGTCATTCAGTTCCCGGGTTGAGGAAAATTCCAGTATCTTTTCTGCCCAGTTCCCACAAGACGCATATTTTCAACCACGTGAGCTACAAAAGCAGATCTTGACAGAGCACGGCACGAATAAATTTGTTTACCTTTGGTAGATCTTGTCCATATTAGTAAACACACGAACAAGGGTCGGGCTGTAGAATGTAACTTTTTCGCCCCGGTAACGCTTGGCTGACCCGCGGACCCTCCCGGCCACAAAAGTATTTTTTCAAGCCACCAGTCAGCCTAAGCACTTATTGTCACCATGTCGCACCAGATCAAAGCGAAAAAAAAAAATCTACTTACAGTAATGAAAAGTTTGCCAGTCCGCCGCACTAAGTGCTACCGCGTTCTATTCAACAGTTCCAAATGTACCTGAAACTAGACGAAAAAGAAACTCGCGCCTTCGTAAACTGAGAATGGTACCTTCTTCGGCGTTCGTTTCCCCTGCCAAGAACGCTTTGCTACCTGCTCATGCGTCAGTGTCATAGAAACCAACTATTCAATCCAAGTAGAACGACGCATTCTAGCGCACAAATCGGTGTCTGACATTCACTAGTTAATCCGTTTCACAAACGTTTCCATGACGAACGTTTGATTCCCGATTGTTCGGACCATTCCCCAGTACATTCCAAGCGCGACTCGGCTGATGCAAACAGCATATGTTGTTAGGGTTTTCTGAAAGCTCTGACAGCATGGCTGATCGAATTGTGACCGCGTCGAGCGTGTCGAATTTCAGTCGCGAAAAAGAGCCGCGATGGTAACGTAATTACTCACATAATCACACGAGAGTTCTTTTTTCTGAATTGCTTCTTGCCCCTCACAAAAGCATCGACTAACTACATCATCTACAGTCTCTCATCATACGACAATTAATGTGGGGTTATCCAGTCCTCATAATTGTCATCGATCACTTTCTCCACTGGACCGGAAACCAAACTGAAACATAGCACGTGATGCGTCATTGATTATCATCATCCACTATAGAAAAATACTTGTTATCACATGATCGAATTCCATCTGAAAACGACATGTTTTGTTTCGCAATTACGTAGACTTTGAAACTCTTGAAAGACTCTTATATTAAAATTCAGCAAGACTCAATGCTTAAAATTTCAAAAAACTAAAAAAAATAAACCCAAAAGAAACCAGACAGATTTAAAATCTGTCAAAAAATAACCATATAAAAAAGTCCTAATTTAAACCTTAGCCTAATATTCGAATTGCGCTCCGATAAGATTTATATAATATTCCCGTCCGTAGTGATGCTCCCAATTAGAACATCAAATCCTGTCTCCTGTTAGTTGTTAACCCAAACCCGTTTGTTATGACGATTCCCAATTATTAATACAAATGTAATACAATGATAGTATTCTATGTGACTGGTCCTGTTGTTAATGTCGTTGTTGTAAGATGATAATGATGATGGTGATGATAATGTTTGTCGTAGTAGGTGAAGAGTTTCCTTTATTTCTTCAAAAACTTTGTAAAGTTAGAGTCGTCCAACCAGCCGATCTTTTCATAGGATGCATAAAGTCTACTTGCCTTGTTAACATCAATTTTACAAGCTTTCTGTGCATCAGTTCTTCTGAAAGGAAGGCCAGCCTTCAATCTTTTGACTTTTTCATGGAAAATTCTTCTCTTTGAGTCGAGATAAACGTTTGCAGGTAATCTCAAAGTGGAGGCTAATTGAACTTCAGCGGGATGCAATTCGCCAACTAGTGGATCTTGACTCAAGTCCATTGCTTGTCCCTTCCACTCTGTTTTGAGATATCTGCTGTTATTTGGAAGCGTCGAAATTGAAGGAGAGTAATCAGGAATCGCTTTGTAATCGAAGTTGTATGGTGGAGCTGAAGAAGACGATGGGGAATCAACTCTTCTGACTGCAGGTTTCCTCTTTTTAGGAGTCAAGGGTCTTGAAATGCCTGCATCATCAGACTCCAAAGCAACAGAGTTTTCTCTAACCAAACGTCTGGTACGTGGTCTATCGGTCTCTGTATCACTGGACACATACTCCCTCGTTCTTGGTGCTGTTCTGTATCTGTAAGTCATTGCAGAAACATTGTTAATAGCTGACTTTCTGGAAGGAGCACTATAGTTTGAAACACTTGGAGCCACATTAACCAATTGATATTGACTCAAAAAACGTAACTGTCTTTTCTTAAACCCTGGAGTCTTCAAATCTCCATACGGATTAATGTAAAGGGAAGTGTCTTTTAAGTCTTCAACAGGGAAGCTTCTTTTTTTACCATCAACAACTGACGCGTCTGAGACAGATGTTTGGACTTCAGTTTCCTCTTTTTCCTTCTGTTCTTCTTCAGAAGAAGATTCCATTGAGTTGACATCAATCCTAGCAACTGGAGTTGCTTTTGGGAAGAGTAACTGAGCAAATCTAGTATCGCTTTCATCAAAAGTCAACGCTCTTGTGTATGGAGATAGAGGTGGCGATGGAATGGTGGTTGTACCAAATTCAACTGGACTTGATGATCTGTTCTCTGGAATTGATCTTTTTCCAACAGATCCAGAAGTGGAAGGCTCGATAATTGGAGTGTTTTCATCATTGCTAATATTAGCGCCCTGGCTGGATGTGTTTGTAGACATTGTCAACTGAACGAGCTCTGGTCTCTTTGAATTATCGCTTCCAGGAGTCAAACAACCGTCCACTTGTCTTGTGTTACTCAAATTGTTTCCTAAATGGAACATCAATGAAGACATTTGATGATGATGTTGATTGTTGATACGCGCAAAGGTGAATTATCAAAGATCTAGAGCTGAAACTGAATACGCTCTTTAATATAGAGGCCTCCAGATGTATTTGTGAAACGGATTGCGTTTATCTGTGCCTGATTGAGGTCTTTTGATAACCAATTTTTCTAAACTAAAAACAAATAGATCTTTAAAGGGTTCGCCGCAAACCTAATTCAGTAAATATTGGGTAATGGGTTTCATATGACTATTTATAAGCTAAAGTAGGGAAATAGAAGAGGGAAAAAAAATTAAAAAAAAGAAACAAAAATTTTTTAAAAAAAAATTGTCAACAACGCCGCAAAAAGAAACGCATACAATAGCGATATATGTTTCCGGTATCACTTACATTGCAATTTGATGAACCGATAATCGGAGTTGGTGCCATTGCAAAATCAAAAAGTCCAATTGACCTTCATAAGTATAACAGGTCGATTTGGTTTATGCAATTGTATAGGGGCATTTATCAATTGATTAAAAAATCAGTCCGTTTAAATCAAAATTAGGGCCTAGCTGCAATCATAACGGAAATGGGGCATTTAATTAATTTTAATCGCCCTATTGACCGGCCTTTGTTAAAATTTGTTTGTTTTGACGTCAGTCGGAAAATAAAACCGGTGAGGAGTCGGTTATTGATTTTTGAACAATAAAATTTTTTTGTGACCTTGAGGTCACTCGCACGACCTTTCTGAGCTATCATGCAATCAAACGGGAATTTTCTGGTGAAAACCGTCGACAATTTTTTCTAGTTCATGTCACGGCACATGACAATTTCTGTGACAAATCATAAGAAAAGCTCAATTAAGTGAGTTAAAAGTCATTCCGACCCTCCCGTAGTCTACATTTTCCTGTTTCCTGTACTAAAAGCTTAGCCAAGATAGCCCTGGCTGTGTAGCCAATTAATTTCAAATATTAAATCAACATGCAGATAGACAAAAGAAAACCGGTCGTTTGTGCCTACTGTTTATACCCTTTTCTTTTAGCTGGGGTGGGAGGGGGAAGGTGAGAAGAAAAGAAATAAAACGAATCAGGGGGGGATGAGGGGAATGCAGACAAGAAAATTATTACGCTTTGATTATCTCAACTTCACCCACAGACTTGTTGTAATTCACTCTCGTCAGCCTAAGGACTAATTCAGCCTCATATCCTCTAACCAATAAATCAGTAATAATATGTAACTTTTTTTTTTTTTTTTTTTTTTTTTTTTTTTTTTTTTTTTTTTGAAAACGAAAAAAAATTTTTTCCCATTTTTGGCACACCCCCAAAAGGAATGTCGTGGGAACACCCAAACACAAAAGCAACCAGACAGTGCATCGAGATCTTGTTGATTGACTAATTTTAAGTAATCAGATGGCCCACCGTTTCATTTCGGAAGCAAATAGTAAAGTGTCATATTGTGTTCCAATAACATGACGGGTGAACGGTTGCAAAAACTAGGTTACATGGTTCTCACTGAATAATTCCGGGGTGCATTTCCATTAGCCTTTTACACAATTAAGATTATTGTGACTGTTTTATGGACTTCCCAACAGGTAGTCAAGAAACTCCGAAACCTTCCAGGTTGACCGGTTTGGGTTTTTTTTCCTTGTGAGTGAGGCTCAAAAATTTTTATCAAACGAAAAAAAAATTTATAGGGTCGAAAAACGTTTTATTGTTGAGGGCATCACAAATTTTTTCCGACTTCACGATAAGGAAGTAGAACGTGCTAGGTCGAAGAAACCAAGATAACGCTGTTCCAGTTAAGGAATGATAAATTTCATTTTTGAATGCAAAAAACCTGAAACAGTAAATGTAGGTACTCCAAATTGGGGTGGCTGAGTGTAGAGCGTTTTGCAGCAGTTGTCGCAGCCTAACGAGATGCTGACAATAGAATACGTTTTGGGTGTCGGGGAAGGGACAATAGTTGGTTATCTACTGTAGTGGAGATGTTATAGTGGTTGTTGCGATTGCGCTTGAGGACAATGTAGCTGGGGATGGCATACAGTAACCGTAGTTGGTTGTATAGACTTGCGACGACTTCATCAATAATTGCTGGTGTACGGGTGTAATCAAAAAAAAAAAGTCCAAGACTGTCATCAAAAATAAGTTTTGTTTTCACTAGGCGAGATTGATTATAATCAACAGTTCAATACCACAACTGCGACCACTCACAATGGAGGAGAAGAAGACACTGGCTAGTTGGCTGGAAGCCGATGATGACGACTTGAGCAAATTGGAGGAGAAAGAAGTGAAACAAGAACAAGATGACGATGAAGCAATTGATCCAAATTTCTGTATTGATTGTCGTCACATGCCAATGGAGATTCAATGTTTGACATGTAACGAGCCGTTCTGTCGTGTTTGTTTCCAGTTTGTTCACAAGGGCGGTGCGAGAAAGAAACATGAGTACAAGAAAGTAGTTGAATCAGAGACTGCAAAAAAGGATGGCGAATCCAATGATGATGAGGAGATGGAAGAGCCAGTAATCGAAACACCCAAAACCGACAGCGACATTGATCAGATGATCCTGAATGGAATCAAAAAAAACACCAAATTCATTCCTTTGAGACTCAGTTACGATGAAAGACAGCTTTTGAGATTACTTGAGGCCGCGTTAAGTGTCTCCGAATACACGGATAAAGTTGACATTTTATCGTACAGATCGAAAACCAAACGGATTGTCGAGCAATTGAGAGAGATTTGTTCGATTTTGGCAGGTTTGGTTGTGTCTTCAAACATGAAAGTTGGACAGAAACTGATTCAAGACAAGTCGTTCGTTGATAATGCTGGGTGGTACAAGACCGTATTTGAAATTGGCAGAAGATATAAAATCATGAATCCAGAAAGGATGAGAGACACTTTTGGTAAACTATGTTACATTGTGATGGATTCCAGACTTCCAGAGGTGAAAGAACACATGGAGTTTGATCTATGGGCACCGATCAAGACTGTTCACAGTGTTATTGAGTCAAAGGATGGGTCTACCGGACTGTTGGATGATTCATTAATTATCGATGCTACAGCTGAGATCCGTCCTGAGGGGAAGTCTAGAGCTCTCATCAACAGACAGATCAAGCAGAAAGAAGCTGCGATTGAGAAGCTTTCGATGAAATATGCCAGACCCGGTGGACTGACACGCGAGGACATCAGACAGATCTTATACTCTATTGGTGATTTCAATGCCTACACCAACAAGAACAGACTTCCTGTCATCAATATGATCAAAAGACTCGACCAATTCTTCAAAGATTCCGGATCATCTCCTCAATACTCCCTTGGTATAAGATATGGACATGCCGGTGCTCGTCTTACGCACAACCACGAGAAACAATACTTGTATGTTAAACAAGCACTGGAGTTATGGTCACATGTTATGCGGGATTTGATTGAACTTTGGTCTGCTGCTGACGACGATCTATTCAACGGACAAAAATACCAGTTGGCAGACACCGGACAAGGATTGAACAGAATCAAAGCTTGTCCTATACTCTACAAGAAGATGTATAATTTGTTACACCAAGTGCAAAAGAAGTTTGACTATTGGGTTGGTGTTCCGGTGATTCATCTGGGTGACGATGCTGTTCCAAATGCACTGTTTTTCTTGGATAAATATATTCAAATTCCAAGTATT
Organism: Ogataea neopini; assembly: GCA_030578575.1. NCBI lineage: Eukaryota > Fungi > Ascomycota > Pichiomycetes > Pichiales > Pichiaceae > Ogataea > Ogataea neopini. The sequence goes on from JAJMSO010000002.1 coordinate 491,776, forward strand.
CTCATACCAATTGATAGATGCATTGAGGAAATTGGCAATCTGGCCCGCGATCCAAATTTGAAAGCATACATGGAGAGTCAATTTGGCTCAGTCGAAGACTTAAGAAAGACCATTCTGTGTGACTATTTCAAGCATGGATTCGACGGTTCTGGTGCTGATAACTTCTACTTTGCGGGAAGTTGTGTTGACGCAGCGTCTACTAGTAGTTGTGAGTTCTGCAACAATATCGGGAAGAAGGAATATCATAAGGTGTTTATGTTGACTGGGTTCACGAATTTCAATGGAGAGGGCTATTGAGCGACGAGGAGGACGACAAGAATGGCAAGAATGGCGAGAACGACAAAACTGACAGGTTTTTCGATTGCTGATACGACTCATGAATGCAGACACGATCAATTGTGATGATTGCTCACTCTCTGGTCTCTCCTGATGACTTTTCCAGCACTTCGCCAGACTTTATATAACGTAGTCTTAGCTCACGTGATACATTCCACGTGACATGCGTTTAATTTTCCCGATCACCGATGAGGGGTAAGCGAAAAAAAAATCAAAAAGCTAAAAAACCCGTTTATCAATCAAGAAATCCGTAGTACGACGAAGTAGACCTACAGCCGACCCATCATGTTGATCACACAAAGTATGATTCGACAGGTAAGGGTGCGAAGCTTTGGCCCTTTCCAAGGATCAATTGCCTACTTCCATCATAGTGCTACTCTTCAAATCAAATACTTGAAAAATGGATTCCCAGAGGGTTACACTTACAAACAAGCATTCAAGATCTGGCTGGAAGGACTGTTATCCTCAAACCAGGACCAAAAAGCGCAAGATACTCTCCTGAACTACGTTTTACCCTATTACAAAAGGGAGATCAATGGAGTGATAGCCACGAACCAAAAGGTGTTAATTGATGATTCCGGGAATTACCTTAACGAAATCCGCGTGGAAAACAGAAACATCAATGACAAGCCAACAAATCATCTGGTGATGTTACATGGATACGCTGCCTCTGCAGGTTGGTGGTTCAAAAACTTAGATGGATTGATTCAAAATCACAATAATACGACGTTGCACGTATTGGACATGCTTGGTTTTGGTTTATCCAGTCGACCAGCACTGAATTTTCCGTTAGATAATCGCACCCCTCTTGAAATCAATTACGATAAAAATGAACTTGAACATTCAAAACATATTCACAAATCTTTGTATGTTCCAAAAAAATATAGTGTGTCACGTGACAATCTTGAAAAGTATCTGGAAAATCAAAATCAAGTTATCAAACAAGTTGAAGATGCGTACGTGGATTCAATTGAAAAATGGAGAATTGAAACGGGGCTGGATAAGTTTGATTTACTAGGCCACTCTTTAGGTGGTTACATGGCCTTGTCATATGCTTTAAAATATCCCAATTCTGTGAGGAGGCTGATCTTAGTTAGTCCCGGAGGCATCGAACGATCCCCATTTTCCATATCGAACCCGCGATATCGGAGGCCGCTCAACGAGGAGATAATGGAGTTTAAAGCGTCCCACTGGCCCGGGGATTATGGGTTTTTAGGGCGTTACCCGTTGGTTAAAGAAGGTTTCAAGAAGGCATGGACGTGGCGTATCTCGTCGTTCACGTGGTTGCGGCTTCTTGGACCATTAGGCGTTCGTTTGCTATCTTTACGGAATGTGCGCAAGCTGAGCAGATCAGGTAGCTTAGATCAATGGAAAGAGGTTGATCTTTTTCTGCAATACATGTATCATACGAACACTAAAGCATCATTTTCAGAAACAGCGATTATGCGTATTTTTGATGCCAGTGTTGTTGCTAAATATCCGATGTTAGACAGGCTGACGAAACTTAAGGCCAGTGAATCTGTATGGATCTATGGTGAGCACGACTTTATGTTCAATGATTGTGGCCGCGCCGCCGTCCAGGAGCTTAAAGAAGCTGGTGCAAAAGCGACATTCGAAACCATTTCTAACGCGGGGCACAACATGTACCTTGACAATTATGAAGAATTCAACAAAAAAGTAGTGCAGTTTTTAGGATGGTAGCAGCATCGAAATAAAAAATTAAAGTTAATCCGGGAACAATAGAGGGGGTCAACTGAAAAGAAAAGAAAAAAAAAAAAAAAATATATATAAATATTTTAGACACCTGGCATAAAGATCTATTTCTTGCTATTTTGATCCCTGCAGTAAACTGAAACGGCATAGTAATTTATTAAAGGCATCTCTTATTAATCTTAGGCCTTGAGACACTATCATGTGTTTCTTCCAGCCACGTAGCCACAAGCCACTTTTGTAAGCCAAGCATTAGGCTGTCTAAGCACACGGTGTTATCTACTTTGGCACCGTGCGTTGGTGACACTGTGTGTTCCACGTGTGGTTCCTTTAATGACTTCCGCATACGGAATTATAGCGCGTTCGACGTGTTCATTAAAACGCATGAGGCTGGTTTAGTTGTTGTTCAAAAGAAGTCGGCATTACCCGGTCATGGAGCAGGCTGCTGTTAATTTTGTTTCCCTTTTCATTAATACACGTCCGCATTTCTTTTGTTCAAGCGCCGCGGCTGCTATTGTTTCCATGTAAAAAAATTTATTTTGTTCTGTTTTCGGTGGGGCCCGAAAACCAGTGGCGCTGCTCGCGCGGTGTGGAGCGCTCCTTGCATCGTGGTATCCACGCGGGTGCGCGTCGTGGCGCGCCACGCGTGGAAAACTGTAAAATGATACGTGTTTTTTCTGTTACCAAGATCACCGACTTATTGTATGGCAGTTAGTTAATAGTGAGCTGGCTGGGTTTTTTTGGGTAATAATTATATATAAAGGTTGATTTATTCCTGATTTAAATTGGGTATCTCCAGAATGAATTTTCCCTTCTCTTTTTTTTTTTTCTTTTCTTCTTTCTTTGACTTTGTTTTTATACAAAACCTCCCCCTACCCCTCGTTATCTAATACCCTTGCGCAAAAGCGTTCAAGCAGAAACATACACATACAAACAAAATGAAAGGTTTAATTCTTGTTGGTGGTTACGGTACTCGTTTGAGACCTCTTACCTTGTCTTTGCCAAAGCCACTGGTTGAGTTTGGTAACAGACCAATGATCTTGCACCAAATCGAGGCTCTTGCCAACGCTGGTTGTACCGATATCGTTTTGGCTGTCAACTACAAGCCAGAAGTTATGGTTGGTGCCCTCAAGCAATACGAAGAGGAATACGGTGTTAACATCACTTTCTCCGTTGAGGAGGAGCCATTGGGAACTGCTGGTCCATTGAAGCTTGCTGAGAAGATCCTCACCAAGGACGACACCCCAATTTTCGTCCTCAACTCCGATGTCATCTGTGAGTACCCACTCAAGGAGTTGCTTGACTTCCACACCAAGCACGGTGGTGAAGCTACTATCGTTGCTACCAAGGTCGATGAGCCATCCAAGTACGGTGTCATTGTCCACGACAGAGACGTTCCAAACCTTATTGAGAGATTCGTTGAGAAGCCAGTTGAGTTCGTTGGTAACAGAATTAACGCTGGTATCTACGTTTTGAACCCATCTGTTATCTCCCTCATTGAGATGAGACCAACCTCTATTGAGCACGAGACTTTCCCAATCCTTGTTGACCAAAAGAAGCTCTACTCCTTTGACCTCCCAGGTTACTGGATGGATGTCGGTCAACCAAAGGACTTCTTGTCTGGTATGTGCCTTTACTTGTCTGCCCTCACCAAGAAGGAATCCAAGCTCCTCACCCCAACTTCTGAGCCATACATCAACGGTGGTAACGTTTTGATTGACCCATCTGCCACTATCGGTAAGGGCTGTAAGATTGGTCCAAACGTTGTCATTGGTCCAAACTGTATCATTGGTGACGGTGTTAGAATCCAAAGATCTACCATCCTCAAGAACTCTCAAATTAAGGACCACGCTTGGGTTAAGTCCACCATTGTCGGTTGGAACTCCACTGTTGGTAAGTGGGCTAGACTCGAAGGTGTCACCGTCCTCGGTGAAGACGTTACCGTCAAGGATGAGGTTTACGTCAACGGTGGTAAGGTTCTTCCTCACAAGTCCATTAAGGACAACGTTGAGACTCCTCAAATTATTATGTAAACATCTTCGTGTGGTGTTTATATGATTTTTGTCTTCCTTAATCTGTGCTTATTTACTTCACTCTTTAACTTATAAAATACTGATTTAATCATTGCAAAGTCGAAAATCGTAACATGTATATTAACATCTTTACACCATCTATCGGGAAGGAAAAAAATTAATTCTTTTCGTGTAGAGAAAAAAATCTTGATATAATATTCTTGTCCTGTATTTGTTTTTGTGAACAATTTGTCTGGTTGTTATTGAGAAGGAGTGTTTCTGAGAAGCATTCAGAGGTGTATAATTCTTCTCAAAATGGTTGATGAAGTAGATATCCTCGAGTTGGAGGTAAGTGATTGAGGAAAATAGTACTTAATTTCGATTCATACTAACAACCCTTTCAAGGAATTTGGGTTTCAATACAAAAAACCATTTCAATTGTTCGAAAAAGATGAGAGTCTGAGTTTAGACGAAGATTTCTACAACTTCTTGGCTATTTCAAACAAAAAAAAATACATCATAGCATACACGAATAAAGAGATCAAGTTAGTTCCAATAACTGAACTTAACAAATTGCTTCTTGTTGAAACAGAAAACGGGCAATTCGGATGTCCCGAAGGAACAATTACTGTTAACGTGAACGAAAAGATAAGGCATATTTGTTTGAGCACAGATGAATCACAACTTTTCCTTGTTAGTCACGATGATGATCATTGGATTTTGAGTAGTACCAAGTTAGACACATTGATTTCAGGTAGTTTTGAACAAACCAAAATATCTGAATTTTCCGATCCAGTTGTTAACATGCAACCTTCTCCAAAATATGACAGTTTCATTGCAGTTCTTTTGAAGAATGGTGAATTACACGTTTTTAATGATGCCACTCCAAAAAAGGTGAAAACAGATGTGAGCTGTTTCTCTTGGTTGGATACAAAATCAAGTGACTTGATTGTTGGATATCAAGACAGAAGACTGGAGATAATTTCTGATAGTGGAGACTCCAAGTCTGAGATCAAGATTGATGATATTGGTGAAGACTTGATTCCTTTGTTTGTGACAATGATCAAAGAAGACTCATGGTTTGTCGTTTTCGGAGGAACTTTGGAAGTCGAAGATGAGGCCGAGTATCGTAATTTCACAGTGGCCAAAGATGGATCGAATTTTGAAATCATGGACGCTACCGATCTTTTATTGCCATACGGATCTATTCCAAGACTGACCTCTTTCTATCCTTGTACAGTCCACAATTGGAGTAAAGATTTCCCTGATTTGCTGTTTATCACAGGCTCTAAATGCACAGAATTCTTTACTTTGACTGATAAGAAACTCCTGTTGCAATTGAACGACTCAGATAGGGCCCAAATGCCTCTCGATCCTGATTCTGGTGATGACGATACGCCTCTTGGACTTGTCATGGATTTGAATAACACAGAAAACGTTCCAGAACCATGTTCTCTTCTTGGTGAGTCAGGTCCGCTTCCGAGACTCGTTGTGTTGACTAATCGTGGTCAACTGTTGATTTGGAATGTCTGGTACACTACAGGTATCAATAAGTCAGAAGTGAACCTATCTGCAGCTTTGGCCTATGAGTTGGAGAAATCTAATAACACTACAAAGTACGTCAAAGGAAGTGGATCTGATACCGCAAGTGCTGACTCTAAACATTCCACAAAGAGCATTTTTGATACTTCTTCATTGAATGGTCCTAATCCGTTTGGTTCTGCTACATCAAATCCATTTTCCCCAGCAGAAACTCAAAAGGTGGAGGAGAAGTCCCAAGGAGAACAAAAAGAGCAAGAAAAGCCTCAAGAAAAGCCTCAAGAAAAGCCTCAAGAAAATCCCCAAGAGAAGACTCAAGAAAATCCATCACCTTTTGGTCAATCAACTTTCGGTAAATCAGCTTTTGGTCAATCAACTTTTGGCCAATCAACTTTCGGTCAATCATCTTTCGGTCAATCATCTTTCGGTCAATCGACTTTCGGAAAGTCCAGTTTTGGTCAATCAAACACTGCGCAGCCCGCGTTTGGCCAGTCTGCTTTTGGCCAGTCTTCATTCGGACAGCCGTCTTTTGGAAAATCTGCTTTTGGTCAAACTTCAGGAACTGGCTCGGATTTAACTTCACAATCTCAAGCCTCTGGGTTTGGTAAATTCAGTGGTAACTCTGCGTTTGGTGCTATCAAATCGAGTGACTCGCCATTTGGTGCTGTCAAATCATCAGAATCACCTTTCGGAGCAGTTAAGTCGTCGGATTCACCTTTCGGAGCGGTTAAGTCGTCGGATTCACCTTTCGGTGCTGTCAAATCGTCGGATTCACCTTTTAATTCTTTTAAGCCAAATACGACTTCAGCATTTGGATCCAGTGACCAAAAAGACCAATCCTCTGCATTCGGTTCATCAACCTTCGGTGCATTCAAAAGTGAATCGCCGTTTGGTGCATTGAGTGGAGATAAATCAAAAGCTGAAGAAAAATCGATTTTTTCTACAGACAAAACGTCTACTTTTGGTAGCAGCACTACAAATTCATTGTTTTCAGCCAAATCCGGAGATTCTAAAAGTGCATTCTCTATTGGGGGAAGTGATGTTAAGTCGCCTTTTGCATCTATAGGGGCCACTGGTAAGAGTTTTGGCACGAATGAGGATTCGAAACAAACTTCTTCAACCAAATCACCTTTTGATTTCGGTGGCTTATCTCTTGCGCCAAAAACCACACAATTTGGGTCTAATAATGAGTTTTCTGAAGACGAGAGCGGATCTGCTGAAGGTGAAGACGAATCCGAATCATCTGACAGTGAAGAAGAGGCTGATGAACAGGCCAAAAATGTTGGCTTTGGGAATGGCTCAAGTGCATTCCAAATTGGAAAGCTTTCTCTAGGGCTGAGTGAACAGACTCATACTCCAGAAGAAGTTGAAAATCAGAGCGAAGAAATTGAGGAGGCCTTTGAACAAATCGAAAGAAGCGATACATTGGAGGCTTCTGAACCAGTTATAGAAAACACTGTTTCCTCCGAAGGTTCGATTGATGAGGATTCGAAGAGAAACGATCGCGGTTCAGAAGAGTCTTTCGAGAAAATTGAACCAGTTGATGGAGCCACTGGGGAGCCAGTTGGTGAAGTCACTGAAGAAGTCACTGAGGAGGTTCAAGAGGATGAGGGTGGATCAGAAGCGACTGATTCTGACCAAAACGAAGACGAGGAAAACTTCGAAGAACGACAACCAAAGATCGACGTTGATTCTGAAGAACCCCAAGTTGAGGAAAACACGGTTGAGCCAGAAAATGATGAAAGGTCCCCACAATCACCTGTCTCCGATTCACCTACCTCAGACAAAGTCTTTACCAAATCTGTTGTCCCAATGATTGATGTGATGGTTTCGACTCATGGGAGTGAAGAGGAAGAACTTGAAGAACCTGAAGAACCTGAAGAGACTGAGGATTTCGAGGAACCTGAAGAACCTGAAGAACCTGAACAAGAATCCGAAGAAGTTTGGAGTCAAAAAGCTATTCCTCAGCCAGTCCCTACACTTGTGTCACTTGGAAAAGTCAGTTATCCTACGCTGGACACGAATCCGATCATTTCATCGATGGAGAAAGCTGTGTATGATACAGAGGCAGATTTTGAAATCTTGAATCGTAATATCGAAGCCCTTGATAAGTTTTTTGAAGATCACTCACGTGAAGATCTCCCACATACTATGGAGGTTTCTGGAATATACCCAGGACATTGGAGATTAAGCGAGGCTGGTACAATCTCTCAGGCCATACAATCATTGGAAGGAGTGTACGGAGGTTTGAAAAAATCGTTGACTGAGATGAGTTTTGAAGTGACGAGATTGAAAAACGAGCAATTCAAGTCTGCCAAAGAGTTGAATTTGGCACAGCAACAACTAAAGGCTTTGAATGACAATGAATCCTCGAAGAGTGAACAAAAGAATAGACCATTGACATTTGAGAATTTACAAAGAAGGTCGAGATTGAGCAAAAAGCTGGCTATAGTTCAAAACTCGGATAAGGAAATTCAAACAAAATTGTTTTTGCTCAACAGTTTATTATATCCTGAGCAAGTTTTATCAAATCCATCAAAACTAGAACTCATTTTGTCGAGTCTTGACTCCAAAGTTCGGTCTCATATTGATAGTCTAAAGAGTTTGCAAGATGAGATCAAAGGTTTGAAAGAGGAAAAGAAGGAGGTTTCAGGTGAGCTTGTTAAAAATTCTGTTGTTTCTACAAACTCGGAGAGACTTCGTCTTTCTACCTTGGTGTCTTCTATCTCTGCTAAGCAAGTGTTGAACGAGACGTTGGAGGGGAATACATTGAAGGTGAAGGAAATATCATGAATGATGAGCGAATCCTGATGTGGGAATAATCAACCTCATGGGTGTCGACATCGGCAACTCTTGCAACAGTCGCTTCTAGTGGCTCGTATTTGTCTATACCTTTATTTTCATTTAATCTGATACTTTTCAACAAGTAGTGGCCCATCGTGTCTACGAAATAAATCTGTCCGTTGACACTACTGTAACTGTGAATATAACGATGTCTAAATTTCCAAGAACATCCTTACACGGTTTTTATTTTTGACAATTTCCCATTACATAAAAAACATAATTTATCAATAGGGAAAATTCTTTATGATGATTCAACATAACCAATCCTGAATTACACGCCACCAATTGAACAGCGACAGTATCCTCATGAAATGCAGAGACAGAAAATAACTTTCAACTTGAACAATGCGCGAAATCGTATGAGCCAGCGTACAAATGAGGCTAGTTTGATAGTTGGAAAGACTAGAGATAACCATGAAATAGTGACGTCAACGAACGTCAGTGCGTCCCATAGTAAAACCAGCGCAAACAATTCGGAAACGAGTGCTCATTGGAAGGACCCGCCGCCAGGGACAGCGATTGAACAGGCTTTGGCGGTCAGAAACGAACAATTTGGTGAAACCAGCTCAAATGCTGAGGATAAGCAAAAGGGTACCACCAACGAATCATTATACTTCGAGCCTGTGCAATTGAGTGTCAAGTTTCACGAGAGTCGAACATCAGAGCAGGAAGTGATTGTTGATCCTAGTTTAATTCCTGGTGTCAAAGAAGGGTCGATTTGCGAGTTAGAGTGTTTGGAAGGTTCATCTAGGAAACTATACTTCACCTTCAGAAATCCGCCAAACAACCAAGCCAGTGTGAAGAGCCTGAAAAATCTCAATAATAGTCATAATAACAACACAATCTCGATACAATCCGGTCCAATTCAGACTCTTTTGGAGTTGAAATTGCGTAGTCCGGTTCTAGTTAGAGTGAAAAATAAACAGGCGGTGGAGGCAGATGTTGTTGAAATTTACATAAAAGACGTACACCTTTCGAGAGGTGATATGTGGAATTTATCAACCCAGTTGGTAGGAAGATGTATGTATCGCTCACAACGTCTTTCGTTTCTTCAGGGGTCGATTCGAGGAACAGCAAGTAAAATCTACAGAAACGGTTGCAAAGTGTTATCCTCGTATATTGGAGAAAATACCAGAGTTGTTTTCAGATCAGAATCAGCCAGATTGATTTTCTTCATTCAAATATCTTCGGAAATGTGGCATTTTGAAGAAAGCGGTCAACAAATGTTCCACAAATTGGTCAATTCGTTGTTCCCCAAAATCTTCAGAAGATGGAAAAACCTCGGAACAAATCATCTCATCACCATTGTTCTTTTCAGCAGTGTTGATGTCGGTAATGAGAAAGTTGAACAGTACAAAGCTGGTGAGCGTCCGGCTAATCGCAAAGATTACTACAGAGTTGTTGTTGATCAAGTGAGCATTCTGCTATGGAACGAAATCATGTCTGCATTGAGGCTTGAGTTTGCTAATTTCCAGAGAGAAATCAGATTGAGAGCAAATCCACGAAGAACTCATGCACATCCCGAGGAATATATTATTCACGGAACTTTCCTACCATCAGTGAAAGGAAATTTACTTGAAGCTATCAATTTGGGTATGAGTTTAGTCAGTGATGACTTCCGTGATCCAGATCTCCGACACACGAACAATCATTTTGTCATAATAACTCCGGGAACAGGAATTTTTGACGCAGATTACAGCATGCTCACGAAAACCAGCAAGCTGATGATCACTGTCGATTCTACGATCGACGTTATCTGTCTAAGTCAACCTCCATTGCATGTTGTCCCTCTGTTCAGGTATTTGGATAATCAGGGGAAGCTCAAACACTGTATTCCAAGCTGGATGGACATCTCTTTTTGGAGTGATTCTACACAAGCTGTTCATCAGTGGCTTCCTCGATGCAAGATTTATGAGTTACAAATGATGGGAGTGATGGAAAACGATTTGAGCGCGATAAATATCCATCAACTGAATCTCAACAGTAACAATTACAGATGTGTTGTTGATGCCATGGATGAACACGATTCCGAGATCTTTGGACATTCGCGTCAGAAGGTGAGAGAACATTCGGTTACCAAAAGACAAGTTACTCCTGGATCGCTTGTTCCTTACAAATCATATGCTGGTAACAGTCTCACAATTGAAAAACGCTCGTCTAGGAGCGCTGGCCGTGTTAGTGCCAATTCTGAACTGTCTAAAGGGCTCGAACCTCCTGAACTCATTTCTGCCAAAGCTTCGACTCCAGCAACCTCGAATGCTGTTGGTGTGACAACAACTTCGAAATCTAACGTTTCCGCATTCGCTGCTTTGCTCTCTTTATCTAAAACAGATCAGAAAAAGACCTCTCCGAAAGCTTTTGATTTTGTCAAGCGGATCATCTCGTCTCCTCTTTATTCTCCTGTTTCTCCGAATCCTAACAGTGCCTCTTCTGATGAGGATGTTCCGAAACTTGATTCGGTGGATGTGATAAATCCTACTCCAAAAAATATTGAATTGAAGACAGAACCGATGAAAAGAAGTTCTTCAGAATCAGGCTGTACTAGTACTCGAACATCGTTTGATTCAGAGTCTCATAGAGAGTCGAATGTTTCCTCGTTACAGATGACTTTCAAGGGTGGGCAACAACGTTTGTCGAAGAAATCAAGTGTTATCAAAACAGACGATAAAAGCTCGATACTCAACAGCTACTGGACCCATGTTGAAAATCCATCGAACGCTGTTACTTCTGAGCTTTTAGGAATGGTTTCATATGGTCGCTGGCAATTTGTTTTCCCTCAGAATGTCAAACGTAAATCTATCAAATGGAAATCTATTTCTACACCAGCAGCATTACCACTGATGACGCCTGTTTTCCCATCTGTTAATGATTTCAACCAAAATTTCACTTTCAGAATCTATGATGTTTTCTTGAATCAAGCTGATATCAACGAGGGCAGAAACAGTGAGACTTTGATGAGGAAAATGATTTCATTGAGACTAACCCTTGGATTTCAAATCTGTGTTGCTGAAAACGTAGCTAAAGTCGAAAATCAACGGAAGCCAAATGGTGACTCGAAGCTCTTGATACAGTATTTGAACAAGAAAAATTACCAGGGGTCAAGAATCTATATGAGTTTGTCAAATGAAATTCACCGTATCAGCTGTGATTACCACGGTTTAGTGAATGTTCAAGTTTACAAACGCACAAACAGACCGGATGACATTTTGACCAGCAGCTCAAAATCCGATTATACGCCGAATGTGAGAACAAGGTATGCCGAAGAGTATAGTCCTATCGTCATTGAGGCTTTACAGGACGAGCCTAGAAATTACAATTGGAATCAGATGGACCAAGTCTTGGCCGGTTACGATGACTCGGTTGAAGATGTTCACAAAAGAAGTCATCGGATCAAGTTTGTTATTCTTCCGACCGAGATTCCTGCCAATTCGTTCACGCTAGCCTCTGAGAAGTTGAGTCCTGAAGAAATCAGGCTGGAAGGAATTCGGTCATTGATTTCAGCCATCAACAGGTCTAGGTATAGGACTTTGGAAGAAAGAAAACAAAGAAAGAAAGTTGAAATTACACCTGAGATCAATTTCTATACAGGTAATCTTTTCACGTTCCTGAATGCCGCTTCTGCTGAATTTGCAAACAGTGATAACAATAAACACTCTTTATTCCAGGAAACACGCTTCAATCAGAAATCTTCTCTTGTTAAGATTGCCCATGCTTTAGAGGGTGATAAAGGTATTCAGGTTGTTGACCGTAAATGGCATTTGAGAACTCACCCAAACTGCTTCCTCGGCATGGACTTTGTTAGTTGGATGATTGAAAATTTCGAGGATATTGATACAAGAGAACAAGCAGTTGAATACGGAAACTCTCTCATGGATCAAAACTTGTTCCGACACGTTGAATCAAGACATCGTTTCCTTGATGGTCATTATTTCTATGAATTGAATAAAGAGATACTTTCTGCGGAAGAACAGCAAGAAGATTCTCAGGCTGTGAAATCACCACTTTCTGCGCCTGCCACTCCGAAGAAATTAGACGATTCGGCAAATTCTGCTGCTTTGAGATCTAACTCCACTGTTCCATCACTCAAAAACACTGCAACGACCACCACGGAAACTCCAACACTATCTCCGCAAGTTTCTGTTGGCGAGGAAGTTTCCAGTTTGAATAAGATCATGACCAATAACACACAGACTTCGGCATCTGCGAGACGTAAAGTTGTTTTGAGCAGAAAAGTTTTGTGTGATCTTGATCCAAACAATGTTTCATGGCAGCCGGAGTTGTTAGCTGTTCACTATGACATAGTGCATAACCCGGAGCATTGTTTCCATATTCGTCTTGAATGGCTCAATAACACGTCCAAGCTGGTCGAAGATACTGTCAATAGTTGGGCGAAACATTGTGAGAGATACGGTTTAACGTTGGTGGAGACTCCTTGGGAAGAACTGTGTACATTACCTGTTAGGAATCCATTGCATTCGACAATCAATATTTCGTTGGTTTTCAATCCTTGGACAGACCCCGAATTTGCAAACAGTGTTGAGATATTCAAGGAAAATAGGTATTTCTACCATCTTTACATCATGGAGAAATGTGGATTTCTTCTCGACAACAGAACGGCCACTTACTTCCGAGACGAGAATTTTGATGTTGTGTATTCGTGGGGTAAACCGACGTTCAAATATGCTCAGTTCATTCACAAAACTGGTGCGTATATTGCTGAATTACGTGAAGGTGGAGATTTTTTCCTTGCTCCAAATAATGCTCATGTTGCAAGAGTTAACTTAACAGTGGGGCAACAGCAGAATAAGAACAATAATGCGATATATTTGGATTCCCAGGAGGTTATGTTGGATTTCAGAAGTATTTGTCGGGATGAATCGAAACTACGGATGTTGTTTAGAGAGGCTAAAAAGAGGTACGAGATGAGTAAGGATATGGAGATTGCTCTGTTTGAGTATGATGGGAATGAAGAATGATATGCGATGACGAGCAAACGCAAAAACGAGCAAATACGAGCAAAGACTGGCCCGCTTCGCTCGCCATGCTGCACTACATGTACATTATCACATAAATTAACTATACTATACCACTAAACAGCGATTCTTTGAGCAATCTTGATAACATCGCCCAAAACACCCATGGCAGTAACGTCTGCACCGGCACCGGCACCTTGGATGATCAATGGGTTAGGGTATCTCTCAGTCTTGATAGAGATGACATTGTCGGAACCCTTGAGGGAAGCGAATGGGTGAGAGTAATCGTATTTAGCAACCTCAACCGAGACTTTCTTGTTTGGAACATCGACCTTACCGATGAATCTAAGAACCTTGTTCTCAGCAGCAGCTTCAGTCTTGAGTTGTTCCATTTCGTGATCGAATTCTGGGAGTTTAGCAAGATACTCTTCACCAGAAGCGACGGTTTCGAGTGCTTTTGGAATCAAGGAGTGAACTGGGAATGAAGTTGGAGACTCGACTTGCAAACCAGAAATTCTAGCAAGAATAGTAACTTTTCTAGCGACGTCCAAACCGTTCAAGTCATCTCTTGGATCAGGCTCTGTGTAACCCAATTGCTTGGCAACCTTGACAATTTCAGAGAATTTGGTGTTGGTTGGCTCGATGGTGGAGTATTCATTGAAAATGTAAGACAAAGTACCGGAGAAAATACCTTCGATGGTCTCGACTTTATCGCCAGTAGCGATCATCTCCTTGAGAGGAGAGATGAGAGGAAGACCTGCACCGACAGAAGCTTCGTGGTAGACAAGACCGGCACCCTCAACGGCTTCGGAGGAGAAGATGTCATTCCAGAGTGAGATATCGCTGGAGAAAGCTTTCTTGTTTGGGGTAGCAACGGAAATACCGTTCTTGACAAACTCTGGGTAAGACTTGGCGATGGTCTCGTTGGAGGTGTTGTCGACGAGAATGGCTGGGACTGGAGACTTCTTGAGATAAGAAACAAGGTTGTCGAGAGACAATGGAGTTTGAGAGCTGGATTGAAGTTCGTTAGACCATTTGGACAATTCGATTGGTGAGTAGTCAGAGGTGTAGATAGCCTTTCTTGATGTGGAGAGCAACACAACGTTGTACTTGATACTTGACTTCAAGTTGTTAAGTTGGTTGATGAAAGCAGATCCAACCACACCGGTACCGATGATAGCAATGTTGACAGATTTAACCATTGTTAGATGTTTTGTTTTAATTGTTGATAGTATGGTAGTGGTTGACTTGATGGTTTATTTATTCTGCGATTGTCCTGAAAAATTCAATTTACCGAGGATGGATTTTTTCGCCCCCTTCAAATCGGGAAGCGGTGCGAATGACGAATATCGAATGACGAACGAAGCGAGTCATGAGTGTTTCGAGGCACTGAAGGCTGCTAAAGGGACAGCGGAGTTGGTTGAACACAACTACGTAGGGTCTGCAAAGCAGGACTCACAAAATTGTCCCACTCGCGGTCATTAGCTTAATTTACTCCTGATTAGTACTCCTAAGTTTTCATATAAATGACTAGTAAATCCCACTTCCTACCCACAGCTGTCAGTAGTTCCCGACCAAGTTGCCCAATTTTCAGTAGGTTTACTCTGCTTGTTTAATTGAGCTGTTAGTGACTTTCACTGTGACATCGATTCGCTGAAGACTTGCACGGTCGGTATAGAGTCGGTTGAATGACTCGCCTCGCTTGCTATTCCTCAGTAAATACTCCTCATCTCCTCATCCATCTCATAATTCCACCAATTTGTCAAACAGTTCTGATCATGCAAATGCTTGTACGTGAAGTCGGCAACCTTACACCCAGTGCATGACTCGCAATTACTACACAAGGTGTACGGCTGATGCTTATACCCGATATCCCTGAACCAATGAACTTTACGTTTGTCGGCGAAAAGGCTCACTCCAACGGAATGAACAGGAGCGTCTCCCCACCGTTCGTAGTAGAACCCACCATTGTCGTCTAACCACTTGGCCCATGAAGAGTATGGCTCTGACCGGTAGAAGTCCATATCTGCAATCTCAAAGTTAGACCAGAAATGGCAAGTAGAGTAGCCATTGGCTCCTAATGTTTTGTCTGGGTTTTGCAGGTTTTCGGTCAGGAATGAAAATGCACCATTTGGATGCAAATACTGTGGATTCTGTTGTAAGAATTCCAAAGTAACTGGCCATAAAGTTTCAACTGATTGTTGAGCATCATAGAGAGCAATAGTAAATCCATACACCAGCTCTCTGTCTTCCATATAACGAAAAACATCATAATCCAAATCACAGAAATAGTCAGTTCCCGGTTCAAAACGCCAGTAATACTTGAATTGCTTCATTCTTGGATGATTGAAGAAGTTCACACTGTAATAACGACACATATTATGATATGAGATCATTTTGGCATAGCCAATATTCTCATCTGCCAAACGGTTCACTCCTTTCTGCTGTTTCTTCTTATCAATGGATGCAGGTTGTTCCCATATTTCAGTATCGATTGTCTCAAAATACACTTCTCCAGGCACAAGGCTGAGGATTTTTTTCTTGAAACGCTCGGTGAACGGTGAATCATTCAAAAAAACATATGGATAATGATACTTGCTGTTGAATTTTTCTTCAATCAGTTTGATGGTATGAACCACTTGATTCAACTCTCTGTTTCTCACTAGAACTGACAAAGTTGCATTGGCACGACGATAGTCTGGGTCTGATGCTCGAATCAAAACTCCGTCCTTCGGTTCTTTGATGGGAATCGATAAAATTTCTTGTAATTTATCATAGTTCTGTTCAACAATTTCATCTCTGCTTAGTTTACTGGTATGTTTGAATGTGAGTTTGTTTTGTATTAATTGCCAAGCGTCTGATCCCAGTTTCTCACTGACATCTTCTTTGTACTTTTGAATGGTTTTCTGAGCATTTTGTGAAACTTCCAAATTGAAAAATAATAGTAGAATCACAGAACCTGCTAATGACACTGCCAGCAGTCTGATTATTCTTTTGGGAATGGACATGTTGTAGCTGAGTCAATTAATATTACTCCACTTCTGCCTGTCCTCACCTGATTTCTTCCGGTCAAACCAAACTTAGCTCCACCTTAAGAAACAAATCTTGACGAAATTCATCTCTCGAGATCGACCAACCCAAGCCTCATCAGTCAATAGACAAAAATACAAGCTATTATTATTATAAGCCATCCACCCCGCACACCCGATAAAAAAATAATTTTTCAGGGGTGCAAAAAAGTCACCCCTGAATATCTATTTATCTGTAAGAATGTGTCAATTGATCTACCCTGAGGCCCCTGTCCGCCATGCTTCTTTCGAATTTCCTCAAACAAACCAAGTCTGCTTTTCGCAGCACATCACTTTCCCGTCTGACTCTCGTTTCAGGTAATCAAAGTGCCGATCTCGATTCCGTCGTCTCAGCCATCACTTATGCATTCCTCTACAACTCCACTCACTCAAACACCCTTACTGTTCCGCTGCTCAATATCCCGCGCGAGGACCTCCCTCTCAGACGTGATGTTGAATTCGTGATTAAGCAGGCCAACATAAACACAAATGATCTTTTCTTCCTTGAAGATCTAGCCACAATCCCCGACTCCGTCTCTCTGGACTTCGTGCTGGTCGACCACAACGAACCCCAAGGTGAGCTTGTTAAGTCTTTGTTAAATCGTGCAAATTCAAAGGTGACGTCAATTATTGATCATCACGACGACGAAGGTCTCTTCGTGGATGCTTCGCCGAGAATCATAACCAAGGCTGGTTCCTGTGTTTCGCTTGTTTTGCAACATTTCGAACAACAATTGAAGTGTGTCATCCAAGAGCGCGGTATGGCAAGTTTTTTCATAGCACCAATTCTCGTCGACACGTCTAATTTGACCCAAAGAGTCGAACCGGTCGACACCGCCGCAGTTCAATCGCTTCAATCTGGTTTTGTCGACTCAGCATACTTCCAAGACATCCAAACGGCCAAAGCCGATGTGAAAGGACTTTCTCTGCGCGATCTTCTTAGAAAGGACTATAAAGAGTTTGTGTTCGGCTCCAAAACAGTCGGAATCAGTTCGATGGTGAAGCCGTTCGAGTATTTACGTCAAGAATACGGCAACGTTTCTGAAGGTCTATCGAAATGGAAGGAAGAGAGAAAGCTGGATTTGGCGGTGGTAATGACCTCATTCGTGGACAAAAATGGAAAGTTCACCCGTGAACTTGGATTTCTCAGCGGAGAAGGCTTTGTGGACGAGGTGATTTCGAGGATTGTTGAGCCATTGAATTTGGAGGAGGTCCATGGGGATGGATTGAGACTATTCAATCAGAAAAATGTGAAGGCCTCCAGAAAGCAAGTGGCTCCGTTGCTAAAGGAGCTCATTGAGTGAATCAGTGATTTAAAGGTGACGGTCCTTTTAAAAACATTGGGCCAGTAAATCTCTCCACTCGTCATTCGCTTTTCTATTGACTAAGTATTCGACAAATACAAATCATAATATAGTACACACTCATTATATAGCTACCCTGCGTCGCGCTTCGCTCGTCGCCCGTCATTCGCAAGCCAGATAACTCACTTTCCACTGATTCATGCTCCGGTGAGCTCTTGGTAACAACTCGTTCATCTTTTCAACCTGTAACACCAAATCATCCATCACGTTGTCGTCGACCTCCAAAATCTCATACTTATTGTGCAACGATCTACTATTGGTACCCTCTCCGTCGTTATCACTAACAAAACTCTCAATCTCCTTGGCATCGTCAATGTACAAAACCTTGAGCGTATCATCCAACGGAGACGTATGATTGGTCAAATTAACCGCAAGACCAAATCCAAAACACCAAACCAGCAGTTGCCGATGTGGGGATTTTATGAGGAAAAATCTGACAGCTGTAGAACTGACTGATTCAAGCAATGATAAATAAACAAACAAACAAGGCTTGAAAGTGTCAACTTGGCCACTCCTCCTCAATTGCAGCCCCCACTTGTTGATCTTATAGTTATTACTCATTTGATCTAATTCTGCTAACTTGAATGCACAATTTTTGCACTCCAGCTCATTATTTTTCACTATGAATCCCGTGAAATCCTGAGGATTTATAATCAGATAGTATGATCCAACAATAAGACCGTATTTACCAGGTTTAAAACTGCTGAACCGGTTCATAATGCTTTCGTTTGTGTAGTTCCCTGTTGCTGGTTTGTGACAATGCCAATACTCCATCATTTCTGACCAAATCTCAGATGGCATAGCGTTAACTCGACTCACCTTCTCCAAATTTATTAATTCAAAACCACAATTACAGCACTCAAACATGCCTCCCTGTTCGGTGCATTTTTTGAGATCTGGAACTGACCATTTAAGCAAATCGGTATTGGTCAGAGAGTCAATTGTCTTTTGAGCGTCCGTCTGCTTAGAAACGGAACGCAGTCTGAAAACAGAGGTATTTTTGTCCTCTACAAGCAGAGGAGTCAAATCCCCGTGGCCTTCGCATTCACGGGGAAGTTTGATGTCTAATTGAACGCCCTGTTTAGTTTGTACATGGACATCCCGGCCATCAATTAGCAGCACAGAACTGATCTCGCTTGCAGCCAGCTCCAAGCATACAGAGACCGAATTAAGACGCGGGAGATACTCCGAAAACCAGCGGATATCTGACAAAAGGGGCATGCCAAACGAGTTCTTCTTATACTGGACTATCTACAGTTTTGAGTTAGATCATCACCTTTTAACACTGCCAAATTATTCTGATATAATTTTGAAAAATTATTTTACTTATTTGCACAGCCCGAGGAATTTTAAAGCTAACATAAAGTGAAGCCAGCACCCGTGAGGGAACAGCATGCATGGCCCCAGCGTATCCATTGGTGGTTGAGAAACGGAAATCTACATGACCTGAGAACCCAAATTCAGGCTATTACCCCATAAACCCATTATGCATCAGTCAGGCCCAAATCAGACAGCCCACATCCCACAATTTTGAGCATGCTGCACTGCCGTGTCGCTTCACCCAACTCCCAATGAGCCTTCACCAAGTATATCGGCGTTAGCGCACTTGCAGAGCCGGGTAACTCCTCTCTGTGTCCAATGAAAAATGGCATTTTGAGCAGGCGCGCGCACATAACCCGTTCCATCAACAATTCACCACGCCGGCGATGACAGCGTCCCCGGTAAACCACCGCGAAATGAAAAAAATTTTGGCCTAATGCCGGCCGTATTCCCGGCCGCAATGGCCCGCGCGCGCTCGTCATTGGGAATCTGCGATCTCATTTGTCCTCCACTCGCTGTCTTGTCCTCTTGTTCTCCTGTCCTTTCCACCTTTTTATTTATATCTTGTCTCTCTCTTCTAAAGTTTGAAAATTCAAGACTGTGTGTATTCAATCAGTAACCATTGATTATTCTAATCTACCATGCTTTCTGCAAGACCAGTCATTAGAGCAGCTGCCAGATCAGCTCTAGCTGCTAACGTTGTCAGAGCAGCCCCAAGAGTCGTATGTACATTTTTTCAACAAACGACTATTTATCGGTGACCAAACAAGTTCATTGGATCTCCAATGGATAATACCAAGTCACCAAACAACTAGTCAACACATTACAGTTGATTGAACATTGAATACTAACTCAATTCCCAATTTACAGGCAAGACCTTTGCTCGCTTCCTCGAGAAGACACGCCTCCGCCAAGGCTGCCCCAACCGAGGTTTCTTCTATCCTCGAGTCCAAGATCAGAGGTGTCTCTGAAGAGGCTAACCTCGACGAGACCGGAAGAGTCCTTTCTGTCGGGTAAGTATTACATCCACTCTTTTAATTTCTGACTACTTTTTGAGTGAAAAATTGAACAACTTTCTCAATCAAACAGCCCAATGGGATTTATCGAATGTTTTACACATTCTTGTGGACTCTTTGATGCCATTTGACCCCCATGCTAGTCTCCTCTTACCCCCGTTGTTGTCGAAGAGTTGATCGTTAAGTGCGAACCTCGAAACTTTTTTTTCGCGGCAGCCAATGAGAACCCTCGGAATCTCATAACCATGCGGGTTGAGAATTGTTTTTCTTCCTTACACCAGAAAGCGTCAGTACCAATTAAACATTAGTACATTTACTAACCATATGATATAGTGATGGTATTGCCAGAGTTTTCGGTCTTAACAACTGTCAAGCTGAAGAGTTGGTTGAGTTTGCTTCCGGTGTCAAGGGTATGGCCTTGAACTTGGAGCCAGGTCAAGTTGGTATTGTCTTGTTCGGTTCCGACAGAGAAGTCAAGGAAGGTGAAATCGTCAAGAGAACCGGTAAGATTGTTGATGTTCCTATCGGACCAGCTATGTTGGGTAGAGTTGTTGATGCTCTTGGTGCCCCAATCGATGGTAAGGGACCAATTGAATCTGTTGGTTTCGCCAGAGCTCAATTGAAGGCTCCAGGTATTTTGCCAAGAAGATCCGTCTACGAGCCAATGCAAACTGGTTTGAAGGCCGTTGATGCTTTGGTCCCAGTTGGTAGAGGTCAAAGAGAGTTGATCATTGGTGACAGACAAACTGGTAAGACTGCTGTTGCTCTTGATACCATTTTGAACCAAAAGAGATGGAACGATGGTGCTGATGAGTCCAAGAAGCTTTACTGTGTCTACGTTGCTGTTGGTCAAAAGAGATCCACTGTTGCTCAATTGGTCCAAACTTTGGAGCAACACGATGCTTTGAAGTACTCCGTCATTGTTGCCGCCACTGCTTCTGAGGCTGCTCCATTGCAATACTTGGCTCCTTTCACTGCTTGTGCCATTTCTGAATGGTTCAGAGACAACGGTAAGCACTCTTTGATTGTCTACGACGATTTGTCCAAGCAAGCCGTTGCTTACAGACAATTGTCCTTGTTGTTGAGAAGACCACCAGGAAGAGAAGCTTACCCAGGTGATGTTTTCTACTTGCACTCTAGATTGCTTGAGAGAGCTGCTAAGATGTCCGATGCTCTTGGAGGTGGTTCTTTGACCGCTTTGCCAATCATTGAGACCCAAGGTGGTGATGTTTCTGCTTACATTCCAACCAACGTTATTTCTATTACTGATGGTCAAATTTTCTTGGAGGCTGAATTGTTCTACAAGGGTATCAGACCAGCTATTAACGTCGGTTTGTCCGTTTCCAGAGTCGGTTCCGCTGCTCAAGTTAAGGCTATGAAGCAAGTTGCTGGTTCTTTGAAATTGTTCTTGGCTCAATACAGAGAAGTTGCTGCTTTCGCTCAATTCGGTTCTGATTTGGATGCTTCTACCAAGCAAACCTTGCAAAGAGGTGAGAGATTGACCCAATTGTTGAAGCAAAAGCAATACGCTCCACTTGCTGCTGAGGAACAAGTTCCATTGATTTACGCTGGTGTCAACGGTTACTTGGACAAGCTCCCATTGGACAGAATTGCTGCCTTTGAAGAGGAGTTTGCTGCTTACTTGAAGTCTAACGAAGGTGAGATCCTTGAGGCTATCAAGACCAAGGGTGAGCTTTCTTCCGAGCTCTTGGCTAAGTTGAAGGCTGCTACCGAGTCTTTCGTTGCTACTTTCTAAGTTTAGTGACTTGATACTGGTACAAGGCATACTCCACATTTCTTACATCTCTCCATTTTAGAAGAGCAGATATCCATCTGTGACTGTACGATGTTTCTTTCTTCTTGACATAACAATTTTTACAAATAAAAGAAGAACAAAAAAAGATATTCCGGACTTTGTTACTGTTGGATCTTGTATCTGATTTTTTCTCAATCAATTGAACTCTACAACTGTGATGTTTTTTTTTATTTATATTCCTTTTAGATTTTTTTATTTGTATGAGAAGCTCTTTTTGATATGTCAGCGAAACGAAACAGGCATTTTTAGTTGACTTCTTTTATATAAAGAAAAGCAAGTTGAATTGAGTAAATAAAATTATGACATATATTATTAAAAATGACTAGCAACTAGCAACTAGCAACTAGCAGAAGCATTTGAGAGTTTAATACTTGATTCGAATGTGGTTGTTGAAGAATCGTACTCTGATTACGTCATCATTTATGATAATTTTCAAATTGAAAAAAAAATAGAAGAGTTCTGTGAGTCTGGGTACATGTCTCTCCACTGTGCTTACCTTGATTGATGGCTACAATGGCTACGAAAACAACAGATAACGCGACGGAAGAGAATCAAACGGTGAATGCTCCACAAAGAATTACCAACGATGATCTGTATAGAAGATCAACTCAGTTCAGATTTTGGTCTTTTACTCAGTCTAAACTTCAAGATCTGAGAATCCTTGCAAACAAAAAGGGAATTCAAGTCACCAATGAACGCTTAGAGGCATTGGACGCATCCAGTCCTGAAACAGCCATAATAAAAGAACATCAAAGTGAGTTCCAGTATGTGAGCTGTGAAGAAGAACTATTATTGGTGAGTTATTATGCTCGCAAATGTAAAGAATTGGCCACTTTTTTCCATCTACCAGCACAAGCAAGATCGACTGCCATAATGTATTTATTCAAATTTTACTTGTACCACTCAGTCATGGAGTATCATCCCTTTAATATCATGCTAACATGTTTATTCATGGCAGCCAAAGTTGAAAATAATTTTATCGGAATCAATTCATTTTCGAAAAATATACCCAAAACTACACCTGAGTCAATTTTAAAGCACGAATACCTCATTTTAGAGACTATGAGATTTTCTTTGCTTTGTCATCATCCATTTCAACCGCTATATGGATTTTTCTTGGACATTCAACAGCTGCTCCCCAAGTTAGATTTCAATAGACTCGGCAAAAGTTATGATGGAGCCCGTGAGCTTGTTAATGAGAGTTTGTTCACAAACCTGCCATTTCTGTACACGCCGCCTCAGATTGCGCTGGCCTGTTTGTGGATGAGCGACGATGTTCTTGTGGAAAGATATTTGTCAAAAAAATTTGGACTTAAAAGAAAGAAAACCGGAAATAAGTTAGATATCATTGCTGAAGAGACAAAGGAAAGTGAGGATCAAGACACTCCAACGCCAGTCCCAACAGAAGCTGCTCCAGCTGAAAAGGATCCTAAGAAACTCACGCCGTCGCAGCATTACGAAAAGATGATGAAGTTGATCAAAGAATGTGCTGAGATTCTCAAGACTCAAACTCTCAATCCTACACCCGAAGAGTCGAAGGTCGTTTCGGTGAAAACCAGTCATTGTTTAGAGCCGGTCAAGTTCGGAAAGAAACTGCTCAAGAAGAAAAATGCTGCTACTCCAGGAAGCGAAGATAGCAGTAAGAGACCCGAGTCTGAAGAGGGAGATTTAAAGAGACCTAGCTCTGAAGAGGGAGGTGATCAAAAGAGGGTTAAATT
Organism: Ogataea neopini; assembly: GCA_030578575.1. NCBI lineage: Eukaryota > Fungi > Ascomycota > Pichiomycetes > Pichiales > Pichiaceae > Ogataea > Ogataea neopini. Next base: position 515,492 of record JAJMSO010000002.1, read on the forward strand.
GGAATGAACAGTTTCTATTATTATACATCTTGAGTTTATAATTAATCAAGTTATATGCGGTAATGCAGTGGCGAGCGGATCAAACGGCGAGCGAAGCAAGCCATTCGGGATGTGTTTATTCACTACTCCCTTCGCTCGTGAATTATGCCCACTTTGGAGTTCCTATAATCTTCTCATCAACATGACCCAAATGAACACACTGCTTCGATTGATTATCAACCGCCACTATACTCTGTGTCAATTGAGATGCACCTCCTCTAGTCACATCCATAATGATATTTCCTAATTTGATAGTAACTTTTCCTGATTTGTGGTACCTCAATTTACCGACAACGCCTCCTTTTGTTGGTTGTTGCTCGTCTTGCATATTTTCATCGCCGTCAGTATCACGCTTAACCTCCGTTGCCTCAGTTTCTGATGCGCTCTCGAATGTAGGCAGATGTTCCGGTAGTTGAATGAATAGCACTTTAGAACCCGTGGTCTCAGAAACTGTATCGTCTTCGTTGGTGGCACTCTCACCTTTGTCGATACCACAAGCTTTCAAGAATGACAAGATGGACTCGTAATCTTCTAGAAGTCTATTGGATTCTTGGTTGATCTGGTAATCGTTCAGCGTGTTAACGTTCTCAGGTTGCGTTGTGGACGCATCTGGAAGTTCTGGTGTTAGAGAAACTGAAGCATCTTCCTCCTGTTTCACAGGACCCACGCTGGCTTCACGCGAGTTCGGCTCAGAATCGGAAATTAGAGGTGCAGTAGACTCTCTATGGAACTCAGTTTTGATTGTTGTATCTGGCAATGGTTCTTCACCATATTCACGATGTTGTGTTCTGGCAGCACGAACAGGGAAAAGTTCGGTATCGACTTCATCCCAAGTATAGGCTTCACTCATATTGATGTGTGCTGTATTTTCATCAGCAATGAATTCATCGTCGTCGTCATCGTAAACTTTTTCAGTACCTTTTTTAGCCTCAGGAGTTTGAGATCTCAATTTCTGTGACAAATTGCTAAACAATGACGGAGACGAACTTTTGGCCATGGAAGGTCCCACAGTTCCTCCGAGAGACACGGCACCCGAGGATAGAGGACCAGAAGTGACAACTTTGGTGTTTTGCAAATGTCTAGGAAGACCCCTTTGTCCTGGTTTAGGTAAGGGTCTTTGAGGTCCATTAGGTTTCTTGTTGACACCTGGTGTGTTGACAGGAGCGCTTGACTCTCTTTCTTCTTTTGTTTTTCTAGCGACAACTTTTGGTTTGAACTTGAGACCTGGTTTTTTGTTAAGTCCAGCTTGTGGGGACGAAGAGGGTCCTGTACTTGAAGGACGAGAGATTGAGTCCAGTCTCTGATTTGGGGCGGACATGAGGTGGGTTGAATGAGGCGATGTGTGAGATGTTCGCCTAGTCTGGTTGATAGATGCCTCTATTGCTGGCTTTTCGATTGTTTGGTCACCTAATTGGAGCAGTATTTCACAAGATCTGACAAGTTTGATCCAAAAAACCTTGTACAAAAATTTATCAAAGACTTTAAAAAATTCAAGCCGGGTAATTTGAAAAAAAAATTTATCAGATCTTAAAAAAAAAAAATCCTACAAGAGAATATAGTATATATGATTGGAATCGATTCAGTTAACACCAGAGGACTATCGACATGGCTAGAAAGAGCAGGGGCAGACAGGCCAGAGAGCCAGATCCAGAAGAACTTGAACTCAGCGAAGTGGACGAGTTCGAGGCTGCCAAGGAAAAGATTCTTTTTGATGAAGCGGGATTGAGCAATACAAAGGATGACAGTGATGAATCAGACCAAGACCAAGAAGTGATGGGAATAGACGATGATTCATCAGATGACGATGAAGAGGCTGTTGAGAGATACAGAAAACAACTTACGGGTCATGTGGGGGAGGATGAAGAACAATTTTTTGATTCTGGAGAAGAACAGGAAGGTAACTCAGATGAAGATGAAGAAGCATGGGGCTCCAGAAACGACTATTATGGTGGTGATGAAGTTGCTGATGAGGAAGATGCCAAATTGTTAGAAGAGGAGGCATTGAGGCTCCAAAAGAAACATCTCGAAGAACTTAATATGGGTGACTATATGGTTGATGAGACTGTTGAAGAATGGAAGAAAGAGTCCCATGACGACGAAACCAATGTTGCTGACGGAAAGTCAGAGACAGTTGATATCTCACAGCTTGATAGCGAAGGTTTAGTTGATGTTCTGAAGAACACATATCCTGAATTTATTCCATTAACAAAGGAATTCAAGACTCTGAAGCCTGTTTTGAATGAGTTGATTGAAACAAAAGAGGCCAGTGAAGTTGCTGAAATCAAACATGCTGCACTCTCAGCATACCTGGGTACCATTGCGACGTACTTTGCGTTGTTTGCTTCGTATTTGAAGCAAGGAAACCAATTCAGTATGAAAGATGAGCCTGTGATGTCTGGCATTTTGAGCGCAAGAGAAGTGTGGAGACAGGCTCAGGAGTTACCAAGTAAACTTCCTGAATTGTCTGAGGATTACGGTGATGCTTCTGAGTCGTCTGAGGTGGAGCAAGTTGACCAATTAGACGAATTCGATGATGAACTGTCTGATGAAGACGATGAGCCTGAAGAAAGTCAAGAAGAAAGTGAGGATGAAATCGATTTCACAAAGAAGAGAACTGTCAGAAAGCTCACTGCGAAGGGTCCAGATCACATTGATGAAGTCGATAACGAGGACAAACGTGGACGTAAAAAGACTCTTAGATTCTACACATCCAAGATTGATCAACAAGAAAACAAGAAAGATGCTAAGTTCCAAGGAGATCAGGATCTCCCTTACAGAGAGAGGTTATTTGAAAGAAGACAACGTCTTACCGAGGAGGCTAAGAAGCGTGGTGATATTTCGAATGCTGATGCTCCTGGTGCCGAATTGGGTAGTTATGACGACGACATGGATCTCGGTGATGCCGATTTCGAAGAAGGTGCCGATTACTATAACAATATCAAGTCTGCCAAGTTGAAGAGTAAAGACATGAGACAACAGGCACATTCCTTGGCAAAGAAGGCTGCCAGAGAGGGAACGCTTGCAGAGATGCAAGAGTTGATTGACGATGAGAGCGGAAAGAGAGCTGTCAACTACCAGATCATGAAGAACAGAGGTCTTACGCCGCACAGAAACAAGGATAACAGAAACTCGAGAGTTAAAAAGAGAAAGAAGTATGCCAAGGCACAAAAGAAACTCAAGTCTGTGCGTGCCGTTTATTCGACTCCAAAGGGTCCATATTCGGGAGAGGCCACGGGTATCAAGAAGAATTTGTCCAAGTCGGTCAAGTTGCAGTGAACGAACAACTAACAACGAACAACGAGCGAAGCGAGTTGTTTCGCTTTACCTACTTTCCCTTGTCACTCGGTTTTTTTTTACTCAGTTTTCGACTCATTTCGACTCATTTCGACTCATTTCGCTCGTTATATAGCTGGGTATTGTACAATTATCATAATTTCTTACATTGTTTATATTTGTTACGTAATCATTTTTATCGCGACATGTCGTTTGTTGTATAGATTGATGGAGATGAGTTAGAAGATACCACACTATGAGGGATACGAGCTAGCAATAATGCTCTATCAATAATTTTCCCGTTTATTGAAACAGAATCACTACAAATGACTATTGTGCCGGCTAAATACAAAGTTACTCAGACTCAAGTTGAAGGGTGATTAATTCTTTTTTTTATCCTACTTCAGAATATTTTTTTTCCCCAGTATTTAAACTCGTAGCGTTTACATTGTATGATCTTATCCCCTTTTTAGCGTTTATATCAACCTCGATATTATTAACGGGTTGGGGGGAACACTGAAAGCAATATTCATGATTCCTTTCGACGTGACTCAGTCTCAGCAGTTCGAAACTAGACTTGACGCCTTTCCTTATCTATCAAACTCCCTCGCTTTTTCTAACGCTCCTATTTTGCTGCAACAAAATTCAAATGAATCAACATTAATGCCAGACAAAAGAGGCTTCTCTGAACAATCAGCAGAAAAGCACCCTCATGAAGTTGTCGATTCAAATATGCAAATCTTGATGCCCAATACGTTTAAAAAAAAAAGCGCATTTTTCCCCTTTTCTCCCACTGAACAAGTCGATTGGAGTTCACCAAATGGAGTCCAAATGACACAACAATCAGCAACTCCAAAGTTTTTAGAGCCCACTAGCTTGGGAAATCAATCTTTGAACAGCAGAATCGTTCTTTTCAGATGTCACGACTTTGATAAACTTATTTCGATTATAAAAGACTTTTCCAATTCTGGGGATATACTGGCTTACAAGAGCATCACTGTTTCAAAAGAACCAAATTTAGTTGTTGGTTGGTTCGATACTAGGAAAATCACATTGCAATGTCGCCAGCTGAAGATGTTATTTGAGAGTGTTACCAATAGTACACTGGATGTCAGAAGTATCGAAGATACAATGACACTGAATTCTATCATTCCTCATTATGAGTTTAGATTTCTTGAAGATAGCTACGCATCCATTTATGTCATGTGCAACACACTTGATTCTTACGATTTTGCATTCAGACAAGGTCTTTTTGTGTATCTATGCAAGTTTGGTTGTGTTGAACATTTTGAAAGTGTGCCTAACATCCCCAACGTTTTCAAATGTTCTTATTATGACATCAGAGCAGCTTTCGAAGCCAAAAAAGTAAGCCAGTACAGTATTGGAATGGTGAGAATAAACATCAAAGCCACTTTGATTGAACTGTATGAACAATCTAAGGCCAATGTATCTGGAAATATTGCCATTAACGTTGGTAACGCCGCCAGTTCAGTCCTCAATTACAATTCAAATTCTACAGCAGCTACCAAACATAACAGCACTACATATGCAACTACGAGATCCCAACAGCCAATACAATCCCAACATCAACGACAAACACCATCACCACCTCAACAACCTGTCCAACAACAACATCAACAAGGACAACAAGTTGTTAATTGGATGACTGGAGATTTTCAGAAAAACAATCTTCGATACATCGAACCTACTCCGGAAGAATGGAGAAAGTACCAACAGTTGAAGCATCGGCGGCTTGCCTCATTACCATTTGGATTCAGTTATATTCCGCAGGAGAACCAAATAGATATAACCCGAATTGAAAGAGGATTGGACAACAGAAAGACACTGATGATAAGAAATATCCCCAATAAGATCAATCATGACGAACTCAAAGAATTTGTTGATGCTACTAGCAAGGACACTTATGAGTTTTTGTGTACGTTATACCGATCCAAACCATTTTGGAAAGTTTTTAACTAACATAATTATAGATTTGCGCATAGATTTTGAAAACCACTGCAACGTTGGCTACGCTTTCATTTCGTTCACGGACCCAAAACACATTATACGATTTTATATAGAAAGGGCAGGCAAGAAGTGGAACAAATTCAACTCTGAAAAAGTTTGTGAACTTTCTTATGCGAGAGTCCAGGGTAGAGCCAAACTAATTGAGAAATTCAGAAACTCAAAAGTTATGGACGAAAATCCTGCTTATCGCCCCCGACTTTATCATACTGAAGGACCGTTCAAGGGAACAGAGATTGATTTTCCACCACCAACGAGACGGGAGGCGGAGTGAATGACAACCCAAACAAGTCACCACTGGTACCTTCAAGCGGGTACATTCGTCACCGTCGCCCAGAGACACTTCCTCATTTTTTACTTTTCCATTGTTTTCATTTGTGTTTCTATGACACTCTCTTGTTTACCACAAGAGAGTGTAGTTTCCTCATTCTTTGACATTAAAGTTTTTTCTCCTTTTTCATCAAACATTCTCATCATCTTCACTATCGGACTGCTCGCTTTGTGGTTCTCCTGCAAGTAATTTAGCCCATTTTTGAACCATTTCCACCATGGAAGAAGAGTCCATAGATGCGTCCAAAACATCTTTTGGAACATGGTTTTGACTGTGTGCTTTTGTAGCGAAGCGACCTGAATTATGCTGTGTAACAAGCCTCAAGACCACGTCGTCTTCTGCAACAGTCATGGTCGCTAGTTCGTTCCAACTAAATAGTAGCGAATCTGTTTTTCTTGCAAACGGATTGAAGTCAATGAGATAGGCCTTATTAAATGGTTTCGGTAGATAAACGTCAAAAACAAAGCTATTGGAGTCAAACTTTGGTAAAAGAACATCATCAAAGAAGATTCCAATTGTTTCTGTGATAGTGTCTCTAATGTCGTCTAAGAATTGGTAATGATTCAAGTCTCTTTGGGAGATTCCTAGGAGTTGTCTGTCTCTAACAAAGCATCTAAACTCCATTGATGGATTGATATCAGTCCATTCTCTCAAGACCAATTCAGGTTGGAAATCTGTTCCTTTTTCCTCTTTGTCCACTACTTCATCGAAAGCGTGGAAAAGATCATGGTTGACATAATCAGACGACTTGAGTAACAGGTAAAGCTCCGCAGGCGAGCTACATTGCATAGTTTTATTAGTCATGATCCAAGTTGCGTCCTGGGGGGCAGACCAGTTGAGTTTTGGAGCAACACGACGTAACTTTGAAAATGCACTTTCAACCTGGCTATGGAAATTTTGGAACTTCAAACTTGGGTCTGGTCTATCTGATGATTTAACACTTTCTTCCCATTCATCGTACTCATTATCACTATTTGGCTGTGGATCATTGAACAAAGCTGATTTTGATGCTGATTCTTTGGGAAGAACAATATCATCGCTTTCTAAGTATTCGACAAACTCTTTAGGTAGCGGCAGTATTTCAGCCTTTGAAAGAGCATATTGGTTGAACTTGCTGTACCATTGTGAGTATGAACAGTTGAGGATATCTTGTTTGGAGATAGGAAGTTCTTTGAAAATGGCAGTTTCTGCAGTAGAAGACTCGGTAGTCTCTTTGGCTGACGATTCTTCAGAAGGCATAGCGTTTACCCAAGTGTCAATGAAAGTTTTATTGGAATTATAGACAGATCAAATGAGTAATATATTTTTTTTTTCAAAGTCCGAAATTTATTTATTTATGGAGTAAATCAGAGAGAGTTAGTTGCTAGACGGGAGTCGAGAGGTCCGATAAAATGTTGATTGTTTGTCCTTGTATTATTTGACTCAAGATGAATTCTTGAAAGATCGCAAGGGACTCGTAGTAGCTGTTTCTCGCCAAGTTTGGCCCCCCTAGCCCATCTTTCCAGTTCTCTTTATTACTCATCTTCTTCCCTACACCCCGACACTTAGATTACATAATCAAGTTTTTTCTTCGCTCGTTCAATTTTTTTTTCACCTCACGTTCAAAAAAAACCTCCAGTGACACCAACCATTACATTTATACCTCTTGTGTTATACCAACTTGAAACTCAACAATCAAAGTAACATAATGTCTGCGTCAAAAGTGTTGCCGTCGAATGCGACTTTCAAAGATAAGGAAAAGCCCCAGGAGGTGCGGAAAGCCAACATCATCGCTGCACGCGCGGTGGCGGACGCGGTCAGGACTTCGCTGGGTCCAAAAGGTATGGACAAGATGATCAAAAGCGGTAAAGGTGACGTGATCATCTCGAATGATGGACACACGATCTTGAAGCATATGGCAGTTTTGCACCCTGCTGCTAAAATGTTGGTGGATCTTTCTGGAGCACAAGATGTCGAGGCTGGTGATGGTACAACTTCTGTTGTTGTTATTACAGGTGCTCTTTTGGGAGCTGCTGAAAAGTTGTTGAACAAAGGAATTCATCCAACCATTATATCTGAATCTTTCCAAAAAGCTGCCAGAAGATCTGTTGAGATTTTGCTTGACATGTCTCATAAGATTTCTTTGAGCGACAGAGAGGCTTTGATCAGAGCTGCCAATACTTCGCTTTCTTCCAAGATTGTGGCACAACACTCATCTTTGCTCGGTCCATTGGCTGTTGATGCCGTTTTGAAGGTGGTGAAGCCAGATGCTACTAACGTTGACCTCAACGACATCAGACTGATCAAAAAAAGTGGTGGAACCATCGACGATACCGAGACCGTGGACGGTGTTGTTTTGACACAAAACGTCATCAAGACTGCAGGCGGTCCAACCAGAATGGAGAAGGCCAAAATTGGTTTGATCCAATTCCAGCTGTCGCCACCAAAGCCAGACATGGAAAACAACATTGTGGTTAATGATTACAGACAGATGGATAAAATTTTGAAAGAAGAAAGAGCCTATTTGTTAAACATCTGCAAGAAGATCAAGAAGGCCAAGTGTAATGTCTTATTGATCCAAAAATCGATTTTGAGAGATGCTGTCAATGACTTGGCTCTTCACTTTTTATCTAAGTTGAACATCCTTGTTGTCAAGGATATCGAAAGAGACGAAGTTGAATTCATTTCCAAAAGTCTTGGCTGCAAGCCAATTGCTGACGTTGACTCGTTCACCGAAAACAGACTTGGAAGTGCAGATTTGGTGGAGGAGACTGAATCTTCCGGTTCAAAGATTATCAAGATCACTGGTGTTAAGAATACCACTCAACCAACTGTTTCGATCGTTTGCAGAGGTGCCAACAGTTTGATTTTGGACGAGACCGAAAGATCTCTCCACGATGCCCTGTGTGTGATCAGATGTTTGGTGAAGGAGAAGGCATTGATTGCTGGTGGAGGTGCTCCAGAGATTGAAGTTTCCAGAACTTTATTGAAAGAGTCTCACAAACTTTCAGGAATCGAACAACTGTGTTTCCAGGAGTTTGCACTTGCCCTTGAGATTATACCAACCACTTTGGCTGAGAATGCCGGTATGAATCCTATTGAGATTGTGACTGATTTGAGAAACAAACATGAGAATGGTGAAAGAAATGCTGGTATCAGTGTTAGAAGATCGGGAGCTACCAACACTTTTGACGAACATGTTTTGCAACCTGTCTTGGTCAACACCAGTGCAATTACACTTGCTTCTGAGACTGTCAAGTCCATTCTCAGAATTGATGATATTTCGTTTAGTCGTTAGTCACATTAGTACATAGTAGTATAAATGCAGTGGTAATAATGTATGTATATGCACAGATAGACAATTGTCTCTGGGAATCATCGTCTAGTGAGCACTTTAACGGCGGTTTTGCTAAACACGTACGAAAGTCCACTGAGCACTGTAGTTGTAGCCACTGTCCATTCGAGTCCCTTTGTGAAATCCAAGAAGTACCCAGTCAGCTCTGATCCATAGTTTGCTCCTAAATAAGTCACCAGAACAGGTTTGACCATCATACTGCCAATATACAACATTTGAAGTGCAGTGTTGACTTTGCTGATCATTGTTGGATGAACTTCTGCGCTAATGATACTGAAATCCCAAAATCTCATAAAAGTTTTTGGTGCTGGCAATGAAACGTATCTGATAACCATGGCCCCCAGAGTAAGGAAAATATCTCTTCCCAGAATCAACACAGCCAAATAAGGAGGAATTGTAGAAGCCTTGGCCAGACAAATGGTACAAATGATCATGAGCGTTTTGTCTGCCAACGGATCAATGATAGACCCCACGATTGATTTGAGGTTGAATTTGCGTGCAATGTATCCGTCTAAAAAATCTGTTACGCACGAATACGCAAACAGAGCAAGAGCATAATTGACTTCACCTTTCACAATCAAATATCCAATTATTGGCGCAGTAACGAGTCTGGTGAATGTCAAGAAGTTGGGAACAGTATAAATGTTCTCATGGATTTCAGGTGGTATGATTTTGGTTAGATTTTCTTTTAATTCTTTAGACTTGGTGATTGTATCTTGTCTGAGTTTGATTGATTTTTGATAGGTTTTGGTGCCGAGATCTTTTGTCTTCTGCAACACTTTGTGCGCTCCGTACTTATCGGTTTCCTTAGTGTGGAGAGAACGGGTCTGGACTAAACCTGCGCATCTGGCGAGTATGTTCGATGGTCTGAGAACTGGTCTGAGCCCAGGTCCGACTTCTCGAAGACAATGTTTGAGACCATGTCCAAGAACAACCTGGCTAAAACCAACCTGTTTCAGTTCAGCTGAAACGTTGACTGTGCGAAGACAGTGCCGCAAAGAGGGGATAAGAAAAGACGGCATCTGTTGAGTTGTTGTCGACGGTGCTTGTAGACGTTACAGGATACGGGCTCAGTTGAATTTTTCAACGGTTCAGCTGAAAAATTCAGCCGAAGTAGCGAAACTGAAAAATGAACCAAATTTAACCAAACCTCGAGCCAACCAGCCTGAACTATCAGATAACTACAGCTCAATCACAGCCGCAGTCGCGACATCCAAATCCTATCCGATACGCTCACTCCCCATTACATACTGGGGAATGCGATATAGTTTACTGCGGAAACTACACACATACTCACCCACACACACATATTCTCACATGAACGTTCTCATCTACTCCGGTCCTGGTACAACCCCAGAAAGTGTCAAACACTGTCTTGAAACATTGCGTGCTGTGCTTTCACCGTATTACGCAGTGTTTACAGTGGAAGGAAAAACGCTGCTCACACAGCCATGGAGCTCAAAAACATCAATGCTTGTTGTTCCTGGTGGTGCTGATCTACCAGTGTGCGGTATCCTCAATGGAAAAGGCAATCAAGAAATTGAAAAGTTTGTTCGTAGAGGTGGTAAATATCTTGGCTTCTGTTCTGGTGGATACTATGCCTCTGCCAGATGCGAATTTGAGGTGGGAAGTCCTACCATGGAAGTTAGTGGCCCCAGAGAGCTCGGTTTCTTTCCTGGAACAGCAAGAGGTTGTTGTTTCAAAGGGTTCACATATCAATCAGAACATGGAGCCAGAGCTGCTCTTTTGAATGTGAATAAACAGATTTTCCCAGATTTGCCGGATCAAGTGTACAATTACTACAACGGAGGAGGCGTTTTCGTCGATGCTCATAAATACCAAGACGTTGAGGTCCTTGCCTCTTATGCAGAGCCGATCGAAGTTGAAGATGGTCCTGGGAGAGCTGCAGTGATTCTGTGTAACGTTGGAAAGGGTAAAGCTCTTCTTACTGGTACTCACCCGGAGTTTACACCTGACTTGCTCAAACCATCTCCAGATGTTCCCCACTTTTCGCAGGTGAGATCTGTACTACAAAACACCAATCAACAGAGATTTGAGTTTTTGAAAAGTTGCTTGAGAAAACTGGGCTTGAAAGTCAACGAAACAGGGATCTCTAGACCTTGCTTGACACCTCTGGTGATGGTTTCTTCGGGAGACAGTGCAAATTGTTCAGAGCTCATCACAAGACTTGAACAGACCGTTGGTTATAACGACGAACAAGTGATGAATCTCGGAAAAGACAGCTTCAGGATCCATAAAACCTTCGACAGATTCACCGACGTTCAACACAGACAAGGTTACGAGGACCCCGATGAAGCTATCAAAGACATCTTTGTCAGTTCGGGCTCGCTTCCAGACAGGAAACTCACTCCGTACTTCAACTTGCAGTATTTCATGAACGAACTCGAATCTGCTCGCAAACAAACAGGTTTACAGACCAAAAACAATTTTTTCGGTTCGTCCTTCATGTACGGGGAAGTTTTAACCTCAACAAGTGTTCTCATGGACAGTAATCCCACGTTATTGAGAAATATCCCAGAAGGTTTCACAATTCATGGAACAACACAAGTTTCAGGAAAGGGAAGATCGGGTAACGCTTGGGTCAATCCTCCAGGTGTCGTTGCAGTTTCTACCTTCATGAAACTTCCTTTAGCATCTCCAATTGTCTTCATTCAATATTTGGCTAGTATGGCATTCGTTGAAGCCATCACGACATATTCTCCAGGTTACGAAATCATACCTGTTAAACTTAAGTGGCCTAACGATATCTACATTCTGCAACCAGAATACGCTGGAGCTGCACTTTCTACGTGTACGCTCGACAAATACGTGAAAATTGGCGGAGTTTTGGTCAACACCAACGTCTTTGACAACTTCTACTATGTGGTTGTCGGTTCGGGACTTAACCTTTCCAATGCAGAACCTACAACTTCTGTCAATTTTTACATCAATGAACTCAACAAGTTTTGGTCATCTCATGGAATTAGTAAAAAACTAGATCCAATATCAAGTGAGAAGTTACTGGCCAAATATCTCACCATATTTGACTCTATGGTGTCGAGATTCAAAGATGATGGATTCGATCCCTTCCTGAACTTGTATTACAGACAATGGCTGCACAACGACCAGTTTGTCCATCTTCATGACCACGGAAACGTCAAAGCTAAAATCACAGGTATCACTACCAATTGGGGAATGTTAGTTGCAAAAGAGGTGGATGTGTATAATAGATTTACTGGGCAGGAGTTTGAATTGCAACCAGATGGTAATAGTTTTGATATGTTTAGGGGGCTGATTTCGAAGAAAAAGTGACAAACAAACGACAAGCCGTCAAAGACTGGTCACGCGAGTCGTGCAAGCCATTGTCTGCAGCCTCACTCTATATAGTATTTATCAATAATTTATCTACTGATCACTTGCAAGACTCGCTTGTATGACTCGCTTTGCTCGTCATTGTTTGCTCGTCATTTGCTCACCATAGCTTACTATAACGTAACGAAGCTGTATTATATTTTTTTTAAATAGACAAGGAAAAAACGCACAGTTCAAGAAAGCTCCTAATTTTTGTCATTATTGTTTGGAGAGTATTGTGGTGAAGTTGGAGAGTACTGAGGTGAAGTTGGAGAGTACTGTGGTGAAGTTGGAGAATATTGAGGGGAAGTTGGAGAGTACTGTGGAGAGGTAGGGGAGTATGATGGTGAAGTTGGAGAGTACTGTGGGGAGGTTGGAGAATATTGAGGTGAGGTTGGGGAGTATGATGGGGAGGTTGGGGAGTACTGTGGAGATGTTGGTGAGTACGATGGGGAGGTAGGGGAATAGGATGGGGAGGTAGGGCTGTAAGATGGAGATGTTGGTGAATAAGATGGAGATGTTGGTGAGTAAGATGGGGAGGTTGGGGAGTAAGATGGGGAAGTAGGGCTGTAAGATGGGGAAGTAGGGCTGTAAGATGGGGAAGTAGGGCTGTATGAAGGTGAAGTTGGACTGTAAGATGGAGAAGTTGGACTGTATGAAGGAGAAGTTGGACTGTAGGATGGAGAAGTTGGACTGTAGGATGGCGAAGTTGGACTGTAAGATGGAGAAGTAGCACCATAGGATGGCGAAGTGGCACCATAAGTTGGGGAAGTTGGTGCGTATCCTCCACTTGGCGAAGTTGGAGCATAGCCAGAGAATGGCGATGTAGGCTGGTAAGCGCTCATACCACCATACTCTGTGAAACCTCCACTCCGGTCATCATTCATTCCCGAAGTAATTAATGGCGAGAAAGCAACATTGTCATCTTCCATCTCAGCATCAACGAAATCATCTTTGAAGTTATCATCCTCGTAAGGAGTAGCAGAACCTTCAACATTCTTTGTTTGTAAGACGCTGGCAGTGTTGACAGGAGCATCAGATGGAAGCAATGACAATTTCTCCTCATCCAAATAAACTTCAAATGAACCAGTACCAAATGGTGCAAGTTGACCCAAAATAACATTTTGAGAAACACCCTCACAAGTGTCCAATTCTGCAGAAGCACCAGCATCGAACAAAATTTCAACAGTTTCTTCAAAGGAACATCTCATCAAAGCACCAGTGTCATTTCTATTGAAACCATGTCTTGAAATGGCAACCAAGTGACCTCTGTATGTCATCAAATCAACCAAAAGTGCCAAGTGTCTGTAGTTGACGTAAGAACCATCAAAGGCAATAACGTTCATAATTTCCTTGTACAAAGCACTTCTGGCAGCTTCGATACCCAAAACGAACAAAATCTCAACAAACGAGTTAGAATAAGTTCTGGTAGTATCAACACCTTCAACAGCCATAACGTCGGCCAAGTTCACACCATCAGTTTCCAAAACCCACTCTTCTTTCTTGGCAAAGTCACCAGTTTCATCAATGTAAGTCTTATCATACTTCATCATGAAAACTCTCGAGATACCAGTAATACCTCTCAAAGAAATGGATTCGAGCATTTGAGCTTCAAGAGCCTTCAACAAACCGTCTTCAGTTTCTTCTTCCTCTTCATCGAGAGCCTTTTCTTCACGAACAATTCTACATCTGACAACCAGCTTTTCAGCATTATCTTCGGACCAAATCACAAACAAATCATCACCAAAGTTTTCCATGATTTGTCCTGCAACTTGACTCATTGTCAATTGCTTATCCAACATCTTGGCTCTGTCAAGTTCTAATCTTAAGAGCCATGGAGATTGTTTGTGTAAGTTTTCCTCAACCTTCTCATCAGGAATGGCGAAGTAAGCTTCAACAGTATCAATATCATCTTCAACGACAGTACTCTTTGGATCTGGATCATAGTAAATCTCAGTCGAAGCAGTAACATTCTTTAAAGTAGTATGCTCAACAGCAGATTGCAATGACTTGGCCTTCTCGATATCAGAAGCATAATCCTCTTGCAAGTAGATCGTAAGAGCTGGGGTCTTAACATTCTTTGCAACATTCAAAATTTCCTTCAATCTTGGGACACCCAAAGTGACGTTCTTGGACGACACACCAGCATAGTGGAAGGTATTCAAAGTCATCTGCGTAGCAGGTTCACCAATAGATTGTGCAGCAATGACACCAACCATTTCACCAGGGTTGACCAAAGACTTAAGGAATTGTTGTTCGATAGTACCAATAACCCATTCAAATGCGTCTTTGTTCAATCTGAACTCTTCGAGAACTCTTCTGGTGGATAATCTTGATCTCACCAGACATTGGAACAACAAAGTAGCATTTTCTTGGGCTTCATCCAACAATCCACCATTTCCTCTGACGACCTTGAACTTTTTGGTAAGTTCTTGAACACCTTTAACGATTTCAGGAATAGTCAAATCGCTAGCCTTTGCTTGATCAACATGGAAAATTTGTTGAGCATTTTGGATGACTCTTCTAATGTTGACAGGAAGTGGCCAGTTATTCTCACCAGTCGTGAAACATTCTTTACGAAGATACTCTCTGTCAGCTAACAGTTGTTCGTATTCTTCATCCAAAACCTTTTGCAAAGAAATGTCACCAACAATCTCAGAACCATATTCGACCAAGTCTGGACGGATCGAAGTTTCAGCATTCATCAAATCCACACGATACTTCTTTTCGAACGCCGCAAGAGATCCTGGAATGGTATCAACAGTCTGTTTCTCAACCTGAGTACCATCAATACCATCTTCACCATACAAGAACTGAATGATGTCGCCCAAAGAGTTTCTAGTAGTTCCATCGTAGTGAACCATAATGTCCTCCAAAGCTTTGAGCAAACGACGCTGAATATAACCAGTTTCTGCAGTTTTAACAGCAGTATCAATTAAACCTTCTCTACCTGCCATGGCGTGGAAGAAGAATTCTTGAGGTGTCAAACCTCTCAAGTAAGAATTCTCAACGAAACCCTTAGATTCAGCAGAGTAGTCATCTTTGGTAAAATGAGGCAATGAACGATCAGCGAAACCGAAATTGATACGCTTACCTTCCACAATTTGTTGACCCACACACGCAGACATCTGAGAAATGTTAATATAAGAACCCTTAGAACCAGCTGTAACCATCTGTTTGACGTTGTTCGAGTCTTTCAAAGAAGTTTCAGCAGATTTACCAGCAGAATCTCTCGCTTCGTTCAATAATTTAGAAACCTTTTGTTCAAAAGATTCTCTCACTGTCATACCAGGCTCAGCCTCTAAGAGATTCTTTTGTGCATCAATAATGACTTCTTGAACCTTTTCTTTGGCAACGGCAATGGTTTCAGTAATAGTCTTCATAGTCTCTGAATCGGCAATTGCATCACCAATACCAATGGAGAAACCATTGTGAAGAAGCCAGTAATTAACCACTTTTTGAATGTTACCGAAAAGCTGTGCACACACAGTTGGTCCCTTTTCTCTCATAACAGTATGAATTAAACCACCTGCACTGGCACCAACAGTCGCTTTGTTCACGACACCAAACATGATCTCACCATTCACAATCAACATACCAGAGTCCTTAGGAGAGAGCAACGAGCCGTCAAGTCTTTGAAGGAAAATACCTCTTGGAATACACATAGACAAGATTTGCTTACCTGTCCACAAAGGTTTTGGTTTCAAAATAGCAGGTTGAGGAACAACACCATCCCAGTTAGGAATCCAGAAACACATGTTCATCACTTGGTCGTAGTCAATAAAACTGTCTCTTAGAGTCATCTTTCTGACACCACATAAAGTGTCCTGAACAATACCCATGACTGGCTTATTCGACTGAGGAGACACAATTTGAAGAGGAACAGCACAAATTTGACTCAACTCAGCTCTAGTCTCATAAGATTGCGGAACGTGTAAGTTCATTTCATCACCATCGAAATCCGCATTATAAGGAGAAGTAACAGACAAATTCATTCTGAAAGTAGAGTAAGGCATAACTTTGACTCTGTGAGCCATCATGGACATCTTGTGAAGGGAAGGTTGACGGTTGAATAAAACAGGGTCGTCATCCATCAGATGACGTTCAACCTTCCATCCATATTGCAACTGAATGTCTCCTGCTCTCTTATTAAATCTTAAGTCAATTCTGTCACCAGAGTCTCTTATCACATACTTTGCACCAGGATGCTCATTTGGACCGTTACGAACCAGCTCGGTTAACTTTTGGATATTGTATGGTGTCACAATTTCAGGATAAGAAAGGGTTCTTGCAATGGATTTTGGAACACCAACTTGATCCAATTCCAAATTAGGGTCACCAGAAATAACAGTTCTGGCAGAGAAATCAACTCTCTTACCCATCAAATTACCTCTCAGACGTCCTTCCTTACCCTTAAGACGTGCTCTGATCGACTTGATAGGTCTACCACTTTTTTGCAAAGCTTGTGGTTGACCAGCTATATCGTTATCCATGTATGTTGCAACATGGTACTGAAGTAATGCTTCGAACTCGCTGATGACGTGCTGCGGCGAACCATCCATTTCAAATTTTTGAACATTAATATTTGCTTTTAAGATATCCGCAAGCTTATATGTCAAATCATCTTCAGATCTCTTGGAATCAGTGAAAGCAACAGATGGTCTAACTGGTGGTGGAGGAACAGGAAGAACTGTAATAAGCATCCACTCTGGTCTAGCGTAATCTTCGTTAAAACCGAGTTTATAACAGTCTTCGACTGAAATGTGCTTAAAAATATTCAAAATTTCAGTTGCAGTAACTTGTCTTCTTTCAACTTGTTCTGTTTCCTCCTCTGAATTTGTTCTTTTCCAAGTACCCCAGAGTTTCAAACCATCTTTTCTGATGGTTGGTTGGGTGCTTCCGCAACCACCTCTAAGATGAGTGACTTCCCCAGAGTCATCATCCGCAGGTTGGTCAACCTCACACACCATTTTGGTTTTACAAAGGTTCCAAACGGCATTAAATCTCTTTTTTGGGTCTCTAATTTTGATAGCAGAAGCAAAAAGAGGATTCGTTTGTTCATCTAAAAGCAACTTACCACAGTTCATGCAGACACATTCACAAACTTTCTTAATTTTACCCAAGAAACCAATATGGAAAACTGGTTTTGCTAATTCAATGTGACCAAAATGACCTGGACATTCTTGCATATCTTCAGAACAAGTTTGACATCTGAAATTTCTATCGATAGAACCAAGCCTTGGGTCATTTAAACCTCCATCTCTTGGTTTATTTGTTGTTGGATCCATAATTTCTGGATACTCGATTTTTGCGACAGAAATTGCTCTGATTTCCTCGGGCGACAAAAGTCCAAATTGAACCTAAAAAGAAAGTTAGTAAACAAGTTAAATCAACGTAAGAAAACACCACTAAAACATACTTCTTGGACTGTGCGGAGTGGCGCACTAGAATAAGCAAATTTACTCATTGTGCTTGTTATTTATGATTTTGTTGTGTATGATGTAGAGTCTATGAGATTGGGATTGAATCCAAATGTTTTTTTTTGATTTTTTTGTTGTTTTTTTCAATTTTGAATTGGGACTTTCAAGTCTTGCTGTTGCTAACGCAAAAAATAGCTTATAATACAATGAAACAGAAACTGAATATCAGGTCTGAGAATGGACGAAACGAAATGTACACAGAAATGCGTCTGGGACTAGCCACAAATCGCTTTAATTTCTGGTCTTTTGAATGTGGCTAGCGATAACTTAAAGCACACGCTCGCAAGGTCTGTAAAGTTATCAACAACTGGACAATTTGAAACAAATTTTTTGCTTTTGCTTTTGTTTGTTTCTGTTGTGATGGCCAACTGTGATAAATCACTTCTTAATTGCAACGATCAACTCAATGAGTGCAATTATCTATATCTTCTCTCACGACAGTACACTTTAACAGCAACTAATCGCTCAATAGACCCAAAAAATGACCTAATCTTTAAAAGAGTAAACAGTTTGTTTGTAATCTGCTAGCTCGTTTGTCATGTTTTTCCCCTTTGTTCTCTCAATTTTCATCGAGAAAGTGGCGAAAATTTTAATTGCGAGCGAGAACGCACGCAGGGCTTCAAACCTAAATGAGGCAAGTTTTTGCGGCGCATGAGCATAACGTCGCGAAATCTGTTGTGGCGAAGCAAAAATATACACACACCTTTATTTTCTATATACATTCATTCAATCATTGAAAGAACTTACTGAATGCCGCCTTTTCCTTCTCATGTCTCTTCTTCAAACTGCTCTTGGCATCAGCGATGGCCTTGACAATCGCAGCATCACCTGGTGAGAGTTTCAATGCCTCTTCGAAATCAGAAATAGCGTCTTCCTCGTTGTGACCAAGGAACCTAGCAGATCCACGTCTGAATAATGCTTTAGCCTTTGATTTATCGTCTGCACCTTCAGCTTCAAATGCTTCAGTGGAGAAATCGATACATTCACGGACTTTTTTGAGCTTGAGCGCAGCAAGAGACGCATTCAAGTAGCAGGACAACTTGAGTTTATTCAAAGAAGCCAAATCTTCGTCGGTCAAATCGTCTGGGAAGTAGGCACCCAAGTAGTTAAGAGCCTTGTTGTATTTTTTCAAGGCTAATTGTATGTCTCCCTTTTTCAAACAAGAAGTACCGATGTCTTTGATAGCCTCGACTGCTTTGAAGACGGTTTCTGGCTTGTTGATGTCAACGGTAGGCTCATCCTCGAGCGATTCATCAAACTTATCCCCGGTTCCGTCGTCAATAGTAAGTGGATCATCAGCGTTGAGAACACCACAATCGACAATCTTGCATTCTTTAAGTGGGCGATCACCAGAGTCGGTTTCAGTCTTTTCGATCATTCTGACAATAGATTTACCGGCGATAACTTTACCGAAGACAACGTGTTTTCCGTCCAAATGAGGTGTAGGAACCGTAGTGATGAAGAATTGAGATCCGTTGGTGTCCTTTCCTGCATTTGCCATAGACAACAAGAATGGCTTATCATGCTTCAATTCAAAATTTTCGTCTTCAAATTTCTCACCGTAGATAGACTTTCCACCAGTACCGTTGAAGTTGGTGAAATCACCACCTTGAATCATGAAGCTCTTGATAACGCGGTGGAAGATCGAGTCTTTGTAACCATAACCTTTCTCACCGGTAGCTAATGCTCTGAAATTTTCAGCAGTTTTTGGGACAATGTCGTCGAAAAGCTCGAAAGCAATTCTTCCAGCCACTTCATCGCCAATAGAAACATCAAAAAACACTCTTGAACGGGACATTTTGGGTTTGTTGGGGAAGATTAGACGGTACGTCGTTGAACAGATGAGTGTCGAGAACCCTGCAAATAAATAAATTTTGAGGGAGTCTCGAAAAGATGGCGGTGAAATTTCTAGAAAATTACAAGCGAAGAATTGTGAGTGAAGCGAGCGACTCGACTGACTGACTCGTGCGAGTACGTGCTGACCAAACACGAGCCGAACAAATGAGGAGCGGGTGTGCCAGATAAGTACCTGAATAGCACAATGTGACGACAGCCCAATTTGCTCGCCTGACTCTTAGTTTTCTTGCCGTTCGCTCGTAACAATCTTTAGCAAACATTACATTAAGTGATAGAATACAGAACACGAATAAATAAAAATCGCACGCGTAGACCTTATGAGAGGTCCACCACCTCTTCAAACCCAGACGTCAGCGACGGCGTCGTCACTGCACCTGTCACTGCCCCAGTCTCTGGACCTTCCTCGCGCTCCTTCGAGTGGCGAGGGGAACGACATTTCCTCTTACTTTTCCACAACAGCTTCTTGAGCCTAGCATTACCGTTCCCCTCGCTCTTCCTCGCGAGTGCCTCTTTGAACCTTCTCACTTTCGTGGGAGTAATTATAGGTCCACTGGCATTACTCGGAAGCACTTTAAACAGCATTTTGCTAGTCTTCCCGCGATCTTCATAAGTTTCGTCATAGTTCGGAGGCGTGAGTTTGAGTGGGTCTTCGCCCGTCGCCGTGAAATCCGGCCGTTTCACCCTTCTCACACGTGATTGAGCCGACGTGACCGGCAGAATCGATAAATTATCCTTTTGAGCAATCGAGGATCGCGTCGTTCGCCTCACAGATTGTCGAAGTGGCAGAAAGTACTGGTCAGTTTCCAATAGATCGTCCATAGCATCTTCTTCCGAATCTGTCACTATTGGAATCGACGCTACCACGTTCTGACTCGTGTCAAAAATTGGCCGCTTGATTTTTTTCACTTTCTTAGTCTTTGGATCTATCACTAAACGCTCGTGTGTTGCATCTTCTTCATCTTTCTGATCATCCAGTTCACCTAATTCAGCTGCTAACAAACTTCCCCACACGTGACCTTTCACTTGTGTAGAGTCTTCCATTGATCGCAAATGTCCAGCATCTTCAACAATATTTCCTGTTCTCATATCCAGCACATCTCCTTGTTCATCTTCTCCAAGGGATGAGTACTTATCAATGATACTTTTCCATGCTGTTCTCACTTTCTCTAACGACTCTAGTCGAGCCGTGTGTATATTTTCCACTTCTCCCAATGACATGGTGCATCTGAAGGGCGGTTCGTAAAATTGATAGAACTGATAAAACCAATCAAAGCTGATGAACTCGTCAGTTTACTGCAAAAATAATTCCCTTCTCTCCCTCAATCCGTCAAAGGAGTTGATAAAATCTGATACACACAAAAAAAAAAATATAGGAAAGTCTAAAAAATAAGTTCATTTTAGGAAAAATTAGATTGATTTTTCAGGCTGTGTCACCCACTATTTACAAGTCTAACGATAAGAGCACTATGTTAAGTGCTGTTACACAGTAATATTACGCGTTTCGCGTGTTGAATTCGCGTCTATTCAATTAATCAAATCAGCTAAAACCGTGAAAGATCGTTATCTTTCGTCTTGGTTCTTTCGTTGTTGGAGTTTTCTTGCCAACATTTACGAAATGCTGCCATCTGGTAGGTGTTAGTAGAATATTAATATTAACGTACGGGTATCAACTCACTTCATCAAGACACTTTCTCCAATCATTAGTGTCAGCGTGACACAACTGCAGTTTTAAATTCTCCTCTGTCTTGGTTAGTAATTGTCTATATCACGAATATTACAGTTATACCCACCTGCGCATCCGGTTTTATTGATTCTCTTGTCCCTGAAAAACGTTAGTCAACACACACACACACATTATATCACGATACTCACCATTCATCGGGTTCATCATCAAAATCAGGCTGTTCAGGTTTTGTCATGCTGGAGATGGTGGAGGAAGGCTTTGTTCCCCGGATATATGAGGCGAAAATAAATGACAGTGAATTTTTCAAGTGTTCGAGCGCCTCACGCAGTTGGTGTGATTATGTCAGCAACCAACGAGCGAACGACGGGTTAATGACGAGCAAAACAATCAATTTTCGAAGCGTCAAAGAGCAGTCAAGCTGATATTGTGTCTTTTGAATGTCCAGTCATGGCCCAGTCACTTCGCTCGACGTTGCGACAAGCAAATGCTGTTGTTGTGGCTAAGTGGTACCGCCACAAATGCGCCACTCCACCTCGCCAAAATGGCGCGTCGTGCGCCACACAGAATCCGACGAGTTCGAAAAGATGCAAATAAAAATGCGTTGTTCGAATTGGCAGGGCAAAAAGGGAAAACATAAAACCGTCAACAAAGACGAACAAAAATCTTGAAATCAGCTGGTAATTTGCTGTTATCACGTTGCAAACTGGATCAGCTACCGGGATTAAGAAAATTGCCATTCAGCGGGCGATAACGTCAATTTCAAGACCGGAAACTAATTAAGAGGTTTGTTTTGATTTTAAAAGGCCTGTTTTAAAGGATTCAGAGCGATAAATAGATCCTTACAGGACCCTGATTTCTCAATCATAAAAACATGGTTAAGGTCAAAGAAATCGGTCAAACAGCTACGTTTGCTTGGTCGAACGATGCGTTGCCATTGATCGCCACTGGTACACTTGCTGGTGCAATGGACGACAATTTCTCTTCGGAATCAAGTCTTCAAATAATTGATCCATTCAATGCTGACACAAAGCCAAAGGCAGAGAGTTCTGTTGACTCCAAATTCCATTCTATTGCGTGGAGTGCTCCATTCGATAACTATGGGAAAGGATTGCTCGCTGGTGCTTTGGAAAATGGTACAATCAGTCTTTGGGATGCTCAAAAATTCATTGATTCCGGGGATCTCAGCTCATCAGTCGTCAGCGACTACAAAAAACACACAGGTACTGCTTTGCAAGTGAAATTTAACCCAATTCAGCACCACATCCTCGGATCTTGTGGAACAAAGGGAGAAATCTTTATATGGGATACTAAAAAAGGAACTTCTTTTGCACCTGGCCAAGCTATCTCTCCATTGGACAGAGTTTCTTCATTTGCTTGGAACAATAGCATGTCTCACATTTTTGCATCGGCAGGAAACACAAGTTACACTTCAATTTGGGATCTGAAAGCCAAAAGAGAAGTTCTTCAACTCAGTTATTCTGGTTCAAACTTATCAGTTGTTGAATGGCATCCATCTCAAAGCACAAAGCTTGTGACTGCTTCTGGATCAGATGAATCACCATTAATTTTGACTTGGGATTTGAGAAATGCAAACGCTCCAGAAACCATTTTGAAGGGCCATAAGAAAGGTGTTCTTTCTTTGGATTGGTGTAAACAGGATCCAAGTTTGTTGCTGTCGAGTGGAAAAGATGATGCTACGATGCTTTGGAATCCATTGAAAGGTATTAAATTGTGCCAGTATCCATCCTTGCCTAACTGGGTTCATGAAACAAAGTTTGCTCCAAAACTACCAGAAGTTTTCGCAAGCGCATCATTTGACAAGAAACTCTCGGTTCAAACGTTACAAGATACCTCTCCACCAGTCTCTTCACAAGTGAAATCAACTAACGAAGACGATTTCTGGAATGAAATCTCAACGACAGACACTCAACAACCTGTGTTCGAAGTTAAACAAGCCCCATCTTGGTTGGAAAGACCTGTCTCTGCTACTTTTGGATTTGGTGGAAAGTTGGCTATAGTGAAGAAGGATAAAACATCTTCTGTTGTTAAAGTTTCCGAGTTGAAAGGTAGTGCAAGCACTGAAGCGGCTGTCAAGAACCTGGATGCTGCTTTGACAAGCGGAGATTTCAAAGAAGTTTGTGATTCTAAAGTGGAAGCTGAGTCGTCTAAAGGTGACTGGTATATACTGAAACAGCTTTTGGACAATGGTAAATTGTCATTGTTGAAGAATGTCCTTCCAGAAGAACAGCAAGAACCAGTTGCCGATGAAAAAGAACCAGAAGAAGAATCAACGAAAACCAACGGTGATCTCAAAACAGATGATGATGACTTCTTTGCAAATCTAGGTTCTAAGCCAGTGAAAGCTGCTACCGAAAAGGCTTCGTTCACTCCAAAGGGAGAATTCAAGTTGTTCAATGATGAGAACGACTTCGAATCTAAAACTTCCAAGCTTTTGTTAGCTGGTAAAGCTGCTGAAGCTTTGGATCTTTGTATTGCAGAGGATCACATTTTAGAGGGTCTGGTGTTGGCATTGAAGGGAACTGAGGAAATGAGAGAAAAAATCAAGAGTGCTTATTTCTCTAAATATGCCTCTGATTCTTCTCTTGCCAGAGTTCTCTATAATGTCTCAAACGACAGCGTTTCTGATATTGTTGAGAACGCCGATATTTCTTCATGGACTGAAATTGCCCAATCTGTGATTGCTCACTGTGAAGGAAAATCATCTTTCAGCGAGAACATTGTCAAGTTGGGTGATAGATTATTGAATTCATCATTGGAGAATTCACGTGATAATGCCATTGCTTGTTACATTGCCGGTGATGCTCTCGATAGAGTCTCCAAAATCTGGCTTTCAGAGCTCAAGGGTATTGAGAAGAATTTGTTGGAGAAAGAAGACGAGTCCATCAAATCCCCAGCCGATGCTAGATTCACTGCATTGGGCGAGACTATTGCCAAGATTTTGGCATTCCAATCTGTTGCAACTCCAACTTCTGGTGAGTCGATTTCTGAAAACTTGGAGGATCTTGGAAAAGCTTATCAAGAATACTCTGAGACTTTGGTCAATAGTGGCTACTATGAGCTTGCATACAAGCTTTTGGAGAAGGTTCCAGATTCCATTCCTGGTGTGAAGTTGGAGAAAGAAAGAATCAGTAAAGCGTTCAAAGGTGGTCTGAAACCAACTGCTGCCGTGAAAGGAGTTCCTTCCAGATCCAAGCCATATGGACTTCCACAACAAACTATTCCATCTGCTTCTCCTTATACTCCATCACAGATTTCGGCTTCTACTAGTCCTGCACCAGTTGTGACACCAATGTCTGGAAACCCATATGCTCCATATCCTGTGAGCGGTGGATTGAACGGCATCCCGGCTGGACCAACCGGAACAGCAGCACAACCACCAGTTGCTAGTGCTGGTGTTCCGTTGAAGGCAGTTACAAATCCATATGCTCCAAGAACTGCACTTGACTCTTTGAAAAACCAACGTTCTCCTCAACCAGGTCAATCTTCGTTGGCAGGCGCTGGAATAAGTACTCCACCTCCTCCAAAGTCTAGTATCAAAAAAGATGTTGGAGGATGGAACGACCTTCCTACTAATTTGGGTACCCAACCAGTTAAAAGAGCTTCACAAGTTTCTATTCCAACTGCTTACAATTACCAACACATGCAAGAACAGTTGTCACAGCAGACTAATGGCGTGAGACCACCATCTAGAGCTGGTGCTGCACCACAGCCATTACCACCTCCACCACGTACTATGAGTCAAACTTCTCTGTCTCGCGGTGTGGCACCTCCCCCTGCTACAACTACTGTTAATGCTCCTCCAAAATCTAACAAGTATGGACCATCACCAGTCGCCTACACTCCTCCAATGCCTGTTCAAACTCCAGAGCCACCTGTTCAGAGCAGAACTAGCTCTTACTCGAACCCGTATGCTCCAAAGCCTGAAGCTGATGCACCTTTGAGAGTTCCCGTTGGCCAGACCAACATCACCACGGGTCCGCCTGGTCCAGTTGGAGGTTTAGTCAATACGACGGCTCCACCTCCTCCAAGAAACCCGTATGCTCCAAAGACAGAGAGTAACAATGGCACGAATGGTTCGTCTCTTGGACCAAACTACTCTCCAATTCCTGGCCCTCCATCATTTGGTAGTGTTTTGCCACCACATGCTGCTTCACAGGCACCACCTCCACCAGCAGCAGCATCATTCCAGCAATCTGTTCCACCACCTCCACCTGCGTTCCGCTCATCTTCGTCAACTCCAGTGGCTGCTCCAGCTGCTGTTCCGGAACCTCCAGCTGCGGTCCAAAAGGAAAAATATCCACCAGGAGACAGATCTCACATTCCAGAATCGTCCAAACCTATCTATGAACAATTCAGTGTTCAACTTGATAAGTTGAGAGGACGTGTTTCTGAGAAGTTTACTAGACATTTGATTGATTCTGAGAAGAGATTGAACATTCTGTTCGATCATTTGAATAATGAGGATTTACTGAGTGAGGATGCAATCAAAGGTTTAGTCGAGTTGTCTGAGGCATTGGCTAATTCAGACTACACCAAGGCGACATCGCTTCAGACCCAAATTGCTGTTGACCATGTCAACGAGTGCGGCGAATGGATGCTAGGTGTCAAGAGACTTATTACAATGTCTCAGGCTTTCTGTGGCACCCCAGCGTGATGTATGTAGTAGATAATAAGATGTTAGTTAGTATTTGTTACTCGGCTAAGAACGACGAGCGAGACGGATCGTTCAAGCGTGCCCAACTACAAGCTAGAGATCTAAGTTGCTTCGCTTGTCTTCTGTGCTTACGTAAGCAAAAGAGCAATTCATAACCCGTTGAAAAAAAATCCAAAGCCCGTTTTGGCCAGGGGTAAAAAATAGCCGTGCGAAAAATATCTAGCCGAGACAGCCATGACTCAGGACTGATAAAACAAGGACTCAAATCCCTCGTCGTTCGCTCACCCGATTGGACAACTCCGTGACGACACAACAACCTCATAAAACAGCTCAAACAATGTAACCCGTTGAGGATACAGAAAATCCCGCTTAAGGTCATCTGAATCATCGTATGAGCGAAAAATACGAGTAAAATAATCCGTTTCCGTTTAACTTTTTTCATAATCCGATTCGTTCGCGGAAAAAAAAAAAAGTGTATATAAATACAGTAAGGGCTGTCATGGTGGATGTTACAGTCAAGATAATACCATCCAGTATCAGTCAGTATAATCAGACAACAACATGAAGATCGTCACACAAGAGGAAATGGATGCCCATTCATGGGCCACCTTGAAAGGAGGTGTCAATGGTATGATTCTTGGAACTGCGATTTCTGTTGGTATTTATGCCATTGCCCCAAAAAAGTTCCCAAGACTCTTTACTTTGCCATGGTCGATTAGAACTGCAGTGGCGGTGATGCCACCAGCGTTTACAACTGCTGTGAATGCGGAGCTTGCTTCAAACGATTTCGACACTGAGATGTATTCATCTGATTTCCAGCAGCGCAAGATTCTCGAAGAACACCGCAGATGGGCCAAGCTCTCAGTCGCTGATAAGTTTGTTGAATCAGTTTCCGAAAATAAATATAAAATTATCACAGCTTTGTGGGCTGCCAGTATGGCTGGTTCGTGGATGTGGGTCAACAAAGATCCATTGTTGACCAAGAGTCAGAAATTTTATGCCGCAAGAATGTATGCTCAATTTATCACCGTTGGTTTGTTGCTTGCTTCCATTGGATTGAGTGTGTACGAGGAAGATCATAATTTGAACCAAGGTAAGGAGAAAAGCGAAGATGCCTATTTGAGAGAGGTGATTGAGTCCGCCAAGCCAGTCAAAAAGGTGGAGGAGAAGAAGGAGTCTGTTACTGAGGCTGTCAAGGCAATCAAGAAAGAGGCGGCTGAGGCTAAGGAGTAATGTCTTTAATTCTGTATAAATGACAAACAACTGACGAGCGATGCGACTGATTCATTTTCCAGTGAGCGCAGCATGGCGAGCGACGAGCAGAGCACCGCGAACGAGCTATTAACAGCAACTCTCGCCTCGGTCGTGAAGCGGCTCAATTTAATTCTCATGAAATTTTTATCAGGATTGTAGAGATGAGCTGATTTCGTCTAACGAGCCAAACGAGCCAAACGAGCAGAACGAACTAAACGAATCACACGAGCTAAACGGATTAAACGAACGAAACGAATTAAATGGTCCGAACAACTCGCTTTGCTCGCCGCTCGCCGCTCGCCGCTCGCCGCCTCGTTCTTCACATAAACTAGCAATAATTCGAAATACAAACACTAAATATCGATAAACAGACACAGCACCGCCCGACGAACGGAGCAAGGTGTGCGACTCCTCGAATCAAACGACTCGAACGACCCGCTTCGCTCATCGCGCTCGTCGGCCCGTCGGCCCGTCGCCTAGATCACCAACCAACAACCCAAACTCACGATCGTAGCCCCCACAATCACCGTGATAATAGCAGCACCTGCTTTATCCCCGCCGTCCAAATCCAACGGTTGATCCAATTCACTCTCTGTTGGCGACCCAGCCGCTCCATCACCCGTAGAAGATCCTCCATCGTCTGCAGTGTAAGGAGGTGGTCTCTCATGAGCCAACAGATTCTGGATAACTTCCAAGGCAGACATCTGCTCACCAAGACCATAATAACCATCCCAAGATCCCGTTGTCCAATCCAAGCCACAAGTGTGTCCATCGTAACCACCCGAGCACGACAAAGCAGCAGCAGCAGCAGATTGTTGTATATACTTGTCAACAGTATCCGAGGTCTCTGGAACCAAGACACCAGTCAAACTCAAGAATCTTGCCAAGTACGCCTTAAACGAACGTTGATCGTTATTACAAGATCCAGTGGATTGACAGGCAGACTCCTGCAGAATATAGATGTCTTTGGCAGTGTCGTTGGCAAAAATAGTGATACCGTTCAAGAAACCCAGCGTTCTGGTCAACCATATCTCTTCTTCCGTGTAGTTGTAGAGATAAGCACAGCCAGCCAAAAGCATTCCGGGATTGTAACTCCACTGGGATTTCGTCACCGTGGAACAGTTATCGTCAACGTAGACACCATCGTACGCCAGATAGTAGTACTCACTCTCATAGATAAGACCAACACCCACCATCCAGTCATACACCTCTTCAGCCCAATCAACGTACGAATCGTTAGACGTGTACCGAGCCAAACGAGCTCCAATATGGAACAGTCCAGCGTTAGAAACAGTATTTTTGTAGTTGTAACCGGTGTTCCACTTGAAAATTTGCCATCTTAAACCACCATTACAGTGTGCTGTATCCCAACGCCATGCCATAGTGTTGAAAACAGCCTGTGCCAGATATAACCATTGTGGTTGATCTGAGGCCGGATTGGTGAAATTTCTTTCGGCTGCCTGAATGGCTGCAATTCCCCAGAAAGCCTGATCATCGTTACCTTCTGTTGTTGACTGGTTCAACGGAACATAATCATCGTCCTCACCAACTTGATACTGCATAGCCTCCAAAATGGTAGACTCATAGGTGTCGTTTTGCAAAAAGTACCAGTGGTCCAACATAGACCCCCAGGCTCCTCCAGCTTCCCACCAATAGTATGGATTCGTGAACATACCAATGGTACCACCATATTTGTAACCCCAGTAGTAGTCCATGAGACCGGTAGAGATCAGAGCAGTGGCATTATGAATCGATGCCAGCGACGAAATGTCAAGATCAATCGCGCTAACCAGTGCCAAAAAGGCAGATATGACGAATGTTGTTCGCATCGCACGGTTCAGGGCTCGGAGTG
This sequence comes from Ogataea neopini, assembly GCA_030578575.1. Classification (NCBI taxonomy): domain Eukaryota; kingdom Fungi; phylum Ascomycota; class Pichiomycetes; order Pichiales; family Pichiaceae; genus Ogataea; species Ogataea neopini. The sequence continues at coordinate 544,647 of JAJMSO010000002.1, forward strand.
GTGTAGCTTTAAACGCGTTAGGATGATCTGGTGTATTATAGTCAAGTTGGGTGAAGTTATTTTTTTTTCTGATCGAAAGGAGTGATTACGTAAGCGAGCGAAGCACGGAAACCAGCAAAGTGACTGGCGAACGGTGAGCAAAGCGACTGACGAGAAAACAACGAGCCAAGCGAGATGTGTGCAGGATGAAAGGGACTGGTGAGGCAGTCATCAGTGGTTACCCCCCTGAGCCATCCACCATCCTCGTATCCAGACTCACCATGCCCCCTTGCACAGCCACTGCTGAAAAATATTTTCAAATAAATATCTGCTAAATAAGCTATAAATAAATGTATGAAGTAACAGGACTGATGGATAAATTGCAGAAACTTCTCGAGGATGTTGCTTGTCTACAGATGCCCCATATTGCCAGCCGTTTGTAAACACAACCGACAGGCAAGTAGCTGCTTCGCTAGTCAAGTAAATGATTCTCATGTCCCGCTTCGGTGACTGACACCGGTTGTCGACACTCGTTTCACTCGTCGTTTGGATACACAACACCCACTCTCCTTCTCACCTCATCCATAACTCCCATCACTCTCAAACTCTCCTCATGAGAGTGCTTAACCGGTTTGATCTCCCCCCTCGAAATTGCATCAGCCACATAATCAGCCTCGTAATAAAATCCATAACCCGGCCTCTCATAATTGAAAATCTCATCTTCCCTATCGTCATGATACTTGATCACGAATTTTCCAGGTGACGCAGGATTGTTTCTGTGGCTGTAAATCACCACACGACCAAACTCGCAATCAATACTTGCAAAGTCCTCAGGACCTTTCACACAGTACGACGTTGTTAAAACGGCCTGTCTGGAAACAGCTCCAATGGTTTCCGGTTCAAATTTGAGTAACATCGAGGTAGAGTAATCAATCCCATCTCTGACGTCGGAAATAGCCTCAAAATCAAACTTAACATTTTCATAATTCTTATGGAGAAGGATTCTTGAATATGTCAAAGCATAGATTCCAATGTCCAATAGGGCACCAGCCCCAAACTTCGGATTCTTCATTCTTGATTCCGGTCCAAGCTTTTCCAATCCTGCATTGACTGAAAAGTTCAACAGTAACCGATAAACCTCACCTAATTTCCGCTCATCATACAATTGGCGTCTTAATTCATCCATAAGTGGGAAAAACTTTGTCCACACACCCTCCATCACAAATAGACCTCTTTTCTCAGCTTCCTCATAAATCTCTCTTGCTTCTTTGGAGTTAACAGTAAATGGCTTCTCGCATAAAACATGCTTGTTCGCCCGTAATGCCGCTAAGCATGCATCCTTGTGCATCGAATGGGGCAATCCAATATAAACAACATCAACAGAATCATTCTCATAAACTTCGGAGTAGCTTTGAACAGCGGGCTTCACTCCGTGATTGAATTGCACCCAAGTATCAACAAACTTTGTACCTTTCTCCTTAGTCGAGGATCCAACAGCGACAACGATATGCTTGTTTTCAGTGATATTCAAGCTAAGATCAGAAACAAACCATTCGGAAATCATTCCGGAGCCAATAATGCCCCATCTAATTGTACTCATATTGCTGGTTGAGGACAGTAGTCCAAAAATACCGATTCTACAACGGTAAATAAATTTATGACGGTAATTATGAGGTTGATGAGAGGTGAATCTGGGCATTCACCGCCACACCCCGCATTCACCGCCACACAAATTATGCATCTACGCCACAACCGAATTATCTCACTGCGCTTGTGATTTCGTCGATCAGTGCCAGTCAAAAGGGAGCCATAACGTTGAATCACTCAACTCACTCGCTCATGACTTGCTTCCCTGATCGTTTCATATGCTTAATTTATTCGATCGCTCACGATACACGTCAATACACATATACATCGCCCATGAATCGTCATTGACTGGTCATTAATTTGTCATAGTTCTCTACACCGGAACATCCTTCCCCAATGCCATGCTTGCCAGAAGCCAGAAATTCAAGAATGTAATCACAATCCAAACAAAAACAGCAGCAAAAGTTGTCAAAGATCCATTGCTCATATCTTTGTATTGTGGTTCCTCTTCCATATCACTAGCCTCTTCGATATCATCCAACAACTGATCACTGTCATCGCCAATTTCAAACTGCTCATCATTTTCCAACAGATTTGCTCTGCTATCATCTAAATAAGCAAGTGGGATAGATTCACTGCTGTCACGTTTCCCACTGATTAAAACACGCATGATCTTCTTATTGCATGTAAAATAAATCAATGGTGCACTGATAAATGGTAGCAGTAGAGATAAAACCACCTGTGACGCATTCAGAACATCACTCAAACCTTCCCGACCGCTAACTAAAACCACGATGATACACGGTGTGATTGCAATGATACGAGTAATGATTCTTCTTAAACCTGGTGGCATAGAAATTCTAGCATGTCCTTCCATGATTTGTTGACTTGCAATAGTAACAACAGTTCCACCACAAAGTCCTGAAGAAAGTAAGGCCAACGCAAAAACCGTACCTGCTGCTTTTGAAAGATGACTTGAAAGCAAATAATGCAAGGTGAACAAGTCTGCAGATTCTAAATCTCCGTCTCCATCATCATCCATTGGTTTTGAGAGCGCAGAACCAGCAACAATCAAGATTGCTGCATTGACAAAAAGTGCCACAGTGAATAATGAAACCACCAATTCGGCAATAGTATAGGCCATTGTATCGTTGATTGCATTAATTGATGGCTTGTAATTGTCGCGTAATGACTCATCATCCTCTTCAACATTTGTACCGCAAAACAAACCTTGTCTTTTGTTTTTTGGTGGCGGAGGGGTATAGAACCCGTGCTGAATATCAAATGCTTTCAAACGCGATTGAACGACACCAGATCCCAAATACAGTGAATGTGGCATCAAGTTCGAGCCTAACAATGCTGCTGATAAATACAGACCTTTGATGTCACTGAAAACTTCATGCGATGGTATGAAACCTTTGAAAACAGCACTCCAATCGGTGGTTGGCGAGACATTTCCTAATTCAACTGCAAAACATATAACAGTTCCAAAAACAAGTAAACTAACGACACCTTCGAATAATCTTAAAATGAACATCGGTCCATTTGGTCTATAAGCCATAACCACAAACAAAACGTCCACAATTGTCAATAAGACGCCTGCTAATAATGGTAATCCAAATAGGATGTTGAATGCAATAGCTGTACCAATGATTTCAGCAACATCTGTTGCCGCCACAGCTATCTCTGCAAAAGCATAAATGACTAAATTCAGTCTTCTAGGTAGATGAGTACGACAATTTGATGCCAGATCCTGTCCCGTGCAAATTCCCAGCTTTCCGGCCAAAACTTGTAGAAAACCTGCCATTATATTGGAAACCGTTAGCGAAAACAACAATTTATATTGAAACTGAGCGCTCGCAATTGAACTGCTGAAATTTCCGGGATCCATATACGACACTGAAACCATCAGTCCCGGCCCAATATATTTGACAAACTTCTTTAAAACCATCAACACCCTGATCGGCCAAACCTGTGCGGATTTCGACGGTGTCCCCGATAACCCCCATCTAGAATCTGATGTACTCATGCTTTCCGGGCCCTCGCCGTCGGTGCTGTTAGCCGAGAATGCAATGCTCGCTATGCTGTCTTTGTGAGGTTTTGTAACTGGCACTTCTTCTGTTACCGCACCCGTCGTGTGCGTAGTTTCACTGCGGCGACTGTGTTGGCGTAAGTTGTTGTAGTCCATCTCCCGGAGAGGACTTTATGAAATTTGGATTTACCGCCCTTTATTTATTTCTATACGAGGCCACGTGAACAAAAGGCCTGCTATGGGTGTCGTATGCTGTTTGGTGTGCGGTGGGGTTGGATTGGTTGAGTGAGGGAAGGGGGAGGTAATGTATGCTTTATAGGAAGAAGTAAAAGACAACAAGACAAAACAAAAGATTGACGTGAGGAAAAAAAAAACATTTAAGGGACAAGCAAAATCGCCGGGCGTGGCGGTGCAACCGGAAAAGTTACGTGTCCGGTGTGAACAGCAGGAGCGGAAACACTGTGGACCGGAAACAAGTTTCCGCTACTGATCGAGGAAGTTGAGAAAAAATCGTGGAGTACATACAGCCAGTTAGCTCACATCTTCTTCTTTCCACCACAAAATATCAACGATCCAACGACGGCCAAAGCGAATTTGTGTGGCAATGTTGCGCCAATTGAGACCGTTGGTCTTCAATAGACCCCCCGTGAGACAATTCTCACGCCCCCAATCCAATCTCACCTCTATCCTCACCAATGTCATCAAAACTACAGGTCCGATTTCCATAGCCAATTACATGAAACAATGCCTGCTAAATCCCGAGCACGGATACTATACCACACGCAACCCTCTGGATTTTAAAACGGGCGACTTTGTCACCTCTCCGGAGATCAGTTCCACGTTTGGCGAGATGTGTGGTTTATGGATATTTAGTTCTTTTTTGTCGCAGTTGAAACGACAAGACGGAAATGTGTTCAAAATCCAAGAGAAGACGTTCCGTTTCATTGAATATGGACCCGGTCGTGGAACTTTGATGCACGATATCCTGAGAGTCACCAATCGATTCATACAGCAGGAGAACCCAATAGAGATTATTCTCGTCGAAAAATCTGATGTTTTGATTGGCGAACAGCACAAAACATTGTGTGACGAGAAATTAGTTCAGAATGACGAGCTCACTTATACCAGTCAGACACGCTGGGGAAACCGTATCACGTGGTTGAAAGACGACACTATCCAACTTGACCTGAGTCCGAACTACATGAACTTTGTCGTAGCACATGAATTCTTTGATGCTCTTCCAATCAATCGGTTTCTGAAGACTGAAGCCGGTTGGAGGGAATATCTTGTTGATATTGACAGCGGATTTGAAAAATTGTTACCTAATGTGACCACAACAAAAAGTTTGTCGCGATCGGAAACTAAGAAAAATTTCAAGTTGATCTTGGCTCCGTATGCTACACCAAGCTCATCGATACCTAAATCGAATCCTAGGTTCAACAAACTTGGCTTAGGAGCAAAAGTGGAGATCTGTCCTGATGCACATCGATACATCACTCAGTTTGGAGAAATTGTAGGGTCATCAGATATCGGTGGTGGTTTAGTAATTGACTATGGGCCACTGGATACCATGCCAATGAACTCGCTTCGTGGTATAAAAGACCACAAGTTTGTTGACCCACTGGAAGATCCAGGTGAAGTAGATCTTTCTGTTGATGTTGATTTTGAGAATCTGAGTCTTCTGCTGAAAGAACAGGGTTTCAATACCTACAGAGCGGAGCAGGGTGACTGGCTAAACAGTATGGGTCTTGGATATAGAACCGATCAGTTGGTTGAAGGGAAGGACGAGAAAACCAAGGAGAAGATTATTGGAGCGTACAAAAGATTGACCGGAAAGGGGCTGAGAGAGATGGGAGGAGTTTATAAGGTGTTAGGGTTTGTGCGGGATAGACATGGCGAGATTCCTCCTGGATTCACCACAATCTAACGACAAAGAGGACGGCAAGTTACCCTTGCCTATGCCCTGGCTCTTCATCGTTTACTCATATTTATATATTTATTATTTATTATTTATTATTTGACATCCTTACACCATCTAATGTTTTTGAAGACAAATAAGTTGACTGGTGCAACTCGCTCGTTGGTCGCTCGTTGGTCGCTCAAAGCTTCACTCTCTTCTCTCCTTCATTCTCCTCTCCCTTCCTCTTTCTATTCTCCTTATCATCTTCCGCCGCATCCTTATTCTCCTGAGTCTTCTCCACAAACCTGCCCTCATCGTCCATCTTGTTCAGCAAGGCATCGGTGATCTCCTCTGCCTCCTTTGCTCTACTGACGATGTCATAAATCTTGTTTTGTCCCTGCGGATTCGGAATCATTCTCGTGAGACAGTACTTTGTGTTTGCCTTGTAGTTATTGAACTCATCAGCGATTTTGATATACTCTTTAACCAACAATGGCCATTTTAAAGCACCTTGGGGACTGAAACAAGACGGATTGATCTCGGCCTGAGAGGCAACCATACACCCGACATCGTCTCCAAACTGTTTCTGCAGGTCACGGTACTCCTGATACGACTTAACTCCACCATTAATGATGAAACTGACACCTGCTTTTCTGCAGATATCCACAATCTTATCGACGTAGTCTCTTATTGGATCTTCACGGTTGCGCATGTCTCGCGTCCGACAATGAAGGGTCAGGTTTGAGATTCCCGTGGCCACTAAACGCTCGACCAACGTCAGAGTGTCTTTCTCCTCGGGCAACAGTCTAATTTTGACACTGATGGGTTTCTTGTGAGGCTTACCAACTTGCTCCACCAATGACGTCAGAATCTCGCACAAGAGATCAGGTGTGCTCAACAGAGCAGCCCCCATTCCTGAGTGAACGGAAAAGTGTTTTGGACATCCGGCGTTGATATCGATTCCATCGACATCATCAACAATGATTTTCGCAGCCTTGACTGCAAGTTCGGGGTTCGCCGTACCCATTTGGAAAATGAGTTTATTTTGTTCCAGTTTTCGACACGTGCTGAAAACCAAATCGGTAACTCCTGGGATTTTCTTGTTTCCCTTGATTTGGAGGAAATCAACTGTGTTTTTCTTGTTGTTGTACACACGTTCACATTGGAGTATTTTTTTATCGATAATCTCTGGTCCCCAGACTAGATCAGCTCCGTATTTCAATGCTAGGAGCCGTGTAGGAAGCTCGCCAATCCGAACCATTGGAGCGAGCACAAACTTCGCTTTGTAGTCGACCATAGTGGTGCGTGGTTGTGTTGTGGGTGGTGTTGTTGGCGATACGTCTGCCTGGTTGCAGAAGAGTTCATGAGGCTTAAATAAATAAAAAAAAAAAAAAGTGAAAAAAAAAATATTTTTTCAGAAATTTCATGGATCGTGGCGACGAAAAACGTCGAACGACGCAAGTTGTATGAGTTAGTCAACAGGTCATTCTAGTCAGTCAACAAGCCATTCAAGCAAAGCAACAGCTCATTCAAAAAGAGTACTAGTCGGTTGAAATGTCTTCTGAAGAAATTTGCCAGGAACTTGCCAAGAACCAGCAGATGATGCCTCAACGGCCTGGAAGCTAGGCTCCTAATTCTGCTACCATCCGGTGAATTGGTAGCTGCTTGGTAACGAGCGAACCTAGACCTTCAATTATCGAAGCCAGTATTCCGATACCAGAAATCAGAAACCAACAATCAATCACAGTGCTTGCTCTTCTTCATAATGACTCGCTTCGCTCGTCTATCGTCTCCTGTCCTTCGTCGCGGCTCGTACAGAAAATCTGCCACCATGATGACCTCAACAATTGTATCCAATACTGACTAACAAATCCTAGAAGCTTAAGTCTACACAACCAAACCCAACACGTCACCAACTAAAGACACTCAAACCTCTTTTCTTCACATGTGACATCCGCATCTTAAAAAGCATAAAATAAAGTGAAAACTCAGATAATAATACAAGGCTGCCAAATTTTAGGGACGGGAAGGACGTGCAAAGTGATCATTTGCCGGTCACCCGCCAACCTTTTAAGAAACAAGTGATGACCAAAGGCAACCACACATGTAGCAGACCCACCAATACTAAATTCAATGACCAACAATAGACATTCCCCTCTTTCAGACAGACATTAATTCGAGTCGGTGCAAATCTCGTATTGGTTAGAGTACTCGTTATGAGGTTTTCTCACTAACCTACCCACTCGTTTAGCTCGTCATCTCATGACCGTCTATAATTTATCATTATTTATTCGTCCTTTATACTATTTATCATAGTCTTTACATTTGTACCGCTTACGCAGCTGCTCACTTGCTCAAATTCTTCTCTTCCTCCTCCGTCTCCTTCAGCAGCTCCTCCTCAAAATCTAAATTCTCCTGGATATTCCATAACTCCTTGTAGAGAGAATCGGCTTTCTCCAATAACTCATAATGAGTTCCCTCTTCCAGAACCTCACCCTCTTTCAAAACAATGATCTTATCAGCATCCGCAATGGTTCTCAATCTATGTGCGATACTAACATTGGTATTTCTGGTCTCTTTGAAGACACTCTTGATCGTCTTGAGTAACGCTTGTTCCGTATGTGTATCGAGAGCCGAAGTGGCCTCGTCAAAGAATGTGATTGGAGCATCTTTCAACAACAACCTACCAATGGCAAGACGTTGTTTTTCACCTCCGGAAATCATCATACCACGTTCACCCACAATCGTATTGACTCCGTCAGGCATATCTTCAATCAACTTGTCCAATTTCACTTTCTTGATCACTTCATTGACTTGTTCATCTGTCGAGCTCAACTTACCATACCGCAGGTTCTCCAAAATCGTGTCATTGAACAGCGGAGTGTCTTGTGGAACCACTCCAACATGTTGTCTCAAACTGTCAAGATCAACATCACGAATATCCTGTCCATCAATGAGAATTCTACCTGATTGAATATCGTAGAACCTGAATACAAGTCTTAAAATTGTAGATTTACCACTTCCCGATGGGCCAACAATGGCGACTTTCTGTCCAGCAGGTATTGTGAATGAACAATTCTTCAAGATTGGTCTCTCTGGATGGTAACCAAACGTGACGTTTTCAAACTTGATTTCACCTCCTTCGATCAATTTCAACGGTGGAGCATTTGGTTTCGATTGGATCTTAATCTCGTGTTTTTGCAATTTGAATAACGACTCCATATCCAGCAACGACTGTTTCAGTTCACGATAAACTGATCCAAGGAAGTTCAACGGGACCGAAAGTTGAAACACCAATTGGTTGATTAAAACCAAATCACCAACTGTTAATGAACCAGCCGCAACTCCTTGACACGCCATGTACATCATTGCAGTCAAAGCAGACGTGAAAATGAGATTTTGGCCGGAATTCAAGAAAGCTAACGACGTGGCCACCTTGATAGACGCATTTTTATAATTGTTCAATGCGGAATCATACTTCTGTGACTGGAATGCTTCATTATTGAAATACTTGACAGATTCGTAGTTGATCAACGAATCCAATGCCACACTGGCAGCTTTCTGGTCTGCTTTATTTGCTTGTCTTCTGAATCCAGTTCTCCAAGCAGTTGTACGAATAGTGAAGACAGAATATGCCAGCATCGTTAATAACGTGACTGCAGCAAACGAGGATCCATAGTTATACGTTAAGATACCACAAACCACTGAAATTTCAAATGCAATCGGAATAATATGGAAAACCATAGCAGTCAAAACATAAGAGATACCCTTTGTACCTCTATCGATTGCTCTTGTCAAACCACCCGTTTGACGTGCAAGGTGGAAGTTCAGATCTAGTCGAAGTAAATGAACAAACGTGCTGTGGGCCACATTCATGATTGCACTCTGGGCCACTTTGGCGAAAATCGCGTTTCTCAATTCACCAAAAAGAACAGCACCAAATCTCGTGGCCCCGTAAGCAAGAATAATCGCTCCAATGGACGTCGTCAACACTCCTGCTTCGGCAACCCAATCAATATTCATCGAGTCAATAATAGATTTGAAGAAAAATGGAACTTGAACATTGAGTATTTTGGCCGTAATAAGCATCGCAAGCGCCAACACAACCCTGAATCGAGCCCATGGGTTGGATTTCGGCCAAATGTACGATAGAAGGTCCTGGATGATTTTCACCTGTGAAGGACGAACTTTTGGCGGTGGTGTAGCCGAAGATTTTGGTGCCTCAGCCCCCGCTGGAGCGCCAGAATGGAAAAACCGTGCGTGGGAGAACAGCTGAGACACGATCAATGGGCTTGTCGTAATTTTTGAGCCAAAACACCCCTGTTTGTACCCACTAGCCGCCAAATTGGCCCCCAGTAGTCCCACTCTAGTACTATGATTCTGGGCTAAAAAACCCTTAACCCCCTTAACTCCATGTTGCAACGGTCTTTTCAACACCGTTGCCCCCACTTTAGGGTGGATGAGACCTCTCCAGAGTAGCATTGTGGAGAGCCGTCTATGTGATGATGGATGAAAAGAGAAAGAGAAGAGATGGGAAACTTGATCTAGTTGTGTTGACAGGGTTTTTTCTCCGATTACGGAGATGACGAATGAAAGTGTGGCGTTCGCGCAACCGACGCGTCATTCGTCGATAGACGCGTCGAGACCCGACGGGGGCCATGAGTGAGGGAGCCGTTAACGGTCACCCCCACCCAACAAGATCCCCACCTACGGCTGTTGCGGAATGACGGTTGCTACGTTATAGCCGAGTTTGGTAAAGACAATAGCAGATAAATGTGACAACGGCCAGTGAAGCGAGGAGCGAACAAGTACCGATCATTCCCTCATTTTGCCTCCAAACGAGCTTCTTGTTGTGTAAGAACTGGAACGTTTCTACGGACCTGTATGTCAGATCAATACCCAACTTCGTAGCACTCATATGCTACGCAAAGGGCTCGGTCCAGTCTCACTCAAGACTCGTACGACTCGCTTAATAACTCGCTTCGCTCGTTATTCTCGTCGTTGGCTCGTCGCAATCAATTCACCCCCTCATGCATACCCCTCCCAATTAGGTTACTCCCGCGACCAAAATGAGTTAGTCTCGTATTGAGTGGGTGGTGCAATCCGCTTTTTACCGGGCAACTTCTTAAGCTGCGGATTTTTTAGTGCGAGCCGCACGTCTTAAATTTATTGTTCCAATGCTGTATCATGCATCCTAGTGCATAAGCCTAGTGTTGTTCTTTCCTTGAGGAATTCTAGCTCGATGGATGTCAAGAATATTATGCAGATGGATAATGCAGAGTACCATAACCTCGGTACTAGACACAGTGCCCAATTGTCTAATACTAGTCGGAATAGTTGATTTAGCCTTCAAATGGATTATTCAAAGTTGCAGATAAGTTTTAGTCAGTGGATTGCTTCCAGAATTTTTATCAAATAACCATCTTCCATCTTTAAAAGTGGACATTTCTGGCTTTTATAACAAACTTCCACACTTTCAATATGATAAATTGCAAGATTGCAATGCTATCGGATCATGGAGTTCGTGTCAGAATCTAGTCAATCCGAAAACTTGGCTCCTTGTTATGCCATCATGGGTAATGGAGGAAGTTCAGGTCCGGGTCAGGGTCCGGGTCTTCCTCAAGTCGCAAACCATACTCAAGCACCGCTGTATCCAACAAATGCAGGTCTACCCTTTGTTCCTTTGGGTTCTCTTGAAAAAGGTCAACACGTTTTTTCCTTTTTACACGAGGGTCATAATGGATCTCAACTCGCTATCAATCCATTACTAATTTTGAAAGAAGGGGGAGCAAAAATCAAAATCGAACCAAGGAGTCCTTTGGAGTTCCCTTTGGCGTTGGACAACTATACAGCTGCTTCTCATATACATGTGGACACTTTACCACCCTTCCCGCCATTAATGGAAAGTGAGGAATGTGACGACACTATACGAGATCATAATAACGGAATCATGCAACAACCAACATCTACCACAGCCCCAGTGACCGGAAATGCACATGACACAAGTCACGTGAGTATAGTTGAGATGGGGGCTCCAACTTCACCAATTGGGCCTACATCTTCAAGTTATAATAGTTATATGAAGTCTTCTGCCGAAGAGTACCTAGACCATATAACCGAATATCTTGATCATGTATTCAAGGAAAAGGAGCCGAAGGAACAGATTCCGGCACAGGTTCCTCAGGCCCAACTCGTTCAAGTCCCTCGAGCCTCTCAAGCCCTTCAAATACCAACTTGGGACCAAACTCAAAGGAGAGTTTCGGAACCGATCATTCGGACAGACAGATCGCTCTCGGGGTTTTCTAGGTCACACAGTTTCCCCAAAGTGACAATGAAGAACAAAAATTCAAATTCGGGTGTATTCGATGCGGAGTTTTGGTCAAAAATCAACGAATCAATGCCTGTCTCTGCTGAAGAGGACGCTCAGCCTGATGGGCGTTTTGATTTTTATCAGACGACACGTGATCTACGGCAAACATCTGAAAGATTGATGCAACTACTTCTGGATGATTATGATCAGATTTCACGATCGCTTGGATTGTTGCCTAAAGCAACTCAAAGTTTGGGCGAAATGTCGAACTACAACAAGCGACGCAAGCTGGGTGACGATATTGAGTGGAAACCCATTGCAGCAGGAGTCATTTTGGGGCTGAGCGAGGAGTTTAAGATCAATCAGCGCGAAGTGACGACATTGTTGCAAGAGCAGACCAATTCTTGCTTTGGTGAACTCAATATGAGAGAATTGCGGGCATGGAAGCGTGGAGATCGTGATGTTAAAAAACGAAAAAAGCCAGCCGCATAGCCAGAAAATCAGGGGAGACGGCAGAGCCTTGTGGCGTAGTGAAAACCTGGGTTACGAGGTAATGCGCCACAAAGCGGGCAAAAACGCCGCTCGCAGTGGTTGCCCGAGCCGCTCAACGCGATTCTTTTTAGGCGGGCATCTGCGGGCAGCGAGATGTTGATGGAAAATGCCAGAGCGCGCTCGCGCGCGTTCGCGACGCGACTGCCCATCTCTCAAAGCTTACCCGGATGTGAGTGTGTGTCGCGGTTCGCGGAATGATTGTGGGGATCTATTTTGTTTTTAAGTAAGGAATTGGCTATCTCGAAACGGTTGATGAAACCTTGAGATGAGCCGTTTGTAATTCTTAGAATATTTGTTCGAACAAAGAATCTAAATATTAGTTCACAACAATTGTAGATAATCGTGACATCTGGCGTCCGATGTCGTGCGCCAATTGGACGATGAAATTTTTCGCCCTCTTGAACTCGAAAAAATTCTCCACTATTTAAATGCCGCGATTTCCCAATTTTTCAATTCGAGCATTCCTGCTCCGGAAAACTTGCTTTTTCTGCCAAAACAGCTTTGTGTGTAGATTGGCGCACAGGTGTGCAGGCAAACGATTCACAGCAGACATACAAATTTATCTATTGAAAGTCCTGGCGAGGGTGATTACAATTATTTGATAGATGGTGATGTCACTGGAAGAGACTGTAGCCACCCATTCGACCCCTTCGACGGCCGAAAGTCTGCAAAATGGTAAGTCCCAGCAGGAAACGTTGGCGGTGGGTCTAGGCGAAAAGCATGAGATCGACGCGCCACCGGCTGACGAACCGGATGCCAAGCGGGCCAAGACTGAGGAGTCTGAACAACCACAACCACAGCAAACTGAGCAGGTCGCTGAAACCACAGAAACTGCTACATCTTCGGAATCGCAACAACAACCGCAACCACAAGACACTGGAGCCCCAGCAATGGTGCCCGCAAATATGGTCCCAGCCCCACAGCCGCCACTTGAGCCTGATATGAGCAAGTTGCCTGAGAATCCAATGCCGGCTCATCAAAAGAAACACGCATTGACATCAGTCAAAGCGGTCAGAAGACTTAAAGATTCGGCTCCATTCTTGTTGCCAGTGGATATTGTTAAACTTAATATTCCTTTCTATTATAATTTCATCAAGAGACCAATGGATCTTTCGACAATTGAGAAGAAAATCAATGTGGATGCTTATGAAACGCCCGAACAAGTGAATGAGGATTTCAATTTGATGGTTCAAAATTGTTTTACATTCAATGGTAAGGACTCTGCGATTTCTCAGATGGCTAGAAACATACAGGCAAGTTTCGAAAAACATATGCTCAATATGCCACCTAAAGAGCTTCCTCCTGGAGTTTCACCATCTACAGTTGGTGGTAAAACCAGCAGAAGAAAGACCAATACTGGTCTTGAAGTTCCCAAACTTAGAAGAGACAGTGCTGTTGATAATGGTAGACCAAAAAGAGAAATCCACCCACCAAAGCCAAAGGATATGCCATATGATATCAGACCAAGAAAGAAGAAGTTCCAAGCCGAGTTACGTTTCTGTCAACAAATTTTGAAAGAATTGATGTCAAAAAAATATGACTCGATTTCTTATCCATTCTTAACACCTGTTGATCCAATTGCCCTTGACTGTCCAACATATTTTGATGTTGTGAAGGAGCCAATGGATTTGGGAACAGTTTCTAGTAAATTGTCCAATGGTGAATATGAAAATGCTGATGAATTTGAGAAAGATGTCAGACTTGTTTTTGGAAACTGTTACCTGTTTAATCCCGAAGGAAGTGCAGTCAATATGATGGGCCATAGACTTGAAGCTGTTTTCAATGAGAAATGGGCAGATAGACCTTTGACTCCAGCATCGCCTGCTGCATCTGATTATGATTCTGATGAAGATGAAGATGAAGAGTTCAATGTTGATATTAATTCCATTACTGATCCAACCATTGACTTTTTGGTGGCTAATATTGAAAGAATGACGCAAGATTTGAACAGAATGAGACAAGAGAAGTATGATCAAATGAAGAGAGAGTGGATGAAGAAGAGAAAGAATAAGAGGGGTGGTAAGAAAGGTGGTAAGAAGAGAAGAGGAAATTCATCGTCGTTGCAGGCAAACGGCCTGTATCCAACACATGTCACTTACGACATGAAGAAGGAGATTTCTGATGCTATGGCTAGTATCAATGAGAAGATGTTGAAGAATGTTATCGCTATTATAAAGGAAGGAGTTCCTGATTTAGCGGATGACGAAGAGATTGAGTTGGACATGGATCAACTCAATAATGAGACTTTGTTGAAGTTGTACAATTACATTGTTAGGGGTAAAGGTAACAAGCAACAGCGGAGGAAAAAGAAGGCTGCAAATTCTGAAGAGAAGAAGATCGAGAATTTGAAGAAGAAGTTGCAACAGTTTGAGCAAGCTGAGAACGGTGAAAGCTCTGAGGACGACGATGATGATGATGATGATGATGAGAGTTCGGAAGAGGAATGATTGTACGCCATTTGATATGGGTTGTTCCGATAGTCGCTCGATTTCCTATGTATATTTGATAGTACTGTAAAATAATATTGTTTGATTTCAGTGAAGCGAGTTGTTTGGAGTAAGTTGTGCAGTAGTAGGTAAGGAATTGTCGATACAAACGATATGGACCCTGAAAAATTTGGTGATGAAAAATTAAAAAAAAAAGACTGATGAAATATTCGAGTGAAATGAGACTTTTGATGGGTAGATTGTCGATTTACTTGTGTCTTTGCTTGATGTTCTGGTCGTTCTAGTTATGGACAGAGTCAGCATAACGATTATTTCGGGACGTGCACTCGTCTTTGATGTCGATGACTGTCGAAAACTACGAGAAAAGTATGGAATAGTTGGAGTATTATCTGGTACACTTCCTATGGCACCACAACAAAACATATTACTTGGACTGCCATTGGCTTTATGTGTTGAGGAAGTTTTGTATCTGGTGGGTCTGAATGCTGTGTCATTAGTCTCGCCTTCTGTGCCAATTGGAGAATACTATGAGAACAGTCCCAGTCGCAGGGAGCTTTCGATTAGATATGAAGACGATGTTTCACGGCAACAACTCGAGCGCAAACAGATATACGAGGCTAAATTGGAGTCTTCTGGGGTATCAGGGAATCGAAAACAGACAGATTTGATGTTTGTTGAGACTCCTGATAATGATAGCAAGTTCTTTTCTGAATATCGAAAGCTGATCAGCTTACTATCAGATCATGATCAAAAAAAAATATTTGATAATTATATTGAAGGTTGCAACCGAGACTGTAGAGAATTGGACAGGTCATTCAAAGTGTTCAAGCATTTGAGGTCGAAAGGCCATTACATTATGCCGGGCATGCGATTTGGAGGCAGGTTTGTTTCGTATCCGGGAGATCCATTGCGATATCATTCACACTTGATTGTTAATACGAGAGATTATTACGAGGACGATATTGGTATGGCGGAGCTGGCTACGGGGGGTAGACTTGCGACGGGAGTCAAGAAGTTGTGGCTGGTGTCGGGGGAGAAGAGCAGAGGGCGAAATGAAGGGGAGAGTGTTGGAGAACCGGGGGCGGACATGGAGACAGAGACAGAGACTGTCTGTTTTTCTATAGAGTGGTCGGGTTTTGGCTGAGCAACCAGCCCCTACCTGCAACGACTTGCCAGACGAGTCGGCCAGACACCGCATATATGTCGCTCATCGATCGCCAGACACTGGGTATATCTCACTCGTCGGTTACCAGCCACAACAATATCTCGCTCATTACTTCACCAGCCACACGAGATATCTCGCTCATCAATCACCAGCCACACGAGATATCTCACTTCTTTCATGACTCGCTTTACCCGTTATTCATGTATAGTTAGGACAGTACCAAGGACATTTAGATATCGACAAGAGTGTGAGAAACGGTAGTACTAGAAGTGCTCTGTAAAACGGTCAACAGTTGCTTATCGCTTGTCAAGCAGGCGATTAATCGAGCGATGTGTACCTTTTACAATAATTATGGATGATCGCACCATTATGTTTGCCTACGATTCGGTTACAAACAAGGAGCTGTTCAGCCCAGAAAATTCGCTTCTCTCTTCGTTTGCTCGTTGTTTGCACGTTGTGCAGTCCGGTTGGAACTGCAAAATCCGGCGAAATGCCACCACCGCGCCATTTTCCGCGGTGCTAATCTCTGATAAGAAATATAAATAAAATATGAAATGCCAAAAATATTTTTCAGTTTGGTTTTGAAAAAAAAACCATCACCACCACCACCACCACCACGAGCGCCTGTCATGACCACCCACACAGCAATTGTCATTGGATCAGGAATCTCCGGCCTCAAGTCGGCAATCGACCTCACCAAAAATGGTGTCGACACTCTCATTCTGGAGGCCCGTGACCGGATTGGTGGCAGAATGCATACAATCAAGACAGACTCAGGACTGAAATTAGATCTTGGAGCTTCGTGGTTTCATGATTGTTTGACCAACCCTTTGCTCAAGAAGTCCATCAATAAAGGAAACGTCGAGTTCTACTTCGACAACGGACGTTTCGACACCTATGATCGTGATGTTGGCTTGGTCGATAAGAACATGAAGATAGAGCCAGTGGTGGATGAAATGAATGATTATATCAAAACTTATTGTGCTCCGCTGGATGGAGACGATGATATCAGTCTCCGTGAGGCCGCCCTGCGCTATTTGAGACTACAAAAGGACGTTTTAGATGAAAATCAAATGAAATTAGCACCTCAACTGTTAAGGTACTTGGAGATGTGGATCGGCTCGTCGTGGGATGTGCTGAGCTCGCGTCTGTTGAGCGATATGGCTCACAGCGGTAGAGACGCCATGATCCATAATGGATATCGTACCGTGTACGACAACGAGCTGGATGAGTTCAAAAAACTTGTTGGAGTTGACGATGTTGTCGGGTCCTATATCCTGCTTGAGAAAGTAGTCTATCGCGTTGAGTTCGATGATAAGACCAAATTGATCACTGTCTCAGTGAGGAGCAAAGGAAAAGTTGAAAAATATGTTTGTGAATACCTCATCTGCTCAGTCCCATTGAGTGTCCTAAAATTGCAGGATAAGAACGAGCCAGGTCATATCGAGTGGAAGCCTCCGCTTCCTCGTAAACTGACTCATGCGTTAGAAAAAATGTCATACTCGCAACTGGGTAAAGTTTTCTTTGAGTTTGACAGCATTTTTTGGCCCAAAGACGTTGACAGATTCTTCTGTATGGCCCATCCGGACCCTGAAATGGTGCAAGGTGTGAGCAATAGCAAGCTGGAGTTTAAAGGACGCAAGACAGACCCAGTTTTGACTGCAACTCCGCCAGCCTGGGAGTATCCTGTTTTGTTCCTGAATCTGGCTATTCCAACGGGAAAACCTGTCATGTTGGCACTGACTTCTAGTCCATTGACTGGATTCGTTGAGTCGAAGTCCTCTGCTGAAATTTGGCCAGTTTTCGAGCCTCTTTTCAAAACGATCTCGGACGGGAAGGTGATGAAGCCTACAGCTATCCACACGTCAAATTGGACGAATGATCCGTTCGCAAGAGGTTCGTATTTGGGAGCAACTATTGGAGATTTCGGTGAAGAGGGTATCGACGCGTTCGTGGAGGCAAAGGATGTGTTCGATGGTAAGGGCAGAGTCCGGTTTGTTGGAGAGGCGTTGATTGAAGAGGGTAATGGATGTGTTCATGGTGCTTGGATGACTGCACAGAGGGAGGCGAAGAAGGTGGTGCAGATGATAAACAAGGCAAAGTTATAGACCGGTAAACGGGAGCCAAGTGAGTCATTCATTGCATCAGTTGTCGCCTTAGTGACTACTGGTTTACCTTTAGTTTGTTAAAGTCAGATAATTTATTGCACGGTTGAATGTTATTATATATATTTTAACGATCGCCGGTCCATCTTTGTGTCGACGAAGCAACAGACGACTCGATATCCGTGTATTCCCATCCCCAGCATACGATAGTACTAGCCATCTGATAGACAACTGAATATACAATTAAACAAGCAAACGACTCGCTTCGCTCGTAATTTGCTTCGCTCGCTTATAGTACACACTATTTATATAAATGAGACATCCTCACACACTTCGCTCGCCATTAATAAGGCTTGAATCCCCCCCTTCCCCTCGCTCTGAAACCACCTCTACCCCTGCCACGTCCTCTGCCTCCTCTGCCTCCTCTACCTCCTCTGCCTCCTCTGCCTCTACCTCCAAAACCAGGTAAATTGGTACGTTTAGCAGTCACTTTGAGCTCTCTTCCACGGAAAGTCGACCCGTTCAACTCGTCAATCGCCTTTTGAACCATTGAGACATCAGAAAACTCAATGTACGCAAATCCCTTTGGGTTTCCAGTAAACTTATCTGTCAGAATGGTAATCCTGTTGATGTTTCCTACGCTCTGGAAATGTTTATGAAGTTCTTCGGGCGTGGAAGCATAGTCTACACTGCCAACAAAAACGGATCTCGAGTCAATGTCTTCACGTTGAGCTGCGTCCAAACGTGACTCTTCGTCGTCTTCTGGTTTCGCTTCATCATTACCAGTGATCTGTTGTTGTAACTCTCTCAGTTTGGCAGCTTCTTGCTCCATTTCCTCCATTTTAGCTTTCAAAACTGCAATTTCCTCGTCCTCTCCAGCAATTGCCGGTGGCTGTGTCGTCGATGGTTGTTCTTCAGACATTGTTGGTCTTCGATGCTTTCAATTATGCCCTGACATACATGTTGAAAAGATTATTTTGAAATTTTTTATGAGTACCAATTTTGGGGGAAGGGTCCACTCCCGTGTAAGGATGTTGACGGTTCTTTTCGTTTCCAGAATGATTAGTTTATGTTTTTTTATTTACTTAAATGGGTTGCTTCCTCATTCATCACTTGATTACAGTCTTCACAATCGCCCTTCAAACAACACATAACTTCCAATAAGCGTGCTTTGCAATAAGATTTCCCGCGTGTTCACTGGTTCTGGAACAGTGGCCGTTCTTTACTAACATGTTATTTGTACCCTTATCGCTAGTGGCACCACGATCAATTTTAAGTTGCCTTCTCACGATTTTCATTCTTTTAACCATCTCAGCAGATGCTGCCACCATCTACAGCCCAAACTTATATTCTGTTTCCAATGGTGATGATGACTTGCCGCCAACAACAACAATAATGGACATTCTCTCGTCGAATGGTAATTTTACTAAACTTCTGATAAGCCTGCAAAGAAGTGATCTCGTTGATTTTGTTAATGGATTGGAAAATGTCACTTTTTTGGCGCCTTTGAACTCAGCATTCGATCCCGAAGATGACTACATCAATTTCTCTGAAAGCGAATTCACTAGGTATTTTATTGATACTCCTTTATGGTCGTCCGAAATACAAGGCGTCCATATTTACAACACTCTTTCAATGGGTGGATCACCTTTCCTGAAAAAGCTGGCTTCTCCAATTCTGATCGATCACAGTGGCGAAGGACTGCTGGCCGATACTTGCGAAGTTGTGGCCCCAGATCTTTTTGCAGAGTCAGCAAATTCTGTGGTGTTTGGAATCAATGGATTTCTTGATACGCCTCCAAACCTTTGCTCGTTTTTGGCAGACCATCAAAGCAAGTATGCAGGACCTGAAAACATTCAAGTCTTTAGTGAGCTATTTACAAATGGCAATTTTTGTCAGGCAAACAAATTTTCAAACATGACCCTGTTGCTTCCATTTGATGATTCTATTCCTTTCAATCAGATTGAAATCAATTATTTGAAATCTGAAGAAGGGAAACAGGACAAGGCTGCGTTTTTGAGAAATTATATGGTTCATGGACTCGTTGGTGGCAATCTGGATACTCCAATACTAACCAAAACTTTGGGCGGTGAAAACATTTCATTTGCTTCTAATGATCTTGGTTGTGAAATGGTGATCGATGATACTATCAAATCTGAAGTTGCAAACTATCTTTTATCAGACAGTGTGATTCATTTGTTCAAATCTGTTATCTCGGAAAATTGGCTGCCCACTTTTACATTAAGAAACTACTTGATTGGTTTAAACGAAACATCATTCGTCAATGAACTTGATTTCAGAGGACTTTCTTATCTGATCGACGATATAACTCTCAACCAGACACTTTTCCTGGTCTCTGAGCAAGATATTCTCGGTTCGTCTGAAGTGAAGAATAGTTTATTGTACCAATTTGTTGAAGGAACGGTAGACTTGAAACAAAGTAGGCTTGTTGATACTAAATTTTGTTCTTCAAAGACTTTAGGACATTGTCAAAAAATGAAAATCACTGTTTCCGAAGATCATGCGTTGATCAACAACCATGCATTTGTTGTTTCTGATAGAATAGTGGCCGGTAACACAAGTATCTACTTTTTAGATGATTCTTTGACTGTTCCTGCCAAACTAGATGTTGCTGTTTCGCCATTCCTCAAGTGTGCAAAGACAATGAAATTCTTACAGGATTTCAATCTACTCAAATTTGAAGCCAATGGTGGTGAAGGCTATACGGTATTTTTGCCTGACGCAGACGCTTGGGCTGATTTGGATCTTTTGCTTGAATATCTACAGGACAACACGCCGATTCTCAAACATGTCATGCAAAACTTGATGTTGAATGGTTTGATTTATGACGATTTTGAAGGTCGACAAAATTACACAAATTTAAATGGTGAAGTTGTTGAGGTTGCAGAAGGTGGGTCTAATGAACTGTTACTTGACAATGCTTCTGTTTATCTTTCGATAGACTCTGAAGTCTTGTTCAAAGATGGAGTCGCGCATCCTATCAAAAACGTTTTATTCCCTGAATCTTTGTCAATAAATGCATTAGATTTGATCAAAACTGCTGATGGTGATGAATTCCTCAAGGTTTTGGAAATTCTTGGTCTTTCCTCCTTAGTCCAAGATCCAGAAGTCTCGTTTATTGTGCCGACTTCGAAATCGCTATTGATGGAAAATATTACTTCGAATTTGGGCGATATCAAATTCTTAGAAAAATTCGCCAAACTTCATATTTTACCAAAAGGATCTTTACATAAGATTTTGAACTGTGAGAAAGAAATTCCCACATTGTTGGAAAACATTCATCTATCATGTCGAGAGCTGGCTTCAGGCAATAAGATGCTACAAATTCTTGAAGGAAATGATCATGAAGTTCGGGTTTTACGTAAGGGATTCACAGTTGGACCTACATTTGCCATTGATGAAGCAGGTATATTGCTTATTGATCGTGCTATCAATCCGAAATGGCTTGATATGAGCAATGGACCTATCAATCTGCATTTGCCGTTTGTGGCTGTTTTGATTGGCATATTCATTGGTATGTTTGTGCTTGTCATGATTGTTTCGTGTTGCTTGATCTTTTCTGTTGGTAAAACAGCTGGTGGTAATACGAATAATCAAGAATCAGCACCATTGTTAGGCTCGAGTACTAGTTCCCGTGGTGTTATCCGGAACCATCACGCTATTGTGAGCAATGATCGAGTCAGTGATGTGGAGGAAGACAATGCAGTTACATATTCTGGTGCTGGCGCCAAGACTGGTCAGAGCAAGTCAAGAGGCAGTTTTTCAGCGGGTTACTCTATACATTCGTCGAGTAGGGCTATTGATATGCCGACTAGTGATTGATTATGACAGGCAAAAGACGGTGAGCGAGGTGTATTTTCAAATGGTTTGCCAAGCCGAAGCACTCGCCGTTCACTACCGACTGCAATTCAATTTAGCATGAGTCGCACGACTTACTCTGCGCTCCTCGTTGATATTTAAATGTCTCAATGTAATGTTGTATATTATGAATACAAGTAAATAAAATGGTGGTAGCCGCCAACATTTAATTAGGCAAATGTCTTCGGGTTCTCAAAGCTGATTCGCTTGATTGACCGTCATAAACATCTCCTTGATTGCAGAATAATGTCCCAGAATTCCAAACAAAACAAAAATATGCCAGATATGATGCGAACTGAAGATGTAATCGACCCACCACAACGAAAACCAACTATTTCTATTCTCAGTGAAAGTCGGACTCTTCTCCAGATATTCTTCCAACTTTCCCTTTTTATCGAGCTCCATGATAGCTTCGTCGCAGATATCAATCTCGTCGATTTCAACGTCAGATCTCCATCTTTCTGGAATCAAACAGCCATAGAAGACAACTCCACTCAAATACCAGACAAAACTTCTGAGCAACGGAGAGTATAACTTGAGTGAATGAGCCAATCCTTCCTTGAAAGCCAAAGAAGCAAAAGCAGAAATTCCAAGAGCAGAAAGAGAAATGAAGAACAGGATTCTGATTGGCCTGGATTCAGGTTTATCGAAAAACTCTGTGAATGTGAAGAAAACACCAACTATTCCGGCAAATGTGGAGAATAAAATGTACCCATTTTTCATTAATGGGTAACTTTTCAAAGCAATGTGTTCGGTAGTAATGATGGATGCAGTGATGAGGACGGTGATTCCCATGTAATCGATACAAGCAAATCTCTGTCTGAGTGAAAGCTGGGCGATACAAGTGTAAGTATGCCAAGCAACAGACGATAGAAGGCATTTGAGCGATGCTAGAAAGAAAACATATGTCACGAGCTTATCGGAGATAGAAGAGATTGCAAAAACTTCGGTGTTCGGGTAGCCAAAGAACATCAGATAAACAATGAAAAGAGATCCTAGAAGATGAGTCCAAACGTTTGCTGTTTCATTATGACACTGACACACACTCTTTAGCGCAGAACTATGTGTAGCATTGAACCGATATCCGAAAACAATGAATTTATTTTCACGCCATTGGAAGGGCATTTCGTAGAAATGAAGTAAACGATGAGCACCTGCAGTCATGGCCTTCTCATAGTTGTACAAGGAGCCTTGAAGTTGTTTGAGTTGATCTTTTGGAGTGCTTGGAATGTTTAACGAGCGTTCAAGCAAATCCAATTTTTCATCGAGGAAATGGATGCCAGTTAGAATCTTTTGGTAGGTGTTTTCCTTATTTTCAAGTAACGGTCCGTAATAATTATCAAGAATTTGACTAAGAGGATGTAAGCTTTTCTGTTTGTTTGAGATAAAAGTATTTTTGATTGATTCTAAAGCACCATAGAAATTCGATTGTTTTCCCTTTAATTTGGTGTTGTTGCTGAAATAACCTTCGAAATATTCGAGTCTTGACTCCAATTTAGACAAGAAAAGATCCAGCTTCTCTAATATCCGTTCTTCCAGAGAAGCATCACCTCCCGTGTAGTCACTTTTTGAGCGGATTCTCTGCATCAGCAATTTGTCGGCTTCGGCAACGCCCGCATTTTCCCAATGATCAGGGTCGTTAGGGCGCTGTTTGGCTGACTGGTTGACAAGTCTCAGCTCGGTGCTACTAGATGACATGGCAAAGAAAGATGAACAACTGAAGTTAGCAGAGGAGAAGACAAGGAGAAGAAGCGAACAAGCCCGATTAATAACTCAAATTATTTTTCTGCAAACGATCCACGAGCGTTTGTGGTGTAAGGGTTTATAAAAAGAAAGGAGCGGCGGATGACCAGCGACAAATGACGATGGAAGAATGACGGGCCAAGTGAGTCAGTCAAACAAGTCTTGCCAATCACTGGTGATTCAATCAAAACAGCAGTGATGTACAAACGACACGCTTCGTTCAGGTTCTTTGCAACAAGTGGAGCTGAATACGACACGATCGTAGCGAATCGGATACACCTCGAAAAAAAAAATATTTAGGCGGTGCAATACGAGCGAACCGAGGAGGGACCGGATGATATTACCGTAGCCATTCACGCTACCAAAAGAAAAGCTTTAGCAGGAGATTCAAAACCAAACATTCTGGTGAAGCGATTTGTGAGCAAATCAGTATCTAAATCTGAAAACAAACCTTCGGTTGTCGCTCATTATGATTACTCCCATGTCTTCTGGTGTAAGGATGTAATGATTACGTAGTTCAAAAGCTCGCTCAAATTCAAAGTACTTACTACGGTACAATAGGTCGCCCGTCATTTCCCCACCTGTAACCTATGATTGCTCCTCACTCTTCGCTCCTTGTTCTGAAAACCACACCCTCTCCCTTCCCCTTAAACTCATCCACCTCAACCACCTCGACCTCCTCGACCAATCCCATTTTCATTGCCTCCTTCTCACTGAATGTTCCGAAAACATCAACTTGATCTATCTCACCCAATCCCGGAGGTGGCGACAACCTATTGAATCCCCAGTGCAACAAGAATGACACGATAAATCCGTACAAAAATGCCAATTGGTATAGATGTTCGGCTCCCGAAGGGATCTTTATATTCGAATTGCATGCGTTTATGAATCCTGGCATGAGAGGAGCAAACCCAATAACCCAGGCAGCAAAAGACCGCCAATTGAATCCAGCATTGAACCAGTAAATTGAAGACTCGTCCGGCGTGAAAAGATGAGATAATCTCAATTTACGCTTCCGGACTATCCAGTAATCGCACACCATGATTCCTGTCATGGCTCCGAGTAAAACAGCATATGCTGACATAACGTCAATAAATGTTCCAGCAGTGGAAAGCAGTTGCCATGGTTGCAACAAGATCGAAATGCACAGCCCAATGTATGCACCCCGCCGTAAAGTCAAATAGCGAGGAAATAATCCGGAAAAATCCATTCCAGCAGAAAATGCATTGTCCACGGTATTTATGGCTAATTGACCTGCTAAAAGTCCAACACCACAGAAGAAAGCACCTGCACGTGACTTGGCGTTGTAATCATCGGTTAACCATCTCTCAGCCAACTTTGGTGGATTCCAAATTCCACCATCTGTATCTGGATACAATTTAGCACTGGCAGATGTTGTGAGACAACCCATGAGAGGAACCACTGTTCCGTAGAACAGAATGGAAACAGCTTGACCAACTATAGGTTCATGTGTATTGGTTGCAAATCTATTGTAGTCTGGTTGGTTGGTAAGACCAACGGCAATAGTACCGATTGTAGTCTTGATTCCAGCCATGATAGCCCAACCTTTATCCCAGGCAGATTGTGCTGTAGCCGGCTCCGATAGCAATGGGCCTCCTCCATGAGCCTCTGCAAGGCAATACACCATCATTCCAAACAAAGTAGCACCAGTAAGAGCGTTGAGTGATGTCAGCAGACGAGCAGATTTCTCCGGTGGTATATAGATCATTCCACACATAAGAACAATGTATATAATGAATCCAACAAATTCTTTAGTTTCCATGTGTGTGTTTGCAGGTAACGTGTTTTTCATATTATGGTAGCCAGGTGAAAGTGCTGATAATATCACCGACACACATAACCCGCCGGTCCATGACTGAGTAGAAAGCCAAACGACTCCGAGCATGATACGTTGAACAATAGCAATGTACGAACCCCTCATCCCCCAAATGGCGCGACTCACCACGGGATATCCAATATGATATTCAGCTCCAACCCATCCATTCAAAATTGCCATCGCACATATGATGATACGACCAATGATATTGGATAACATAGCCATCCAGACGGAGTTACCAATGGAAATCAATGTGGAACCCACAGTGTAGTTGGAAATACAGAGGTTGTTGATTGCCCAGAATCCCATAAATGTCCATTTGTCCCATGTTCGTCTACTTGGTGGTAACGGAACAATGTCATCATTCAACCACTGACTGGTTGGTTTACCGTCGGCAGTTTTGACGCGGAGAGATTGTTTTATTTGAGTCCAACTTTTCATCTTGCTTGGTCGTCCAGTGTTTCTGTCCATCGTTAGGTTGAAGATCTACAGATCTATTTATTTTTATTTCACTCGGCTATGTCGCCGTTTTATTGGCTTGTTGATAACAGCGATTTTCCCAAAAAGGGAAAGAGATAAGACTCGGATAATAATTTTTCAGGCACTAACGAGTTAATGGGGGAGTGAGGCGAGCGCAGGAAGTGAAGCGAGATAACGAGTGCGGCGGTAACACAAGTGAAGCAGATACCCGTAGCAGTTGGAGCAAATGATTCACAAGCGAATCAAGCGAATCAAGCGAATCAAGCAAGATTAGCAAATGACTCGATTACCGACTCGCTTCGCGCGTCGTTCGCTCAACAAGCCATCGCCAACCACCTCAAATCCGGCCAATTTTGCAAGTCTCCCGGCGTTTCGCTACTAAATCCGCCAAGAACCTCGCGTACAGTTTTTTCATCGCCAAAGATACGCCGTATTGCCTCACCCTCGTGGGCAGGGGCCTCGCTGAAACACTTCAAACTCTCATCCAAAGTTTTACACTTCATCAGCATGATCAACCTCCCTAAAACACTAGCTGTCTCCACAATAGCTTCGGCTTCAATCTCGTTGGTCCGTAGCACTGCCACCAAATCTCTGTGGACCTTTTCGAGCTGTGCTACCGTCTCTGGGTCGTGTCCCGCCCCGGAAACAAGAGCAAACGAAGCCTTCGCTACAGATGCCTGCGCTATCGTGTGAGAATGGCGCAAGTACTTTGCATCCGATCGATAATTAGGTAACTGCTCCGTGAGAATACGGTACGGAGTCAAAATTTCTTGGGCTGCACCAAAACACCTACCGTCCTTTGTCGGTAGAAAACTGCACACTTTGACCCGCAAAATGTGCACACACGTCCAGAGCATATAGGCCACCCAATAAGTTGGTGATCTCAAAGGGGGAGGCAATGTTCCCCCAGGGTTCAGGTACCATGGATACGTTTCGACGACTTTACCGATCTCGCGGTCGATTTGATCGATCACCTCGACGGCATTCAAAAACTCGCCGTCTGGCGTCCACATCCGGTTCACGATCTTACATAAGCGGATGAAGTAGTAGTTGGCTACGATCCCCAACGGCTCCACGTTGGGATCTCTGTATGTAATAGAACTCGCAGTGATATCCTCGTCTCTGCAGTACGATGGGAAATTGTATTCTGAGAACCCGCACGAGATTATTGGTGGTTCAGATCGGTTTAAAGCAATCAGCGTGTCAACAGCACACAAGTTCCACCACAAGCGTCTGCGTTGTTCCTGTTCGATATAGTTGTTGCACACTGTTTCCTGGTGCAAACCGATCATGGTGGATGCGGCGATTGTTTCTCCGAGATACGACTTGAGCTCTTTGATTCTCCTGGCGTACACTAAGTAGGGAATGAGAGTAACAAACACAGATATTTGCTCGATGAATGGATTCTTGTCTGCGTCCTGTGCTTTGAGTGATTGTTGGGATGCAATGAACCAAACGGAGGAGTAGTTTCTCAGGAGTCTCGGTTTCAACTGCATCTCATCACAGAGTCTCTTGGTAGCATTTTGTCCCACAACACAGATAACTGAGAAAACCGACGCTAGATCTATCAATGAGATCTCGGAGACCGATATTTGCCAGAACCGCTGGTACATGGCACGGAAAGACGGCTCATGGAGTGGCTGAAACACTGAGAGACAATCTTTGAAGTAAAGATCAACCATCAGATCACAATGGACTTTGTATGGCAAGAGTCTAGTGAGATGGAGTCTCCAAGTCGCACTCTTCCGAACACAAGAATTGAGTTGGTAAAGAGACGCTAGAGAGTTCTGGGACGTTCGATCATGGATGGAGTGTTTCTGAGTCGAGTGGCGTCCAAAGGTTTCCCAGTCCCACGAGGATGTGTGTTTGGATTTTCTCATCGAGAGAAGATGTGTGCTGGAAACCTGGCTGATCCACTTGCGGGGAGGATTTTTCCGGCATTGATCCTGAGTTTTCCTGCGAACACACGCAGAGCATGGCATTTCCTCGTTACATTTCAGTTTATGTAATCGGCAACAAAGGCAGCTACCACCTTTCTGGATCCGCGGCGCCGCTGGCATACTATATTGATAATCAATTAATTCGTCGTACGTCAAAAAAATTATTGAATAAACACGCACTTTTTTCTTCTATTCAACTTTAATTTTTTCCTTGTCTTTTTTGCATTTCTCGAACCGTTTTTATCGCGTGTGAAGCGATAAGAAATTTCAGACTTTGCCAGCCAATAATCCGCAAGTATATCCGAGCTTTTTCGGTAGCCATCGATTTGAAATAATATTTATACACTACAGATTCCAGGTACCTACCTACATTTAGTTTCCTATCGTCAGTTGTCAACGGCTAGTTGTCAATTGCCAGTACTTGCCAGTCGTTTTTTGGTCACTCACTACCTTCCTCCCGCTTAGCTCGAATTCTAGTTCGGCTAACACTCACTTTCCACCATGCTTATCGGAGTCGACGTCGGCGGTACAAATACCGACTCGGTTCTCATCAATCCTCTCCAGCTCAACACGGAAACAAGAGGTGTTCTGGCCTGGAATAAATCTGCGACAACCAGTGATGTCTCCGACGGAATTCAAAAAGCAGTTCAGCAACTATTCAACGATTGTCCTGAGGTCGACAAGAAGAAAATTGTCTCCGTCACCATTGGAACAACCCACTTCATCAACGCAGTCATTGAGCAGGACCGTGCCAAACTGGAAAAAGTTGCAGTTCTCAGGCTAAGTTCGAATTATTCCATCCATGCTCCTCCCTTCACCGACTTCCCAAACGGATTGCGTTCCGTCATGGAGGGTTATTCGGCAATTCTCAAAGGTGGCCACAGAATCGACGGAAATGTCGTCCAGCCCCTGGACGAAAACTCCATCCGGGAGCACGCTACTCGAATCAAACAACTCGGTCTTAATGCAATCGTAGTCAACGGACAGTTCTCTCCAATGTATCAGGAACACGAGCTGCGGGCTGCAGAAATTATCAGAGAGGTGCTCCCGGAAGCAAACCTCGTTTTGTCTCACACTATCTCTGGGCTCGGCTTCATCGAGCGTGAAGATGCCTCTATTTTGAACGCATCTATCATGTCTTTTGCACGCAAGATCATTAAGTCGTTCAAAAACGCAATGAGATCAACAGGACTCAACTGTCCTATTTTCCTGACCCAGAACGACGGAACGGTCATCTCCACTGCCGAGGCCATGAAACTCCCAGTCAGAACGTTCTCTTCGGGAGCAACAAACTCCATGAGAGGTGCTGCCATCTTGTGTGCCAAAGAGGACTCCATCAAAGGCAAATCGGTCATTGTGGCAGACATCGGTGGAACTACCACAGATGTCGGACTGTTGCTACCATCGGGCTTTCCAAGACAATCCTCAGCATTCTCGTCGATCGGAGGTGTCAGAACCAACTTTTCCATGCCTCACGTCGAGTCTATTGGTCTCGGAGGTGGCTCGCTCGTGAAAATTGGCTCCGAAGTGACCATTGGCCCAGAATCTGCAGGAGCCAAGATTTTACAAGATGGATTAGTTTTTGGTGGATCAAAGGTTACGGCTACTGACGTCACTGTTGCCTGTGGAGAGGAAGACAACTCAATATCCGATAAGAGCATCTACAAAGTCGGAAACTACTCCAACGTCAAGGGAGTCTTTTCCGACGAAATCAAATCGAAGTTTAAAGCAGAACTGAAAAGAATGTTGGAAGGTGTTATCGACAGAATGAAAACGTCTGCAGATCCTGTCCCGGTACTTTTGGTTGGTGGCGGCTCGTTTATTGCTCCCGAAGAGCTCGAGGGAGCCAGTAATGTCTTTCGTCCGCCATACTTTGGTGTTGTCAATGCTATCGGTGCTGCAGTTGGAAAAATCTCTGCCCATGCCCATGCGATCCGCAAACTGGAACCGACAGACGATAAAGAAGTTGTGTTGGAACAACTCAAACAGGAAGCTTTTGCAAAAGCTGTGGCCAAAGGTGCTCTTGCCGATTCACTTGTGCTGGACATGGTGAGTGCCAATCCAATTCCTTATGTCGGTAACACGATCGAATTCTACGTCAATGTTATTGGAGATGTCGACTACACTTCGATGGAGGCAATCGGTGAGGATGATGAAGAAGGAGAAGAAGAATTGACTACCGGTGGAGAAGTTACAAAAAGTATCGAAAATTCCCAGAAAGAGGAGGAATCATTTGATGTCGCTTCTTACAAACCTTTCATCAACGAGGATAACGAGTGGATTCTATCTGAAATTGATTGTGAATTCTTGCGTATCGGTACCTACATTCTCGGCTGTGGAGGTGGCGGAACCCCATACCACCACTTCCTAGCACTTCGGAATCATGTCCGCGAAGGTAAAAGCCCAATCAAAGTGATCAGTCCCGAAGCGTTTAAGGAAGGAAAAATTGTCACTGTTGGTTTCGCCGGGTCCCCTACTGTGGGTCTAGAGCAGTTATCAGGAGACGAAATGATTCATTCATACAATTTATTGCACAAATTTACTGGAGAAACCCCGAAGGCATCTCTCCCCTTTGAGATTGGGGGAGGTAATGGATTAACAGGACTGAAAATAGCAGCAGATCTTGGAATTCCTTGCGTGGACGCAGATCTCATGGGTAGAGCATATCCTACTGTTTGGCAAATGATTCCTCCATGCTATACCAACGGAACTTTCTTCACCCCATGTACTTTGAGTGATGGAAATGGTAGCACAATGCTGTTGTCGGAGGCTTACTCCGACGTTCTTGTGGAGAAGATTTTCCGGGCAGCTCTTTCTGAGATTGGTGCTCATTGCGGATTTGTCTCGTTTATAAGCAGTGACGACCTTTCCAAACGGAGTATTTTCAATACAACCTCATTGGCCTGGAGAATTGGTAGAGCAGTCCATCTTGCGAGACAGAACTCAGAGATCGAAAGACTTCCAGAAAGAATCATTGAGGCTTGTGGTGGACCACTGACTGCTACCAAAATTTTTTCTGGTAAAATCGTCCGCGTCGATCGACGTACTTTTAAAGGTCATGTTTACGGTGAAGTCGACATCAAAGAGGAGAACAGCGACCGTGTTTTAACAGTTCCGTTCAAAAATGAGAATATTTACTGTGAATTGACTGAAAATGGTGTCAAGAAGATTGTTGCCTCGGTCCCAGATCTTATTTCGGTGAATGATACTGAAAGCGGTGAGGCATTAGGTACTCAGGAGTATCGTTATGGACTTTTAGCTTTTGTTCTCGTTATCTCGCCAAGTAATAGATGGACGGACAGTGATAAGGCTTTGGAGGTTGGTGGTCCAAAGGGTTTTGGTTATGACTTTGAGTATAAGCCGGTGGGGGAGTATGTTGCTCCGAGAAGCGTGATTGAGGAGTATGGAGCAAACTAGGCCAGTAACGTAAGGTGAGTGAATAGAAGGATGTTGACCTCCCCTATCACTAATCACCTTGTTCGTTATAATACTTTATAGATTGTGGCGTACGTAGATCAAATTTATAGCACTCCTGTAGTTTTATGATAGAGTTATTGTTTCAATTTATGCGGATCACAAAATCGGCGCGTCGATCGGCGCACCTCCCACATTTTCACATTTTCTGTCAATCGTGCCATTTTTTCAAACCTGGGATCAAGAGAACACCTCTCCATGACTTCCCTTATACCGCACCACCTGATGAGGTACGATCTAGCACGGAAACGGAAGCTACCTGATGATTCTGGAGACAGCCGTCGAAAGCTTGCGGCACACGCGCAAACATCGTCGGACCAAATAAATGATGTTCTTGTCAGCTGGTACGATAGGAGCTCACTTGGTAAATTAGAACTTCTCCCACCACCACTTGTGTCTTCGGGCCAATTCAGTCTGGTGGATCCAAGCTTGTTCCAATTAACACAGAAGAGCACGTTGTATTCAATTGAAACGTCAGCAACAGCCAAACTACTCACGACCTATACAAAACCCAGCTGGACCGATTATCTACTAAGATTCCTGCCTAGTAGATCTGAGTGCGACATGTTGGTCAACACTTATGTCAACGATATCTCCTGGGCTTATAGGGTGTTGCATGAAGGATTGTTTTGGAAGCAATATAATGACTTCTGGTGTACAGATGTTGCCGATACACCACTGGACTTCCTAGCATTGATATTCGCCATGCTTGCAGTCAGCAGCTCGTTTATCACGCCTTCTGCACTCCCAGACGATGAAAGCTGTATTGAGTTGCGTAAGATGTCATCTGTTTGGTACAACTGCTGTCGTGAGGCTATTCAAGTGTCTGACTGTGATAATAATCCTACACTCACTCATCTTCAAGCATTCACAGTTTTGCAAACCTATTTCTATACACGCAATGACAGCCAAAGTTTGCACTCACTTTTGGGTAGAGCAATTGCCGCAGCCCATGCTCTCAAACTTCATAAACTCACTCTTCAACCCAATGACGCCAAAATCAATCACATCGAATACGAACTGAAGAAAAGACTATGGTGGAATATCTGTTCGTGCGACTCGTTCCAGGCAGTGAGTTTGAACAGACGTCCGTTCATTATAAGCCATCATTGTCAGGTGCCCATGCCTTGCAACGCACACGACAAGGATATCACTGAGACACATATCATCACCCACGACCTCGAAACTACTCCAACATATGTGTCTGTGATCATCTACATCAACAGATTGTTACAGATATTCAACTCCTTGTGGGACACCGACGGTGTGTATGCAAAGACCTGGAGGGACGTTGTAGATGTTGATAGACGGATGAACAGGTTTTTGAGTTCTTTACCTTGGTATCTAAGATTTGACAAAAACGGTTCGCTTGTGAAACTACCAGAAAATTTACCACACGCAAACACCATACATTGGCAGTTTCACTATTTGTGGAGTTGCGCATATACGCAAAAATTACGTATGCACAGACAGTTTTTATCGCCTAAAATTGAGTACTGTTTTGCAGCTTGTGAAGAAGCCATCCAAAAAGTGTTGTTGGTCTACAATCAGTTGAAGAAAATAAAGAACATATTCAATACATCTCTTTTCCTTACACAGGGTTATCAGATCTTCTCTGCCACAGTGGCGCAAGCGATTTTTATTCTCGTGGAAAGACCAGCTTATTCAAGAACAATCAAGACTCAGGTGGAAATGTATGCCTCAGATCTAGATCACATGGCTAAATGCCATGTTGAGACGTCCATTGTTCATCAGGGAAATAGTGTATTGAAAAAGTTAATTGCAAGGTTGAATGAATCGTTACTACCACCAGCTCAAAATTCTAAACGTTCTCCTCCGGTCGAAGATCCCGTTGAGGATAGAAACAACAAGTTAGCTTTTTTGTCGCTTATTACCAAAGAGATTTATTCTGTTTTTGGTGGCAGGTTTCTCACTGAATCGTATGTAAGAAGGGCAGATGAGGCTACGCCAGCAGTCGTTGATTCACATACTGCTGAGAAGATGCCAATTTATGAATCTGTTCCTAATGATACGGCGAACGCCTCGCTAAAGGGCCCTGATTCATTGAACCATGTTGATCTTATGGCGGTGTCGCACACCTGGGGATCCAATTCAGAGGAAAACAGGGATAATTTAGACTGGGAGTTTTGGAATTCTTTCTTCAATTCCATGTGAGCAACAACGAGCAACGATTTGCTGAAAAGACGAGCGAAGTGAGTATTTTGTGAGCTGTTGCAAAAAGTTAGCGGACCAGCTAGTACGGGATGATGTTTGGGTCCGTTAGACGAAGAGTCGAAAAGACGGTTGAGTGAGCCATATTTCAAGGAGCTTGCGAAACTCACCTGTGATTTTCTGTCATCTACAAAACAGCAACATTTTGTTTGGTATCTAGTTTTGTGCCTTTCTCTTCGTTTTGAACTGTGTACTTTCAATACCGCATTTTTACGCATTATTACAGATGACGAGCAAGGCAAGTGGGTCGAGTGACTCCAGTTCACTCACCTGCGTCACGATAACCGGAGTGAATCGTTCACTCGAGTCCATCAAACGAGAGAATTACTTGCTTCGCTCATTAGATGCTCACACACATCCAACAATCTCCCATCATATCCCTCCATTGAGATAACAACCACACCACCCATCCCGACACATGTCCACCCCATAACTCTCGCAACAAACCGTGCTAGAGGCAAGCCATCAACCTCTTCTTCCTCTGGTATAACAAGCACATCAATTCCCCTGAACTTGCCGTTTAACTTCCTTTTCAGCGTCTCAAAGTGTTGGAGTCCCGAACGGTAGCTGGCAAAATCCAAACCAACTTTTTCAGGAAACAATTCCAGAGAAACTGGGCCAATTGGACAGGCCGAAGACCCATTCAATGCAGTCGAAGCCACTTCGCGGAGAAGATCCCAATCAAAGTCAACAAGAGTGCCAGAATGCTGTGGGAGTGCGCCCGTCGGTCCCCGCGACATTTGCGCATATGAAAACCCTCCTTTTCCAACGCCCCGGTAATCGCAATGATAAGTCGTGAACTGGTGAGACTGTTTGGAGTAAGGATCTTCACAGTCGAATCCTCTCAAAGCAGAGTATAATATGCGTGCATCGCGTACTGTTGGACAGCACAGGCATATAGTGGACAAAGAGCACACGTCAAACCCGTTTAATGAAATCATTCCTTTGGATCCCGAGAAGGAAATGATGCCATCCGGATTGATCAACCCGTTGTCCACCGTTATAACATACCTCTCCGTGTTATCTAATATGGCCCCGAAGTTCGTCAACTTAGCACGTATAGTGGCTTTGTCGTCCGCTCCAACCAAAGTAACAGGGACCTGCTCCAAAAGAAGCTGGTCATTCTCTGCTATTGGAATGGTTGACGGAGACTTCGAACAGAGTGAAAGAGATGCATCTTCTGACAGCTCAATGAGGTCTTTTCCGTACCCCAAAAAACCCAAAAGTCCATCATAGGCACAGCAGACATTCAACGACTCTTCAACAATAGAATTGTTGAATCCACCAGTGCAATCGGCAAGCACACAGCAATTGAAACCTCTATCGTTTGCTTCTCTGAATGTCGTTGCAACACAGCACTCAGTAGTGACTCCCGCTATTAACAGATGTGTCAAACCCCTTGAGACCAAACTCTGGTAAAAATCAGTGTTGTAGAAAGATCCTTTTCCCGGTTTATCGATCACAAGTTCTGACTTCAAAGGTTTCAATTCGTCTATAATGTCGTGTCCGTATTCTCCTCTGACCAGAAGCCGTCCCATCGACCCGTCTTGTCCGATCAGAAGAGGATAATTCTCCGGTTTGGCACTGTATTGTCTCCACATTTTAGTTGGTGCACAATCTGACAAATCAGGGACATGACCTTCACGAGTGTGTATCACTGTGAGTCCCAGTCGCCTGGCTGCCGCCAGCGTACGTGCACAAGGCTCAATCACTTTGGCCACCTCGTTGAACAGCTGTTCCGAATTGCACTGCAGGTATCCGTATCCTCCCTTGACTAGGAAGTCTCTCTGCATGTCAATCATTATCAATGCTGTTCTTCCGGGTGGTAGTTCAAAAGAAGTTGGCAGGGAGTTGGTGAGATGGACCATTGTATGTGACGAGCGGACAAACGATGTGTGAAGCAGATCGTGACTGAGTAGTACAAGTATCGCGTATCTGGCAAATAGTGTAAGTCTCTAGATAGATAACTTGTGGACGAGCGAAATGACTCATTGGTGGGGGAGCTTGCTTCAGCTGATATCAAACAGAGTGACTGAGTGTCAGATTTTCTTATCTTATCAGAGCGTGCGGCTTAAAAAATATTATGATGGCCGAGGCCAATGAGCGATCTACGAGCAAACGACAAAAGACAAGCAAACGACAAGCGAGCTACAAGATGAACAACAAGCGAAGCAAATGACTATCAAATTCAGCAGCTCATAAAGTGAATGGAGAGCAGAAGGGGTCATCTCTGTTACAAACAAAAAGTGTGCTAGCTTTGCTAACGAGCTCGGCTTATCGTTTGTCGCTCACCCAGCGGCTCAAAAAAATTCCGTCGGGCTTTTGAGGCCTCGGGGATGAACTAGCTTATCTCATGATTCGGTTCACTTTTCATGGAAGGAGAGATTCACAAGTTTATCAAGCGAAATGAATACTTCATAAACTCATCCTGAAACTGGGTAGATGGTTGATTGTTAACTCGCTTCAGTTTGTCCAGCATGCCCGAATTCACTTCTTTCTCAGGCAACTCACGCCAAGTCATCACCGAACAAGCAAGGAATGCTGCCTTCACTGAGATTCCTCTAATCTCTCTGAAAGCTCCAAAACCCCTTCTTGTCGAACAGATTAAGAAAGCGTGTACTGAGATTGGATTCTTTTACATACAAGACCACGGTATCTCGCAAGATCTCATTGATGCCCTTATTAATTCTGCCAAAACGTTCTTCAGTCTACCGGAGACAGAAAAAAATGAGATTCATTTCACCAAGTCTAGACATTTGCGAGGATATGAGGGATTTGGTGATAACAAAACTGAAAAAGGAAGAAAGCCAGATTTGAATGAACAGTTCAGCT
Organism: Ogataea neopini; assembly: GCA_030578575.1. Classification (NCBI taxonomy): domain Eukaryota; kingdom Fungi; phylum Ascomycota; class Pichiomycetes; order Pichiales; family Pichiaceae; genus Ogataea; species Ogataea neopini. The sequence continues at coordinate 581,141 of JAJMSO010000002.1, forward strand.
GGGGTTACGAACCTACAATGGACCCCACAATGTCTCAAAGTGATGTCCAAGAGTACCTAGCTGATCCGGACAAAAACCTCATGTACGGACCCAATCGCTGGCCTAAAAAAGTTCCTGAACTGAAGTTAAACGTTGAAAAGTACTATTCTGAAGTTCTCACTTTGGCAAGGACCCTAATGGGTCTTTTTGCTCTAGCTTTGGACCTTCCAGAAGACTATTTTGCGTCATCTCTCAAGAAACCGGGTGCCATGGGTAGAGTGTTACACTACCTACCGCAACCAGTAGACTCTCATGACCAACTGGGAATTGGTGCCCATACAGATATTGAGTGTTGTACTATTCTGTATGCTGGAATGGTTCCTGCTTTACAAATCCTTAACTCTGAGGGTGAATGGATAGTGGCTACTCCAATTCCTGGAACGTTTGTCATCAATATAGGAGACCTCTTGGCAAGATGGACAAATGATTTTTTCATCTCTACCGTTCATAGAGTGAAGAATATGACAGGATCTGAAAGATATTCCGTTCCTGTTTTTGTTGGCGTGGATTATGAGACGGTGATTGAACCACTGGAAACATGTGTTGGGGAAGGAAAGAAATACCCTCCGATTAAGGCTGGTGAGTACGTATACAAGAGACTGGCTTACAGTCGGTTTGACGAAGGGGATCCTAGAAGAAGCGAGTGAGGAGTCGTGTAAGCGAGTCGTTTTTGAAGGAGTCGTTAGCACTCTATACTCACGCTCCATAATTACTGAAGAAGAAATCCATACCTAGTGGAGTAGGCATTGCCCGTCTTCTCTTTGTAACTGTTATCCACTCTTACTATTATGTAAAATCTACTTGTTTATCTTTATTGAATAGTATTATTTATCGGTCTCGATATCGCAAAGCATAAATAATTGAATGACTCGCTCCGCTCGTCATTTTTCTAACCGTTCGGCTACTTATACTTCTCTCCGCCTATCAGAATATCCTGTCTTTCGACACTCACCTCCTCAACGGATCCACCTTCATCAAACATAAACAACACCGTCTCATCAATAAGAGTTTCAGGCTCTGGGAACAACTTGCATAAACAACCATAACAGACCGCAGAAGTAACAAGGCCGTAAAAGTACGACATGTCCCACAGATGTATAATTCCCTGATTAACACTGACATTGGAATTGACATCCGAGGCAAGACCAGGCAAACATGGGACATTTGCTACAAGAAAACAAACGACAGCACGCCAGTTGCAACCACGCATGTATCTGTAGCGGCCATTAGGATCGTACAATGCCGGCACATCCACGTGTTTCCTTTTCACTACCCAGTAGTCAGCGATCATGATACCGGTGATCGGAGCCAAAAAACATGAAAGCCCAGAGATAAAAGTAATGAGCTGACTAGCAGAGTTCTCAATCTTCCATGCCTGAAGCACCCAGCCTGAGGTGATAGTGATGAGAATCGCGCCTCTTCTGATGTTGATGTATCGTGGGAATAACGAGCATAAGTCGTTAGCTCCAGTGATGACGTTTGCGGATAAGTTGGTTCCAATTTGGGCAATACACCAGGCAGCTCCAACAAAGAAAGACGCTGCACGGCCTTTCGAGCCAGACTTAGACCATTCAATAGCATAATCAGTAGGAGACCAAACATATTCACCATACACGAGGTATCCAGCAGAAGATGAAATAATAGCCATCATCGTCACAAATGTCGCCCACGTTGGAATAACAACAACCTGAGCATACTGTCCATTTGACTTATCGTTCATGTAACGAGTGAAGTCACAAATGTTGGTGGCCATCGTGGCCCATCCAGCCACAGATGAATTGAGAAGCTTGAGATATAGCCATGACCTTTCCGAACCATGGACAGTATACTTCTGGTGCCATATCTGACCAGTTCCACCAGCTTCTTTGGCCATTCCTGCAGCAGTTCCAATCAAACATGCAGACACTATAATCGCTTTGAATACAAAAACCCAACGCAGTTTGTGTGGTGGAATCAATAAAAATGGTAGCTGAATGCTCCAGAAAATGAAGTGAGCAACCATCTCGGATGACGTAATACCCATAGATTCAGGTATATGATTTGGAATTTTATCAAATGACGGCCATATTGCCGCAATACAACGAGCCATGGCTAAAGAACCTGAGAAAGTTTGTGTTGAATGCCAAAAAATCGCAGTCACACATCTTGTAATAACAGCGAATTTGGCAAAATGATAGCCAAAAGAAGCTCGAACAGCAACAGGGAACGGAACATGCAACTTGGCACCAATGGCTCCATTGAGAATCAGCGGTATACCAATGATGAACATTCCGACCGTAGAAGTCGTAAGAGCTGTCACCCATGTCATACCATCCTCCAATGCAGTAGCTGGGAATTCCACAGTCTGCATTGATAGATAATCCGAGGCCCAGAATCCAATAATTGCCCACATGTTCCAATTTCTTCTGTCAGGAGGAGTAACATCGTTGTCGATGTTTGTATCGACCCCGTCGGGCGCGCAAGAAGATTCTTGTTTTGGCAGTCTCCACGCCTCTTTGGACGTGAGTTTGTCTTTCACCTCGTATTTCAATTGTGACACCGACTTCATGGTGAATATAGTAATGAGCTTCCTTTGCTAACTAGTTCCCTCAAAAATTAGGAAATATTTGCCTTTAAATCGTGCAAGAAAACTGCAAACACAGCCGTCAAGTCTCATCCGACATCAACATACTTTTCTTTCGGTGATTAGCACTGTTTTCTTATCGACCCCCTACTGATAAGCGGTATCGTACCTGCAGAGTTTGGCCTCGGGATTTTTTGTTGTTTCGTGCACGACTCGATTAGCCCGTTGGAATTGACAAGCTGATCGGACTGGGCGAGCTAAGCGAGTTGAGCGAGCTGACAAGATTCATTAAACGGAGGCTACTTGGTCAGTCTTGATACAAGGAGTTTATTAATAGCTGTGACTGTTTGAATTGCTCATGAATTGACATTTATATGGGCCATAGTTTGAAATTAGACGACTCCCAACTCAGATCAAGTCATCTAAATAGACAACCTACTTGAAGTCTGCATGCTGTGTTGGTTATTTTGTTTCGCTGGCATCAAAGATATCGACCATTTCTAAATCAATGGAATTCATTCGTTATCCTGTTGTTCAACCAACGTGTTTGATATTTATTTTATTTAATTTTTCAATCCTTTGGTTATGTGCCCTGACTGACCCCCAATTTTTGGGAAATTTTGAGATAAGAATTTAAGCAATAAACAAATTAAAACTACTCTCAATAAGCGACTCACATGCGCGTCAGTCGTCTCATATGACAGCTGAAGGGGTCGATACCGTTTCCAATGGGGCTCAAAAACACCAGAAACAGGCTTTGAGCCGCAAAAAACGTTTCAGAGCATGCGATTCCTGTCGCAGACGCAGATCCAAATGTGTGATGAATCAAGAGGATAGTAAATGTTATCTGTGCTCATTCCACAATTTCGAGTGTTCCTTCATCAATCCGCCGCCAAAGAAACGAAGATCAACCCGAAACAGCACAGAAAGACACCAAATTGTCACAACTTCGGGAGAAGTTCCCTCTCAAAATATGTCCATACAAGATCAACTCTTCGAGCCCTCTATGACCGACTCGTACGTCTTGGTGAATGAGCCATTTACGGATTTCGACTACAATATGACTGGACTGGATGTGTCTGTTGAAAATGAGGACTTGTCTGCCGGACATACAAGTCCACAAACTGCACTTTCGTCTCAGGATGATGGATCTAATGTCTACTACAGCTTTGTAGGGTCCACTGCTGAATGGGATCCAAGCTTTGTTAGACTGGCTGGTGAAGATAATGGAATTCCTCTAACGACAATCGGCTCTGAGACTTTAGTTGAAAGGCATTTTCGACGGGTTTCCGGTATGGAAGGATTTGTTGGAGTTGCCCCGGGGCAGAACACTCAAACGTTTGGAGTCATAAATAACGAATCTGTCTTGATTAGTCAAATTATCGGCAATAACGGTCCTCATCTACTCTCCTTGTATTTTAGAATTGTCCATCCGTCTTTTCCAATCATTGACAAACAGAAATTCCTTTCAAAGTACGAGTCAGACCCGGGTTCTATCTCGTGTTCCTTACTCGCTTGTCTTTATCTTTTTGCCTTGAACTGGTGGTCTTTTGATTCAGATTTGTCATCAAAACCTCAGCCTTCTCAACAGTCTCTGGAGAAGATCGCTGAGCAACGTCTTCTTTTAGAAATCGATTATCCAACTCTATCGACGGTCCAGGCAGGCCTACTGTTGATCCAGCATCAGAGTTTTAGAGATCAATATGCAATACCTGGTCACTCCTGGGTTATGCAAAGCCAGATCATTGCCATAGCGCAGCAACTGGGTCTAGATCAGGATTGTAATGAGTGGAGTATACCTGCGACCGAAAAGAAATTGAGACGCCGCCTGGCTTGGGGATTGTATATCCAAGAAAAGTGGCTTGCAATGACGATGGGTAGAACTTCTCATATACAGGATGCCAATTGGGGTGTGACTGAACTGACTCAACAAGATTTCGGTGGTGAAGCTACAGATACAGACCATACAAAAAGTAAAGACGGAGCCATAGATTTGCAAACAGGAAGGGACTTATTCATTCAAATGACCAAGTTGACTCAAATTCTCAGCCGCATTGCCGACCAATTGTACAGCAAAACAGCCATATCCACTGTGAATCTCGCAGGTCGCTCGGGAATCAAATCTCAATTGATTAAACAGCTTGAACTGATCAAACCATTGCAAGAACAATTGAGAGAATGGGAAGCAAACATACCTAGTTGCTTACAGCTGGAGACTGTTAAGAGAGGGCATATCTACGCAACCCCAAATTTGAAAATATCTCTTGTCGCAACCAAATTTTGTCTATTAAAACCAGCTCTCAGTTTTCTCGGACAGGTGAAGGCCAAACAAATCCCGGTAGACGACGAATTTATGACGATAAGAAAAGTTTTGTACGACAGAGCTTACCATGATTTTGACTCAACAGTGGATTTTCTGAGTACCATGAGTGCAGAACACTTACAGACATTTTGGTACTGCTGGGCCAAAAACGGGTTCGCGTTATCAGTCAGCTTTGGTCTCCTTCTTTATCTGTCAACGGGCACCAATATAGAACATTATAAGTGCACAGACAAGATCGAAGAATATGGATGGAAACTAACAGTCAATTCTAAAACAGCTGAATTTTTGCATCCTTCTAGGATTTGGCTTGATCAACTAAAAAGGTTGTTGAATGAGGATTCATCAGCGCCAACATATAAACCCTTCCTGATTGAGAACGGTACATAAACTGAAGCAAACTTGTCTCTTGAAGCTTGCGTGGATCATCGAGATAGCTTCAACGAGTACTTGAAAAACCAGTTGACAATTGTTAGTTTATCACTTTTCCCACTGAGTGGAAACTCCCACTCATTATTTAACATCAAATAAAATCATTCAATTAGGGCCTCCGCGTACCAGCTTACATTAAAGAGGTGGTTGAATTATCTTCAAACCAGGTCACGTGATTTAAAATTCCTTGTGATTGATAGTCATGTGTTGAGTCACGTGTGTTAAATATCACGTTTTGATCACGTGATTTATATGTTGAAATATAGTCGCACCAACCACACAATCATTACTCGAAAGCCATGGAATCCGAGAATGCCTCCTTTCAACAGAGAATTTGGAAGAATTTTGTCCACAGCTGTAAGTGTTCCCCTATAATAGAAAAATGAAAGATTTTAATTTAATTTTCTTCGTTTTTTAATGTACGTTGATTGGAGGTTTGTTGACAAATCCTCTAACAGTTTAAGCTTATGACCGAGTCTGATGCGATTTGCTATTAAAGTATGTCCAAATTTTCATCAACATCCTGAATGATAAGATGCATTTGAATAAACAAAAATTGAGCGCTCACTTGTAAAACTGAGTTCAATATTGTATGTGTCTTCCACATGCAAAACAGAACGGAGCTTATGTGACTATTTGTGAAAAATTCATAACCTCTGACTGATTCTTCGATGTGAGTGACACTATCAACAAAATTTCTACTAAACGTACAAAATTATCAGTTGCTATCACATGGAACGAGAAAATTATCACTGCTGTATTAAAAATTCTTTGGAATTACCCAAGAATTGAAGACCAAAAAACTGGATAAACCAAGTGAGTCAATTAAATTAAAAAAGAATACAGATACATGATGCAATTTAGGGCTCATAACAGAACACAGAAAACAATCGCAGGTAAGTTTAATGGGTAAAGGTGATTGATTTGAAATGGTATATCTAGGAGTTTTGGTATTTATAAGTGCAACAAAAATTTTCATTAGGACTGTATTCTTTGATCTGCCGTTTTACTGTAATCCTTATACAAAATCTTACTTGCCATCCAAAGTCGAATGACGATTGTTTTGTGTTTCGAAGAAAACCACGCAAACTTCTGTTCTTCACAAAATCAGTATAAAAGAAGTCGGCACATCATTAGACGGTATAGAATCTTCGAAATCATTTTTTTACTCAATAATTTTGAAGTTTGTATTGAATTGATGTTATAACTTCGTTATAAATCATATTGATTTACTAAGTATCTTGAGTATCTTATTCCTCAACTAAGATCAAAAACTATATAGTCACCTTATCCCACTTAATTAAAACAATAGTAGATCAATATTGTGGAAAGAAACATCATGGTTCGGACTTAAGTCTTAGCACACCTTTTGAACAAAACTGCCAAGAACTAAATTTCCTCACAACAGTTTGAGATGTATTGCAATGGAGCAAATACCAGCTTTATATGGCCAATCCATCCTTCGACATATGAGATGAGGTGTTAGTCCATCTAAACGCAGAATGTGTCTTGGAGAGGGGTGCAAGCTAAATCGCAAAAGAGCACTTTGGATAATGTTAAAATTAAACGGTGACACTCATTGTCAATTTAAATTTGCAAGGCCCAGGAAAGTAAGTCGACCGGGCATAGCTCGGCACTAATCAATCAGTTGGAACACACTACTACTTTGGCTCGATCACATCAAGCGAAGTTAAAATCATTCCTCGGAAAAGAATCATCTTGAAATAAAGAACCTAACCTGTCAACGACAGCCGCAATCCGGTTAATGAGTCTCCACATCTTTAGAGGACAAACACTTTTGAGAGAGCACTGAGCGGTTTGGGAAATACACGTAAGTAGTTCCTTGTAGTATTATGTATTGATTTCTAACCTATGGGTTAAAAATTCCACTGGAATAGTGTTCAGGTCCTAGATTAGGTCTGATGGGAAGGAATTGAATCTAATTCTATGATCATATGGCACAACCCCCTCTCGAGTACGGATGGTGACCTCGGTCTTAGTGTAACATCTACTGAGTAACAGAAGCGACATTTGAGTTTCAAATGATAAAGAATACTGAAAACTTCCCATTTCCTATTTCTGCAGTTTTTTAAGCACTTATTGTCTTTTTGAAGGAGATACTAGTTATATAATTTCTTTTTTCATCATGAAGTTTCAGACAAGAAAAAAAGAAGTTCGACCCAATGGTGGGGTAAACCTTCTGAATCGCAAATTTGTTGAGATCATGAAACTATATCACTAATGAGTCTTTGAATTTTTTGAGCTTATTAGTTTTGCGTTAATTGACCAAGTCTAGTATGTTTAAAGAGAACTTGGAGTGGTAGTAAGTGGGAAAAAGTCACAGGCAACTTTCAATTTTTTTTGATTGCCGGAATCCACGTGGATATCTTGAAAATAAATGTATGATAAAAAAAAACATCCAGGGCCCCAGAAATTAGTTAAGCAACCCGAGGTTAAACTTAATGTTTTGCCATGTACTTACTGAATCCTTTCTTTTTATTCCCAGGTTATGGTAGGCCCCACTGAGTGTATGCTGTCACAGATCTCTATGATCAGGTTATCTAGAATGCTCTATATTTTACTGTGACCCAGGGGTGCTTTGTAGAATTTTTAAGATGAACTTGGTCGCCATGCATGCCAATTTGGGAAACTGGTTGTCAAGTAAATGATCCCAAGACACAAGTCTTTCAAAGCTCAGGATTCTTGGAGGCAATGATCTTTCGGAACCTGTGGCCAGAAAAGAGAAAAAAACTTCTCTCTGATTGGCACCAAATATCCCAAATATCCAAGACTAATAACTGTTGATGAACGTCTTTGTGATGTTGATGTTGTATCATGCCCACTAAAGAGAAGCGAAACTTTTCTTGAGTGCATCATAACACCCTACCATTGAGTTAAATCTATATTTGCAGAGCCTTGAAAAGTTTAAAAGACATTTTTTTTCTTTCATAATAGCTCTCTGAGGACCTCTATAATCCCTCTTGGTGTCGTGAAAGTTCGAAAAAGTGCTGTCATCATCTGTATTTTCAATCCTGATAAAATACCCTGGAACAATCAAACAAGAAATTGGAGGTAATAGCCTTCTCTTATAGTTAAAATGCAAACACAACACTTGGTGAGATTACTTCACACATAAATGCACATACCAGTAATTACCCAATTCCAAACCGATTGGGCAAAACAGAAAGGTTCAAAAGTATAATCATTCACAAAATATAAACTAACTTTCAGTATCCAGGAAAGAAAAGTTATTTACCAAGGTAGGCCATACACTCACATCTTTTCAATTTTAGTTGAACTAGCGTTGGGTTTTGATTGGAAAAGCTACCGATAATTGCTAAATTTGGATATTTTTCAAGAAACACACACAAAAAAAAAACCACATGCAAGTTTCACACGATAATAGATTTGATGTTGCTTGATAACACTAGTTGAGAATGCCTTTTTGGTGTTACTTGCAAATTGAGTACGATACATTATACTTTATGAAGATACTAGAATATTAAAAGAAGCAAATTTTGTATGCGTGGCTAAGTGATTCAATCCATTGGTGGGTGTTGAGGACTGTACTTGGACAATACTCACCTTCTCATGTTCTAGTTACGTAGGGTAATCAAACTTAGTTATGATCCGTCACATTTAAACATATTACTGATCTGATTTGCAGAATATATAACAAAACCTTATTTCCAAAAGCTTCTTGGGATAAGTTGATTATACTACTACAACTTAATGATGAATATTCATACAAGAATTATTGAACTTCAACAGTGAGTTGGCATGGATAATGTTTAATTTATCACTCCCTTTCTTAACATCAATCTTATAAATCACCAACCCTCTTTTGTCCTGACAGCATCCTCTAATTTTTGGTTAATGACTTCAGTCTTAAACAAAAAATGATAATCAAACCATTAAGTTTCATGCATGTTGATAAATATAGTAAAAACATATTCAAACTATTGAACTTTATTGTTGAAGAAGTCTTGATTGATGCCTTAGGAATCCTGTAATTCAATATGGCATCTTATTTGAGCTTACTACTAATAGGGGAAGATTGTGATTTTCCAGTTTTATTTTGTTCACAAATATCTTTAAAACTTGACGAGTATCTAAATATGAACCCAGACTTTTTGAGTTCTTCTATGTAATATTATAGCTTCAATTATCCACTGCATGGGCCATCTCACTCTAGTTATTAATAGCTATATACTATGTTAAATTTAACCCAGGCATAACAACTAAAACTTCTAAATATTAACGTACTCCAATCGGCATCATCAAATATGGTTTGGAACTCTCGCATGATGGTCATCCGGTAAAGTTGTAGGTGTTTTTATAAAACGATCGTGTTAGAAATGAATCAAGACACGATATGATGAGAGAGTTTTTTTCATGCGTTTTAGCTGCTGGCTTTAACTTCGGCGGTTGCTCTGAGTGTTGAACACTGTAATCCACAATACTCACTTATTAATCTCCTAACCTATTGGAAAATGGTCAATCAAGAGGGATAACCAAAAATTATGTTACGCTGAGCGTTTAACTGGCAATGAAGCAAGCCTTAACAAATGGTTACAATTAGTCAAAATAATCAGATACTGAAAAAGATCATTGACAAATTGAGCATCCTGATCAGTTTAGGGGTTAACACGACACTTCTTGTATAAACAGGAAGTTCTTATTCCGAAATATCCTCGAGATAAATCGACTACATGAGTTTCTATTTTAGATGAAGAAAAGTTTTATATATTATTTATCGACATTCATTATAGATATTCAGGCAGGACATTTGAAACCACAGCACTGAGAAGACAGGAGTACTCATGATATGTGGGAAGATCACAAAATGTGTACCTCATCACTTTATATACAAACATATAGTTAAAAAGGTCATACCGTGCCCAAACTGACGTGGAAGTTTCACAAGGGCCCTTGTTCCCTTATGGACACAATCATATCGAATCTTTTAAGAGTGATGTCAAGAGGGATGCGAATATATATGTCTACTGAGGTAACTATGATTCATCCGTTTGGACGAATATTCCAGGTTATTCTTCTGGTCATTTGATTTGAATCTTCTGAGGGCAAGTATGTGCTTTAGCGTAAAAAAATCTCCATAAGTGTCTTTGTTTCATTTCCAGGTAAGTGTCTAAGTCTGCATATTTTGGACTAAGGCTTCATAGTTCCACAAGATTCCGATGTTTCGATTTTGCTAGTGGATAAGGTCTATGACAGTAAATTTTGGGCTTTAACCATGTAAACTATATCAAACTTAGCACTCTGTTTGCACAGAAAAGGCAACATGTCCGAGCGGTTAAGGAGAAAGATTAGAAATCTTTTGCGATTTTCGCGCGCAGGTTCGAGTCCTGCTGTTGTCGTTTTTTTTGTATGTCTATGTAACCAAAACTTGGCAAACAATATAATGCGTCCTCATCTGAGAGTTCAATTAGCAGTTTACTTTCTGGTCATAAATACAAATACCGTAACAATTATCAAAAGAAGACCGATTTTTTTGATGGGGGGGAGCGTTGAGATTTCACTTTTCAAGGATTCTGGGGATGCATCATAATGTAATATGAGGTTTAAGAAACAGAAGCTTGAAACATATAGTTAATAACTAATTCACTCATAAATTGAAAAATTGATGTCTGAAGAAATTAAAATATTACTATTTACAGAAATATTGTTTGAACATTAGCTTTTACAAAATCTGAGTTTTAATGTTGTAACTACAAATAAACTGAAGTCTTCATCGAACATCTTTTTTGGTCGGGCTCTTTAATTGCACGTGAACATAAGCAAAATCTAATCATGTAGAGGATTATGAAGTGGGAGAAGAGCTGTTCAAGTTACTGTAATATGCTATAGCTACTCAACCAAATTGCTCTGACTTAACAATTGACTACAGGCTTCTATGAGTATGAACTGTTATCAGTAATCTTGCTCGCACGGATTTTGAAAACGTAGATTCCACCCGATAACACCTTTCAGATGACGATGGATAGGGGTCCAACTGGTACCATCATCATTTGGAAAAGTTGGTCTCTTATCATTACTTGGTGTTCGAAACTTTGGTTTCCGATAGTTTCTGAATGGAATACTTGTTGGGGTTTGTCAAGCCATCCGAGGTAGTTTAGTGGTTAGAATTCTCGCTTGTCACGCGGGAGACCGGGGTTCAATTCCCCGCCTGGGAGTGTTTTTTTTATTAGCTGTTGTTCTGGGTGGCACAGATATTCTATACTGGTATGTAATTCTTACCCTAGAACAGCTTTGACTGAACACAACAACCGCCTTCGCGGCAAAATTTTACTATTCGTGGCTAAAATCAAGGCGCCATTAACAATATTTCTGAAAGCCACTGACTCAAGACATAGACTCGTGTAACTTAGGGGTAACTGGTCGAAATTCCTAAATCGCAACACATTAACGACTTCATGATGTCTTATAGGCTACATTACATTTGTAGAAGATTAAGAGCTTCCTTGATTTTTCATCTAAACTTCCCGAAATAACGTTCTAGTTTGGTTTGATCCATCGCACTTCAATGATTCCAAATTCCTCAGATTCAATGATCATACCAGCGCAGACAATTCTATTTGTATGCCAAACTCTTTTCATTTATGACTATAAAGTATATTCTGTTGTGAACTCGAGTTTACTATATCCCGTGTAGGCAAATCTGCTGATGTCCGTTGCATGTGGTCTAGTACCAGATTCGAAAGCTTTTGGATTGCAACAAGCAATAAATATTCTTTCATCTTGTAATGAAATAAATGCAAGGAAGACTCGGTCATGGACATTTCGAATCAACTATAGAGTCGACATAATAATTGGAAGATACATTTAAATTTGAATGAAGTCTCAATTTTATTAAACAAAAGATGGCGAACGAAAAGGCTATAGATAAAAGATTTGGAGTTACCTCTTTATTGACCTACTTTGTGCTTACTGTTTTTTTGGACATTCTAAGAAAATGGAATACTCTCACGAAACTGCCAGGTCTTGAATTTTAAGAGTTAACTAAGTAAAGAATTTGAATTGGAGGTAAAAAGATGTTTAGAGAGCAAGCTCCCCATTGTTTCATTAGCAAGTAATATTCGAAAGTTTTCTCTGGTAGAAAAAACTCTTGATTTTGTCAATTTCAGATCAACTTGTCTTGTGATTGCTCTGTGTGTGTCAATCTCGTTCTAGCCAAGTATAAATCTGAGAAATGAAACATTTGAGAATATTGCTATACATCGCAAACCTTGAGAGAATGTAACTTTTATATTTCAATAATCGGAATGTTTTTTGTTTTCAAAACAATATGCAATTTGGGCTCAGTTTTGGCTACCCCCGTAGATTTCAACCACGTCATGACGATCTATATGCAATTCTGACACTATTCACTTACACTCAGAGTCCGAATCATTAGGATTTTTTTCTAGCTGAGGGACCTGTTAAACTCAGTTGGAAGTATTATGTTAGAGTTTGCACCTGAAAAATGCTCAATCCCACAATTATTCATCAAGCCTTCTGCGTAAGATTTTGCACTCATGTTCTTATCTGTAAGCCTCATCTCATCTATCAATAATGAGTTTCGTCTGATTTAAAGTTTGATACTCAAGCCCTCGTGTTTTTTATATTACTGGATTTTGTTAAAGCTAGCCAAACTGTTCGATGGAATCCATTTTCAATGATTATTTTGATTCCGGGGGTCTAGTAAATTGTTTAATGACCGGTTGGCTTTTTGTTGAATCTGGAACAGGCGTATACAAAATTTTGTTGAGGATTGTAGTTGAATAATGCTCACATCATCATCTTTTCAAAATAAATGGGGGTGATCAAACCTAATGTTGATCGGTCAGTTCTAAAGAAATGAAACTGGTTGATTAAATCAAAAGAATACATAAGGACAGATATTCTTGGAATTAGTTGACTATTGATTCGTATATAGTTGAAGAAAATTATTATTATTAATATTATTATTATTAATATTATTATTATATGATTAAGTATTTATCACAATTATATTTAGACAAGACATTTAGAACTCCCACATCATAATAATTATGACCATTTTGACGGATTGTTAAAATCGAGCACTTAATTCACAATGTTTCAATAAACAGTACCTATTTTTCAATATATTTTGACAAAAAATAATAAGGAAAGTTTCGAGCATTTGAGATTAAATTGACTGATATGCTTGAGTACTCAAATAAAATTCAACCTGACCGATTGTAGTATGCCAGCACTTGTTTTCAATCTTCAAAGCGCTAGGTCATGGAAATTTCACATCATGCTATTTGTGTGGAATTCTGTAAATTCTGTCACTGATATTTAGCTAATCAGCAGATCAATATACTACGATCTACCAAGTAATTTAAGCAATTCAAAATTAAAATAAGATTAATTTCGTGGAACAAAGGAAGATTTTCACCCATTACATAGCATTGAAAATCAAATGATGTTATTCGATTTCGAACACGTAAAACTGGAATCTCTTCATTACAAAGAGCAAAGTCATAACCACTAGGCCAATTGTGGGTTGTATCATATGACAATAAGGTTGAACTAACTATTACTTTTAACACATTGAATGGATAAGTATTTTTAAACAGTAGTCCTGACTCGATTCTCTGTCTTGTTAAATAAAGGAAGCTCATGAGCCCAAAACAACCCTTACATTGTTGCGACTTGATAGCGTAATCTGGTCTACTTGACATTTTAAATTTTACAGCGATGGATCACACAAATCAGATAAATCGTTGCTACGAATCTTGTTCACCAGTCATTCAACTTATGGAATTATACATCTCAGTTCCTATGTGAAGTTGCTCGTGGAAAAGTAATTTCTGGACCTATAGCACCTTTTATCACCCAACGGGCAAGCCCGTAAAAGTTGGTAGAGGAGCTTACTTGTTTTCCATGTTGATCTGATACCTAGTCTAGACCGTCTAGATCTATAAGTCTTGTGCGTTGGGCAAACCCGTCATAACTATGTGACATCTTTACCTTTCGAAGTAAATTATTGAAAGACCTTCCATGATCTTAAGATACAACTGTAAATTAATGTAGAGGTTTAGTTCAGTTTACCAAATGATCATATGACTGAACAACGGTTTATTCTAAGCTTTCGAACTTTTTACCTTCTTTATTCCATGGTAGGAAACTTAGTGAAGGCGTTCAAATCATATGATAATAAAATAAATTTAATATTTACTTTTATAAAAGTCAATTTAAGCTTACTTGTTCCTAGTTATACAAAATCATTCCATGTTAACGTTATATGGAGCAAAATATATTGACATACTGTATAACTCCGGGTTTTTTTTGTTTTTTTTTTTTGCTTTAAAGACTCAAACCAATGTTCACTCTCAAAAGATGAGCGAAGAAGGAAACGGGTAAATGAGTTTCTAAAAATTTGTAAACGATGATATGAACTTTTTGCACAATCTATACAATACAAACTACAAATCCTTCACAAGTAAAGCTTTTCACCTCTTAACAGCTGGTTGGAGCTTAGAAACAATGTCTTACATGCCTTTCCTTGCTTGGCGTTGTCACATGTGCAGTCATTCTTGTATGAAAACCGGAAAATTATGAAGACTATCACTTGTTGATTGATCAGTAACATCAACATCCGTCATTGACTCGTATTCAGAAATTAGCAAACTTCGATCGGTTTGACTACGCAACAGTACTATATGCTCTTTTCCTTCTCTCCGAATAGTTCATCATTCCCTCACATATTTTTGGAATAACTAAATATCAAACTGAATGATCGAATTCATCATTAGCATCTCTGAAAACAAAATTATATAAACAAAGGTGCTTCTTTCTATCATAGTCGAGTCACTGATAGTCTTCACCTTTGTAATCACTTAAAATTAAAATAAAGCAACAGAAGAACAAGAGAACTCCCGCTCTTCAATACTCAATTTATTTGCACTTGTATCACAAACAAATCTTTTAAAATCTGATATTAAAAGGTAATGATTCATCATAAAGACAAATACGTATAATAGATAAGTGCCTGTCACGCTCCAATATACGAAAGTAATAAAAAAGCAAAAACTACAGTTTAACAGGTGAATCATTGTAGAAAAAGTACCCCGTTGTTTGTAGCTTCCAACATTTTAGAAAAATCCTATTGTAAGTTTGTTTCAACAGAACCAAAATTCATGTTGGAAACTTATCCAGAAATAATCACTTCATGATTCATGATTTTGTGTCAGATAACAAGCCAGGTGTTGAAAATTGCACTTCCACAGTGCTCATCTTCTCATGCTCTAATTAAGTGGGGTTAATTATATCTAATGATGATCAGTCACACCTGACTGATTAGATTAACATAATATATAAGAAGATCTTATTTCCTATACTTCTTGGGATTAGTTGACTATATAGATTACTGTTTAGTTGAAGAAATAACTTATTATTTGATATTACAATTTATCATGAATATTCAGACAAGACATTCTGAACTACAACACCAGGTTCATCGAGCAAAGAGAGCTTCAATAATAATTCAACATAGTTGGTAGTATTGAAGAATAAAGTATAGTTCTGTACCAGAGATAAAATTCACTCTCGAAGGTGAATAGCTATAAGCTAAAATAATTTCCAAGAACGGGTAAAGTCCCGGAACAGTTCGTGTTATTGTAAACCCTTCGTTGACTGTTGTAGATGTACTTTAGCAGCAATAATATAGTTCTAATGAGTGGAAAAGCTCACCTTTTGAAAAGTGGATCTCAAAAAAAGAGTCAACGCTAATGTAAATTTTTTGAGTGCATACTGATATTTCATTGATATTTATGATCCAGGCTTTTTGTTAAATCTAGTGATACCAAACTTGAGGGTTCAAATATTCAAATTTTATGGATGAGGGTGGAAGTAGTTTCACACTGTAATTCAAGTCTAGAAACTTTTTTGTTTAAATCCCAAAGTGACTGAATGTTTCTCCTATTTGTCACATTCATCCTAGAATTTTATTCCACATAACTAAAGATAACATTGACCTAACCGTGAAAGATACTATTTATACCAGTAGCAGATGATATTGTTGTTTAACATTCCATCTATCTTGAGCATCCTCTCAGTCTTCATAAAAAAACACCCTTTTTATAACCAAGTATGCTTCTACAATATTGGTCTATTCAAGGAATATAAGAGAAGGGTTAGACTTCCCCTCCATGTCATAGTACGAAACGATGCCAAGAAGGTACTATAATTTTCTAGTAAAATATTAAGATCTAAGCTGGTGAGATAAACGTTGATTATTTTTAAGATGAAATATCTTTAATAATTGAGGTTATTTAAATCTTAGCATTATGTTACGATGATTTGATTTATTGACTGATAACTGATAACTGATAATGATGCATGTCTTAACATAGGGCTGCAGTTAATCCCTAATCTAATATCAGATAGATTCTTGACTAATTGGAAACACTGATCATTTGAGGGGTAACCACAATATACAGGGAGTTATGGTTCTCAAATATTTAGCTTCTGGTAACCTATCGTTTTTTTCCGGCGTCAAGTACAGCATCACTGAGTATGATCTGTTGTAGTGTATCCATGATCTGATTATCCAGAACGCTCTGTATTTTACTGTGACACAGGATTACTCTGCAGTATTTTCATGATGGACTTAGTGACAATGGCCAATTTGGGAAACTGGATTCTTTGTATGGGGATAATGACTCCAAAATAGAAGTTTGTTAAAGTTCAGGAATTCTTGGGGACTAGTCTCTCTCGAACCTGGGGCCAGAGAAGAGTAATATCTAATTCACTGTTGATGAAGTGTTGTCTTATGTAATACTGTACCATGACTCTAGAGGGACGAAAATTATGGTCTTTGCGGATGGTTTTAAAGTCAACTTTAGTACTATTTCCCGCACTCTTGGCGATTATCTAGAAACATGAAGTTGATAACTGCTACCTGTCGAGAATTGTACTTGCACAATGTTTAACTCTCATTAAGTAGGGGTAATTACACTTAATGAAGATTGATTATACTGAAAGATATCTAATGATTATCAGTCAGATATGGCTGACCAGATTAACACAATATAATATATATGAAGGCCTTACTTCCCAAAACTTTTTGGGATTAGAACTAAATAGAAATCTATTTAGTTGAAAAAAACTTTTATTCTTTTATTATACCATAAGTCATCATGGATATTCAAATAGGACATTCCCAACTTCAGCAAGGAAAACTGTTAGTTTATAAAAAATACGAAGTTTTTTTGTTTAGTACAAAAAGAATTATGTCATGTTGAACAGCTAATGTTGATCAATACTTACGAATGAAATTGAGTAATTCGGGTAAAGACCTACCATGGTTTTTCAAGTAACAGTGAGAAAGAGATAAGCTTTCTGCTTTTAAAAATTCTGCATAATTACGTGGTAATAGTAGTTAATCCCCAAATTTTTGTGGACTCAATTGTTGAAAGTGATTCTTGTACAATTTCAAATTCTCACTTCCTGATCTCCAAAGTTCACACACTCATGTTCAAATCGAACGTGATAATCAAGCACACGGTTGATCAGTCATATTTATAAAACAATAGTTATTTAACTCTCATCATCTGGTCACAATTAGTCAACTTATTAAGTGTTAATGGATTAAAAATAAATTGATGAGATTTTTCAACTTCCTGTAGGTGATCACGAGTTTTGTTGAAAGAGTTAATTAGTTCAACCTTGTGATTCTATGACACAACCTAGGGTTGGCCTAGTGTTTTGTGACGTGTTGTATTAAAAGGTTGCAGGATTGAGTGTTTGAAACCAGATTATGCCATTTGGGCACTGAACACTATCAAAAGGTTGAGCAACTTTCTTTCCTATGTTGTTCAAATACGTTTTCATGCTTTTTTGAGGAAACTACTAATATATATATATTGAAAATTATTGACAAGCTGGTAGGATGGAGGATAGATGTTTGCAAGATTATGGGGGGAATTCAGTAGGTTTTGAATATTCTCGAAGTATACTGGTGAGTTTTCACCAATTTCTTTATCAAAGCCTTAGCTCACTCGTATGACTATACGATAAAGCAGGTGCTCATGGTTTTGCTTTATACGAGAATCTATCTTCTAAAAAGATAGGATTACATACAGTTCACAAAACTTTCGACACTTCCGCTTTTGCAATATGGTCGAATATATATCTCTGGAGACTTTCAAACTCACAGGGCCGATACTAAAAATAAATTCTGAGATTTTGGAGGAAAATGTAACATAATTAGTAGTCATCACTGCTTACTCTAATTTAGATTTCGGTGTTGAAGATGGGAATGTCTTGTTTGAATATCCTCGGCCCGTGGAATTTTTCAACAGAATCCTTGACAATTGTTCAAGATCTCCCCTTTTTTTTAAAAAAAAATCAAGCTCCCAATTGTTTGAATCTACGAACTCGGAACTTATTTTGTGGGAGCGTCTGCCATCATGTCAATCATATTGCTTCTCCGTCGTAATTTAGGAAGCAAAAAAAAAAACTCAAACTATGTAGAAT